>CM053582.1:417048206-417115863 GCA_028627135.1 Pseudochirops cupreus
TGGGACTCAGTTTTCTGGTATTTAAATGAATGCACTATCTATATTTCTTATGTAGAGAGCCTGTTCCATTTTGTGATTAATAACTATATCAGCATATTTATAGTTACTGTAGGCATTGTGAATACTGCATTGCTGATACACTGACTTAGCAGATATCCTATTGGCTTTAGCCCTAATGAAGCGAAGAACTCCTGAACTCAAGAAATTCACAAGCCTCAGCCTCCCCAGCAGCAAAACTTACCACGCCAAGCTATGAGTGAACTCATTTTATCCTCACAACTGCTATTAGTGTCCTCATTTTAAAAAAAAATTGTTGATTGGTGACTCTATTCACCAGCCCTGTAACTTTCCAAGCCAAAATATCCCTCCTAGGTCACCACTCTCTTCTATCTGTTGCATCCCTAAATGCAAGTTTGCTTTATTCTTTGTACCCCCAGTACTCTGCATAATGATTGGCACCTAATGAGTACTTGTTAAATACACTTTCACTGAATTTTACTTGTGGGGAAACTGAGGTAGAGAGATGTTAAGTGACTTGTTCACAGTAGTGAAACTATTAAATGTATGAGGTAGGATTTGAACCTAGGTCTTTATGATTCTTTGCCTAGCACTCTACCCCCGTGCCATGTTGCAGTGAATAACTTTCTGGCCAGTACAACTGCCCAACAATAGAGCAAGATTTCTCACAAAGTGGCCTTCTATATCACCCAAAGTATAAAAGAAAAGCCTGAATGGCCACCTATCAAGAATGCTGTAGCACTGCAAAAGAGTCTGGACTAGTTGAATTCTAAAATCCCTTTGGATACAAAAATTGTCTAATTTTATGAAAGTATGAAATTGTGTGTTGTATGTAGTAAAAGGAGTTAAAGAGAGAATGGCATTTGGATTGGATTCATCTAGGAAGGGTACAAGAATTTGAATTGAGCATTGAAGGATGGGTAGGCTAGAGATAAGTCATAAAGAGTAGGGCAGGGACAGCTAGGTGGCACAGTGAATAGAGCACTGGCCTTGGAGTCAGAAAAGACCTGAGTTGAAATATGACCCCAGACACTTACTAGCTATGTGACCCTGGGCAAGTCAATTAACCCTGACTGTCTCAAAAAAAAAAAAAGAGGAATAAAGGGAAGAAATATAAAAAGGTGTGAAGCAACAAAAACCCAAGGAATTAAGCATGTTTTCTTGGGAATGTGAGGAGATAGGCCCAAGTGGAATCGAGGATTTAATGGTGTAAACATCTATAATGCTGAACTATGCCATAAGTGTTTTGTATCACATCAGGCTCATAAGGGCAAGGTTTAAACGGTGAATCTTACTTTGGGGAGCTTCTAGGACCCCAAGAGTTTTCTCTCTTTATGGACAGCTTATGGGCATCAGACAAATCAAGAGGCAAAAATATTCATTAGCCCACAGTCAAATATCTGACCTCCACCATTTTCAAAGTCAGTAGCAAAAACATAGTGGATCCAATGTGTTCCACACTCTTTAAGCTATATAGCTAGGCACTCTGCTTTTGTGATGACAATTATTTGTCACCCTTTAGATGTTAGCTCAGATTTATCATCCTATTTTAAACCTAAATGAATTTTCCTTTATCTGATGATTCCTTTTAATCCTCTTTGCATCTTGAGTCTAGGGAAAACTCAACTCAAACTCTTTATCATTCAGAGAATTGAATGCTATGAACTAAAAGCTTACTGCATACCAATTACAAGTTAAGTTTGCTTCTCTCCAATTTTTGCCTGCTACCCAATACAACACTCCTCATGCCTGATGTGCAATGCCTGCAATATGGCATCTCACCCACCTTCCTTCCATCAAGCCCCACCCAAAGAAAGAGAGCCACAAGAGAGCAGTTAAACTTGACTGCTCGTGGAGATAGTTTATACAGCAACAAAAAGTGTTATGTCAAACATGTTTGGAAGCAATACGGCTATTTAAGGGGAGATTAATGATATTTTCTCAGCAACGGATTTAACAGGTTTAAATTATTACGTTTTCTACAAGAACAACACAATTCTAAGAACAGTTCCAAAATTGGATTCAATAGCACATTTGCGACTTGGGCTTCTTCCACTGAAACCTAAAGTAATCAGACATCTATCTAAAACAAACAAAAATATTGCAGGTGATCACCTCTCTTTCCAGTTAATCCAAAAGGTACCAAAACCTCTGAATAAAGACTCTGGACTTATGCCACTTTTAAGGGGGAGGACAGTTTTAGTATTTTTGTACTAGTCGATTCTCTGATCTCTTAGAGCAGCTTTATAATTTATTTATAATCAATTGACTATATAATCATGATATTATAAAATTGATGTTTATAATTGATTAACTTTCTTTTTTTTAATACCCCAGATTGTTCTTTCAATCAGAACCTTCTGGTTCCCTGATCTTATCTGATTTTGTTTGTTTGGTTTTTACATTCTAACTTCTGACAGGAATATAAGTATTCATGAGGTTTAAGAACATATACTTTGGAACTAAATTCCTCAGACAGATAAGAGTATCATAGATTAGGATTGGAAGGAACTTTAGAGGTCTTAAGAGTATAGTCCTCTCATTTTACAGGTGAAGAAACTGAGGCCCAGATTATTTAAAGGACTTGCCCAGGGTCACAACAATACTAATCAGTGTCTAAAGTAGGACCAAGTCTTTCTGGATACATGTCCAGGTCTTGATACATTTCAGTTAACGCTGTCCTAACTTTGGGGTGAATATGTGAGCAAGCATTTGAGTTATACTCCCCTTTCACTAGAACAAATACCTCATGGATGCCTGAGAATGTAAAATAATTCAAGTAATGTAAATATTTAACTTTATGTGCCAAGGCACTTAAACAATGAAAATACCGACACCTGAATGCATTCCTTGGAGATACTGTATCACATGAAGAAATTGATCTTATCATCTAAAGTAACTGAAACACCAAAAACATAGAACAAAATAAAGACGGGAACTGGAGGACCATGGGCAGATAAAGTGCTTAGTAGTTCCATAGGCTGTCTAATCCAGAAATTCTATTTCCTGGTTTCTCTAACACTAAATTTAAATTTGGCTGATTACTTATTATGATCTTTCTGATCTCTCTCTCTCTCTCTTGTTATCTTAGTAATTAGGGTTCCTCAACACATAGTTGCCAAGCAATGAGCCATTCTAACAGTAGTTTTTTGTATAACAAATTCTTTCTCATCCAAAGTGTACCAGCTACTGGGCTTTATCTGAATATAAAGTTAAAAAAAAAGACAATAGCTCATTGTCATTATTTAAAGACAATTCAATCATATGTGTAAGGTCTTATCTAGTTCTCTCTCTCTCTCTCTCTCTCTCTCTCTCTCTCTTTCTCTCTTTCTCCCACCTCTCCCCCCCCTGCAGTTTCAAGGCACTGACCCCATTTTTTTTATGTTACTCTAAACAGAATGCTTTTTATACTTTTTTTTTCCTTTTCCCTTCAGGTCATGCTACATAACACGATTTAGAAAGAAGCTAGAAAACTCTGCTCCTGAGCATGATTCCTTTACCATACAAACATTTTAGCCAAAAGCTACTACAAAGGGACAAATGTTGGTATAAATAGCAAATGAAACACAGCACTTCAAATAGGAAGAGCTGGGAAGGGGGAAGGGAGGAGGAGAGGTACAAACAACTATTTGTAAATGGAAATTCTTTAAATGTGCCCTTTAAAAAATATTCATGTTTTTCAGGTGTGGCTTAGGCATCAGTGTCAATAAGGGCAGACCCACTGGTTTAGGGCCTGAAGAACTGGTAGCAGCAGTCTTAAAAATAAAACAATACTGAGCCAAAACTGCCCTTGCTTTGATGCTTCAAATTACAGAGCTCTGGAAGGAGTCTTGCAGAATCACTGACACAGAGATCAGGGATAGGTCCTATGGTTTCATTAGTATAGGGAAGTATACTCATGCTACTAACTCCCTCCATCAACACAGATCAGCAAAAACTTGTCAGCATTCTTTCTTTCTTAGAAAATTGCAGAGCATACTGAGACGTTAAGAGACTTGCCCAGAATCACATGGTCAAACCAGTCTGTCAGGAGCAGGACTGGAACACAGGTCTTCTAGGCGCTATGGCCAGATCTCTAACTACTATACCATCCTGCCTTTCTTTCATCTTGAGAAAGTCTGCTAAAAGTCATAAGGATCTGAAAGACCTCGCTGAAGCAGGCTAGAAGTGTGCACTAAAGACAAGTACACTCCAATGGGAATCAAATGTGGATCCCGAAGAATGTGAAGTCTTACTTAAGCTTGGAAAATTCCATTTTGCCTCAGTTTGCATCATCTGGAAAAATGGGAGGAAATATCCCTAATAAAACCACTGCTACCTACAGAAATTTCAAAGTAGTACAATAAGGAGAATAATTATCTGTCAGTTTTGATGTCCTTAGTAAAATCAAAGTCACATTGAATGTATTATGTTTACAAGGATAGGATCACCCTGCTTCAAATATATGACCCAAAGCCCAGCTCTACCTTTCTTTAATAATAAAACAGATACCATTCCTCTTCTAGGACTTGAACACAGAAAAGAACTGCATACTTAGCTACTCTCTTCAAGGAAAATAAAAGGGAAAAACTGCATGAGTATTTGTGGCTATGATATGCAGCTACATGGCTCGGTGGCTAGAGTTCTAGATCTGGAGTCAGGAAGAGCTGAGTTCAAATCTCTGTTTGCCTAATCCATTGTAGAAGGAAATGGCAAACCACTCTAGTATCTCTGCCAAGAAAATCCCATACAGGGTTAGGAAAAGTTGAACACTAAACAAGACACAATAATAATATGGTATAAAAGGGAAGAACACAGTATACATTTGGAGTCAGGAGACCTGGGAGTTGTCTCAATGCAAAGTGACTATGGATAAGTCACATAAACACCCTCAGTTTCCCCATCTGTAAAATGAGAACCATGTTAATTATACTACCTCATAAGATTGTTAGGGGCAAAGTACTTCATGAACTAGAAACTTGTTCAGAAATCTTCACCTTCTTTTCTAGTTGCTCAAAAGAAAACAGTGATACTCATTTTTTTTTCTGAAATAATCCCCTGTCATTCTAACAATAAATTCATTCTAGAAAATAAGTGCTTCTTGAATGCAACTCTGTGAAAGAAGCTGTAAGAGTCAAACCTACAATGCTTTTTTTTGCTTTCAGGTGAAGTATCTAATACAAGCACATGGATGCCATTCTTCAGAAAGTAAAGGAAAATCTGTGACAAGAAAATTTGAAACCTTTAAGTGGATTTTTGGGTCTCTGTAGCATAGTCACTTATAAACCAGGTGGCTTCTTAAAATCTGCTTTCTTTCAAGTTCTTAAGTTAACTAACAACTATGGTTGGTATCTTCACATTGAGATCACAGTCTATTATGTTTAATGTCAAACTTTATGTAAACTGCAATAGATAATTAAGCAGCCAAATCTAAGAATTAGTTCCAGTTCCATAGAAAGTGATTCTCTTACCCATCCCCTACCACTGCGGGACTTACTTCTTCATTTTGCAATCAACAAACATTTATTAAGCACCTACTACATAGTAGGCACTGTGTTAAGTACCAACAACACGTACTGCCCAGAGCTATTATGAGGATATAATATCATGATGAAGATGTAACATTTATGAAATAATCCTTGGAAAGTGCTTAGCCCAGTGCCTGGCACGTAGTAAGAATTATAGAAATGCTTATTCCCTCCCTTCCTTTTGGAAAAACTAATTTTTAGAAAGTCTTCCCAACTCAAACCTAACTTTGCATCTTCCCAACTTTCACCAATTCCAAGGGCAAAGCAAAATAAGCCCAATACTCCTTCCATTTATCAGTCTTTCAAATATTTAAAGACACCTATTACATTCTGTCCCCAGTGTTCTGTCTCTAAAATAAAGTGATTTTCCAAAAGCATAGGTCTGGCCATGTCATCCTCCTACTCAATAAACTCCAGTGGCTCCCCATTGCCTCCAGGATCAAGTACAAAATGCTCAGTTTGGCATTCAATGCCTTCATAACCTATCCCCCTCCAGCCTTTCCAGTCTTTTTACAACTTATTCTCCAATACACATTCTTTAATCCAGCCACAGTGGCCTCCTGACTATTTCACAAAGAAAACACTCCATCTCTATAGGCATTGTCTCTGGCTTTTTCCCAAGCCTTCAATGTCCTCCCTCCTGTGCTCTAGACTATTGACCTCCCAGGCTTCCCTTAAATCCTACCCTCCACAGGAAGCCTTTCCCAATCCATCCTAATTCTAAGGCTTTACCTCTATCATTTATTTCCTACTTATGCTCTTTATACCTGGCTTATCTTCTCTAGGAGACTGAAAACTCTTAGAAGGCAAAGGACTATCTTTTGCCTCTTTTTGTGTCCCCTAGCACTTGGAACAGTGCCTGACATATAGTAGGTACTTAATAAACATTTACTGATTGATTGATCGATAAATATCCCCAGGTCCTTCAAATGATTAACTCAAGGCATGGTACCTCTAAAGGAAAGAGGGCTGGCTCTTAAGTCAAGGAATCTAGATTCAAATCCTGCCTCTGACGCTTCCTGTGTGACCTAAGGCAAGTCACTTACTCTCTCTGGGTCTCAATTTCCTCCCTCGTAAAATGAAGGGGTTGGAATGAGATTCTTTCTAGCTCTGGATTTATATGATTCTATGACTAACGTGTTTGCCCCCTGGACATCCTCTAAAGCAATATCCTTTCTAAAATGAGTTGCCCAGAACCAAATATGAGTCCAGATGTAAACTAAGCAGAAAACAATTTGACTATTACCTGCCTTGCCCTGGTCCTAGACCTGAGTAATGTAGAGCAAGATTTCATTAGCTCTCCCAATAAATTTTTTTATAGGATTCTGGCTAGCTAAAATTCATTTAAAGAAGGTAAATCAACCTACTATGCTTGGGTACTGAAAGATATGATTTTATTGTTGACTTTATTTTATCCACCTCTCCACCAAGGCAGACTACAAATATTAGTAGCCCATCCATCTTCATAAATTAGTATGCCCCCTTCCCCCAAAAAATTCATCTTCTGATGATCAACTTTAAAATGACAAGGCCCCCCAAACTTAGCTATGCTAGTCTTTTATCAACACAGATTTTACAATAGTTTGTACTTAAGACTCACACTGGGAACCTTCCTACCTTACCAGAGGTTCTATTCCAATGGCTTTCAAAAACATAGGGTCAGCCTACACATTAAGGTCTATCAATATCTCATGGAAATTCTGAGGCTTCGTACTTATTCGCATTGTTCAAAAGGCATTAAAACAGAAATTTCCCTCAGGAAGGAAACAGTACTTGAAAATTTTTCCAGTGCCTCTCTCAAATCCAGTACAAAGTCACCTAGGTACTGATTTTCTAACCAGATGTGACAATCCAACTCAATTCCACATTTGGTTGTTAGGTACCTACTCTGTGTCACCCTGCTAGGTACTACATATAAAGAAAACAAAAAAGAAAATAGTGCTTGACTTTAGAGAGCTTATATTCCAACTGGGAAAAATATGTACAAAGGTAAGTTAACATAGAATATGTGTAAATCAAAATAAGTCATCTGTCACCTCCTCTCCCAATTTTCTAAGATATACCATTATGGTAACAACTGAAGAGGGAGAGTTCTCTTAAATAAATTTATTTACAAACCCCAGAAGATAGCCCAGAGCAACATAGTTTTTGAAAGGAAAAAGAAAAGATTAATAATATAAACTTGGAAAAGTCACTCAAATCTTTTTCAGGTTCCTCATCAGTAAAATAAGGAGTTCAATTACATGATTTTAAAGGTTCCTTCCAGTTGCAATATTCTGTTGATTTCTAAAAAATGCTTTTTTTGTTTACATGTATCTTCATTCTCCATAATAACAACTCATATTTACATACTGCTCTGGTTACAAATCACTTTAAAAAAAACAACACAGAAGTATGACTTCAGGATTATCAAAGCATATTAGCAACATTTTTCTTTTGTTTTCAGTCCTGTCCTACTCTTCTTGACCCCATTCGGGGTTTTCTTGATAGAGATACTGAAATGATTTGCGATTTCCTTCTCCAGCTCATTTTACAGATGAGGAAATTGATGCAAACAGGGTGAAGAGACTTGCCCAGGGTCCCGTGGCTAGTAAGTGTCTGAGGCCAGATTTGAAGTTAGGAAGAGGAGTTTACTCTACTGTGTCTACTCCATCTACTGTGACACTTAGCTGCCCTAACATTATTACCTGGAGCACTGAGAAGTTAAATGGCAAACATACAAAATTCACACAACAATCCTCTACAAGTGGATTGTGCAAGGCTTATGATGCCCATTTTACAGAGCATGGAACTGGGGTTTGAAAGGCAAACTCGTAAGAGTCAAAATTTGAACCTAGGTCTTATGACTTTGAAGCAAAGTGCTTTTTTCTATTATACATATTGCCAGTAACACGAGTCCCTAAATATACGCTTCCTATTCTACCTAAAGGAGAAAGAAATTAGACTACAACAGATCTGCCCCCTCCCAATATGCCTTACCTCAAACATTCCAATTAGTTACCATGAACATCCATCTAAACTCGATCCACTAAAAGAGACCCCCTTTTTCTCCTACTGAGATCGAAGTCCCATGTTTTACCTGTCTCATCATTAATCTATCCTATCCCAACCTCCAAGTCTTGCAGCTGATGAATTTCTGGCAACATAGTCATTGTAAAATTCCACTGAAAATATTTTGTGTGTGTCATAAGGAAATTTAACCCTTCCTTAATACTGCAAATAATTTTTTTTCAACAAACATTTATTCCAGTATTCAATTCCAGATATTTTTTAAACCAAAAGTTATATAACTGGATGTCACTAGGGTTGTTTTTTTCTTCCTTCCCCAAACAGATGTTATTCTGTTGCATGATTTAGTCAGCTCTTCTTTCACTAGTAATGGGCATCAAAAAGTAGTTAAAATAATAAAAATTCAGAGGAAGAAGAGGCCTAGATTTGAAGGCAATGACCTTGGTTTCAAATCCCAGTTCTGTCCTTACACAGATCACTTTGAACTCCATTTTCTTAACTGTAAAATAAGGGAGTTGAACTAGGCAGGAAGGTATAAGAAAAAGAATAGTAAACTTGAAGACAAAGAGCCCGGGTTCAAATTCTTATCAATATGTTTTACCTTTGGGGGCGGCTAGGTGGCACAATGAATAGAGCACCGGCCCTGGAGTTGGCCCTGAAGTCAGGAGTACCTGAGTTCAAATATGGCCTCAGACAGAGAGATCTAGAAATATACCAGGACCCGGCCAAACTGTGGAAAGCCTTGAATACAACGCATAAAGGAATTTCTATTTTATTTATAAGAAATAGAAGTCATTGAAGGTTTTTACACAGGAGGAGTAACATTAATGAAATAATGCTTTTTGAAGATGAATCCAGGACTGGGGGGATTGGAAAGGAAAGAGACAAATTAAGAGGCTTTTACAATCAAACCTTTCATTTAAAGCATCAAAACTAACTGCTTTGATTTTTTTACTTGATTTCAGTTCTCAAGCTCCGGTGCAGAAAGTCAGACAAAGAAGAGAGTGAATATTCAATCTTTGAATTGAAAAAAAAGGTGGAAAAAACCCTAAGTCTCTGAACTCCAACCATACCAAAACCACTTAAAAGGCTTTCAGAATCTCACTTGGCTGTCATTCACTCTCCAAACACTCACTGAGTAGCTCCTTGATGTCCTAAGGGACAGCTAATAGTTTTATTATATGTGTCTAGCATTGTGCCAAATGCCTTATAATTATTATTTCATTTGATACTCACAACAATACTAGGAGGCAGGTGCTATTACGACCTTTATTTTACAGTTGAGGAAACTGAGGTAGACGTCGGAGGGGGAGGGGCGGGGTGTAAGTGACTTGCCCACACAGTGGCTGAAGCCCAATTTGAATTCAGGTCTTCCTGACTCTGGGCTCACTATTATATGCAATGTGCCACCTAGCTGTCTAGTATATAGAAGGCATACCCAGAAGCCTCTAATCTGCCTGGTAGCCAACATATAACAAGTTAGAGTTAATGGAGTTTGGTCTGCCCTGTCTCCCCCAAAAAGCATTATAAGCTAAATTACTGTATTTTAGGTCTCTTCACAAGGGCCCTCACATATGTGATCCAAAATGTCCAGCAGTTTTCACAGGATAAAAACAAAATCTGGTTGTGGGGAAGTACGCTTGTTTAAAGATCTTATTATTTTGTCTCAAATATATCCACTTGGTAGGGTTCCTAGTCATACCTAATTATTGCATAAAATTAATGCAAAGTAAATGAGAAAGCCTAAAAGATCTAATCAGCTGGTATGTGAATGAGACCTTTTAATCCTAACACCCGACACTCATTAAAAAAGAAAATTTGTTTCACTGCCCATGAACTTTAATGAATGGAATATGACCCTTCTCCTAAAGAGGCCACAGCGACGGAAGTCTGTTTTTTCCAACATGGACTACTGGGTGAAACTTAGAATCATGAGAGACCTGGTTCAGAGACCATCTCTTGAGTTTACTAGCTAAGCCTAGGAGAGAACATGAGCAAGCCACTTAACTTCTAATGTCCATTTCCTATTCTAAAAATGAGGGCAATAATATCTATATCTACCTCACATTATTTTGAGGGTCAAATGAGATAATGTACATAATTCTGCTTGTAAACCTTAAAGCACTCTTTAAATATCAATTACTATTATTAGTAATGACAGTAGTAGGGACTTAATAAGGGCAGTTAGGTGGTGACACAGTGGATGAAACACCAGGTCTGGAGTCAGAAAGACTAATTTTCTTGAGTTCAAATCTGGCCTCAGATACTTACTAGTTGTTTGACCCTGGGCAAGTCACTTAAACCTGTTTGCTTCAGTTTCTTCATCTGTAAATTGAGCTAGAGAAGGAAATAGCAAACCACACCACTATCTTTGCCAAGAAAACCCCAAGAAAACACAAAGAGTTCAACACAACTGAAAAAACAACTGAACAAGGGGCTTAATAAATAGCTTACTAATTAAATTGGTACATTAAAAAAACCATATGCCTATATTTATGAATAAATGCTTACAGGATCACAGAATTCAGAATCGGAAAGAATCTTAGCAATCATCTAGTACAATCGCCTCATTTTAAGGATAAAGAAATTAGGGAACAAAGAGGTAAAAACTGTCTTTGCTCCCTTTTTTTTCAGGCTTTTGGGCTCTAGAGACAAGAGGCAAAGAAGAGCGGCATGTACTAGATCACATGTACTAGACCACAGATCTCAAAAGCATTTATCAATTCAACTTGCTAGTTTTTAATGAATATCTATTGTCCTATGAGGACTTTGCCTAGACAAGTTTAAAAAAAAAATCTTGCCCTTAAGGTGCTAATTAAACTGACATGAAGGCTAAATAAATAAGAAATTAAATGATAAATACTAGTTTTGGCAAATGAACAAATGCAGTACAACCCTCTCATTCAAACAAAGAGGGAAACTGAGTTCTAGAAAAGAAAATGACATGCCTAAGGTGATACTTCAAACTAATGTTCAAATGAAAGGGAAAAAATGCACCCTGGAACTCTAATAGAGATATTGAGTCTAAAAGTTTAAGAAAGAAAACCAGAGAAAAAGTCTGTTAATTTAAAGGTGCTAGCAGAGTAAAGGTTTGGAGGAGGAAACAGAAAGATTGTGTAAATGGGGATACTGAACCACGAAGCCTGGGAGAAATTAGGAGGAAGGTGATGTACTCCATAGGAGACAAAGGAATAAAAGTAAAAAAGTGAGATCAGATGGGACGAGCTAAGTAAAGGGGATTTGAAGTTTTCTTCTGGTTTTAAGTGTTCTGACTACTGTGGTAGGTATTTCCATATATATAATAGACAGACAGATAGATGATAGACAGATAGATAGATAGATAGATAGATAGATAGATAGATGTAGATATAGAGATATAGACATAGATATATAAATTATCTATGAGAAACTTGAATCTCCTGAGAGGAAAAAAAAATCAGAATTAGAATTCAGCAGTGGAAATTAAAATTAGATTAAATTGAAATTTAAAATTTAATTCAAAATTTAAAAAAATTAAAATTCAGTAAAAAAAAATCGTCAGTATTAGGCAACTGCCTGAGAATACATAAGCAAATATTCTTTTTTTTTTTAAGGTAGGTTTTTTTTTTCAATCATTAAGAAAAAAGTGAAAAGAAAAAAAAGAAAAAACAAAATCCTTGTAAATATGCATAAGTCAAGCAAAACAAATTTCCTTCATGGCTATGAGTGTCTCTTTCTACATATTTAGCCTATCACCTCTCAGACACAGGAGGTAGATAGCATTCTTTAACATAAATCTTCTGGAATCATAGCTGGTCATATATTGATTAAAATTAAGTATTTCAAAATTGTTTTTACAATGATGTTGTTATACTATAAAATATTCTCCAAGTTCTGCTCACTTCACTCTGCATCAATTCATGCAAATCTTCCCATGTTTCTCTGAAACAATCTGTCATCACTTCTTAAAGCACAACAATATTTCATAATATTCATATACCATAATCTGTTCGACCATTCCCAATTAAAAGGTACCCTCATATGCCTAATATGCGGTAATCTGTTTCTTTGTCTTGTCTCTTCTCTCGTATTCTCATAGCTTTCTATGATCATCATCATGAGGTAGTGAATACAGCTGCTTAGATGTAAGAATTCAAATTCCTTCTGACATTGTTAACCCTGAGCCAATCACCTCACTTCTCTTGCCTCAGGTAACTTACTCCCTATAACTTAGCTACCAAGTCAGAAGTTCTTAATCTTTTTAGTCACTGACTCTTTTGGCAATCTGGTGAAACCTAGGGACCATTTCTCAGAATACTTTTTTTTTAATTTATAATGAAAGAAAATGATAAATTTCAGTTGTAAGCTAGTAAAAATAAATATTTAATTGGGTTCTTTTCCCTATTCAAGTTCATAGACCCCGCCCCTGAAATCTAGTTAGTGACATCAGGTTAAGAGCACTTATCCTTATTGACAATTGAGTCAATGGGAGAAGTTCCTACCTCTTCTATATTGTATTACCCTACCATAACAGTAAAAGTTCCTGGTGAACAGGAGCAAATTTATTGTAAATGTAAATTTTTTCATTGAACCTACTCTCCTGATACCTCGCACAGAGTCTTGCACAGAAAAGATACTCAATTGTTGCTGCTGTTCATCCTTCTTTCAAAGAGGACCAATGACATCACAGGGTGGTGTCTTGACTTACGTGGGAATTGGATTTAAGTGAGGCAGAGTTGCACAAAGTTGGCAGCCCCATTTTTCCAGAGTCACCCAAGTCCAATGGCAAAGACAAATGACGATTGGCCCAGATGTAGTGGATGACCATAACATCTTTGATGTCTGACTAAGCACTCCACAGCACCTGCTTCAATCACCTTCATGGCTTTGAAACAAGTTGCTCTCATCTGCCCATCCTGCCAAGGGAAGAGTCTTCACATGCTTGGGGTCACTATCTTCCTAACTCACCAAAGGGTTTGAGGCCTGTTGGTTACCTCGTTGGTTACCCTCAATCTGGTTTAGCCAGTCAGCCAAGATGGTGTATGGGATGTTCAGAGAAGAGAGCTCTTCTGGTAGAGGGATTGCTGAGCCCTTTTAAGAGCTGCTCAGCTACCTTCGGAGTCCACCTTTCACTCAACTCTTGCCTATGGATCCAAGAAGCTGTAGCATGTTCATTGACCACACCCTGATAAAACTGTCTCAGCAGATGGGCTAAACTAGATACTCAACA
The DNA here is from genome assembly GCA_028627135.1 of Pseudochirops cupreus. Lineage (NCBI taxonomy): Eukaryota > Metazoa > Chordata > Mammalia > Diprotodontia > Pseudocheiridae > Pseudochirops > Pseudochirops cupreus. The sequence continues at coordinate 417,061,950 of CM053582.1, forward strand.
AATATAGAATGAATGAATGAAGGACATGGAAAAAGTGAGAAACAAAGGATGCCAAGTGAAGTATCACCTCACCTGCTAAGCTAACCTTATGCTAAAGCCATTGAAGTGTTTCTCTTCTTGCCAAGTCTTACCTCCTCCATTTAACCTGACCCCTATCCCTCTCTTCCACTCTCTTTCCAAAACAGCTGGTAAGCAGCTAATCATTATTATTGCTAAAATTAGACAAAGACAATGGATATGTATGTTTTGAAGGCACTTTCGCATATATGACATTTGACATCAGAAGATGGATAGAAAAGCAAGACCATTAGAAAAGAAATATAGGAGGAGAAAGCAAAATGTATAGAAATGGAGCTTCTAGCAAAGAGTCTCAACATAGGGTCAGTCAGTCAATCTATAAACATTTATTAAACTCCTACTACATATATGCCAGGCTACATGTGTGCTATGTACATGCCCATAAGGAACTTACAATCTAATAGGAGAGACAAGAAGTAACCAACTATGTGCAATCTAAACATACATATGTACGTATATGCGTGTGTATCTATATACAGAGATATACACACACAAAATAGATGGGAAATGAAAGAGAGAAGACACTAGAATTGAAGAATTGAGAAAGACGTACTGTAGAAGATGGGATTTTAGTTGAGACTTGAAGGAAGTCTGGGAAAACAGCAGGCAGAAATGAGGGAGGAGAGCATTCTAACTATGAGGACAGTATGAACACCTAGAACTGAGAGCCAGAGTATCTTTTGTGAGGAACAGCAGGGAAGGCCAGTGTCACTGGATTGCAGAGAATGTAGAGGGTGTAATGATGTAAGAAGCCTGTAAAGGTGACATCGGGGGCAGGTTATATAAAGAGTTTCAAATGCCAGATGGAGGATTTTGTATTTGATCCTGGTAGTCATAGGAAGCCACTGAAGTTTACTGGTGGATTGGGGGACGTGGTCAGACCTGCACAAGGGTTACAAAGAGTACTGCTACTATAAATCTGCTATTATTCTTTCCTCTTAATTTCTTAAGAAGGAATTATCAACCTTCTTTGGCATTTTCACATTGTACCTTTGACATACAATACCACCGACCTGACAATACGTAAGGGATGCAGGGTGTGGTCCACAGACAGAGATATGGACTTAAAGTCGGGAGACTAGAATTCAGTACTCAATAAACATTGATTTAATGCCTACTATGTGCTAAGCACTGAGGATACAAATGTGAAAAAAGACAGACAATTCCTGCCATCAAGGGGCTCCCAAAGCGAACACAACTCACAAATTGAAGCTGAAAAGCTAGGGGCCCTTTTGGCTCTAGGAGCTACTCGTTTGGTGTCGAAATGGGCAAGTTCATGAAACCTGGGAAGGTGGTGCTGGTCCTGGCCGGGCGGTACTCTGGGCGCAAAGCTGTCATCGTCAAGAACATTGATGACGGGACCTCTGACAGGCCCTACAGCCATGCCTTGGTGGCAGGTATCGACCGTTACCCTCGAAAAGTGACTGCAACAATAGGCAAAAAGAAGATTGCCAAGAGATGAAAAATCAAGTCCTTCATCAAAGTTTATAATCACAACCACCTCATGCCCACCAGATACTCTGTGGATATCCCATTGGACAAAACAGTTGTCAACAAGGATGTGTTCCGTGACCCTGCACTAAAATGTAAGGCAAGAAGGGCGGCCAAGGTTAAGTTTGAGGAAAGGTACAAGACAGGCAAAAACAAGTGGTTCTTCCAGAAGCTACGGTTTTAGAACTACTACATTGGTCAGTAAATAAAATGTTTACTTAAAAAAAAAAAAGAAAAGAAAAGCTACAGGCCTAGGAGAAGCATCTGCCACAGGGACATGGCAGAAAGCAAAGACATCCCAGGGTAGTGCAGTCAGGTGAAAAATGTGGAGATTCATGCCATTGTTGCCTATGTGACTATAAGGAAGCTGCTTAACCTTTCTACACCTCAACTTTCTTTTCTATAAAATAGGAATGTTTTCCCTACCTAGCTAGCTCACAGGGTTGCTATAATCAAAGTACATCACAAAATCTAAAAGATGACTAAAAGTGAGCTACAATCATTGTTTTAAATTAAAGTGAATTAAAAACAACTTTGCTTTAAGAAATTCATGACACCTTTGAGATACCTAAAGATATACTTGCTTTTCACATATCTAAAACCTGAGATAGAAAATCATTCTTCCAAGGAAATGTTTTCAAAGTGTGGTTCAGGGACACCTAGGAGTCCCCAAAACACTTAAGGAGCTCCCTGAGATAAAAACAATTTTCGTAATGATGCTAAGACATTTATTTTCCAATCTGGTAAGTATCAATTAACATAATGTTCATAAACAGAAAGAGGTCCTCAATAATTTTTAAGACTATATATAAAGGAGTCCTGAAACCAAAAAGTTTTGACAACTGCTATTCTAAGGAAATTATAAGAACGAATCAGCTTTCACAGAGACAAAGGTAAAAAAGAGAAGATGTTTAAACACAAACAAAACTAAAATTTGTCCTAACCAGAGTTAAAAATTGTTTCTTCCTCTATATTGTCACATTCAATAAAAATTATTTATAGTACTGTCTTCACATTAATTTCACGCCAAGAAAACATTGCTTAGTTTCCTCTCTTCTGCACAAATTAAAGTTGGCTTGCTTACCAAAAAACGAGAAAATATACTATAAGGCAAAATAACTTTGGTCTCTTAATTTTCAAATCTGACTTTTAACTTACAAGTGTTAGAAGTATACTTTAATTTCTATGGCTAAGTACAAATATAGTCAGATATCTGATTTTCTTTAAAAAGCAAAAACAAAAACCCCTCCTATTTCATATCTAAAATAAAGTCCAGAAAAATCAGGAGAGGGAGGACAGGAAAAACTCCTTCACCTCATACCATTTATGTAAAATCTTGTTTTTACATAAATGCCAGTTTTATAAGATGAAAATGACAAGATAGTAAAGAAGATTTGAATGATGAATAGAAGTCAACCTGTCATGTAATTTCTGGTTGAGTTTTTTATATCCTACTTCAAAAGCCAAAAAAAAGAAAGAACCCATGATTTTTTCCCTATCATTCCAAAAGGTTTTCCCCCCAGTAAAATTGTAATAGCAAATTGTCAACATGGTGGGGCAAGAAGTACAATAGACAGAAGACTTTAATTCTAGTCTCAATTCTGCCACTAATTAGTTGTGTACCCTTAAGTAAGGCAAGGCACCTCCACTTTCTGAGTTTCAGTTTCTTCATCCATTCTGTATGTTTCCTATTTTTCAAGGGTTGCCTTGACCAAAGAATTCCTTGCCAAGTAAAAGGGACCCTAGAGAGATCATATGATACGACGTCCACTCCTTCAGTTTTGATTCACTGAATAATAAGAAATGAGGATAGTTTAGAATAAATGATCCCTAGGATCCTTTCAGCTCTAACACTCTGTGACTCTGTGAAATATTTCCTCTTTTTGCTAGAAAATCCATTTTTGCAGAATGATTGTGGTCTCTACCCATTTCATTTAAACATTATCAAATGATGAAATGAGGGCAAAAGCATTACTCATGTCACTCCCTCATTACCACACAAAAAAATTATAGATGAGGATCAGACATTAGGCATAATAACAAGGGGTTTATTTATGCTAACTTTATGCTAAGTTGTTTTTTTTTTTACTAAATGACCCACAGACTTCAGAGATATCATCTCTCTAATCTTCATAGAAATGCTGAGGGGAGAAACTAGTAATAAGCATTATTTTTCTTTTTCTCTAACTACTTTTGCTGGCAGTCACTTTTTTTAAAAATTAAGAAAAAGAAAAATCAGTTATTTTGAAATAAAAGTTATAATATATGGTAAATTTCCTGAGGAGCTAAAGAAGATAGGGGTAGAAGAATATAATTCTACTTTTCAAAACTTTCAGAGCTGGAAAAGACCTTGGCCTGGGCCAACTCTTCCATTGAACTTGAAGAAACTCAGGCAAAGAAATGTAAGGTGACATCATCACCGTCATCATCATCATCATCGCCAGCATTTATACGACTCTTTAAAGTTTGTGAAGTGATTTTATCCTTACAACAACCCTGGGAGGTAAATGCTACATTTTTCCCATTTTACAGATGAAATAACTGAAGCAGAGAGAAGTTAAGTTACTTGCTCAAAGTTACACAGTAAGTAAGAGTCTAAGGCAGGATTTAAACTCAAGTCTTCCTGACTGCAGGTCAAATGCTCTAAGGGGCCACCTACTCAACTCTTAGTAGCAAATAATGGTTAAGAACCTGGTACAAGGTAAAATGTGAAACTAAATTTTCAAAACAGTCACTTTAATAAACCTTAACTAACTACTGATTTGTGCCTATCTGCTGAAATGAATTAATAAAGATTAAATAATCTCTAAAATCTTTTATAGCTCTAGAATCTACGATCTTATGATTGTATGAAATTTATGACATCAAGGAAAAAAGAGAACTTCTCTGAACTTGCGGAATGTTATGTTCGGAAAGTCTGTGGGAAAGCATTGCACAGGAGATAGAGCGCCAGGCCTGAAGTCAGGGATTTTCATCTTCCTGAGTTCAAATCCAGCCTCAGAAACTAGCTGTGTGACCTTGGCAAGTCACTTAACCCTGTTTGCATCAGTTGCCTCATCTCAAAAAGAAGCTAGTAAAGGAAATGGCAAACCACTCCAACATCTCTGCCAAGAAAATTCCAAATGGGGTCCCAAAGAGTCAGACACGACTGAAAAAAATGATTCAACAACAACAAAAATGAACATTTATCTTTAGATGCTCAAACAAAGAACTAGTGAAAAGTTTCATGAAGGTAAAACTGAAAGCTGAGACATATGACATTTATCCTCAACAAATCCAAAGAATCCAACTGGTCCTGACTTTGTTTTGGGTGCCATTTGGAGCCAGAAACTGAAATTTTATCTTTCTCTCCTTGAACTCTACATCCAGTCCAATTAATAATACTTAGCTTCATCTTCTTAAGGAATGACTAATTAGAATGAATAGAGAACCAAAACATTGGGCAAAGAATTCAAGTACAAATCTGTACATGTGTAAATTCTGTACACAATGCCTCTTAGTCACTACTATTATTACTAGGAAGAAATACAAATCTCGAAGAAGAGTTTGTAACCTAGTTGAGGATAAAGAATATACACACACACATATATAATAAAGCAACAGAAATAAATGAAGGTTAACATAATGCAGGCTATAAATACTAAATAGATCATAAGAAGCCTCTTTATTTTGCAATTTTAGATATAAGGATCATGAGGAGCATCATATAGCAGGAGTACTGAACTTGGAGTCACAAAATCTGGATTCAAGTCTATGGTTCTACTACAACTAAAACAAAAAACAGAAAGTTTAAAAAATATATATTAAGTAGGCACTACTCTGTGCCAAGTACTATATTACCTCTTAACTAGCTAAATGATTTAGGGCAAGCCACCTGACTTTCTGGTTACAATGTACTTCCCACATTGTCTCATTTAATCCTGAGAAGAACCCTGTGAGTAAGTGCTTTGAGTATTTTCTCATATAAAATAATTATAATATAACGTACTTTGTAACCAGAAAGCACTTCTGTTGTTTATGCTCAGTCATGTCAAACTTCGTAATCCCATGGAGCACAACACACCAGGTCCTTCTATCCTCCACTATCTCCAGAAGTCTGTCCAAGCTCATGTCCACTGTTTCTATGAAACTATCCATCCATCTCATTCTCTGCCATCCCCTTCTCTTTTTGCCTTCCATCTTCCCAACATCACGATCTTTTCCAATGAGTTCAGAATTCTCATTACGCAATCAAAGTATTTAAGCTTCAGCTTCAGTATTGGACCTTTCAGTGAAAAGCCCAGAAAGGTAAACTGTTTTTATGAACATTTAGTTGTTCTGGCAACTGGTTAATGCTGACACAAGCCCCCTAGGTTCACCTATTCTTACCTTCTTTCTTTTTCTAGCATTATTTTTGGAATCAGGAATCTTGGTCCAAAATTTGAAATCTTCCATTTACTTCCTAGATGGCCTCCAATAAGTCCCCTCATCCACATGTAACTTATACTACTATAAAATAGGAAGGTTGGACGAATGATCATTTAACCTCTCTGGTCCCTTCCAGCTCTAAAGCCTTTGATCCTATACTCAGCTTTTGCTAGCTATTCCTTCTGGCTCTAAACCAGACCCTCCACCTCATACCTGTTTTCCTCTGGCCACACTTAACCAAAAAAATTATACTGCAGCATAAATTTCAGAAGATTCACAGACTCTTCCTTTTCTTCCTGGTTTCCCTTCACTGCATCCTACCAAATAGAGATGACTAATTGAGGAAAGAAGCTACAGAGGAAAGTGATAGAAGGAAAGAACAGCCAAGGCTCTCAACACCAGGAGGAATCGATAAACAATGTTTGATTTTGATAGAAGGGGAGTAAGCATTTATGTAGTGCCTACCATGAGCTAGACACTGTGCTAAGTGCTTTTTAACAAATATTAACTCAGTTTATCCTCACGACTTCCTGTACAAGAAGGAAACACAGATAAGCAGGTACTTTGCAAATAACATGAATTTATTATCTACTTTTAAAAGCAAGATATATGTAATAGAGTCACGATTTCACATATAGTTCTCTTTGTCTGATCCATTTGGTATACAGAAATGTTCAACTTTGTTAGGGAAAGGGTGTTTGCGAAGTTTAAATTTTTTTTTTAATTTTAAATTAAATCGAAAGTTACCTGTACTGATCTGTTCCCAGTTTCTACTCTAATCTTCCCCCTTGATATTGAATCTTCATCAGTAGGCAAGGATATTGTCATACCGTGCTCCAGTTGCTTACCCCAGTGCCATACCCTCTATTATAGTAAGATATTCACCAAATTTTTTTTAAAAAATTAATCACAATAAACAATCCAGGAAAAAAGATCTTCCACCAAAACAAATCTCAAATGAACCTTTAGATACTTATTCAACAGAAATTAATAAAGTGAGCTTACCACAACAGCCTCAAAAAAGGGTCTAGAGGTTTCTAATCTAAATCCCAGTCACATATATTGAACCAAGTCATTATCTACACCCACTCAAAAAACAAAGGATGTGGGTGGTGTTTTTATACCACCTGTCAAAATGTAAATCCTTTGCTTACTCAGTGGACTGTAAATTCTCTGTGTAAAACCATATTCATAAGGTATGTCTTTCTTGTGACAGAAGCTCAATTCTAAGGTTCAGGCTTCCTATTATGGCTGCCAAATCTGATGTGTGCAAATTACACCCATAAGTATGGTAGTACAACCTATTAAACACACACACAGACACAAAACCTTAGATTACTCTATTACTACTATACCAGGAACCCACAGCAGGTAAGTTGGCTCAGTGACACAATTCATCAGCTTACCTCATACAGAATCTTCCACAGAAAAATTAAATGCTGAGGGAAGATGGCAATCTCACTACTATAGTAAATTTCCTAACACTGACTCAGCTTCCTTTTCATAACAATTTTGTTTGCCCAGCAGATCTCTCATTTTGGCTAGAAGCTTCAAGTTTAAAAAGCAAGAGATTTCTAACCAGCAAAAGGATAATCTAACATGTTGTCTGTAAGTGCCTCATTATCCATAAAGACCCTCCTTGTTGAGAAGCAAAGGTCTTAAAAAGGCGACCATCAAATGAAAGAAACCACTCTAAAGAACCATACACAGAAAAGTCCAGGTGTTCCTGTGCCAACCTAAAACAGAACTAGAAAAAAAAAAGTTTTCCCTCTATTTCTATTTGTTTGGCCTTAATAGTACTCCCAAAGAAGAGAGGACTGAAAACAAGCTGACCCCTCAAGTAAAGAAGGAGAGGGCAGAAAGGAAGAAAAAGTATTATTGGTTTCCTACTGTCCCTAAACCTGTGAGGATGACCCATACAGGTAAAACACATCTCAGGAGGAGACACTGAGTTTCCCCAAGGTGCACTGGGAAGCAATACAACTTTGACTTTCAGGAATGATGTCAGAAGGTATGAACTTCGCACACATTATATTTGTCTGTCTCACACACACACACACACACACACACACACACACACACACACACACACACACACAAAAACATCTCTACTCAGAGATGTTTTCACAACCACAAATTAGGAATACAAAAATATCCCAATCATCAGACAGTCTCCAAAATTTTCTGAATAACTACTCACATGTCAAGGATGTATAGAAGAGAAAGCTGGTTTGCTTGAATTCAAAGATGTTAGGGGTCAGAGTTACCTACTCTGTTAAGATGCCAAAAGGCACTAAGGGTTCTCACTTTTAGAGGCATGAGGAAAATGCCACAGCCTGAGGAATCTATGGGTGGGGTAACAGGCCACTGGGGTTTTGCATTCCTCACTCACAAGGCCCTTTTCAGACTGTGAACATAAAGGTAGTATCTGGAAAAAAATTCAGGGTAATAGCACCTGTGAACCTGACTTCCAGCTCTAACCAAGTTCTATCAATAAAATGAAAAGGGAAAAAATCACATCTGAATCTGATGACATAGCTGTGACCATTAAGCTATGCTAACAGTTGCCTTCCTGGAGGAGAAAATACATCCAGGGTCCTCTCCATACAGTTCAGTCACCCAATAACCTAAGTGTAACTACCTGAGCCACTACACTGAAAGTCCTGCTCTTGTGACAACCTCTCCTTCCTTTTCCAACCCTGATAGATATAGGTCTCTTTTCCTGACCCAACTGTAGCTTTTGCACTGGATTGTCCTCTGGCTAGCTACCATAGCTGATACCATTTTCTCTCTCCCACTCTCACTACACTTGCCTCTATCAATATCTTCTGGTGGCCCTCACCAGAATTTTCCCTGGACTCAAAAAATTCCTATTTGTGGTTCTGTCTGGCCATATACTTATTATAAAATTAAAAAAAAAAACCTTTCCTCAAATGTTGAATTTCCAAAGGCTTCCAAAAATGTCTTGAATACAATATCCTTAAAGATAAGGACTCTTTCACTTCCATGGTGCTAGGGAGTAAAAGGAATTCATTTAAATTAGTCAGAATCTCAGAATGTTTTATTTGGGAGGGGCCTTAGAAATCCTCTGGTACAAAGGTATCAAACTTGCTGCCCACAAAACTCCCAAATGGCTCCAGAAATAGATTAAAATGTAATTGGGGGAAAAAAATTGGGAAACGTTTATCAAAATAAAGAAAAATTCAATACAAGGATAATGTAATGTGTGATTTCCTAAATCAATATGTAGTCAGCAGTCCAGCCCTTTTTAATCTAAGTCCAGGACTCTTTGAACTACCCCAACAATTGGAGCCTCCCCAAACGACTGCTTTAAAGTGGTTAACACATTTATATTTATGATTTTCAGTACGTACCTTAAACAATCAGTCATGTTATTTTAAAGTCACGTGTCAACCCCCAAATCAACTTCCTCTGTCATCTATCACATCCTCAGCCCCTCGAAATCTGGCTTCTATTCTCAATGATCTATGATAGGTTTATTACACTTATACATAACTTCCCTACTACCAAATCCAATAGCCTGTCTTCCATCCTCACTCTCCCTGACCCTCCTATGGCATTTGACACTACTGAACATCCACTGACATCTTCTCCTCCCCTCCTTTTCTCTTGGTAGTAACAGCACACTCACAATGCTTCTTTCTCTACCTCTCTTTGACCCCTCTTTCTGCTTCTTTTGCCAACTCAACATCTTCTTCCCATCCCTTAAGCTTTATTATCCCCCAAGGTTCAGTTCTTTACCCTCTTGTCTCTCTCCACCAGGGTTCATATCCTTTTATGAATAATATTCCCTTTAGCAGTCTAATGATTCCTTTCTCAGAAAAAATCTTTTTCAAATGAATAAAACAAAACACACAAGATTAAAAAGGAAGTCAATTACATTGAAATAGTTATAACAATTTTTTTTTTAAGTTCACAGAATTGAACGAATGGCCATTAATCGGGGAATGGCCAAACAAGATGTCACTTTGGGTTACCAATCCCTGATCTATAAACTCATCTACCTCCATGGCTTCACTTAACATTCTCAATTCTCCCTAAGCTCCACCTCTGCCCTGAGGTCCAGACCTATATCTCCAACTTGCTGACGGCGATTTCTAATTGGACTTTCTTCTGATACATAAAACTAAACACATCCAACACTAAACTACTGTTCCTCAAAAAAACCTGCCCCTTCCCCTAAAGTCTCTATTTTATTGATAATACCAACATCACCGGAATAGCAACCCCAGCACCACTCATCTTAAGAGTCATCTTTCCCCTCCCTCACATTTCTACCCCTACCCTTGAGTCTATCAGTCCAATGGCAATTTCTCCCTGTGCACTCCCACTATAATAACCCCAACTAGGCCTTCATTACCTCATCTGGACTAAAACAATAACTTCTTAACTGGTCTTCCTCTGCCCAATATAACCTTTCTCCAAAATTTCCCTCAGATCACTGCCAGAGTAATCTCCCTACATACTACTGATACATACATACTAATCGTCAAAACTGGTCAGTCGTTCTAATTACCCAGAAAGCCAAGTATGAACTCCAGCTCTTGGTATTTAAGGCCCTCCACAATTCAGATCCAATCTACACACTCTGCTTTTCAACCCTTGTGCGCTCATCTCCATACCCATTCTTACTCTCTCCCTCTTCCAAACCTTTTCTCACCACATGTCCTACTATCTCAAATAGCCTCTCTCCTAAAGTGTTTCATGAAACTTTGCCCTCAACCTCTCCTTTTTGCTTATCACACTGCTCCTTACAGCTTGAGTATTAAACTCAAATGAAATGCGTCCCTGGGGCCTGCTATTTCAGTTGTGTCTGCCTCTTGGTGAGCCCATTTAGGGTCGTCTTGGCAAAAATACTGGAGCGGATTGCCATTTTCCTTTTCCGGTTTTTTGTGTGGGTTTGTTTTTGTTTTTAGCAGAAAAGGTAACCTATCAGACTTGCTCTGAGACTTAGAAAACTTTTATTTATGTTGTTAAATTATTTCCGTATTCAATTCAATCTGTTTCCAAACCACATGTTTGACACCTCTGCCTTATGATGCAGTTATTAAAGTACATATCCTCCCGCAACCACCCCCCCCCATGATAAATTCAGATGACAAAACTGATGATAAATAGATGATAAATTTCTTGAGAGCAGGCTGTGCATCACATCTACCACTGTATCCCTTAGCATGGCACATTATTGAATATCTTATCTTCACAACTGGATTGTAACCTTTTTAACTTTTTTAAGATTATTAAATTTAGACCAGGGTGGAGCCAAGATGGTGGAGTGAAAGCAGGAACTCACATGAACTCCTCCATGAATTCCTTTAGTAATCTCCAAAAAGTGAATCTGAATGGATTTTGGAGTGGCAGAATCCATTGGGAGACAAAGCGAGGCAGATTTTCAGTCCAGGAAGTTGCACACATGGGACTGGGCTGGGGAAGCTCAGAGCACAGGGGCTGCACCAGCACAGACCTGAGACCCAACCAGAATGGACCCAGAGCGAGCCCAGGCAAGCTGATTCACTCTCCACAGGGGCAATTCCCAGACCTCTCACCACAGGCCAGGGGATTTGTCGGAGGTGGTTAAGCAAAAGTGCGGGGCCCACAGCAGCAGCAGCTAATTCTGGGGCTACCAACCCACAGCCTGGATGTTTAAAAATCAGCACCTGAGCTCCCGGAAGCCAAGATGGCAGAGGAAACCTTAGCTGCTCCACTCTCTCTCTCTAAGACCCTGAAAACCCAGAGAATATTGCCTCAGGGTAAAATCCTGAAATAGCTCAACCCTAGGAAGGCTTGGGAGTCCTAGAGGGAGGGCGTGAGTGTGGCTGTACCAAAGCTAAAGTGCAGGACAAGAGCTGTGCCAACAAGCCCCATTCTCAGCTGACCAGCAAGAGATCCAGAATGCTGGGTGGGGAAGAGTAGGGGGTTTGGGGGGAGGGGTTTGGAGCCAGAAAGTGCTAACACCAGAACCCCAGGTATGCCTTCACATAACCTGAGGAACCAGCAGATACCTCTACTGCTTGGCCACCAGCAGCTGAGACTGCCTGAGTTTCAGCCTAGGGGCTGGGAGGTAGAATCCTGAAGCAGCCAGAGCACCCCTCCCCCACACCTTACACTGAGCTTCAGAGTAACCTTGAGGCAACTCAGAAAGCCACAGCCTAGACCTCAGTCTAGACACCCAAAGGACACAGCACAGAAAGTCAATAACCAGACCCCTAGCTCCCAGTGTAAGAAGAGCGGGTCAGAGCCCTCTATACCCCAGAAGCAGAAATCCACTTTAAAGGCCAGGAAATAGGCAATCACAATGGGAAAGAAGCAATCTGGAAGAATGAAAATGATTGATTCCTTTTATAGTGAGCCAGAAGAATCAAATTCACAAGAGGTCAGCATTGACTCTATACCCAAATCTAAAACCTCAACAGGGAATATGAACAGGTTGCAATCCCACAAAGTATTCTTGGAAGAGTTGAAAAAGGATTTTAAAAGCCAAATTAGAGAGGTAGAAGATAAACTGACTAATTACTTTTAAAATTACACTTACCAAAATAGAAAAAAAAATTACTCCAGAAAACAGTTCCTTAAAAAGTAAAATTTGTGAAATTGGAAAAGAAGTGCAAAATGTAAATGGAGAAAACTCTCTAAAAACAAAATCTGAACATATGGATAAGGAAATTCAAAAATTAATAGAGGAAAATAATCCACTAAAAATTAGAATCAGTCAATTTGAAGCTAATGACTCTTTGAGGCATCAAGAATCAGTCAAACAAAACCTAAAGAATGAAAAAATTACAAGAAAATGTAAAATATCTCATTGGAAAAACAACTGACCGGGAGAACAGATCCAGGAGAGATAATCTAAGAATTATTGGTCTACCAAAAAGCCATGATGAAAAAAAAGAGCCTGGACCACATCTTCTAAGAAATCATCACGGAAAATTGCCCTGAGGTCCTAGAACCAGAAGGTAAAAGTATCATAGAAAGAATCCACCAGACATCTTCTGAAAGAGATCCCAAATTGAAAACTCCAAAAACTATTGTACCCAAATTCCAGAACTATCAGATAAGGGAGAAAACACTGCAGGTAGCAAGAAAGAAACAATTCAAATATCATGGAAATACAGTCAAGCTCCCACAGGACCTACCAGCTTCTACATGAAAAGATTGGAGGGATTGGAATATGCTATTTCCTAAGGCAAAAGAACTCGAACTACAACGAAGGATCAACTATCCAGCAAAACTAAGCATAATCTTTCAGGCAAGGAGATGGTCATTCAATGAAATAAGTGACTTCCAGACCTTCCTGATGAAAAAGCCAGAGCTCAACAGAAAATTCCGACTCCAAATACAAGACTCAAGAGAGAAATAAAAAAGCAAACAGGGAAAATACACACACATAACTTGTTACTCAGTAAGAGCAACCTATTTACATCCCTATATGTGAAGCTGAGAATTGTATAATCATCACAAATATAAAAGGGTTATACATAGATAGAGGGTGTGGGTAAAAACTAACCAAAGTGATGATAAAAAAAAAACTTATTAAGGGGAGCAAAGGAACTGTAATGGGAGAAGAAGAAAGGAGGAAGCCAGAAAAGGGTAAATTATGACACACAAAGAGGCATAAAAACATATCATAGTAGAAGGAAAGACGAGAGGGAGACGAACATTTTATGAGCTTTACTCTCATTGGTTTTGGTTCTAGGAGGGAATAACATAATCAGTTAAGAATAGGACTCTAACACAAAAGGACACAAAAACTTATTAGAATAGAAGGAAAGAAGGGAGAGAGAGGAGCACTGTATGAGATTTACTCTCATTGGTTTTGATTCAAGGAGCGAATAACATACCTTTTTAAGTATAAAAATCTATCCTACCCTACTGGCACTAGGAGGGGAAAGGGAAAGAAAAAAGGAAGTTGTTAGAAGGGAGGGAAGAAGTAGTAAGTGGGAAGGGTAGGAAAAGGGAGGGGAATTGATAGGGAGGGAATACCAAAGGAGGTGGCAGTCAAAAGGAAAACTCTTAAGGAGGTGAAGGGAGAAGGGAGAAATAAAAGCATAAACAGGAGAGAGAATAGGATAGAGGGAAATACACAGATAGTAAACATAACTGTGAATGTGAATGGGATGGACTTCCCCATAAAGAGGAGGCAGATAGCAGAATGGATTAAAAACCATAATCCTACAATATGCTGCCTAGAGGAAACACATTTGGCCTCTAGCCTAGGACCACTTGGTCCCAGGGCTGCCCCGCTCCTGAAGAAGATGGCACTGCAAGTGGCCAGGAGCATGTGGAACCCCACCTCATCCCTGTGGGCAGCAGCCTTGGCTAAGACTCCTGCGTCCCTGGCCTTCCTCCCAGCCACTCCACGAGCCTCCAGGCCTACCCAGGCTCCCCTCCCTTCCTAGCAGCCACCATGGGGGGGAGGAGGGAGCCTCTGAACTAGCGCTATGCAGAGTGCTCATTTGAAAGTTCACAGACAAGCATGACTGGATATCAACTAAAAAATGGTATTGGAACAGTGGGAATGAGCAATTTTGCACAGGAAGCATTGGGAGATGTAGTTTATTGTAGTCTTCCAGAAGTTGGAACAGAACCGAACAAACAAAATGATTTTGGAGCTTTGGAAAGTGTCAAAGCTGCCAGTGAACTCTGAAATTAATATAGCTCTTGCATGAAGATGGTTGGCTGATCAAGATGACTCTGAGGAACCTTTCAGAACTTGATGAACTGATGAGAAGCATATGAGAGATACCTAAAATCTTTTGAGGACTGAACATTGGATCCCCAAACAAATTATCATAAGAATGCAGCCTCATATAGTTTTGTCCTAAATTAGTGGTATATGGAAGGTTAGTAACTTTAACACTTCTGAAAAAACACCATGGCATGGAAAAAAAATCTTAACTACTCAGAAATGACTGGATAAAAATGCTTTTTATTATTTGCACCTTTTGCACAACTTCTTCTTTGTAATTTCAAGATAGTGTCTGTCTAGTTCAGAATTTATTGCATCATGTGTGGTAAAAATGAATTCTAAGACTATGTACTTCAGAGCTAGAATTTTATCTGTAAAAAGCCTTAAATCAATAATGTTGTAATGGCCAACTTCATCCATCACCAGTTTCGTTCAAAATACTTTTGGTTTTCTGTCCATGGGAATAATTTACTGAGACTGGTTAGCTGGGTGGGGTCAGATGCAGTACAATACCAACTTAATTTTTAACTGCTTGGCTGGAGCTATTTTATACAGATGAGGCTCCAACCTTGCAGCAGAATAGGCAATGGAATTTAATAAACTTTTTAAAAACCCTGAAAAAAAAAGACACTTTTGAAACAAGGGGATACACATAGGGTAAAGGTAAAAGGCTGGAATAGAACATATTATGCTTCAGCTAAAGTAAAAAAAGCAGGGTAGCAATCCTTATCTCCAATAAAGCAAAAGCAAAACTAGATCTAATAAAAAGAGATAAGGAAAGAAACCATATCCTGCTAAAAGGCAACATTGACAATGAAGCAATATCATTACTAAATATATATGCACCAAGCGGTACAGCATCCAAATTCCTAGAGAAGTTAAGGGAGTTAGACGAAGAAATAGATAGCAAAACTATACTAGTGGGGGATGTCAATCTCCCACTCACTGAACTTGATAAATCTAACCACAAAATAAACAAGAAGGAAGTTAAGGAGGTGAACAGAATGTTAGAAAAGATAGATATGATAGACCTCTGTAGAAAACTGAATGGGGATAAGAAGGAATATACCTTCTTCTCAGTGGTACATGGCACATTTACAAAAATTGACCATGTACTAGGGCAAAAAAACCTCACAATCCAGTGCAGAAAGGCAGAAATATTAAGTACATCCTTTTCAGATCATGATGCAATAAAAATTATATGTAATAAAGGGCGATAGAGACACTAAAAACTAACTGGAAACTAAGTAATTTAATCCTAAAGAATGAGTGGGTTGGGGCGGCTAGGTGGTGCAGTGAATAGAGCACTGGCCCTGGAATCAGGAGGACCTGAGTTCAAATCTAGCCTCAGACACTTACCACTTACTAGCTGTGTGACCTTGGGCAAGTCACTTGACCCCAATTGCCCTGCCCTCCCCCCCTCCAAAAAGCAAAAATAAATAAATAAATAAGGCCCCTTCTTAAAAAAAAAAAAGAATGAGTGGGTCAAACAAGAAATCATAGAAACAACCAGCAAAAGCAGGTCTTCAGGGAAGTTTTATATCTCTGAATGCATACATGAATAAAATAGAAAAAATGAAGATCAACAAATTGGGCTGAAAACGCTAGAAAAAGAAAAAATTGTAAATCCCCAATTAAATACTAAATTAAAAATATTGAAAACCAAAGGAGAGATTAATAAAATTGAAATTAAGAAAACTATTAAATTAATAAATAAAACTAAGAGCTGGTTAAAAAAAAAAAACAATAAAATTGATAGGCCTTTAGACAATATGATAAGAAAGAAAGAAAAGAAGAAAATCAAATTACCAGTATCAAAAATGAAAAGGATAAATTAATCCCCAATGAAGAGGAAATTAAAACAATAATTAGGAACTATTTTGCCCAATTGTATGGCCATAAATTTGATAATCTTAGTGAAATGGATGAATATTTACAAAAATATAAACTGCCCAGATTAACTGAAGAGGAAGTGGAATACTTAAATAACCCCAACTCAGAAAAAGAAACTGAACAAGCCATCAATGAACTCCCTTGGAAAAAATCTCCAGGGTCAGATGGTTTTACAAGTGAATTCTATCAAAAAATTAAAGAACAATTTATTCTAATACTTTGTAAACTATTTGGGAAAACTGGAGAAGGAGTCCTACCAAATTCTTTTTATGATATAAATATGACACTGATACCTAAATCAGGAAGAGTAAAAACAGAGAAAACAGAAAAAAAATTATAGACCAATTTCCTTCATGAATATAGATGCAAAAATTTTAAATAAAATATTAGCAAAAAGACTACAGCAACTTATCACGAGAATAATACACTTTGATCAGGTAGGATTTATTCCAGTAATGCAAGGATGGTTCAATATTAGAAAACTATTAATATAATCTATCATATCAACAACAAAACAAGTAGAAATCATATGATTATCTCAACAGATGCAGAAAAAGCCTTTGACAAAATACAACATCCATTCCTACTAAAAACACTAAAAAGTATAGGAATAAATGGAGTCTTCCTTAAAATAATAAAATTTTAAAAAATAAGTAACATCTATCTAAAACCATACATTATATGTAATGGGGACAAGCTAGAAGCATGTCCAATAAGATTGAGGGTGAAACAAGGATGTCCAATATCACCACTCTTACTCAATTTGGTACTAGAAATGTTAGCTGTAACAAAAAGAAAAGAAAAAGAATTCAAAGGGTTTAGGTTAGGCAAAGAAGAGACGAAGCTATCACTCTTTACAGATGAAATGATTATATACTTAGAGAATCCTAGAAAATCAAGAAAAAAACTACTTGAGATAATAAATAAATTTAGCATAGTTGGAGGATATAAAATAAACCCATATAAATCCTCTGCCTTCCTATACATTTCTAATGAAGTCCAACAGCAGGAAATAGAAAAAGAAATTCCACTTAAAGTTACCGTAGACACTATTAAATATTTGGGAATCTACCTGCCAAAACAAACCCAGGAACTATATGAACACAATTATGAAACTTTCTCATGCAAATAAAGTCAGATCTAAATAATTAGAAAAACATCAGTTGCTCGTGGCTAGGTTGAGCTAATATAATAAAAATGACAATTTTATATAAATTAATTTACCTATTTAGTGCCATACCAATAAATCTACCAGAAAACTATTTTATAGAGCCAGAGAAAATAGTAACAAAATTCATCTGGAAGAACAAAAGGTCCAGAATATCAAGGGAATTAATGAAAAGAAATGCTAGGGAAGGTGGCCTAGCCATACCAGATTTTGAAGTTGTATTATAAAGCAGCAGTCATCAAAACTGCTTGGCACTGGCTGAGGAATAGAGTGGTGGATCAGTGGAATAGATTAGGTACGTGAGACACAGCAGTCAACAACTATAATAATCTACTGTTTGACAAACCCAAAGACCCTAGCTTCTGGGATAAGAATTCACTATTTGACAAAAACTGGGGGAAAACTGGAAAATATTATGGCAGAAACTGGGCATAGACCAATATCTTACACCGTATACCAAAATAAAGTCTAAATGGGTGCATGATTTAGATATAAAGACTGAGACTATAAGCAATCTGGGAGAGCAAGGAATAGTTCACCTGTCAGATTTATGGAGAAGGGAGGAATTTATGACCAAACAAGAGATAGTGAGCATTACAAAATGCAAAATGGATAATTTTGATCATATTAAATTGAAAAGATTTTGTTCAAATAAAGTTAATGTAACCAAGATAAGGAGGGAAATGGAAAATTGGGAAAAAATTTTTACAACCAGTGTCTCTGATAAAGGCCTCATTTCTAAAATATACAGAGAATTGAGTCAAACTTATAAGAATACAAGTCATTCCCCAATTGATAAATGGTCAAAGGATATGAACAGGTAGTTTTCAGAGGAGGAAATTAAAGATATCTATAAACATATGAAAAAATGCTCTAAATCACTACTGATTTGAGAAATGCAAGTCAAAACAACTCTGAAGTACCACACCTCACCAGTCAGATTGGCTAAGATAACAAAACAGGAAAATAATAAATGCTGGAGAGGATGTGGAAAAATTGGAACACTAGGGCATTGTTGGTAGAGTTGTGAACTGATCTAATCATCCTGGAGAGCAATTTGTAACTATGCCCAAAGGGCTATAAAAAAAAATACATACCCTTTACCACTTCTAGGGCTGTATCCTAAAGAGATCACACAAATGGGAGGAAGACCCATCTGCACAAAAATCTTTATAGTAGCTCTTTTTGTGGTATCAAAGAATTGTAAATCAAGGGGATGCCCATCAATAGGGGAACAGCTAAACAAGGTGTGGTATATGAATGTACTGGAATAAATGAGGAGCAGACAGATTTCATAATAACTTGGAGAGACATATATAAACATGCTGAGTGAGGAGAGCAGAACCAGGAGAACTTTGTACACAATTACAGATACATTGTATCTATGACTAATAAGTCTGATAGACTGGGCTCCTCTCAGCAACGCAAGGTTATAAGACAACTCCAGAAGACTCACGTTGGAAAGCATATCCACAGCCAGAGAAAAGAACAGAGGAGAGGGAGAGAAAATCTGGAACTCAAGGGATTGTGGAATTGAACGTTGTAAACAAATTCATTAAAATTGAAAAAATTATTAAATTTAATAAATATCTGTAGAAAGGCTCCATGTGGTGGTAGATATGCCACTGAACTTTGAATTAAGAAGACCTAGGTTCATATTCCACCTCAGAAATTTACCAGCTGTGTGATCCAGAGCAAGTCATCAACCTCTATGTAACTGTTTCCTCATCTATAAAATGAGAAGTTTTGACTTGATAGACCTTAAGATTACTTCCTGCTCTAAATCTATTATCCTACCATTATTATTTTATTGCCTCTACTTTATGCAAGGACCAGGGACACAAAGACAACCCCTTCCCCTCCATTAAAAAAAAAAAAGAAACCTCAATCTGCCTAGAGTTTACATTCCATTGGGGGAGAATAGAGGGAGTATACCACAGGAACATGAATAAGCAAATACAAGGACAAAGAAAAGCATTAAGGAAGAACCAAGCCTAGAAAGATGATTAAAAATACTGAGAAGTAGAGGTGGGAAAAAGAATGCCTTCCATGAATAGACAGAGCACAACTTGTCCAAAGGCACAACAGAAAGCAGAAGTGAAACCTAATAACCCAATGTCAAGTTTGGTAAATAGCTGGTAGGCCAGTTTGACTGAACCATAGAGTTTATGGAAGGATGTAGTGAGAAGTAAACATGGAAAAGTGAAATGCCAGATTACTGAGGGCTTTAAGCTCAAGATTCCATATTCGGTCTTTAAAAGAACAACAGGGCTTTAATTGAGGGTGATTGTTGTTGTTTGGTTTTTATTAGGAAAGGTAGCCAGTCAGATTTGTGTTTTTGGAAGATATATTTTTGGAGAAGAGATTAGAGAGGAGATTAATTAGAAAATAAGCTGTGACAGTAGCCTCACTATCACATCTTACCACAAGTGCAACGTCTGGCACAAAGACAAGGTTCAAAACAAATATGACTTTAGCACTGTCTCTTCCTTTAGTTTCATACTCATAAAAGTGTGACTCAGGTTAGGGGGTAGGTTTTAAGTCAATAGGGTCAATGCACACTTCGTCCTGGGAGCTCCTCTGGCCCCCAAAAGCTGACTAACATGCTCTTGAGCACTGATGCCATTTTAGGTCTTGCTCCAAGGCTAAAGATTACAGTGATGGCTGGTTGAGTAGCTGAAGCTTTGCATCACTAACCTAGCACCAAGCCCTGATATACAAGGCAGTATCATTGTTAAATCACCAGTCATCAGCCAAACTCCCAGAGGCTGTACCACCCTGAAATTCCCTGATCTGCTCTGATCTCAGAGGCAGCTATGCAAGGCCAGGCCTGGTTAGTGCTTGGATGGAAGATTGTCTGGGAATACTAACCCCTACTACAGTCTTGCCCTAAGGCAGCTTAGAGTAATGATAACAATGCGGGATTTGGAGCCAGCCTATATTGCTTATTATCTACCTCTCAAGCTCTGGTAAAACACTTAACCTCTCTGGAACTCAGTTCCTATCTGCAAAAATCCAAAATACCTAGACTGTTTGACCTCTAAAGTCCCTTTCCAACTCCAAATCTATGATTTTACCAATCTCAGGTCTGATAACTAATTCCTCAAGTCATACTGCCTCGGAGAGAAGATACGCATGGGGATAGTTAATTAGTCATCAGCATCAGATTAGAGGCCCTGGTTTCTTCTACCTCTGGAATATAGCCAAGATACTGCCCTCTCATAGACAGGGGTGGAGAAAGAAAAGGTAGACCGTGCTCTATGGATTTGGGGGCAGGGGGTTAAAACCCAGCAGGATGAAAAGGATATAGGGAAGGGAAGAATCAAGAACCCCTGGTCACAAACAGTGTGAGTGGGAGAGTGAGTGACTCCCTGACTAGAATAACTGTTCACATGTAAGAGACATTTATTCATATAAGTAGAATGTTCTTAAGTCATGGCCTGAAATATACTGTTTAAAACTTTGCCACTGAATCCATTATATAGACTTACTCCTGTGTGAGATGAAAGAGTTCAGAGTCTGAATCTAAGGTCAGAAAAAGTCTTTATTCTTTCTCATGAGAAAGGACTCTACCCCCTGTAGCCCAACATGGCATCTGCAGGGAGAGAGCAACAGGTAGAAGCCAGGCTATGGTTATATAATCTTCCAATGCAGAAACCCAACCCCCCCAACTGGCCTTCAGTCTTATTGGTAGGGGGGCTGTCCCACAACCTAAGCACGAGAATCTCTCTGAGACAAAGGACCCAGAAACATGTGGGTGTCCAATGAAAGCAGTCTTAATCTTATTTGGCATATCTTCTGCTGGGTTGGCTCTGGGGGAGGGTCTCCATTGCTCTAAGCCCCAGATTTCTTGAAGGTCAGGTAACCTGACCGTAGGCCTAGTGAGTACTGAAGCCATTCTAGATTTTATTTTTCAGAATGGGGAAACTTCACTATAAATTATCCCTCACACTCCCAAGTCACATAGATTCACCCACATTTACCACATCTATAAAATGGGGATAATGCTGATCCCATAAACAGGAACATAAAATTTATTTAATAGGCTTTGAGCTTCTATAGCATCAACCTTCCAGCTATATAATACACTATATTTATTACTATTACATAAGAAATTTTAAATTTAAAAAGAATTACTGCTCCAACCAGTGAAAATTGTACATCCTATCTAACATAAAGCTTCATATTTGAACTTCTGGATGGCAATACAACATCCTTATTGGAGTTCTGCTAATTAATAAGGTTAGACCCCCTTGTCAATTCTGCATACAACAGTATACTGTTCAACTATTAGCTGCAGTTCATTCTAACCTCACATTTTGAGAATACCCATTCTAAAAAACCCAGGCTGGCATTTCTAAGTAATCCAAGCAGAAATAACTGAAGTTGGATCTATCTAATCAAGCTCATTTTAAGAACTATGAAAAATTCAATTCAAGTCAATTCAACCAGTGTGTATTTAGTAAGTACCTACTTTGTTCAGGGCATTATGAAGTCTTAGTCCTCTTTTAGAACAAGGACAAACAGCAACAGCAAATTAAGCCTTAATCACACTGCTATGAGGCTGCCTCAATCAAACTGAGACCCAGAGGAGAAAGTGAGGCTGGTGACTTTGCACAATCCTCCCTCACTAAAATCCAATTCACCCGCATGTCATGGCATCACCTCCCTGGTGTCAAGGACAAACAGCAAGCAATGATAACTGGGAATAGAAATTTAAATAAGAAAAACAATTCCTACCTGGGAGTAACTTCATTTCTAATGCAGATAGGTAGACAGAAATAAATACTAGGTTTGCTAGCTGTTGCATTAATTGTTGTTACATAAACACCACGTCAGCCTCCACCTTTTGCATATTTGTATAAATGGTCCCCCGACACTGGGAACACAATACCTTCCTCACCTCTGTCTGGTGCAATTCTAGCTTTCTTCACAAACAGTTCACATCCCACCTCCTACAAGAAATCTTTCCTGACCTTCTCCCCCAACCCATCAGTTATTAATATACTCTTCGTCTTTAAAAGATTTTATAACTGTGGTAGGGTGATCCATCCTGCCCTATTGGAAAGTCAGAGAGGTAAGGGGGAGGACATAGGAGAGAGCAGACTTGGGGAGGAGTTATACAGTGGGATGGCTGTTTTGAGGTGTTGGGTAGGGAAAAGATGGGGAGAAAATTTGTAACTCAAAATCTCGTGGAAATGAATGATGTAAACAAGAAAATAAATAAATTTAAAAAAAAAAACATTTTATATATAGGCTATATATCCTGTGTAGAATGTAAGCTCACTAAGGAAAGGAACTGTTTTCTATTTTGTTTTATCTTTTTAAGTCCCATTGCTGATACATACTGGCTGTATGATCCTAAGCAAATCGCTAAACCTCTCCATCTTCAGTCATCTTGACTTCTGTCCTGGCACTGGACTCTGATGACTCTGGAGGAGAGAGTAAGGCTAAAAACTTTTCAGAACTCTGCCTCACTTAAATCCAATTCATTTGCTAGTCAAGGCATCATTCTTGTGATGTCATACATCCTCTTTAGGAACAAAGGACAAACAACAAGGAGCTCCTTGAGTGACAGAGAAGTACTCATGAGGTGTAGGCTCTGGGAGCCCCCTTGAGCTCCTTGAATCTTTGAGGTACAGGCTCTGGGACCCCACCTTGAGCTCTCCTTCAATCTTTGAGGTACAGGCTCTGGGAAAGTAAATCTTCCCAGGGAAGACATTTGCCTAAGGTTATGGGCCTCAAGTTGTGGCTCTGCCCAAGTCTTTAGCCCTCCTTTGTTCCAATAGTTTCCCACCCTCAATGCTCCTGTTCCCACCCTTGAAGTGGCCTGGCCCACCATTGTCAATGGTCTCCAGGTAGCTTCCAGCAACTTCCCACAATCACTCATTACTGGAGTCTGACCTCATCTTGACTCCTGAAGACCCTCCCTACTGGAATCTGACCTCATCTGACTCCTCCTGAAGACCCTCTCCAAACTCCTCCTCTAGACCACCCCTGGATTCCTCCCACAACCTTTCTGTACATAGAATCCCATCTCCCCTCCAAGTGGCGTGAGAGCACCACAGAATGCCCTAGCATAGACTTATTCTGTGACAGACTTACTCTGGCCTGCTTGCCCAATGCAAGCATCACAGATACCTAGGCTCCTTAAGAGTCTACCCAATATGGCAAACTTTCAATAAACTTTACTTTTCTTTGGCTGAGAAGACTTGAGTCAAATTCTTTCTGCAGGACCTGGCGTGTAGGTATTTTGGGGTCTCAGGCACCCCTAACCCTCTTAAGTGGGTAAACCTCCTCAGTACTGACTTGCCTTGGCAGAGGAAGCTGCCTCACCTTCAAGTTCTCTAAACCAATTAAATCATAAATCTAATCCAGGAATAGGGGACCTGTGGCCTCAAGGACACATGTGGGCCTCAAGTGTGTCCCTTTGACTACATCCAAACTTCACAGGACAAACTGCCTTAATAAAAGGATTGGTTCTGTAAAACTTGGTCAGTCAAAAGGCTGCACCCAAGGTCACGCTTTAAAAGACCGCATGTGGCCTTGAAGCCACAGGTTCCCCAACCCTGCTCTAGTCCCCTCTCCCTAGCCATACCTTACCTCTCATACCTAGAAGAGAACATTGCAAACATTGCTTAATGTTTGTTGAATTTTGTTTACTTAAAAAGATAAATTTTTCACAGAGACAGACAGAGAAAGAGAGGAGTAATAAGAAAGAGATTATGAAAAGTTTCCTCTAAGAGATGGCACCTGAGATGAATTCATTTAGGAAAGCCTGGTATACACTAATTCAAATAATTCTAATTTCTTTCTCAATACCTCAAGCTCAATCTTTCAAGACAGAAGCAAACACCAATAAAGATCAGTGTTAACCTTTGTAACACTGACTATCTCTGCTTCAGTCTATTGACCTCACATAAATTTAAATATGTACCCACATTATTGTAATAGGTCTACAAATTCTGATACATTTGGTTCTTCACTGAGGCTTAATATCCTAAGGATACAAGGAAACTACTTTGAGGAAGTCTCAAACAATAAGGTGCCAAGAACCCTACAGGATATAATTAACATGAAGTTTATCACTGAAAATTGGGAATAAATTTGTTATATTTTACATATGGCTTTAAAAATTTTTTAAAATAAATACTTATTTATATTTTGTTTCCCAAAAGGATCTAATAAATTCCAGACGAAATTTTTTGTTTTCCCAAATTAAATGAAGAGAAAAGGAAAATTAAAAGTCAACAACCAGGTTTACTTTATCAAAATTCCACAGGGGAAATCAGATGCAAAACGAAAGGATCCATATTTACAAATCCATTCATAGCTACACTTTACGTTGTCAGAAAAAAAATGAAAACAAGATGGCAGAACAAATTACAGTATTTGAATGGGATGAAATATACTGTACCACAGGAAATGAAGAGGGGGTGAATTCTGGAAAAATTTAGAAGACTTGTGTGAACTGATGAAGTGAATCAAGCAGAAACAAGAGGAAAATGTATACAGTAACAACAACGTTGCAAAGACAGTTTTGAAAGAAATTCCTATCAAAGCAGTAACTAGATAGATTCCAAAGCACTGATGGTAAAGCATGGCAGACGGGAGGGACTGGAGGCAGAGAATAAGACGACATTTTCAGACAACCCATGTATGATTTTGCTCTGCTCAAATTTACTTATTTAGTACAAGAGAGGACTTCTTTTTGGAGGGTGTGGGAATAATTGATGATGATGATGATGATGATGATGATGAAGAAGAAGAAGATGATGATGATGATGATGATACCAACAACACCAATGCTATAGGGCTATACATTCCCTCCTAAAATAAACTCTCAAAATCCTTCCCTTGCTTCAAGAGATCAACTCAAACACCACCGCCTCTGTGAAGTCTTCTCAGATTCCCCCAAAATAAAAGTGCTCAGACTTTCCTAGAGCACATTGGATCTCTCTTTTTCTACCCATCACTATCACCTCCTCCTCCACCACCTCCACCACCACCATCACCCACTCACTACTGTGTATATTACTTTTTGGACCATGCTTCTATTAATATTGCAATATGTTCTCCCTAAACCAACAAGGATTTAAATTCCTTTGGGAGCAACAATCTATTGTATATTTGTATTCCTAAAACATAGCAATTTGCCTGCTATACAGTACACTACTAAGTGTTTACTGAAGGACTGAATCATTATACTTATTAATGATAATGATATTACCAGACATGTAGATAACACTTCACACTTTTACAAATACTTTGATCTATATTATCTCATTTATTACAAATACCTCGTAAGGTAGGTCAGATAGGTAATAATACCCTCAGTTGCTAAAGAGGAAACTGAGACTCAGAATAAGTGACTTGCCTAAGGTCACTAAGCTAGGTAGCATCTAGTTAGGACCAGAACCAAATTGTAGCATTATGATTTGGGTTCTGGGAAGGAAATTATTTAAATTTAAATTATTTAAATTCTTTAAAAATATAGGTAAGCAAGGGCAGCTAAGTGGCACAGTGGATTGAGCACCAGTCCTGGAGTTAGAAAAACCTAAGTTCAAATACAGCCTCAGACACTAGCTTTGTGACTCTGGGCAAGTCACTTAATGCCAACTTCCATATGCATACATACATATGTATGTATATATTCCAGATTTAAGATGCCATATCTAAGCCATCTTCATCTCCCCTCTCCCTTCTCCACCCGCATTAAAAACTCTCCACTTTTCACCCAAGGTACTAATAAAAGTAACTGGTTATTTCATTTTCAACTACTACAGTATCTTTGCCAAGAAAATCCCCATGGACAACATGGCCCATGGAGTCACAAAGAGCTAGACACAATTGAATGACTGAAGAATAGCAACTTTTACTATTTTCCTCAGATAGCAATAGAGATAAAATGAGTTATAGCTAATGAACTATTATAATTTACACAATAAAATGAGTAACCATATGGAGGATGGGTGGTAGTTGGGTGACTTGAGGAAGTGAGAACTATTAGGAAGCCACTGCAATAGTCTAAGCAAGAGATGAGAAGGTAGAACTAAGGCAGAAGTTGTCTAAGGAGAGATAAGCATTATCTAAATTGCAGGAATCACGTAGGTTTGTTTTGTTTCTTATTCCCTTGCCTGCTTCTAGCTGCCTTTTTGATCCCTTTTTTCTCCTTATACAACGTCTACCTTGGTTCCACCTCATTATCTCTTGCCTGGACTATTGCAGTGGCTTCCTAATAGGTCTCCCTTCCTCAAGTCTCCCAACTCCCACTCACCCTCCATTCAAGTGCCGAAGTTATTTTACTTCAGTGCAGAACTAACTGTCACTCTCCCACTCAATAAGTTTCAATAACACCTCCCTCCGATCCTCTCCCCTTTGGGACAAGAATACAAACTCTCTCGTTTGGCTTTTAAAGCCCTTTACAGCCTGGCCCCATCCTACCCTTCCAGCTTCCCCATACCTCGTTGAGCATCCCTTTCCCAAACTCTGTGATCCAGACAGACTTTTTTTGTTCCATACACATGGTATTCCATTTCCTGTCTCTGTGTACTTATACTGGCCAACCCCTGTACTTAGAATACACCATATCTATACACCTGTTCCCCTCAATTGCTAGTGACCTTCAATATCTTTAATTAGTTTCTACATATTTATTGTAAATGAAAGGCCATATAGTGTATTTCAGTGGCATCAAACTCAAATCAAAACAGAAATCACTAATCCGTATATGAGGATCCTTGTCAGCCACATATTGACACAGTCTGAAAATGTAGCTTTATTTTGAGTTTATTGTATTTTTATTAATTTTGCTAAATATTTCCCTGTTACATTTGAATTTGGTTCAGGCCACATTTGGGAATGTTGACCAGGGCCGTGCGTTTGACACATCTGGTATAATGTATAGAGAACTGACTTTGGAGCCAGAGAGACCTCCGCCTCCGATACCTATAGGTGGCTCAGTGGATAGTGTTGGCCCTGGAGTAAGGACTCATCTTCCTGAGTTCAAATCTGACCTCAGACACTTTCTGTGATCCTGAGCAAGTCACTGAACCCTGTATGCCTCAGTTCCCTCACCTGTAAAATGAGCTGAAGAAGGAAATGGCAAACCATTTCAGTAAGAGTTGGACACTACTGTAAATAAAAGGATAACAACAATCAAAACTGATACCTAGCAGCAGTGCGACTCAGAACAAGTTTGTCATCTGACAAGTAAGTCATCTGACTTTTCAATGCCCTAGACAATTCTCTAAACCCTAAATTGCTGACTTGCATTGGTAGGAAGGATTGCCTCATCTGGAGTTCCTCGTATCTAAGAGATAACAGGTCTTATCCCCTTCCTGAGTTTATATATGCACAAGTTTGTTTCCATAGAAACAACCTCTCTCTTTCCCTCTCTCTCTCTGTCTCTTCTCTCCTTCATTTCTTTGTTCTTCTTTCTCTTTCTTCCTCCTTCTCTTCTCCTTTATATTTCTAAGTGCTTATTGGTTTGATTGTACTTTTTTATTTAAAAAGTTTGGTTTTTTTAAGTCCATAGGGGGAATCTAGATGGTTCAATGGATAAAGTACTGGGCCTGAGTGAGGAAGACCTGAATTCAAATCTGGCCTCAGACACCAGCAAGTCATTTAACATTTGTTTCCCTTAATCCAATAGAGAAGGAATTCACCAACCACTATAGTGGGGGTAGGTAGGTGGCCCAGTGAATAGAGCACTGGCCCTGGAGCCCAGAGGACCTGAATTCAAATTCGGCCTCAGACATGTAACACCAAAAAAACTAGTCGTGTGACCTTGGGCAAGTCACTTAACCCCAACTGCCTTACCTTCCCTCCAAAAAAAAAGCAAAAAAAAAAAACCCCACTATATTATCATTGCCAAGAAAATCTCATGGACAACATAGTACATGGAGTCACAAAGAGCTGGACACAGCTGAATGACTAAAGAATAACAACTTTTACTCTTTTCCTCAGATAGTTATAGAGATAAAATGAGTTATAGCTAATAAACTATTATAATTTACACAATAAATGAGTAACTGTATGGAGGATGGGTGATAGTCGGGTGCCTTGAGGAAAGGAGCCATTGCAATAGTCTAAGCAAAAGATGATGAGGTGGAACTAAGTTAGAAGTTGTCGAAAGAGAGAAAAGAGGTCAAAAAGGCAGCTCGGAGCAGGCGAGAGGAAGAAAAAAACTAAATGATTCCCCCAATTAGATAGCTTGAGAATGAGATAATAATGTTAATAACAAAAACAGTAATAATAATAAGGGAGGCAACCTAAGCTTGTTACGGTTCTGCCTGCTTAAGCCCCAAGCCTATTATCATCTTTCCTGCCTATTTGCCTGAACAGAAATTTAGTATCATCCATGTACCACGTTAGTGCTGGACTCAGGGTAGACACCACACTGGCTTTGATTCACAGCTCAGAATTCCTAAACTCAAGGGATCCGACAGCCTCATCGTCTCGCCATAGCAGGGATTATAAATATGCACTGCCACACTCAACCCTCCAGTATTATCAAAATATCATTTGGCCTGATTAAGTTAAAATCTCTCAATATGCGCCAAGAAATAATTGGATACTAAAGATTTGGGGCTTCAATCAGAAAGTCAAAGAGCACAAATGGACATAGGTAATGCTTACAAATATCTTAGTTGTCAAGCAAGACACATGAGGCACAAAGCTATCGAGAACAAAGTTGTGGCCATGGATGTCAAGAGATTAACTGGTGTCCTGAAGTCAAAATTCAATCTGAAGAACACTCCAGAGCAGAGGGATCCAGAATAAAATATAACTGGGAAATATTTTTTTAAATGAATAAAACTATCTACAGATAATGTCAATGTATGGCTTTCTAAGTAAATAAGCAGGTGGATTATGTAAGCTTAGTGACCCCATTTCTAGCTGAATTTGGCACAGTGCTCTAGATCATCTTCACATAACCTGTATTAACATGTACCCCCAAGATAATAAAACAGATAACAACTTTAGAAAATATCCCAAAAGTCATATGATAACAAAATATAGGGCCCACCACCCCACAACAGGTATATAAAAATTAACACTTCCTCCTCAAAAGAGGAAGAAGAAAACTAATATTCTCCTATGGTATAAGAGGTTAAAAATTTACAGAAATACTTGCTCTGAATAAAAAGACATTGCTTCACAAAGTAATTATAAAGACTGATAATAAATGGACATCACTGACCCTATCAAATGCAACTCATATTGATTTGCTACAATATGGGGCTCACGAAATGGCTAAGATCTAAGAATGGAACTAAAAGTCCCATCCATACACAGCATCCACACTAACTGAACCAATATTATGTCAACAGAAAATCACAAAGAAATGGCTGAATCAAGTTTGAAGAAATGGTATAATATATGATAATAATACCAAGATCAGGTCACTACCACCAGGAGGTACAGAAAGTATATCCTTAAGAAACTCAGACTTAGTAATTAATGCAGGTTTCCCCTGGAAACAGTAGAAACCACGCAGCAAGTTGCAAAAATTGAGCAACCATAAAATACCTAGAAAGACATGAATAAATGTCTAGAATGACATGGTACCAGAAGCTTGCCAAACTAACAGTCAGACAATTCTCTGCATTACAAACTTCAAAACATTGAAGAGAATTCAATAAACTCAACTGAAACTAGCAGATTTTCACAAATAACTATTTTGTGAGTACTGAATATCTGTGAAACTTATCATCATCCTCTTTTAACTGCAATGATCCATAAAATTTTAAGGAAAATGTATAGGACAGAGGTTTTCATACCAAACACTCATAACATCGAAACCGAGTAATTAAAGTTTTCAAAATAGAGACTTGGCAGATTAAATAGTAACCGTGTGGGACAAGAAATATATGTCATCTGCATCATCCTATCCGCTATTGAAATCGCCCCAGAGATGTTGTCAGCAATCCTACGGAAGGTGAACCTGCATCCCAATACTTTCATTCAATTACAGAAACGTTAAATACAAAATAGTAAGATAGTGACTTGTTCTAGGACCATTTCTATTTGAGCAGCACAAAATAAAAAAAATTAAATAATAACCACTGAGTGAATTCATTCAAAGAAAAACCCTCTGGCCTAATAGAAATTGTGAGGAATTAAAACAATTCACAAGGTAATAAATTTAGAGCTGAAAGGAACCTTATACATGACCTGCTCCAATCCTTTCATTTTATAGATGAGAGAAGTGACAAGAGTTTAAATGATTGCTTAAGGTCATACCAGAGTTAGGATTTGAACTCAGAGATTCCATTTCCAGAGTTCTTGCAATAGCATTGTAATTTCTCCTTCAGAGTTTAGAAATATAGCATCAGCCTTAAAAACCAGCCAGCTTCATTTGAAGGCTACTGACCAAGGCAGTAGCAAATGTGTCACATTATAAGATAAGGTATCTATGATCATGCTGCTAACAGAACCTCCTAAAAGCCCTTGTCTTCCTCTCTCTCTTTCTCATTCAACCACTGAAAATCCTGAAAGTAGCTCACAACTCCAAAATTAAGTAAAGGCAAGGCAATGCCAAGGAAAAGACTCAGGCCAAAAGGAAAATCCAGAGCCTGAAGCACCAGAGTTCCCAGTAGGCTGTGCATGGGTGTGTGATGGTGGCACAATTTTATCCCATCAGTGTTGGCATCTGAGTTAGTTTATATTCTTGTTAATCCCTAGTGCTAAGTGAGTTGTGTTTGAATAGACAGAGAGGGAGGGAGACATCAGTCTTGACACAATTCCATAAAGAAAATTGGAAGTTGATATTAAAGTGTCTATCTGTAGTCAAATCTCTACTGGAGGAGCTAAAAATAAACTACTCTGTCAGCATTGCATGTTCCTCTCCTTGGACCACAAGAATACTAAATCTGAAATTTCACTTAGGAGAGAATGAATTCTATGGAAAGCTGAAGATCACAGGACATTTTTCTCAAGAGCTATCCCACTGACCCAGCAGCTTGGGCAAATTCCTAACAGAGCAGACCCTGGGGAACAAAAGAAACTACCATTAAGAATTTAGTAGAGCTTTATGGTTCACAACAACAAATTAGTGAGGAAGATGGGACAAATATTCTCCTAATATTTCAGATGAGTAAAGAAGCTCCCAGAGCTTGTGACTTGTTCATAGCTGATGGACACAAGAAGAAGGACCCAAATCCAAGCTTCTAGGATCCAAGTCTTATGTTCCTTCCACAATTTCCTGTCAACTTCCCTCATAGTAAAGATATTGGTCAAGTCTCTCCAACCAATTCCGCCCCCCCCCCCCCTCAAAAAAAATAACCCAGCTCTGTTAAGGGTACTGACCACATAAAAGTCAATTTTCTAAGAGAATTAGTCTCTAAACAGGAAGTTTTTAACCTGGTATCCACTAGTTCCAGATTTCTGGGAATCTATGAAATTGAATGGGTAAAAAAAAAAAATTACAACTTTATTTTCCCTAATTTCTAACTGACATTGTTTGGCATTTCCTTTATTCATTTACAAACATTATTTGGAGAAAGGGTCTTATATATGCTTTATAAGATTTTCAAAATAGTTCACAACATCAAAAAAAAAAGTTAAGAAACCCAGCTATATGTTCAAAGGTCAAACTGGTATCAAAAGCTTGCAAACCAAATGACTTAGAAGGTTGTACTGGCCCTAGAAACTACATAAGACTCTATATTCACTTAAATATTTAATATTCTTCTCTCAACTTTGTGAGACAGTATATCTACCAGCGCTGTAGCTACATATTTGGGGTAAACATATTCACAACTTGGAATTTTGTCAAAACTTAGATAAGAAATAATGGCATGGGGATTAAAATTGTAATCATCATATTGGTTACATTCACACCAAACGAAAATTGTGATTTTCCCAGAGCAGAGGCTGAAGAAGCATCCCTGTTTTGAAGGGCAAATAAAAAATATATACATTTGACTAATCTCCCTCATGATCAGAACAAAGACAAAATATGAATACAAAAATGCTATAACTTTTTCATTAAAATGTTTAAAAGGAATATAAGCCAAGCTAGAAAGTAAACCTCTTTTGCCTTCTGTCTCACTTTTTATGAGATCACATATCATAGATTAAGACCTTAGGTATAATACAGTCTAATTCCTTCATTTTATAAATGAAATTCCTAATATGTACAGAATCAAAGCTAAAATGCTCTATTTGGCATTAAAAGCCCTTCAAAAATCTTGTCCCTTCTTCTCTCCTTAGTCTTAAACATCACTCCCCTTCACAGACATTATAACTCAGCACAACTACCTGCCTTCTTGAATTCACCAACCTTCACCTCCCAACTCTGGCTTTTCAATGGCAATCCTCCATACTTGGAATGTTCTTGTCTCACTTCTATCTATTGACCTCTCCTTGGCATCCTTCAAGATACAGCTCTTAAAAGCCACTGAGGGAGGCTTTCTAGATCGCCATCAAATTTACTATCTATTCTGTATATGTTTTTTGGGTACAATGTTATTTTCATGTTGTCTCCTTCATTAGAATGTGAGTTCCCTAAGAACAAGATCCCTGTTTTTGCCTTTCTTTTTTAACTCCAGCATTTAGCATACTGCCTTATCCATAATATACACATATTAACAAATGCTTACTGACTGAAAGACTATTAAGCCACTTATCCATAATCGCACACGTAATATGGTTGGGTTCTACACTAGAGAAATAATCATTTATCATGAGATCAAAAAATTTAGACCCAGGAAAGTCTTTCTGGGTTCCCTAAAGTTATTACTTGGTCCTGCCTATATTAACAAAGTAATCTGATTCTCAGTGCAAAAATTAGATAGAGTATTTATCAAGCACTGTGCTAAACTGTAGGTATACAAATAAAAACTAGCAAGACAGTCCCTACTGGGAAGGAGAAAGGGAAAAGTGGGAATACATAAAGAAGCATGGTTTGGATCTGGTGATCCAAAATTCAGCTAGTAAGGTAGAGCTTGGTAGAGGCAAAATAAGGCAAAAACTCACTCATTATAAACAAGGTCTTGTTCCTGACCATGATAGAACCAGATGCTACCCCAGGGACAGTGACCAAAGGTTAAGGGAGGAATAGAAATGACTAGAGTCAAGTAGGTTCTTTGGATTTCAAAGAAATCCAAGAGGCCTGAAATGAAGGCTAGATTTTCAGTCCAAGATGGGATGAATGGAGGTTGAGGACAACAGTAGTCATCAGAGAGGGAGAAGAAGAAATTCTACCAAGGGAGCAGAATAAGGTATCAGAGAATGAGAGACTGACTCCTTCAAAATCAGTCTCTTACTATGGCCATGTTCCCTTGTAACAATTTTACACAGTCACTAACAATCTCCTAGACCAAAGTGCATCTGCACTACTGTGGGCCCAGATGAAACACACACACACACACACACACACCCCTATATACTCAATAGTCCCTGACTCCTGGAAACTCATGTTACAAGAGAGGAAAAAACAACCAATGGTGTTAATTCAATTTGGATTGTTGGATTGGGTCTAATTCAATGCCAGTGTCATTTCCCCTACTGGGAATTCAATCCTTCTCAGTCTAAGTGATAATTAGAGCAAGCTGGGATCAGAGCTGGGGGTCGGGAAAGCTTAAAAACTTCACTCTCCCATGAGCAGGAAGTGATATTCCAGGAATGGACTGTGAACCAAAGTGACCCAATACTGGAGCAGCTATGATGACCTTTATGAAATCAAGTAGCATCAGGATGACTGCCTGACATTAAACTTATCCAGGGGAGAAAAAGTAATAAATTCACAAATAAAATAAGTTATGTCCAGAACAAAAAGAATAGTACTGATTTAAAAAAATAGGAAAAATAAAAGGTGCTTTTGTCATTGCAGGAAAAGATAATGACAGCAGAAAAGAGGGGCAACACCCAAGTCATACAGCAAGAGGAAAGAATCTGAACATGGAAGTTTACCCACTTGAATAAAGTGAGAGCCCAATAAATCAACTAAGTTTTAATAATTACCTGTAGTTCAGAGGAGGTTGACAAGCAGGTTTTCCTCTACAAAGTACTGATTACTATCAGGAAAAGAGGTAACATGAGCCTTGTAACTTTATCTTTTGAAACAGTGAAATGAGCACTTGAATTTTTCTGGACACAGCTACTGAAGGGGTTGTTCTAGCATTCAGCATGATTTATATGAAAGCTTCAATGTGTGACTGGAAACAAGATAAAACAGGATGGCTTGTTCAGTTTGACATAACAGTTCAGGAACCAGAGAGCTGACCAACCAATTTCCTAAAAGGCCGGTCCATTTGCTTGCTACATTGTTTTTTCTTTTTTTCCCCATAGTAACCCTAAAAAAAACATGAAATAAAGGTACCAACTCAACAAATATTTTGAATGCCTATTGTAAAAAAGGACGCTAGGCAAATGCATTGAGATAAAAGATGTAGTATGTCATTAGACTCACCTTTATCATGGTCAGCTAGCCACAAAAGTGGATGAGAATAATAATATATAGTCTGTCACAAGGAAGATAGGGCAGATACACTTGAATAATTCCAGCACTGTGATTTCCTCATTGTAGGTATTCCCTGCGACAATGTAGATTCCAACCCTTCTAGAATTGCTGAGTGAGGGAAAAAAATTCATCACTGATGATGACAAATGAATTTAGGTAGGCTAATCGTAAATCCAATTCAACCAACACTTAGGAAGCACCAGTGCTAAGCTGCAAGACACTGTGCTAGGAGCTGAAGATACAAAGTCAAAAAGGAAGATTAGTCCCTACTCTCCAGACTTGTTCTAATACAACACAGAAACAGATTTTCAGGAGCTGGAAGTTGGGCTTGAGGTAAGGTAAAACTCCATCATGAGAGCTGTCCAAAAATAGAATGGGCTACCTAGGGAAGCAGTAGGTTCCCCTTCAACGAATGTTTTCAAACACAGGCTGGATGACTGCTATGTTATAGTGGAGATTAATCTCTATTATGTTATTATAAGCAAATAGAGTTAGGTAAGTAGATCTTTTTGAGTGTAGGTGAGACCGGATGACTATTCAGGGCACTCTTGAACCAATATGGTGGGGCCGTCTTCAGTTGTCCTGATCTATATGTTGCTATTGGACCCAGATGGCTCAAGAGGAGAAAGTGAGGCTGGTGACCTTGCACAGTCCTCCCTCACTTAAATCCAAATCACTTGCAAGTCGTGCTATCATCTTCTCTTTGAGAATGAAGGATAAACAACAATAAATCATGATGCAACTAACGGAAGATGCCCTACAGTAGTATGTCAGGCCTTGATGCAATCAACATAATACAACCTATCACCTGTATAATATCATAGCAATATCATCTATGAAAAAACAATATACTTGGAATCAGAAAACCTGGCTTCCAGATCTGCTCCTTACTACCTGCATGACCCCAGGCAGGTCAGTTTTCACCTACTAAATTGGGAGACTGTGCTGAATCCTTAGACTCCCTTCAAGAACTAAAATTAGAGCACTATGAATTTCAAACAGAGAGAGAATTGAAAAAGGGAAAGATCTCATTATAAGGGTTTAGTGAAACTATCTAACATCCAGGAGGTGCCAAATAAGCTGGGACCTGAAGGAAGAAAAGGATTTCAACAGGTAGTGAAGGAGAGCATTCCAGTGCACAAAATCAGAGAGGTAAGAAAACATGGGACAATTTGATGGAATAACAAGTGGTCTGCTCTGGCTGGGACAGAGGATGTGACAAACTTGAAAGAAGCAGGTTAAAGCCAGAACAAGGAAGGCCTTAAATGTCCACTTGTATGAAGTGAGAGGCCAATAAATCAACTAGTTAATGGTGTACCAGTGCACTATAAATCAACTAGTTAATAGGTGTACCAGTCCACTGCAGCTCCTTTTGAGGACATTAAGAGATTTCTACAGAAGCAGCAAACTGGCTAAGGAGACCAAAAGCACACACCCCTTTAATATGGCCCTCCCATAACAGAAGTCTCTGAAACTGAGACACCTGTGAGTTGAGGGACAGAGGGAAAAGAACACATCTATATCACTGTCACAGAGGTAAGAACAGCTGGATAAATCTCTGTAAAAGCAGAGACAACCAGATACCTGGAGGGGCACAATGTGGTCAGGATTCATCTACCCCTGAAAAGTGTAGGACTGAGGTGAAATGATCTCCAGGCCAGTGCAGAAGAAGAGGATCCAAGGGAACAGCACTCCACAGACTTGACAGCCAGCTTATGCTGCTAGTTTGTCACTCATTGTTAGTACAGGCTTGTCTAGTTCTGTCCCAAACAACAGAGCTACTCCCAGATTCAGATAAAAGTCAGCCATTTTATCAGGAGCAAAAGTTCAAATAGGAAAATCTCACTGATTTCCCACTTCTGATGTCCCAAGCCAGGTTGTTGGTGCTGTTGTTCAGTCGTATCTGACTCTTCATGCCCCCATCTTGGGTTTTCTTGGCAGAGATAATAGAGTGGATTACCATTTCCTTTTTATTTTATAGATGAGGAACTAAGGCAAACAAAGTTAAGTGACTTGCCCAGGTTCACATATCTTGTAAGTATCTGAGGCCAGATCCGAATTCAGGAAAATGAGTCTTCCTGACTTTAGGCCCAGTACTCTATCTACTTTGCCACCTAAAAGGCCTTGATTATCAAAGCTGCATAGGACATGGAGGGGCTGCTAGATGGCACAGCAGATAGTGTGCTAGATTGGCAGTCAAAGGACCTGAGTTCAAATCCCAGTTCTGCAACTTATTACAACCTATCTGACCCGGGATAAATCCTTTAATCTCTCTGAGCCTGTTTCTTCATCTGTGAAAGGAGGAGAATGTAGACTAGATGGCCTCTAATGTCCCAGCTTTATAGTCTATAATTCTAAAAGGAGAAGACATGGGTGAGGAGTATTGGAGGACCTCACAGGATTCAATTTATTTGTCAAGTAGGCAGCAAGATCACCTGTTGAAACAGAGAGAACTGGGTCAGAGTTGGAGGTTTTAGGAGAAGGACAATTTGGAATAGGTGTATCAAAAAGAGATGGATATCCTCTAACCATCTATCAATTGGTGAATAACTTGTATTCTTATAACTCCGACTCAGTTCTTTGCATATTTTATAAATGAGGCCTTTATCAGAGACAATAGTTCTAAAAATTCTTTCCCAATTTTCTGCTTCCCTCCTAATCTTGATTACATTGCCTTTGTTTCCATTTAATTTTTCAATTTAATGTAATCAAAATTTTTCAATTTAATTTTTCAATTTAATGTAATCAAAATTATCCATTTTGCATTTTGTAATGCCCTCTATCTCATTTGTTCATAAATTCTTCCCTTCTCCATAAATGTGACAGATAAACTATTCTTTGCTCTCCCAGATTGGATAAAAAGGGTTGCCAAAAAGCAATAAGGTCATGGTTGAGATTGGATGGAAAACCAATTGCTACCATAAAGTTTGCAAAATGATTTATAAAGCACTTTCCTCAAAGCAACCCGGTGAGATATCTCCATTTAAAATAGGAAGAAACTGAGATTAAGAGGCTATATGAATTGTCAGTGATCCCATAGCTTAGTAAAGGGCAGAGAGAGCTAGGACTCAAAATTTATCAGAGGCCTTCCACCTACCCACACTGGACAATCCATTCAATTCAATTCAAACATATCCCATACCACAGGCATACCTTGTTTTATTGCACTTCAGATAATGCATTTTTTACAAACTGAAAGTTTGTGACACCTTGTGTTGAACAAGTCTACTAGAGTCTTTTTCCAACAGCGTGTGTTCACATCATGTCTCTGGGTCACATTTTGGCAATTCTCTCAATATTCCAAACTTTGTCATTATTATTATATCTGTTACGGTCATCTGTAATCAGTGGTCTTTGATGTTACCACTGTAATTGTTTTGGAGCACAGCAAACTGTGGCCATATAAGACAGCAAACTTAATTGGTAAATGTTGTGTGTGTTCTCACTGCTTCACTGATCTCTGCTCCTCCATTTCTCTCCTTCTCGGGCTTCCCTATTCCCTAAGACACAACAATATTGAATTTAAGTCCGTTAATAACCCTATAATAATAGCCTCTAAGTGTTCAAGTAAAAGGAAGAGTTCATTGATAGAGCAAACTTCATTGCTGTTTTAATTTAAGAAATTGTCACAGCCACTCCAACCTTTAGCAACCACCACTCTGATCAGTCAGCAGCCATCAACATCCAGGCAAAATCCTCCACCAGGAAAAAAAAAAAAGATTACAATTCACTTAAGGCTCAGGGAATAGCTAGCATTTTTTTTTAGCAACAGAGCATTTTTTAATTAAGGTATATACATAGTTTTTTAAGACAGGATGTTACTGAAAACAGTATTGACTATACAGTAGTGTAAACATAACTTCTATATGCCCTGGAAAACCAAAAAATTCTTGTGAATTGCTTTATTGCTATATCTTTTTTTTTGTGGTGGTATGGGATGGAACCCACAATATCTCCAAGGTATGCCTGTATAGATAATGCACAGATACAGATGTAGAGATTCAAAGAAAAAAAGAGAAAATTATTCTTGCCTCAAAGAATTTACTGAGAGACAGGGGAATGAGAGGAGAGAAAACATGTACAGAGATAAGTAAAAACACAAGATAAGTTGCAGAGGCAGAGAATATGATAATTGGTGGGGAAAACAGGGAGGAGGAATAAGGGAACACTAGGAGATATGCCTGAACTGTGTTTTGAAGGAAGCTAGGACCTTATTTAGAAGCAAAAACACTTAGCCTATAATCCTACTTCATGTCCTTACTTGCTAAGGGCAATTGCTTAGTTTTTCGGAAGTTTCAATTCCTCATCTGTAAAATGGGAGTAAAAACAGCACCATCCTCCCAGGATTGCTGTGAGGGCCAAAGAAGGTAACACGTGTAGAGCACTTTGAAAAACTTAAAACTGTTATCTGAAGTGTCACCCAGAACAACTGTTACTATAAATGGATGGCAATGAAGAGGACGCATTGTAAGAAGGTCCAGAAGAAAATAACAACAAAAGAGATTAAGATAAAAGACAGCAATGATTATTAAATGGAATAAAACCTCTTTATCTGAAAGGAAAGGAACATGCAAAAGAAAAAAAAAAGCCCAAACCCTTCCACAAGAAATATGTTTTAATTGTTACTTCTTTTTATTTGAAAGGAGTAATATTGCATAGTGGAGAGAGCTAACCTCAGAATCAGAAAGCCCCAAGTTCAAGGTCTACCTCTGAACCCATTCAATAACTGGTTATTTGACCCAGAGTCAACCAGATACCTCTCAGTGCCCCCAGGCAATTTTCTTAAAGAATTAATTGCAGTGCAGGTGCTTGTCTGCATCTGGAGAAGTAATTTCCTACACCAGAGAAATCAAAGGGACTATTAAAACACTTTTTAGTATATATACATATGTATTAACACACATATTATACATACATATGTACACAAATAGATGAAGCCTTTAGACTCCTCAGAATATTTTTAAATGCATCAAATAAAATGCATAGAATTACAAAGGAAACCAATCATATTATAATAAAGACGCAATTTGTTTCCCATCCAAGTTCACGGTCTTCTGAAATCTATCCATAGATTCCAGATTAATAATCCTTGGAATAGGGCAGGATAAAAAGGATTTGGCATTTTGGTTCTGAATATATGCATATGCATGCATGTATACACACATACAAACACATATGAACATGTGTGTACACACATACATACAACCTGACTCTCTATGTATGTGTTTGTTTATCTATTTATCTCTTCCAAGGAGTTCTCATTTTGGGGTCTGGCATAAACTCAGAGCAAGGTAGTACTGCTTTTTATTCCCTGAAGGAAAACATAGTTGGCCTTTTACCAGATCTGGGTCAAGGTATCTGTGTACCTTAGTGTAATTAAAAATTATACTACCTCCTCACTCTCCAGTGGCAGCTCAGAATATTCATTATAACAAATGGATGGGACTTAAATTATTACAAAATAAAGTACCTACATGCCACAGATAGCCAATTTCTCCAATATTAAAATGATACTTCTGTAAAAATTAATACTAAAAAGCATCCCTCAGGGCAGCTAGATGTTGGGTGAATAGAACACCAGCCCTGGAGGCAGGAAGACCTGAGTTCAAATCCGGAATCAGACACTTAACATACAAAAAAAAAAAAAAACTAGCTATGTGACCTTAGGCAAGTCACATAACTCCAAATTGCCCTACCTTCTCCCCTCCAAAAAGCAAAAAAAAAAAAAAAGCATCCTTCATTCCCCTTATGAGGCAGCTATGTAGTGCACTGCTTAGAGCTGGACCTAGAGTCAGCAAGAGCTGAGGGTCAAATCTAACCTCAGATGCTCGCTAGCTGTGTGACCCTGGACAAGTTATGCAATCTGTCTGCCTGAGTTTCCCCCATTATAAAATGTGGATAACAACAGCACCTATGTCGCAAGGTTGTTGTGAGGTTCGGATGAGATAATGTTTGTCAAGCACTTAGCACAGTGACCAACACATAGTGAGAGGATGCCATATAAATGCTTGCTTTTATTATTACAATATTATTATTATTACTTCTTTATGTGGTGTGCACTGGGCTGCTGTCCACCTTGTGTATCCCTGACCTCAGCTCTGTCCTCCTTTCAGACAACAGAGAAATTAGGAAACATGCTTAAACTCTGAAGAACTTCCACAAAGACAAAAAATAATCCAAGCCATTTCAATGGTAAGGTCAACTGAAAAGCACTGACCAGCATTAAAAAGGCAGGTCATCACAGGCTGTTCAGACATTCCCCAACCTCACTTATTCTATTTATAATGTACTCCAGGTGGCTATAGTATATGTATACATTATATGTGTATGTATATATATGTGTGTGTGTGTATACATCTATACATGTGTATGTATATGTTTGTATACATATATACATGTATATATACATATATATTTAGATAAACAAACATAGATAGATAGATAGATAGATAGATAGACAGATAGATAGATAGATAGATATAGTCAGAAAAATGTGAAACAATCCACTGGATCATCATGGTTCTCTAAAGAAATAGAGAAAAAAATCTAAACAATAGATGATGCATACTAGGAAAAACAAAGTCTAGTCTGCATTGTTTGCACTGGGAACTCTACAACCTCAAACCCCAAAAAAGCAATTCATAATTACACTACCACCACCAAGTGCCTTTGGATCTCTTCTAGCATTGCTAACTCAAGCAGACCCACAAGACTTATCTAAAGCCAGATAAATTCACATCCAAAAGAACGTTGGGCTCTATCAAACTCAATCCCACACCTGAAAGGGCATATACTGTTCACCTTACTCTGTTCCAGGGGTTCTTAATCTGGGGTCCATGAATAGATTTCAGAGAATTCCCTCGAATTTGGAAAAGAAACAAATTACTTCTTTATTTCAATATAGTTTCCTCTGCAATCTTAGGTATTTTGTGTTATGTATTTAAAAACAACCCCTAGCCCATAGTAGGTGATTAAATAAATGCTTGCTGACTGCCTGCCATTGGGCTTAAAAAGAGGCCATGAGCTTCACCAGACTGTCAAAGAGATCCACAACAATAATAACAACAAAAAGGTGAAGAACCCCCACTCTATTCCCTTTCTTCAGCAATTCAGCAGGAACAGGAATTTTAGGGGCCAGTTTAAGGCTGAGCTAAACTATAAATACTTAGCAGCACCTAAGTTATATGGGTCATTAGTGAAACAGTCTTGGAAATCTACAAAGCTGACAGACCGTTAACAGATCTCCCCAAAGCTTTACCTTCCTGCTCCCTGACAGACAGCTGGGAGAGATTAGATCCTTACATTATTACCAAGGCACCACTGGCTTATAGAAAGAAGACCTATTTAGATTCTGACTGACAAAAGAACACAGGGCTTAGAGCTTTTAAAGAGACCTCGGGTAGGTCATTTAGCCCAGCCTTCTTGTCTTACAGATGAAGAAACTGAGGCTCACAAAGGTCAAGTTTGCCACCTTGAAGGGTTCCTTTCATGTGATCTCTAAGGAAGGATCTACTGAAGTCTTCCAAGAGCACATTGCAAGCTTCCTATTCAGAGAAGGTGCTACCTTAAATTCTTGTGAAATCTGCTCTGAAGTGTTCTTGTCCTTTTAAACTTGTAAGATTCTTTTGCCCAGACACAGAAGATGCCAGAGAGTCTAGAAGCAGAGGAGAAATTTTATGGAGCAAAGCATGGTAAAGAGACTTTGCTAGAGAGGCCTATGAGCTCAAGGCCAGCAGGAAGCCAAGCATTTCACTATTTAAAGCAGTGGTTCTCGACCTTCCTAATGCCATGACCCTTTAATACAGTTCCTCATGTTGTGGTGACCCCCAACTCAAATTATTTTCGTTGCTTCTTCATAACTGTAATTTTGCTACTGTTATGAATCTATCTGATATGCAGTATTTTCATTGTTACAAATTGAACATAACCCACAGGTTGAGAGCCGCTGATTTAAAGGGAAAAAAAGAAAATTTCACTTCCTGCCAGGGAACTAATACAATTTGAGAGTAGCAACATAGTGTAAAATAATATAAAATAGACTGTTGTAATCCGAGTGGCTACACACCAAAGAAAAGAATTATTTGATCAACTTTCTAAGTGATTTGCTCCTATCACAGTAAATTCTAGTACCAACCTAGGGAGAGAAGGGGGTGGCCCAATACTCAATGTGGCTAACACTTACCTAGGAACTACTAAGTACAAAGCACTATGATAACACAAGAGATAAGAAAAGAAAGACTCCTGCCCTCAAAGTGTTTATATTCTACTATGGTGAGGGAAAATAGTACATACAAAGTTATTCAATGTATTTTCAAGATGGATAACAGTTAGAGATATGAGGAAAAGTACCTAAACTGAACTTCGGAGAAGTCCAGAGATTCTAAACTATGAAGAAATGGAAGGAGTACACTCCAGACATGGGGGAACAGTAGGTCAGTCTGCATGAATTTAAGGGTACAATTAGTTAAAAGGCATAATGAAAAGACTGGAAAGATAAATGAGAGCTAGACAGTCAAGGGCTTTAAATTCTAGGTTAAGAATTGTGTATTCTATCCTGGAATCAATAAGGAGCCACCAAGAATTTTTTTCTTTAAAGATGTAGCATGGTCAAATCTGTATTTTAAGAATATCAGTTTGGCAGCCGTCATAGGACATATTGGAAAAGAGATAGAATGGAAGCAGGGAGGCCAACTAATGGGCTTTGAGGTAAGTAGAAATTCATATTGAGTATCATGGAATCAGTTCTAGGGCTAGAATTATGTTGCTAATTTCCCCCTCCCCCACCCTTGGATTACAGATGAGAAAACGAACCCATAGATGTTAAATGCCATGCCCAAGGTCACCCAGGCAGCAAGTGGAAGTCCTAACTCAATCCAGGTCTTCTATCTATGAATTCAGCACTCTTTCTGAGATCTGGGAGAAAATCCATGTCTGTCTCCCCAAACAATGCATTGCTTGTCAATTAATTCAACAAGCATTTACTAAGTGCCTATTACCTGAAAGTCACCTTGCTAGAGATTGAACACACAACCACAAAAAAAAAGTCAGTTCTTGCCCCCCTGGATGTTACATTCTATTATCACAGTTCTTTGCTAATGGCCAGCACTCGTTAATAATCTTTAAAGATGAAAGAGTGACCAGTAGTTTCACTTAGAAATCAAGCCCCCAATAGAAACTCAACCTGCCTTTTAAAAAGCAAAAAGCATTAACTTGTTCCTGGTCACAGAGACTGAACAGAAAGGAACATCAGTTATAACCTGCCCCAAATGCATGTTCTTCCTCTCTTCCCAGGGCCCCAGTTTAGGCCTGGAGCTGTCTAGGAAGATGAGGCATGGTGTGGTCCTTCAAATGGTACAGTTAGCTTCACTGATACCCTGCCTAACTGATTCCTCCTTTGTGACTGCCTCAGATCTGTCCTCCTCCCTCAGACAAGGGTGAAGATGCCAGCACCAAGCTTGGACTGTCTTCTATCCAAGAAGAAAAAAAATAATACTGGTTTATCTTAGAATGGAGTAACAATGAAGGAAGAGAATATAAAGGATGAGAAGCTACATTTTTTTTAAAGGGGGAAAAGGCCAGAGCAAAGGAACATTTTCAAGTCTTATGGATGGAGTAGATGCACCAATTACCAACGAATTCTTTACCAAATAGTCATCACTCAACCTTTATTTGAAAAATAGCCCATGAAACTAAAAGAAACACTGGGGAAATTCAAAAGCTTGGAGTTATCCA
This sequence comes from Pseudochirops cupreus, assembly GCA_028627135.1. Classification (NCBI taxonomy): domain Eukaryota; kingdom Metazoa; phylum Chordata; class Mammalia; order Diprotodontia; family Pseudocheiridae; genus Pseudochirops; species Pseudochirops cupreus. The sequence continues at coordinate 417,106,896 of CM053582.1, forward strand.
TGGCCAAGTAATATTTACAGTCTAAGGTTAATCTATTTTCAGGAAAAGTCAGAGTTTCTGAACTTAGGCAAAAAGTACAAATTAACACTGCAGAGTACTGAAAAGACCCAGTGGTGGAGCCTGAAAACCTGCCTGGCCACTCCAGTTTCACTCCATGTCCCCCAAAATACAAAGCAAGAAACCAGAAGCAGTTCTGATGATAAGCCCTTTCAAGTATAGTATTTTGGAGTCATGGGTGTCCCTTTAAGAACTTCGCACACAAACCTCAACAAGCCAAGGTGTTCAGCCAAAAAGAAGGCATATTTCTAGCCTGCATAATCATTTCTGGAATGATTCCCATCCAGCAGCCTCTAAGGCGAATAGCAGCTCACTGCTCTCAGCTCAAGCTTTTCCAGCGCCTGGATTATGACAGAGTGATTCTTGGGCACGAAAACCCCCCAAATCCAAAACAAGAAGTGGAAAAAGTCCAACCAAGAAACCATAAGCTATCTCCACACACCTGCATTTCACAAAATGCCATTTCCAGTGTCCCAGGACAGTCAGGATTCAAATTTGGGGAGCCTTCTGCTTTGGGTGATCCTACTTATTCCTAATAAATCCCACCTAGCCACTGGGAAAGGAAAAAACAGAAAAGGGAGAGTCATTTAGCTATGGAACCTCTCCACCCCCAATGACCTAGAGCTGAAGCCAAGAACAGATACACATTTGTTTCAACTACTGGATCAACTGTATGTCATCCCTCACTCTCAACCCGGCCCTTCCCTCCAACCCTCGTCTAGTCCTTTCTTCTCTGGAATGTGCTTCCACAGAGAGGCCATGGGGGAGAGGGGAAAAAAATGCTATAGGCAAGAACGGCAGGGAACACTCATCCACCCCAAACTAACCACGTTTTCCCTTCTTTCGGTCTCACTCATATAGGAGGCTGGTTTCTGGCAGGCGCCCAACCCGGAGTTGGCGCTCACCACAGCAAACTCAAAACGCCAGTTGCCTCCAGCCACAGACCCAAAAGCAAATGCCCCAGGCTAAGGGGAGAAGCATCCGCCTCCAGTTTGGCAGGAGAGATCCTCTAGCAAGATCGCAGGAGTGAAGATCTGGGGTTATTTGCGAATTTCAGTCTCTGGGTAGAAATTAGGAAGCTCAGTCCGAGCTCCAGCGGAGTTTAACCCATTCGGCTCGCCCACTTTTCGTAGCTTCAGAAGCAGCACCCCCTCCTCTTTCTAGAAAAAAGAGGGGGATCCTCTTCTCTGATGAAAAAGGGGGAAAGAGAAGGGATCCATCTTTAACTTTCTCAGGAAAAAAAAAACTGCTCCTCTTGTCTACCCAATCCACTTATGCATATCAGGTTTTAATATTGGGGGAAGAAAAGAGAATGGGCAAAGGTACCCTCTCAATCTGCACTGAGCAACTGAGATGTCCTGAATAGAAAGCCCCCTCTACCACTGCCTGCAAACTTAAGAGCATCTTGCTCGCATTCACCATCGCTGTAGCCCCCGCCCCAGAGGAGCTGCATCTGAACACAGCGGGCAGCTCCCCAAAAGCTGGCGTTGCAATTGCATCAATCCTTCCCTCCCTTCACCAGTCCCTCTGTTTCTTTTTTCCTTCCCACTCCAGAACCCCTACCTTGCAACGCGGTTCGTGCACCCGGAGGTACAAGTGCGCGGCACGCGCCCCGGCTCTAGCCGCCTCTGTCCGTGGGGCTTACCCCACGCGGGGTTCAGGGCTCCGGCGAGGAAGGCTCAGTCGGGCCCGAGCTGGTTCCTCCGCTCGGGTTCTTTCTCCCGCGCGCGCAGCTAGGGAGGGGTGAGGGGGAAAACTCCCGGCAACTCCAACTCCAGTCACTGGGGCTCCAGCTGCAGCCGCCCGCCAGCCGCTGAGTGCAAACGCTTGTAATGCAAACCTGCCCCCGCTGGCGGACTCTGAGCATGCCCAGTTTGGCTGCTAACTACAGCTACCTTGCCCGGGGCAAAGGGCTGAGGGGAGTCCTTGGCCCTCTAGCAAACCTGTCGGAGGCCAGAAGGTGGGAGGCATCTGGGTGTGGGCAGGGTTGGAGTGAGGACCTGGGTCGGGTTGGGACAGTTTCTGGTAGACTTCTGGAAAGGGAAAATAGCAAAAATGGGTAAAAGTGGGTGGAGCGGAGAATCTTGCAAGTTTTACCAAGCGGAGAAGAATAGGTGTTTTTTGTTCTTGTTGGTTGTTTGTTTTAGGTGTTAGGATTTTTTTAAGCCTAAGCCTAAGGTTCTAATAGAGTGGAAAGCTGGGAACTAGTCTTTGTAAAGGATCCTTAGGCAAAAGGAAAGTAATGCATCCCCGGGAGGAAGACTTTATTCAGGGCATTGGCCGTATTACACCATCTTAATATAACTCTGTCTTAAGAAATTACGCGGTGTCTCTGAAAAGCAGTTTTCCGGACCACTCGAGGTATGTCCCACCTATAATATGAGGCGTGATGTAGCAGGGAGAGTATTGGAGAATCAGAAAACTATGTGACCTTGGTCAAATAACGACACCCCCCACACACTCCCCTCCAGATTTTTCCTCTGTAAAATGCGTGACGACAAGAACTTATCTAACTTTAGAGATTATTTGGAGGACGAAAAAAAAAGTGAAAAGGGCTTGAAAATTCTAAAGGACTCCACAATTTTTAATCTGATGCACAAATCCAATATACAAAGACGAAATTCAAAGAGTGATTATCAGTAAAGGGATGATTCTGCTGCCTTTAGAAAGACGTCATCAAGGACATCCTTTAAATAGGAAGCTCTTCAGATGCATTTAATAGATGATTTGATTTAAAAGGAAAAGAAAGAAAGGAAGGAAGGAAGGAAGAAAGGAAGAAAGAAAGAGAAAGAACTCAATTTTTAGTCAGCTTTGGAGCAACAACTCCTTCCACTGTGTAAGCCACATTACCCCTCTACCTTCACTAGCACTTTTAAACATCTCCCATTATCACCTTATCCTGGTTTTCTTCTTCCTTTGTTCAGTTTTTCAGCTCTAGTTAGCACAACATTTACTCCTCATTTTGGATGTTGCCATACCCTCTGCTATCACTGCCTCATTCATTCATTCATTCATTCATTCATTCATCCAACCACCTACAATCAACTCAGTTGACTGCAGCTGTTGTTACCTCAGCATTGTCTCTAGGACCTTTTTAAAAACCATTGAGGCAAATGGTGATAGCTTTTCATTCACTGAGGATGTACCTGTTCCTGACATGAAATGGAAAAGGCTGATAACAATAACTCATTTCTCTAGCACTTTAATCTTTACAAAACACTTCCTTACAACTCTGTGAGGTAGGTAGTAATAATACAGTGTCCCAAAAGTCTTAGTGTGGTTTGGAGCTTTATTAGTTTTTGAGATACTGCTTATTATATTTACATACTAATTTAAAGTTTGTAAAGTGTTTTACATATCTTGAGCTCCATAACAACCTATTAATGGAGAGAGTATGAATAATATCCTCATTTTCTAGGTGAGAAAACTGAGACTCATAGATGTTTAGTGATTTATACAGGGATATAGCCAGTAAGTGTCATAGGCAGGATTTGAACCTAGGTATTCCTAATTCCAAGTCCTGTATTCTTTCCTATATGTCATATCATAGTAGTATTATTTGGGGCAGTAGGTGGTGTAGTGGATAGATTGCCTGACCTTGAATCAGGAAGACTTGAGTTCAAACTGGACCTCGGACACTAGTAGTATGACCTGGGCAAGTCACTTAACCCTGTTTGCCTCGGTTCCTCATCTGTAAAAATGAACTGGAAAAGGAAATATCAAATCAGTCCAGTATCTTTGCTAAGAAAACCCCAAATGGAGTCACAGAGACTTGGATATGACTAAACAACAGTAATATTTATTTATTCCCCACTTTCCAGATGAAAAAGTTGAGACTTAAAGTGATAAAATGACCTGGTTAAGATCACACAACAAAGAAATGTGTAACTGACACCCATATTCTCTGACCCCAGGTCCAATGCTCCTTCTATGAATGAAGCAATTTTAGAACTCAAAAAACATTAGAGACCATCTAATCATACCCTGTCTAACCTCACTTTACTCATAAGAAAACTAAGGCCCAAAGAGGTAAGTGATTTGCACAAGGATACATATTTACTAAATGTCATGGTCATGTTAAACCTGCAGAATGCCCATTTAAAGTAGAGTTTAGATTTGGGAGTGAGGAACCTGCAGCCTCAAGGGCACATATGGACCTCTAGGTCCTTGGGTGCAGCCTTTTGATGGAGGCCAAGTTTTCCAGAAGAAATACTTTTATTTAGGGGATTTGTTCTGTGAAGTTTGAATTCAGTTAAAGGCCTCTAAACTTTAGAGGGTTTTAGACAATTTCTAGCAATCATGAGAAGGCTACAAAGGAAAAAGGGGATTTTCCAAAATAATAACTGACATTTATATAGTACCTTTAATGCTTTCCATGTAGCATTTCCTGTGTTAGGTACTGCAAGAGTTTCTATTGCCATTTTACAGATAAAGAAACTGAATCTCAGAACGTATAAAGGAGTTGGCCGTGTTTACAGAGTTGGTCAGAGTCAGAGGCAGGACAGTTTTTGTATCAACACAACCCCTTTACACCATCCCCTTAGAATTCTTAAATGATCATAATTATTGTAATATTGAAAAGGGAGGGAATGGAAGCGAGTGTTGGTATTCAAAAATATATGTTAGTATATGTAGCACTTGACCAGTTTAGTTTCCATATAGCACAGAATGACTTACATGTATGTAGCATTTGTTCTCTCATTTGCCCTTCAAAATTCAATAAATGGTAATAGCTATCATTTATATGACATTTTACATTTTGCAAAGTGCTTTATATATGTTATCTCATTTGTAGGCTGAAAGAGGTGATATGACTTACCCAAGGCCAAACAGCTAGGGAATGAAGTAGGCAATAAAAGTGTGACTATCCCCATTTTATGAGAAAAGAAATGGGTCCAGAGGGATAAGATAACCCAGGACCCCAAGCTCTAGGCATACATAAACCAGATTCAGCCTTGAAGCCTACACCCAAATGACTCTTTTTGGATCATTTTGCTCATGTCCAGAGGTATATACATCTGAGAAATTTCACAGTATAACTCTTAGAATGTTGCTCATGTCTAGTATAGGAAATCAGGTTCCAAGATCCCATACTAGCATTCAACATAATGATGTATATAGAGAGGATAGCCTTTATTATACCTCACAGAAAATGCAGAAAACTCAGAAAATGCTAAAAAAAAAAAAATGGCTCCCACACAGCCAATACAATTCTCCTTCTCTGCTGAGTTCCAACTTGACCTAGGATTTTCCAGTGCTCCAGACTGTGTGGTTTGGACTTCTCTCAAAAAGGAAAAGAATTTGGGATTTCAAGTGAAATTTCTTTACATTTCAGTGAGTCACACTTTTACCCCCCAAAGACCTCTATAACTAACCAGCATTGTAAAACTAAAATGTGGAGCCCTATCCCCTGAAATGGAAACTTACTTGGAGTTGATAGACAGACAGACTACTATCAGGCCTACAACTATGTGAATAACCTACAATAACCCTGAAAGATAAAGGCTAAGTCTTTAGTTCCTCCATATTGTGATGTAAAGTCCCCTACTGACACTTCAGCTTTGGGAATGTGGGAGTAGGTGCAGGTGGGAACAATATCTGTAGGTTAGGCTAATTCTTCCTTAAAAAGCATTAAGGCTCTCCTTCAGATTTCATTGGAAAATCTGCTAAGGCAAAAGCTGTGGACACAGCTTCCTGGAGATCAAAGTACAAAAGTCAATCTACAAAGAATGTGTTGGCTGCCATGGCCAACATAGAAGTGAGGAAACTGTGCTCATCTGCATATTAATTCTGTATCCTTACTAAAGAGACTTTACTCTATGTTATGGTCAAGTGAGTCTGCTTTTGTTAGATGGTTTACAAGTGTCTCATTTCATTCTACTCCAGAACCTGAAGCACCAAATCTGTCCAAATCACTCCAGAGACCTACAACAGGGGATGTGCAAATTTTTCTGTCTCCAAGAGGTTGCTGTTGCCTAAGAAATCCTTTTCTTTCTCTAGAAAGTGTGATCCCAGAATCTTCAAACTTTGAGTCTCCCCCCCGCAATTACCCATGAATCCCTCTTTTTTTCTCCAGAAAAATGAATTCCAGGTTCATGCTTTCCAGGACTGCTGCCTTCTCCTCCCCCCTCCCCACGACCCAGGAGGCTGTGGTTGACAAACTCCTGACATTTTTTCAAAAAGCTCCTCAACCTCCCCCCCCCATCCCCAACTGTAATGAAATTGAGAGCATGTGTGCCTCCTCCCCTTGCCTCTTCAACATTAGGTTCAGGAATTCAACAACTTTCCTAATGGGCTTCTCAAAGCTGCTCATGTCTCCCTTGGGGTATAGTCTATTGGGAATTACATATATTCTTTCAATAGGCATCTAGGAGCACTGGATTTGGAGTTCAAATCATACTTCTAACATTTACTAGCTGTGTGACCCTGGGCAAGTTACTTACATTTCATCTGTTTCAGTCTCCTCAAATTAAGTTAGAAATTAAGAGGACCTACTTTATTTGCCTTTTGGGGTTAATAATAAAGAATATGCTTTATTTTGTTTTATAAAATGGAAATAGTAAAGGTATCTATATCCTAAGATTGTTGCAAGAGTAAAATGAGATATTTGTAAAAATACTTTATAAACCTTTAAAGCACTATATAAGTGCTAATTATTACTATTCTTAATAGCTGCCCTACCCATCCCCAGGGTTTAATTGCTATAACTTTGTACTGCTACAACTAGATCTGTCTTCAAAAGAAGGGGGAGGAAGAAGGGGGGAGATTAAGTCTGTAATTGAAAGCTCCCTTATACATATTAGCACAGATGGATGACCCTTCCTATAACAATCCATCCCACATGAGTCAGAGACAACTAATTCATCCTCAATCACCACGACTCATCTTCTATGAGAAGCCACAGGACATGCCCATACCCTCCATAGGAAGATACATTAAAAAAAAACAAACAAACCTCAAAGACTCATGAAATAAGTTCATCAAGAAAATCAAGGAACTTCCCTAATCCATTCCCTACAACAGAAACTGGCAAATTAGGAACCAGAGCTCAGATCTCCTAACTCCCAGTCCACGGCTCTTTCTATAACTCAACAAAGGATGCAAAATAGAAATCAGAGTTTTGTCTTTATTTTAACTATACCTCTGATTTAATTGATATAGGGAAATTGCTCTTCTCCATGCAGATCAATACCTAGTTGTTCTGCAACATAGAGACTTAGTAATTCTAAGTCATAGACAAGACTTAAGCTCATGTGTTCCTGACTTTGAGGCCCTCCTCTTTATCCATTATGCAGTGGTTCCCATTTGGTAATACGTGAATCCCAAGACATTAGCTACAGTGGCCCAAGTGTTTCATGCCAAAAAAATTTCAATGGTGCCTTAAGCAGTAAATAATTGTAAAGAATATTATGAGTAGTATTTAATTCTTTGGAGATTCAGCATGTGTTCAGAACCCCTACGTAATACCAAGCAGCCCCCTTGTCACTAAAGAAATTGCAAACTCAGGGCAGCTCAGTGGCACAGAGAATAGAGCACTGACCCTGGAGTCAGGAGGACCTGAGTTCAAATCCAACCTCAGACACTTAACACTCACTAGCCCTGTGACATTGGGCAAGTCACTTAACCCCAATTGCCCTGCCCTCCCCCCTTCAAAAAGCAAAGGAAGGAAGGAAGGAGGAAGAAGGAAAGAAAGAAAAAAAGAAAGAAAGAAATTGCAGACTCCTTGAGATGAGGGACTGTCTTTTGTTGCTTTCTGTATCCCCAGAAGGGCCTGGCACATAGTAGATACTTAATAAATGTTGATTAAATGAATGAATGGATATTAAATTAGCGATTAGAGGGCCAAATCTACTCACCTTTCTAGGAAGTAACAAAGAATAGATTTAATTTTGTTTGAATGCTAACAATGGCAATTTAGGTAAGGTTTCTAGACAAGAAAAAATCAGATTCATTTCATTCACTCACGACAAAATGAAAAATCATGGAGTGGAAGACTGTGGGCCACAGAACAAAAACCTATTTCTGAGTTTCTAAGCATACATAAAACAAGGTCAGAGAACATTGGGTTCAGATATTGCTGTTCTAGTACTCAGATTGCTCACTGTCTATCCCAATCTAAAAAAAAAATGCATGGATTTCATTTTTCTGTGGTACTTGATGGCTATAAAGGGAAGAGCTATATAGATAATAAATGGAAGAGACTGATGTGGATACACTCAGCTAGAACCAGGGGATTGGCCTCAGTTCATAATCGTATGACTGTTTTCATCAACAACATTTGTGTGATGGCATCATAAATCACATCCTGTCCTCAATAACAATAAAGTCGGTATAAAAAATAAAATGAAAACCTTTAATAAAAAAATAGAGTAAGTAGTCAGTTGCATTCAGGACCAATTGGATTTGGTATCTTGCCTTTAAATAAGAGAGATGGGCAGATTACAAATTACTAAGGAGTTATTGTGTTCTAAAAATTCTTCTGTAAGTTGGCTGCTCAGGACTCAGGATTATTTCCCCATAGAAAGAATGTCATGAAGGGTGGTGATGATTCTAGGCCAATCTGAAACTAACCCTATATCTGGGTCCTGGGAATAGTGCGTCATTCAGTGAAAAAGGAAAGAAGATTGTTAAGTGTGCCCTCTTCTTTATCTGGTACCAGAGGTAGCTATAATCAGCAGAAGGTATTTACTTTTTACCCTTTAGTTAGAGCACACAATAAGTTAGAAGAAAAGGCATTTAATGAATTAACACAGTAAGAAAAGTCACAATACATACATTCTAAAGTGGGTATCTTGCCCTACAGGAGAGTAGGGGGGATGGGGATGAGAGGGGGGAGGATGGAGGGGAGGGTAGGGGGGGAGGGATGTTAGAAGCACACACTTCTGTAAAGGGACAGGGACAAAGTAGAGAA
>CM053582.1:417116363-417161822 GCA_028627135.1 Pseudochirops cupreus
AAAAAAAAACCCAAAAAAATGATAATGACAAGTAATGCTTCACACTGCTCAGATAACCACCGCAGAGAGAGAGAGGCTGACTCAGCAGTAACAGTTACAGAGCCTGGCACATAAGAATTGTATAGGTTCAAACAGTATTTGTCTCGGTAATCTCACTGGCTCCCAAGGGCTCACTACTCACTGCTTTACATATCTAAATATCTATCTCTAATCTTTCCCCTGAATTCTGCATTTCCAATGGCCCATTAGATGGCTCTCCATGGATATGCTCTAAGCACAACAAACTCAACATGTCTCAGAACAAACTTCTTAACTTTCTCCCACTAAATCTTCCCTCTCCTCCAAACTTCTATGTCTGCTGAGGACAGCATCAACCTTCCAATTCACCCAGGTTCACAAGTTTAGCTTAATCATTAACTCTTCTCTCTTTCCCTCCCCAAATACAATCCGCTGGCAAGTTTTATAGATTCTACCTCTCCATGTATCCATGTGCATCTGTCCCCTTCTCTCCACTCATATAACCACCATCCTGGTTCATCACCTCTTGACGCTATCTCCTGGATGCTACTCATTGTGATCTCCCTGTTACCTGTCTCTTTTCTAATTAATCCTCTACAAATCCGCCCCTCTCAAAAATAAACAAATGAATAAAAAACAAAAACAACTTTCTATAGCAAAAATCTGAGCACAGAGTTACCCCAGCTCCCCAATCAAAAATCTTCACTGAGCACCGAACGTCCTTTACAAGGTGACTCCATTTCCAGACATTTCACATTATTTGGGGGTACACTATTTAACTTTTCTGGGTTTTAGTTTCTTCATGTGTAAAATGTGGGGATTTTACTTGATGACATGGAAAGTATTTTCAGACTCCCAATAAATGGTTCAATGTTTTGACATTCTCTGTTCTGGTCAACTGGTCTACCAGGTGCTGCCCCAAATCAGTATTCTTTCTCCAACCTCCACACCTGCAAACAGGATGCCCCTATGTCTAAAATGCATGACCTTCTCACCTCTACATTTTAAAATCCTTAGCTTCCTTCAAGGCTCATTTCAAAAGGTATCCTACTTCCTTATTACCTACCTTTCCTAATAGCTTCAATTTATGCTTTTCTCTTCCCTCCTCAGACTGTCATCAGTTTAAATGCTTTATCCCTACCTTTGGACCTCTCTGGCAGCAGGGGCTATAATTTAATCCTGCATATAATAGGTGCTTAATAAATCTTTGTTGAACTGAATTAATAATAGATTGTTGAAATAATTTATTAGGTACCACTTAACAATCCGCCTAGCTTCCCTTACTTCTTATCCAATGGTTTATATAACTTAAGATCTAAAAGGCAAAGGAGAAACATTGAACTCTTACACTATCTCTTCCAATTTCTTGGCCCTCCAAGCACAAGAGCTAGAAAGGACCTAAGATCTTCTAGTCCAGTGGCATCAGACTTAAATAGAAACAAAGCCCTGCCAGCTACATAATGATTTAGGAAACCCCAAATTAACATTGCCTATGTTTTATAGTATTTTTAAAAACATTTTCCAATTACATTTTAATCTTCCCTGTGTCTTTTGCTGGATCCTCCTCCAAGTCATACCTTCAACAATAGGTGTCCCTTAAGGGTCAGTCCTTGGCCTTGTCTCTTCTCCTTCTATAATTCTTAAGTTCACTCTCTCATCAGCTCCCAAGGACTTAATCACCACCTCTATGCTAATGATTCTCAGGTCTGCCCCTCTATGCTAATGATTCTCAGGTCTGCCTATCCTGCTCCTACCTCTGATGATCTTCAATCTTGCTTCTCCAACTGTCTTTTAGACATCTCCAGGTGGACATCTTAAACCCAATATGTCTGTCCAAAAACAGAACTCATCATCCTTCCCCCTAAACCAGGGGTGGGGAACCTTCAGCCTCAAGGTCACATGTGGCCCTCTAGGTCTTCAAATGCGGCCCTTTGACTGAATCTAAATTTCACAGAACAAATACCCGTAGTAAAGGATTTTGTTCTGTTAAGTCAGAAAATGGCACCTGAGGACCTAGAAGGCCACATGTGGCCTTGAAGCCAAAGGTTCCCCACCCCTGCCCTAAACCATCTCCTGCCATTCCTAGTACTGTAGAGGGCAACATCATCCTCCCATGCCCTCAAGCTCTCAACCTAGGAGTCATCCTGAGTTCTTCATTCTCTCTCATTCCCCCATATCAAAAGCTGTAGCCAAGGCCTCTGGCTTATACCTTTGTAACATATGTTAAATACACTCCCTTCTCTCATCTGATAATGCCACCACTGTGGTGTAGCCTTTCATCACCTCACACCTTGATTATTGCAATAGCCTGCTGGTGAGTCTTCCTGCCTCATGTCTCTACCTACTCTAATTCATTCTCCATTCAACCACTAAAGTGATTTTCCTAAAGCACAGATCTGATCATGTCACCTCCTACTCAATGAAATTCAGTGGCTCCCTACTGCCTTCATGATTAAAAACAAAATGCTGTTTCACCTTCAAAGCCCTTCATAACCTGCCCCCACCACCACCTTCCCAGTCTTCTCCCACACCAGTACTCTTCCATCCAGTGACACTGGACTCCTAGTTGTTTCAGGAACAAGACATTCCATCTCTCCACTCTGAACATTCTCTCTAGTTGTCTCCAATGCCTGGAATGTTCTCCCTTCTCCTTTCCAACTACTGACCTCCTTAGCTTCCTTTAAATCCCAAATAAAATTCCACCTTCTATACAAAGCCTTCCATAAGCCCCTCTTAATTCCAGTGCTTTCCCTCTTAATTATTTTCTATCTACTTAGTATATAGCTTTCTTTGAATGTACTTTTTTTGTTTTGCATATCATCTCCCCCATTAGATTGTAAACTCCTTTTGGGCAAGGATTGTCTTTTGTCTTTTCTGTATCCCCGGAGCTTATTTAACGTAATATCTAGCATACAGTAAGCACTTAATAAATGTTTATTGATTGAATGATTGATTAATTGATTTTAATCTGGTTTAAACCAATTGTGGAGATCCAGAGTTTGACACCTCTGAAAACAGTTCATTTTTTTAGTTGAGGAAATTGACTTCCAGAGAGGTTAATTGATTTAGTCAAGACACAAAGTAGTCACCAGATACAAAGACAGGTCTTCTGCCTCTAAATTTGTCATTCTTTCCACTAAACCATGATGCCTCTCTCATCCCAAACTACATAAGAAACTATATCCTAAAAAGGACCAAACCGCCTCACATTATACACCAACACACACACACACACACACACACACACACACACACACACACACACACACACACACACACACACAGTTCCCAATTCCCCTCTTATCTTCAAAGACATGGCATGACTTCCCTAGGCAACTCATTTCAACATTTAATAACCATCAGGGTCATAATAGACTCCATAGAGTAGAAATTCTATGGTAAAGGGTCAAGAAACACAGAGAAATGAAGCACTAGTTAAATAAAACCTCAAAATAACACACTTATGTGAGGAAAAAAAGACTATAAAAATGTTTGGAACATATAATGTGTATGTAATTCAATACTCTACTTAACTTTGTTTTCTCTCGGCAGAAATAGCCAAAAATCTTTTCAGATTGTTACCCTGAAGTCAGTTTTTAAAAGCCCAAAAAATTTTTTAAAAAATCTCAGTGACTTTGGAGAAGGCCTGAATGCTGATTATATTACTATCTCTGTGACCTTGGACAGGTCACAATGAGGCCACCTATAAGGTCTCTTCTAGCTCTAAGTCCCATAATTCCCCTGGGTTCAAAATAAATGATGATTCTCAATCAAGCCCATCAGGAATAGGCTGGTCACCTTCACCATCAGTCCCCAAACTGGCTAGAGGATGCCGAAGGGAATAGTCTCATTTCAGACAAAATTTTTATTTGGCAGCTGTTTGGGTCGTTCCAAACAGGAGAACATCAGTCTGATTCAAAGGTTTGGGTTGGTAAGGAGGACATAGTCGAGGGAAATTTGTGTTTAAAAAGAAAATGGGGGGAAAACCCACACAACCAGAATAAAAGAACACACAATTCTCCCCGATTTCTTAAATACAGCTACTCTACTGCTATTTTCCCTTCTGGAATGGAAAGACAATCACAGTCAGTCAGAATGAGAAGAGAGGAGACTGAATTTTGGCTTTGGCAAGCATCATCAAAGATGAGACTGACATGTCTTCAAGCAGCAGGTGGGCTCCAAAAACTGCCACCAGTTCCTTGGTTGAACTCAAAGTGTGAAAATAATGCAAACTGTGAATGATGCTTCCTTATTCTTCCCTCTCAACTAAAAAATAAATCAGAATTGGAAAGGCTTGGGTGACAATCTCACCCAGCTCCCCCTCCTCCCCTTCAATTATGCTATCTGCCTAAATGTCAGATCTATTTCAACAATCTATCCTTACACAACTTAAAACAGTCAAGTGGCAAGAGCTGGTGAGAACAAAGGATTTTCCTTAATCAGAAGGCAGTGGAAAAGCACAGCTCAGAGATTCAGACTTGAAGCTTGAAGCTGATGGGTATTTGCAAAAGATACCCAGCTCTCTTATAACCTAGCTTTTCCTCTTCTCAGGTCATTATTCTCAATTGCAGAGGAAATGGTTATACTATCTCACAGAGATTAGGATGTCAAAATCTCCCTATCACTCCTGCACAGGACAAGACAGAAATAGGCAGGCAATAATGAATGGCCAAAATCTAAGCAAAATTGTTCAGTTATATATACACCTAGTGAAGAACTGTTAGCTTTTGGACCAAAAAGTCACCTTTTCCTTACCTCTGCTTCCTAGGGGAAAAAAAATACCTACAAAGTAGGATATGAGCAAAATGACCAGACATAAGAATCTTTTTATGTCCATGGGTCAATCCTGGCAAAATCACACAGTCTCAGACTCAACTCAGCAATAAATCAAACTGTTTTTCAACTTGATGAAATGTTTTCATTATCAACACAAGGAACCTCTAACTAAAGAAAATATAAACATTTTCAAGGCCCTGTTCTCACTAGCAATAATGTCTTATGATACTATTCCTATAAAGGTATAGTATAGTCTATTTTTAAAGTGTTTTTAATTTTTTTCTTCTGTTTTTACATCACTTGTACTTCATACTACATCTCTCCTCATTCTTCCTCCTCAGAAAGCCATTCCATAAAAAATGGAATTTATTTAGGAAAAAAAAATTAAAAGATAAGAAAAAATATCAGCAAAACCAATCTTATATGTTGAAAAAAATATATGAAAATATATGCATTGCGCCACACCCATGTATCCCTGCACCTCTGCAAAGAAGTCTGGTGGTGTGGAAAGCGTGACTTCTCACATTTTTTCTTTGGAGCCCTATTTGTTTCTTGTAATTTTGCAATATTTTAAGAGATGGTTTTGTGGTGACTTTTCTTTCCATTTACACTATTGTGGTGATTTTGTATATTGCTCTGTTGGTTCTACTTACATCAATATGGATCAGTTCATGTAAGTCTTTCCCTGCTTCTCTGTATTCATATTATTCATTTCTTACAACATAGTAATATATTCCATTCCAGTGACGTATCACCATTTGTTTAGCCATTCCCTGATCAATTGGCATTCACTTTGTTTCCAGTTCTTTGCTAACACAAAAAGACTTGTTTTCAATATGTTGGTATATGTGTGGAGTCTTTCTTTTCAATGAGTTCCTTAGGATGTATACCTACTATCTTTAGTCATTAAACCCCTACTTTTTTTTTTTTTGGTGGGGGAGGTAGGGAGGTACCTTTGGTGAGAGAGCCTCTAGACCTATGATTTTATTGACAACATATAAATTTCCTCCACTGATGCCACTCAGCCACAACTCCATGCCTTATACTTTCACAGAGTTGCCAGGGGCACTGAGAAACTAAGTGATTTGCCCACAATAACATAAAGCAAAGGCAAGAAAGACTTGAACCCAGATTTTCTCAATTCCAAGGCCAGCTCTCTAGCCACTACCGCAAGCTGCCTCTACAGCTTTTACCTTATTAGTACTCAAATGTCCATTAATCACATAACATTATATTAGCAGTCATAGGTCAATCTCCAGAGTATTCTGATTCCTCATTTACAAGATGGGGATGGTACCTTACAAACCTTAAATAAGAACACACACATATGTGCTTTGAAATTGCAAAGTATTATGCAGATAAGTGAATATTATTATCTATTATTTGAAAGGAAGGTATTGACAGTCTGAGATCAATCAGCAGTCTATCTCATTTTTATTTTCTAAAACAAAAACTTAAAAATTCATTAAAAAAAATAAAACCACAGCCCTAGCAGGGGGCTATGTTTCTAAGGAAGGGCAGTACAGCAGAAAGAACACCTGATTTAGAATAAGATGACCTCATTTCAAATAATGACTCTGAAACTTACTAGCTGTGTGGCCTTGGGGAAGTGATAGAATCACAGAATCTGAAAACTGGGAGAAATCTCAAAAGTGATCTAGTCTAATTGATGACAGAACCCAAAGCTGCTCACTCCAGTCCTTTTGCTTCTTGGCATCATTGTGTACCCTTTATCTCTTGTTCTTGTTGTTCTTCAGTTGTGTCCAGCTCCCCATGACCCAGTGGACCATACTCTCCATGGGGTTTTCTTGGCAAAGATTTTTCTTATAAAAATTAGAACACGATATCCCACAGGATTATAGAATTTCCAATCTGATCCCCTGGGCATATGGAAACACCACATTTGAGACTGTTGCTTTGGACAGGTCAAGAGATAAACTGAACTATACCTTTAAAAATAATCCTTTCCTAATTTTTTTATTATTCTGTGTGAATTATTTCTTTCCCTTTTATCTTCTGAACTTTTCTCTGATTTTTTTTTTCTTCCTTTTGGTCAATATGTTAGACATGAAAATTTAGTTGGAATATACCGCAGAGAGGAGGCGATTTTTCCTAGAAGGAAACATGATTGCACACGAATGACTGTATTTAGTCTGAAAAAGTGTTTTAAGATTGGCCTGACTCAGCCCAGTCTGATCATTTCGAGTGGTTTTCCATTTCCTTCTACAATAGATTAAGGCACACATGGGTTAAGTGACTTAGCCAAGGTCACACAGCTAATAAGTGTCTGAGGTTGGATTTAAATTCAAGTCTAACTGACTTCAGGCCCACAGCTCTATCTACTGAGCCACCTACCTGCCTGTCCTCTACTTCTACTATTCCTCTGCTACCAAAATAAACACTTGATCACTTTACGCTTTGGAGCTTCAGTTTCCTCATCTGTAAAGCAAGGATTCGTAAAATTTGATGATCGCTAAGTTTCCACTGATCTCTACGCCCTATATTCTTTTTTGTGGCAGGAACAGTACCTGCTATATAGTAGGCTAGGCTACTTTAATGACACCACACTTTAGATCTAACTGGCTCAGGGGACTAAGGTTTGAGGCATTGATATAGCTTCCTAGTACCCAAGTATAAGGAGTCAGTAGTTCCTCCCTCAGGCTTCTGACTGGCTGGCCAACATAGGAAGAAGAAAGATGGGCCCACCTGAATTAGTGCTGTAACTTTGCAGAGTATACTTTCTCTGCTACGGCCAAGAAAACCTCTTTATCTTACCTTAAATATTTTACCTGTGCCTCATTTTGTTCCAATCTCAAACAAATTACCAGACTGGCCTGAGTCAGGCTAAGCTTAAAACTTTTTCAGACTAAATAGAGTCATAGTTGTGCAATCATGTTTCCTTCTAGAAAAAAATCACCACCTTCCTGAGATATATTACATTTAAATTTTCATGTCTAACATATTGACCAAAAGGAAGAAAAAAATGAGACAAAAGTTCAAAAAAGGGAAAGAAATCATTCACACAGAATAACAATAAGAATTAGTAAAGGATTATTTTTAAAGGCATAGCTCGATTTATCTCTTGACCTGTCCAAAGCAACAGTCTCAAATGTGGTATTTCCATATGCCCAGGGGATCAGATTGGAAATTCCTATAATCCTATGGGAAGTCCCATTCTAATTTTTATCAGAAAAATCTGAGTTATGATGCCAGAATAAATCTTGCAGCAATGCCTCTTCAGAAAAACAAAACAGCACTCTAAGGGAGCTTAATAAAAGAGATGCGTCTACCTGACAAGTCATCTGCTGTCAAAGCAATAAGCTGGGAGCCTTGTCAACATTCTTATATTCCAAAAGGTGCCAGAATTCATCTTGTGACATCACATATCACTGCTTACCTGCACCAGTTATACAAATGAAAGTTGCTGCATCTTATGCCAACAGCAAAGAACAATCCATCCAGATAACCAGAAATAATTATAAAATAAGTGGGGAAAAAAGCTAATAAAATCTTTATTATCTGCAGTACTGAACAAAAAGTAACACATAAACACATTAATCCTCAAACTCACCTAAAAGTCCTCAGCCAAACTTCCTAAGTAAAATATTACCTCCTCTCATTGCCACTATAGAAGTAAAGTCAAACAAAAGTATAGGAGGAGGAAATTGGGGAGATAAAGGACATGAATTATATATAGACTGGACAATTAGGCCCAGTACAGTTGAAAATAATTTTTTAAGCATAAAGTTGTTTCAGTTAGGATAATTTTTTTTTCTCCTTACCTGACAGACAAATGTAGGTTAGATATTCGCCTTGACCGCCAGTTGCTAGGAAAGGAATCTTTTTCTTCGTCCTCCTCTTGACTTGGACAGCTCCCAACATCCGCTCATCAAGAGGTGCAAAAACTTCTTTGCTGATTGCAGATTTGGCACTCATTGTAGGTCAAAGATGAGGGACACTTGGTAATTTCTCTAAAGCAAAAACCACAAGGAGGACTGGAGTTAATGTTACCATAAGAACATCCTATAAGAACTTACTATAGAATATACTATATAGTAGTATTGCTTAGTCATATTTGACTCTGATCTCACTGGGAGTTTTCTTGATAGAGATGTTGGAATGCTTTGCTATTTCCTTCTCGGGTTCATTTTACAGATGAGGAAACTAAGGCAAACAGGGTTAGGTGACTTGTCCAGAGTCACACAACTAGTGTCTGATACTAGATTTGAACACAAGAAGGTAAGTTTTCCTGATGCCAAGCCCAGTGCTCTATCTACTATGCCACGTAGCTGCCCCAGTACTATCTAATACAGTGGTTCTCAACCTTCCTGATGCCGCAACCCTTTAATACTCGTATGTGGGTGTATCTGCATGTGGGCGGACCCGCCTGGAGATGGATAGAGAAGCGGTGTTTCAGTTCCTAAGACCATCTGAAATATGTGTTTTCTGATGGTCTTAGGAGACCCCTGTGAAAGGGTCGTTCGACCCCCAAAGGGGTCGCAATCCACAGGTTGAGAACCCCTGATGTAGTACCAAGTGCTGCAGTTCTATATTGTATCAAGAATACAATACCACTATAAAAATAAGTAAAATAGGTAGCAAGTTGTTTTTCTTATGAAGTAAGTTTCAATTTCTAGGTTAACCATTACTTTATAAATGTCTTCATTAAAAAGCATGGTTCTCAACTTAATTATGACCATAAAAAATTACATCTATCCTAATGCCTTTCTTGGGAGAAATTAACTACTCCAAAGTACTCTGTAATCGTCAGTATATCCCTTCTGATCCCTCCTAAATCTAACACCATAGAATCATAGTTCTAGAGCTTTAAAAGTAACTTTAGAAGATAGTCCAACATCTTCATTCTGCAGAAAACTGAAACCCAAAGATGTTAACCCAAGGTCACAAAGGCAGTAAGTGACAGAGCCAATATTCAAATGCAGGTCCAATGCCAAGTTCTGTGCTCTTCATGCTGGTTAATGTCTTTTCTCTCCCTTATCCTACATGATCAAGGTTCCATAGGCCCCAACTGAGAGCCTGCCTATTCCATTCCTTAAAGTCACAGCAGAGCTCCTTGCAATTCCTCTACACCTGCTTTAATTGCAATTTAAGTCTTTCGCTCTGTTCTACCTATAATGAAGAGTTGCCATTTTCCACGTTGTCTTTCCCTCAGCACAGCAGCTGAAACTGTTTCTCTGAACCAAGATTCTGGTCAAATGAAAGTAAACATTACTATTATATTGTCAAAGTTAAAAGATACGTCCCTCTTTTCTGTTAACAATGGGTAAATAGCTAGCATTTAGAGGGAGCTTTAACATGTGCAAAGTACTTTACATATGCTCTCTTATTTGGTCTTGACAAAAATCCTGGCAAGTAGGTGCACTTTACAGATTAAGAAAACTGAGGCTAACAGAAATGAAGTGACCAAAGTCAGACAACTAGTAAACATCTGGGATAGGATTTGAACTCAGGCCTTCTTTGCTCTAAGCCCAATACCTTTCTCCATTGTGTTACCTTATTGCCACTTGATAAAGTCACAGTTTGGAGAATATATGTGGTAAAGGAATCTATTTGAGTGCTTGAAGGGGAATCAGTGTGTTACCATGGAAATAGTCCTAGATTTGAAGTCATAGGAGCTAGGTTCAAATCCCAACACTGCCACTATTTGTTACACTGTAAGTAGTCACATCCTCTCAGGATCTCAGTTCCCGTGTCTATAAAATAAGAGAGTTAGATGAGACAATCTATGAGTTCCCTTCTGTCTCTACATCTATAAGCCCCTGATCTTAAGTGACTCTTGTATCCAAACAAAATGTATCACGAAATTAAAAAAAAATAAGTATTCCATTTCTTCTCAAAATTTTATAAAGTATTTCACCTTTTCCCCTATCATGTTATAAACTGTATTATACTGTATTTCTCTGTGGATGCATACTTGTAAAATTAAGACTTCTTCAGGTCTGCTAGGTGGCACAGTAGATAGAGCACCAAGGCTGGAGTCAAGAAGACTCATCTTGCTGAGTTCAAATCTGGCCTCAGACACTTACTAGCTGTGTAACCTCAGGCAAGTTACTTCACCCTGTTTGCCTCAGTTTTCTCATCTGTAAAATGAGCTGGAGAAGGAAATGGCAAAACACTCTAGAATCTCTGCCAGGAAAACTCCAAATCACAGAGACTTGGACATGACTGAAAATGACTGAACTGCTTCTTCAGGACAGGAATCATGTTATTTTCTTACTAAATGGCAAGCCCAGCACACAGCAGGCACTTAACTGAGCTGAACTATTTCTGAGGTTGAAAGACCACCAACTGGGCAGCAAGGTGGTACAGTGAATAGAGCACTGACCCTGGAGTCAGGAGGACCCGAGTTCAAATGTGACCTCAGACACTTAATACAAAAAACTAGCCGTATGACCTTGGGCAAGTCACTTAACCCCAACTGCCCTCCAAAAAGAAAAAAAAAGACTATGAACGTAATGTCTTAGCCTTCCCTTGATTAGGCTAAATATTTTATTACTTTAGTCTATCTCCAAATACCTCATTTTTCAATGCTAACACATTAAGAAATCTATCCTTTTTCTTCCAGACTCTTCTATTTTCTCTGCAAGCTGTCACTTACTAACTGGGTGATGTTGGATAGTCCTTTCTCTTCCCTGGGCCATAACTTCTTCATTTGTGAGGGGAAAAAAGGATTGGATTAGGTGATCTTATATATCTCTAATAGGAGCTTGAATAAAAATAATAATGTAATAGCCAGGATTAACAAAGTGCTTTAAGATTTCCAAGGTGTTTTACAAATATTAACTCATTTTATCTCCATAACAACACTGGGAGGGAGTGTTAGTATTATCCCCATTTTACAAATGAGGAAACTGAGGCAGACAGAGGTTGAGTGACTTGATCAGTATCACACAGACCAGTAGTCAGGTTCCTATAATTTATATTCTTCTGAATAAATCAAGAACTGTATTTACTTTGAAGGAAGAAGTGTGTGTGGGAGGGACACTTTTCTTTTCCTCCCTGCTGGACTTGAACAGAGAAGGCCCCATCTCAGATTGCATGATTTATTTTTCATCCTTTACTTGTGCCATCCAATTTATCTCTATCCAGTTTATTTTTACTTTGTTCAAGGTTAATCTGAATTCTAGCCCCATCATTCAAGACTTTCCTAATGATTTACTGACAATAGTAAATAGCCAATAACTAACATTATATACGTAATGTACATAATTATATGCTATTATAATTTTATAGAATTTATATTACATATATACATAAAGATATATATTGCTAAGGTTTACAAAGCACTTAACATATTACCTCATTTTATTCTCACCACCACCCTGGGAGGTGGGTGCTATTATTACCTTCATTTTGCAGATGAGGAAACTGAGGCAGACAAAGGTTTAAATGACTTGCCTAGGTTTCCAATGTCAGTAAATATCTGAGGTAAGATTTGAACTCAGGTCTTTGTGACTCCATAGTCAGTGCTCCCATTGACTATACCATTTAGCTGTCTAAATGTAAATATTGTGCTCTCTAATCCACCATTCTATTCACTCTAGTTACTGATGAAAATAAACTGAACCATGTACAGGGTTATGTTTGTGGCACAGTTTCCCAAAAATTGAATCCAATAATAATAACTAAGGCTGACCCTCCAAGAGTTCAGCTGGCTAATATATGTTCTGAAATAGCTTATTAGGCTTATTAAGGAACACTAAGCAAGAGACAATCTGTCACTGATACCTAAATGGTGCAGGAGCAGCAGCAGTAAGTCTCTCAGCCCCAATTTCTTAGTTGGAAAAATGGTTTTAGTTTTTTAATGGAATGATGTAGGTGTGGGCTATAGGAAGAGATCAAGAGTGGAGAGGGGTTTCCAGAACTTTCTTCAAACAAAATCAGTTCCTGTGTTTCTGTTCTGGTTGTTGTTCAGTCATGTGTGAATCTGCGTGACACCATGGACTTTTGTTCATGTGGTTTTCTTGGCAAAGATACTGCAGTGGTTCGCCATTTCCTTCTCCAGTGTGTCCATATTTGATAGATGAGAAACTAGGAAAATAGGGGTTAAGTGACTTGCCTAAGGTCACATAGCTAATCCGTGTCTAGTGCAGGATATTAGCTCAGATCTTCCTGGCTCCAAGCCTGGTGCTCTACCCACTGTAGCACCTTCCTGCCTCTTCTATTCCAGTAACTTGAATCAACTCTTTCACTTAGCAAAGATCAAATGTATACCCTCATGCAGAGCACTATGCACCGATGGAGATGGATACAAGTGTGAAAAGTTGTGCTCTGTGCCCTCACGAAGCCTATAGTCAAGCAGAGGGACCAGACACAGAGACAGCTATAGCACACGCTATTACATGCTAAATGCCTCTGAGACAGAGGTGCACAGCAAAATGCCAAGTGAATTACATCACTGGCAACAAAGCCCTTGTGCCGCCAACAGAAAGAAACCAGAACAATATGATTAGACAAATTCAAATATCAATCTATGATTTCACAGGAGTCACTAAATATTTTTCTCCCCTAGAAGTCATTTAAGTACTTTCCTAAACATAAAAGTTATAACATAGCTGGAACACTGTAAATAATAATAATGACAGAAATAATTGCCATCATCATCACATTTGCACCTCCCTAGCTCAAGGCACCTCACCACACTTCCATGAACCCTACGGAAGATAGAGAGCTTCAATCTATCCATTAAGCAATAAAAAAATAATTAAATAATTAAAGAAAGATGAAAGTGGACACGAGCATACCTAATCTAATTAAAGAATCCCTGCTGCCATAACTCTGCCCTATATCCTGCCTTTCCATCTCAGGATACATTTTTGTGAAATCCTTATCATAGGTTTAGAATACAGGGCAAAATCTGCCAAACTGAAGGGGGGTAGAGAATAAGAATCTGGAAATTCAAATGCTCTTTTGAGAAATGAGCAAAAAGTGATCCTGGACTTTGATCACTGAGTATCACACAGGAAATATGTAAGATAAACTGAAATATAAAGTCTCCCAACAAATTTAGAATATATATTGAAGGACGACAAGAGCAAGCCATACCTAACACAATTCAAGTCAAACCACACAATTGAAATCTTAGGAACTACAAAATGTAACATAATGTACCAAAACCTGATTATTTTTAACCTAGGACTCCAAAGACTTTTTTGACCCAACTCATCAGTTCTACCAGAGCCCACACTCCTCTATCTACCTATATATACCAGTGGATGATTATGAGTTGACAAGTAACAGGCAGTGACCAATAAATGGAACTAGGAGCAGAGGAAGGCAACATGACTCCAGTATCGAGTACTGTGTTAGTCAACTCCAGTCTGTATCACTTACAATCGACCTAAAGAGAATGAATCTTTGCATGTTGCGCCCTTTCTATCAGAAGGCATGGCTATTATGCTGTTCCATCCAATTTATAAAATATCAATTTTCACCGTCTTCCAAGTGAAGTCAGCTTGCTGCCTTTGTTAACCTGATAGCAGAATCTTGCTTGACAGAAACACAATGACTATAATTGCTCAGGGTTCAGGAATCACTCAGAATTGGAGCTTAACAATTTCCTAGCAGTCTCTCTACACTGTATAAAGATGCTGTTGATCCTCTGGACAACGAAGAAGCTTGAGATCTGCTATGATTTTTGCATCTATAGAATCCAAAGTCAGGGCAGACAGGTGGTGCAGCGAATAGAGCACTGGCCCTAGAGTCAGGAGGACCTGAGTTCAAATGTGACCTCAGATACTTAACACAAAATTAGCCATGTGGCCTTGGGCAAGTCACTTAATCCCAATTGCCCTACCTTCCCCCCTTCAAAAAAAAAAAGAATCCAAAGTTAAAAAACTTCTCTGAAAATATCTGGTCACATTGGAAGGATCTATGCTACCTTTATTGTTGGGAATTCCTCCTACCAAGGCAGATCATACCCCATCTATCAGTTAGGAGATCCAAGTCCTAGGACTGTTCCTAAAGTACCTAGAACAAGAAGTATAAAAGGTACCTAGCATATTAAGTGTGCACATGTGTGTATAAGTGGCTATAAAGCCACATAAATTCTTAATGTTATAAGAGTGCACAACTAGGTACATAAAACCTCTTAACACAAAAAAATGTAGCAGTGTTTCTTAACTTAATACCTACCTTCAGCGGGTAGCACCATTCATATGCAATCAAAATCAATGTAAATTTCCTACTGCCTCCTTTAAAAGACCAATGATAAAATAATGGACAAATCACCTTCCTTTTGGAAAGTTTACTAAAGCAAACTTTCTTTATGCTGAATCACTTAAACTTCCGGTTAGAAGGTTAAGTTCCTTGAGAATAGGGATTGGTCAACTTACAGGATGAAGGAACAAGTAACAGAGAAAATGAGATATAAGGCCTCCCCCCATTCAGTCTGTATTTGCCTCTTTTAAAGGGTGAGCCCTTTTTAGATTTCATTAGACCATTTTTCCCTTTACAAAAGATATGAAATTTTGAGAAGGTTTGTTTGTATCTTGTTAAAGATATGAGGCCTTGAGTACTTATGTGTGCATAAAACAAGCAAGGAATCAGTTAAGCAGTCAGCACAGACAATGAACTTGCTTCCAGGACATCATCTTCCCCACTTCCCACCGCTAGCCACTCATTTACATGGAATAACAATCCAGACTTGGAATTTTAAAAAACTGGGGAACTCTGCACTCCAAGCTATTTGGTGATTACTCATCAAATAATCGTTGCCTAGTTATAGCCTAGCACCTCTAGAAATGAAGATTTGGGCAACATACAAGACAGTCACCGTAAGTTAGAGTGACATCTCCCACCAAGTTGCTCCAGCCCTATATTAGAAAGACTTATCACCAGGAAATGATAAGTTGGCCCCCTCACCCCCATCCTAATTGGGATGTGACAAGCCTTAAAGCTGAAACCCTAAAGGAATGGAAAGGCATTTGCCTTTCCTAGCATAAGAGTCCCTGGTTCTTCCTAAAATAATGTAGCAGTCAGAAAAACCTGGAAAGACTTCTATGAACCAATGCTGAATGAGCAGAATAGAGCCAGAAGAACATTGTACACAGTTACAGTCACACTGTGTGCAGACTAACTTTGATAGACTTCAATCTTCTCAGCAATGCAAGGTTCTAAAACAACTCCAAAGGGCTCATGATGAAAAATGCTATCCACATCCAGAGAAAGAATTATGGAATCTGAATGCAGATTGAAGCATACAATTTGCTCCCTTTCTTTTTTTGTTTTGTTTTGTTTTTTCTTTCTTGTGGTTCATTCCATTGGTTATAATTCTCCTTTACAATATGACTAATGTGAAAATATGTTAAATATGAATGTATATGTAGAGCCTATATCAGATTGCATGCCATCTTGGTGGGGAAGTAAAAGGAATGAGGGGGAGGAAATTTAAAACTCAAAAGCTTGTAGAATTGAATGTTGAAAACTAAAAATAAATAATTAAAAAAAATAAAAGAATGTAGCAGTACCTCAGCCAAGGAATACAACTGGGCCTGAATCTGGAGGTTGTAGGGACTGCAGCTGCCTTGAAAGAAACAGCCCAGGGAATGCAGGTTCAGGAGTGTGTTGTGTCTGGGATGCCTATGAGAAGATGGTAGAGATTTCTTCCCTATCCACTCTACCAGCCATTAAACAGTTCATATTATGTCTATTCAACAGACTCAGATACTTGACACTTAACTAGATATGTGACCCTGGGTAAGTCACTTAACCCTGACTGCCTCATTCCCCCCTCCAAAAAAAAAATCTGTCTATTCCAGAGAAAAGATACAGATGAAGGATTTCAAAACATATAATTCAGACAGATATGAATACAGAAAAACAGACACCCAAGGTTGAATACAGTTTGGAAGAGTAGGATCCCTGGCAGAAGAAAAGAAAGCTATGAATTCAAGAGAGTCAGGTGACAGTTGAGAGTCAAGTCACAAACAGGAATAGACCTTGAAAGTTCAGCTGAATAAGATATACCACAGTCACTGCACACAAAAGGGAGCTTCCTGAGGATTATACAGGAGAGAAAGAAACTGTGGTTCTCAACTTTCCTAATGCCACGACCCTTTACTCGTATGTGGGCATATCTGCATGTGGGCAGACCTGCCTGGAGACAGATAGAGGAGCAGTGTCTCAGTTCCTAAGACCATCGGAAATATGTGTTTTCTGATGCTCTTAGGCGACCTCTGTGAACGGGTCGTTCAACCCCCAAAGGGGTTGTGACCCAGAGGTTGAGAACACTGCTCCAGGCCCTGGAACCTGCAGTTCCAGCCTTGTGAGTTGCTTTGTTCATATGTATTCCCTACATCTATTTTTCATTACCACTATATTCTAAATTACTGCCCATTCTTTCTATGAACAATGTATTGGGAGGAGAGCACACTCCAGGTTTGTGGGAGGAAGTGTTTTTACTCTGCCATATTCAGTAAATGACTTGTTTTAAGTTAATTAACTGTTGGTTTACTTTGCCCACTCTATGCTCATATCAGGGCAAACATTTTCAGGAGTAGGTACCACAGGATACCTTGGAAGCTGCAAGAATAGAAGCCACCCTTTGGGATGGTACCCAAGCTCAATTCCCCATAATGGGCACACATACATAATAACAGACTACACAGGCATAGTACTTAGCCCTTAAGCGAACTTTTCACTATGACTTTTTATATGTCTTTTACCAGAAAGAATATGTACATAGTTAAATGGAGAAACTAAAGAGAAAGTCAGATACCAATGCAATAGACTAGGTTTTTGTTTTGCTTTGATTGGGGCTTGGCAGAGAGTATGCTAGTGATGAGTTACAAAATTTGAAATTGCAACTTTTTCTCTATATGATTTCTAATTTTCTGAATTATTTCAAATTCATTCATTATTTTTGCCATAATCAAGAAGTTGAACTCAACATACCCTGAAGATAAGTAAGGATATTTGAATAGTGATGCAAATTTGGGGATATACAGATATCACAACTATCACGACTGTTATTGTGAGGAACTAATTTGTTTTAAGACAACCTTCAGAGAATATTATTACTTATTATTATTTTTTTTATACAGCAGTTTGAGGTTTATGCAGTGCTTAACATGTTAAATAATTTGATCCTCACAACAATTCTGTGAAGCTGATGCTATTATTATCCCCATTTTACCAAGGAAGAAACTGAGGCACAGAGTTAAGTGCCCAGGGTCACACAGATAAGTTAGTGTCTGATGTTGGATTCAAATTCAGATGTTCCTAAAGATCTATCCATTATGTCACGTAGCTACTAAAAAAAAAAAACTAAGAAAACAGAAAATCATGACAAACAGTACATGAAAATATGAATGTATTAGTCAGAATAACCTACAAAGATCTTTGTTTTGCTTTTCTACACAGAGCAAGTGACCAGAGAAGGAAGTGACTGAGACATGTTGCCAGAATGTGGAATAAAGGATATGTTAAACCAGTGCCCATGAAACAAAATCACCCAGAAGAAGAACTTCACCACACGGAACACATTCTCTGTGGAGAATATATGGGATAATATAAACAGGATACAAAAGTGTAGATGAATCCTAATCTGCATCACAGAAGGAAATATCCATATCACCTAGACCAGATCTGACTACAACTCAGTGTACTAGACTATTAATGTCATAAGAACAGGGACTCTTTTGCATTCTTCTTTCTATCTCCTCTAGTACCTAGAACAGTATTCACTCATAGTGGATATCCAATGAATCAACAGTTCAGTTATATTGCTCCTCAAAAAATTGGCTTGTGTACAAATACAAACACACAAACATGTATACACATACACAAATACACATATACATACACAATACACATTTTCATAAACAATCATTGTTTCTGGTTATATGCCCATCTTCCTCTAGAAGCAACCTAATAATGGAGTAGGAAAAAACTGATTAGGTGTTAGTCCTAGTTCTATCAAAAACTAGCCATATGACTCTGAATAAACTATTTGTCTTTTGGGAGAACTCAATTTTCTCATTTTACATCACTTATAAGGTCTAAAGATGATTTCAAGCTTTAATATAAGAGTCTAAGATTCCCAGGCTAATATTACCAGCAAACAGACAGACTAGAAGTCACTGAAAGAGACATGAGCTGACTTGGAAAGATAACTTTAGAAAAGAGAACGAGACTGATATGGTCAGATCTTTGCTCATTTCCCATGTCACAATGGGTCCCCACAGCATTGCTAGTATGATGGAAATTTTTTATTTCCTTTTATTCCTCTGGCATCTTTTTGTCAATATTAACCTCACCTGCCTAAAACCTGTCTCATAGGATACAAAAAAAATCCTTAAGCATTCCTTAGATATTGAACCTGGAGGAACAATCTCAACTGTCTCTGACTCCTTCACAACATATAAATCCCCCTCTCCCTCCTCAAATCTATTTGTGAATCCTATAAATGTACTTTAATATAATATGACTTAGTTTACCTACAGAATTTGTTCAATGAAGTTTGTTTCTTTAGGGCATGTATGAAATTATGACTCTAGCTAAATATGTTCAACTTTTATGACACTTTAGGAAGGATAGGATTATAGATCTATCCTCTCTTCAACTTTTATGGTCTAAGAGGAATATACAAGATTGCAATATGTAAATTATTTCTCTGACTCTGTGATGTAATTTTTCCTATAAGAAGCCTTGTTGTAATCTTCATAATTTTTTGGGTTTTGTCTGAGGCCTTGAACCTATGCCTGAGCATAGTAATAAAAACTAGGTTTTTACCTCTGTAATTTCTGCACTGTGGCAAATATGTTTATTTGGCAGCAACCTGCCACATGAACTCTGAAAGGAGATATTTTTCCTTTAACACTAGTCAGGATGAAGGAAATAGAACTAACTCCCAAGGTATGGAGAAAGCACCCTGAGAGGCTGCTGGATCTGTCGTATTTTTCTGTCAAGCTACTGATGCTGGAAAAGATGAAATTTCTTCTTGATAACATTAAGTATTGCTAAAAATAAACTAATAAAAAGGAGGGTGGGGTGGGACAGTGACTTATATTCTACTTCTAGTCCCCTATCTTCCCTGTTGATATATCTTGCATGAATGTCTGTCCCCTGTACATTTTACATCAAAGGACACTTATGTTTGCATCCCTGTTCACACTTTCCTGTTGCAAATGTTATTCCTGTGTCTGTCAACCAGCTTAAGATATACTAAGTTTAAGAGTTAAAACAAAGGAGACTGCATTGGATCCTTCAAAAAAGAGAAAGAGATTAGAACTGGAAAACTAGAGTTAATTTGAAATATGACAGTGCTGAGGCTCATCATATAGAGAAAAAGCACCAAAAGTATATGCTCTTCCCATTCTGAGGTGTCCTAAAAACTGGTCCTCAGCTCACAAACACAGAATCCCAAGTGCCTCAGAAGAAGCTTTAGGTCTGAGGGAAGAGCAAGTAAGAATGTGTCTATTGGACAGTCAAGTTTCATTAAAAGGAACAAAGGCAGTAAAAGCCATGCTTGTAAAGTAGCTAAATTTGTTGGCATCCTACACCCTCCACTGAACCCCCAGGGCACTGTAGACACCAACAACTAATTAGTAACGAGTTAACAAAACCAAATCCCTGCCCTCAGGGAGCTTATTATTTAAAAAGGCAGCATCCACAAGGATAAATCTGTACAAACAACTATGTAACAGAGGGAAAGGCTTCATTCAATTAACAGGAGAATAAATAAGCATTTAAATGTAACACAAGAGACTGTAGTAAGTGATACATTCTTTAAAGAAAGAGATGGCTACTTGAGTTGAAAAATCATTTCAAATTCGAATCTAAAGAAAGGGGGAAACTAGGGCAGTAATTTGATGATTTTCGTATTAAGAGGAGATTACAAAGGAGAACAGCATCAATGCCAAAAGGAGAGTACACAAATATGCGTTTATACTTAGATGAGAATCCATACAGCAAAAAAAAAAAAAAAAGTCTGTCAAAGGATGTCTCGGATAAATATTCTTGATTGGATTGGTTCTATTTGAAGCAGGGATGGATCTTAACTAAACAATTTTTAAAAAGAAAAAAAGAAAAACTAGAACAAACAGTGAACCTTGTTTCTTTTCCTTCCTTTCTCTCTTAATTTATTTTTAGCTGTGCCAAGAGTTGAAACAGTTTTTTAAACATAAAACAAATATCCATCCTCTTGACAGAAAGGTGATAGACTCAGGGCAGGTAATGAGAAATGTGCTTTTTGGACATAATCAAAGAGAGAGGTTGCTTTGCCTGACTATGAATATTTATTTAACTAGTTTTGTTTTTCCTTTCTTTTTCAACAGGGGGAGGGGAGGGCAGACTGGTTGGAAGAGAAAATAGATTTTTGCTAATTGAAAAAATAAGACAAAACTTACATTTAAAAAATATGTAACAATAATTTAGGTCAGAAACAAACCAGTAGGTTTCCTAAAATTCCTGAAGCAAACCAGAGGATATGAAAGCTGGAGCCAAGACACCCTATGCAAGCCCTTTGCATTACATATGAGGAAACTGAGGTGTAGAAAAGGGAAAGTACTTCCCCAGGTTATACAATCAGCAAGTATAAAAGCTACAATTAAAACCTGAGGACTTCTGGCTTTGGGTTCAGCGGGTTTTATTTTATTTTATTTTTGCTGTTATTGTCTGTTTGGTTTGGTTTGACTTATTTTTCCCTCACTATACCATATTTAATCCCTAAGAAAACCAACTAACTGAAAACATTCTTCAATTTTAACATAAATTGAACTGATGTTTTTGGTTTGAGGTCTTACCACTCTGGATGTTCTTCTGATGTGTATTCATACTCTACTATCATTGCCGAATCTTTCACATTCAAAATATTACCTCTCTTAAAGAAGATTCCTGACGTGGTTCAATGCCCCTTTTGGGATAACAATTTGAAAGGTAAGAGAAAGAGACTCTTATTGTCACAGTTTTTGCAATGGCAAAAACTCAATATAGCTCATAAGACTGCTAAAAAAAATTCTAACTGGGGCAACTATGTGGCTCAGTGAATAGAGCACTGGCCCTAGAGTTAGGGGGACCTAAGTTCAAATCTACCCTCAGAAACTCAACCTTTACTAGCTATGTGACCTTGGGCAAGTCACTTAACCCCCTCCAAAAAAAAAATTTTAAACCAACTGCAAATTATCTCCAGAGGAGTCGATCTGATATTATGCTTGTAGCAAGAGTGACCCTGAGAAAGGTCCCTAATACAAAATATCTTCCACAGTTGCCCCTCTGCCTTGGAGTTCCATCATTAAAGATTCCTTTCTTTGAGGTTTAGGCCTTTTTGGTCTTCCAGACTTTATTATTAAAAAATATACTGGTCTTCCAGACTAATTCAAATTTTACTATAAATTTCCTTGAAAAGAGAAACACCATAACACTTTAGCTCAGGCTAAATTAGAATCTAGAAAGTTAGATATAGGGAAAGTTATATATATGGAAAGTTATCATATTATTGTTGTTCATGTTGAGGCCATGGAGTACAACTCACTAATTTCCTCAGCTGAGGAAACTGAGGCATGTAAGTTTGTATAATGATAGGACATGGTGGAGATAGGAACTCGAGGGCATGGCAGAACAAAGGAAAAGTTTTGGGAGTTCCCTCTTCCCCCCCTCTCATTTTTTTAAAGATATTAGAGGAAGTAGGAAGGAAGAGCATAAAGAACAAAGATGAAAGTGTTATTTGGCTTAGAAAAAAAAGGGAGAGGGGAAGCTAGGTGGCATAGTAGATAGAGCACTGGCTCTTAAGTCAAGACAACTTGAGTTCAAATCCAGCCTCAGATACTAGCTATGGTGACCCTGGGCAAGTCACTTAACCCTGACTGTCTCCAAAGGGAGTGGAGGCGGGGAGTCTTTTGTGGAAGGCATATGAAGGATAAGATTGGTAAAGATTAAAAAAAAAATCACACAATCTCAGACTTGGAAGAGACTGAAAAGACCACCTCAATCCACAGCTAAATAATAATGCCTTCTACAACATGCTGGACAATTGTTCATTTTAGTCATCACTGAAAGACTTTACTAAGACTTTAAGTTAAAGTTACTTTAGGCAAGTTAAAGATTTTATTAAACATGTTACTGACACACTTGGAAACCAAGGTCTCTGTGACACAAGTACCCAGAGGTAGTATTTCAGTAAGCAGGAGCAGCAGGAACCTTCAGACCACTGGACTCTGAATATCACAAGGGGCAGTAGTCAAATTCCTGAGACCACATCTCTGGTGAGTAATTTTACTATAAAGTAGGAGGCAAGCTCACCTGCAGAGAGCAAAGCAAGCAAGTAGAGGGTTAAGTGGCTTGGGCCCTGGGGAAAAGTTGCAATGTGAAATGCAGGAGGAGAAAAAAAGGATTAGATCTTATAGTACAGCCCAGTCATTTAAGCAGTGAGATAACCATACCACAGAGAGAATAAGTAAATGACTTCTTCAAGGTCACATAGCTAGGCCAATCCCTTCGACCCCTCCCTAGTAGAGATACGGAAAATAAGGATCTGAATAGGGAGGTGACTTGACCATGGCCACAGTTAGAGATGTAGCTAGGTGGCACAGTGGATAGAGGACCGGGCCTAGAGTCAGGAAGACCTGAGTTAAAATCTGTCCTCAGACACTTAGTAGCTGTGTGACCCCGGGCAACTCACTTAATCCTCTTTGCCTCAGTTTCCTCATCTGTAAAATGAGCTGGAGAGAGAAACAGCAAATCATTCCAGTATCTTTGCCAAGAAAACCCCAAATGGGGTCATGAAAAGTTGGACACGACTGAAATGACTTAAGAACAACAGTTAGTAGGAGAGCCAGAATTAGAACATAGACCCCAGTATGTGTCAAACTAATTGGCAGCCAACTGAAAGTAAGAGAGGTAAGAACAAAGAACTGAACCAGTAATGAGGTACAGAGACTTTAAGAGGGCATGAAAAGCAAAAAGGGGAAGTAGTAGGAAAAACAAAAGCAAACTTTGTTCACATCACAGTTTTGTCAAAGCTCAGCCAAGTGTTCTTAGGAAACCCAGGAAGGTAGTGATGTTAAAAAGTCAGTGAATCAATCTACTGTTAAAAATCACTAATTCTAGCAATGCTTGTTTATCTCTGGGTCTGTCCATTGTGCCGTTTAATTAGCAAAGATAATCAAATAATCTAACTTGGTCAGAGACTACTGCATTACTCTAGGTGGAATTGTTTGGAAAGTTTAGTGTTTCAGCCTTATCCCCAAACAGGACAGTGCCCACCCAGGTAGGACAACATCTGTTTGCCATGTTACTTCCTGTTATTACCGGTTTGGAGTTTGCTCATGGGGAACTTTTGGATGGTTGCCACAAGGCACTTTTCTACATCTCCTTGGTTGTTTTTCTAAGATATAAAAGTCTTACATATGAAAAGTCATGTACTTCTGAGATTTCTGCTGTTTCTAAGGGCTCTGCCAACTTATTCTATAGAGTTACCACCCTCCACTGTTTCTACATACATCTTTGGCTTCAGTCTTCTCACTGGTTCTCTATACAACCCATCTCCATCATGCTGCCACTTCCTCCTTAGTTGCCATACCAGCATGGCCACTAATCTGGTCCAAAGGGTCCAACAGAGGCCACTTGGAAATAAGACATCCATTCATTTCACTCTACTCCTGCTTCTGGGAGTGAAGTATTCCCATGGGGAAGGTGAACACACACCATCATCCAGAGAAAAAGAATGACTCTATGAATCAGCAGTGTGATTTAGGTAGTCAAAAAAAGGAAGTAATACTTCACAGGACTACATCAAGAGAGGTATAGCTTATAGGAATAAAGTGGTGACAATTAGGTAGTGAGGTTTCCCTCACTGGAAGTCTTTAAGCAAAGAATGGATAATCATTTGTCCTATATGATATAGTAGGAATTATTTCTCATTCTGGATGACTGTTGAGGTCTCCTCCAACTCCAAAATTCTGTGATTCTCCGAAGGATTTTCTTTCTGAAGACTGACTTGGGGAAGGGATTAGAGAAGAAACATGGAAAAAGTGCTAGATTTGGAGACATAAGAATTGGGCTCCAATCCCTGAATCACAGAATCAAGGAATTTTAGAAGGAAATTTTGAGGAAGGAACCTAAATAACCACGTAGACCAACTCAACCTCAGCAAAGAAACCTGACTACAACATACCTGAAAGGTGGTCTTCCAGTCTATCATTAAAGACTTCAAATGAGAGGAACTCCAGGCTTCCCAAAAACAATTCAGGCCATTGCAAGACATTTTTAATTATCTGGAATTTTTTGCCTGATTTAAAGTCAAAATTTTCCACAATGCAATTTTTACCTGTTGTTCCTGATTCTTCTCTTTGGGGACTAATACAAAAAGTCAAATATCTATTTCATATGATGTTCTTTAAAATACTTGAAGACACATATATCTCCTCCTCTGAGTTTTCTCTTCTCCAGGTTAAGCACCTTCATATTCTACACTTGATTCCTCATGTCAGGCATTTAAGATCCCTCAGCAAGCTAGTAGTCATTCTTTGTATGTTCTTCAGCTTCTCAATGTCCTTCTAGCAACATGGAATCCAAAGCTAAACAAAGTATCCCAGATGTGCCATGACCAGGGCAGACTATGATGATACCATCCCTTACTTATTTTTAAAAGCTATAACTCTTTTACTTCAATCAAAGATTGCAGTCCCTTTTTTTGGCTGTCATATTACAGTACTGAGTTCTTGTTGTTCAGTCATTTCAGTTGTGTCTGGCTCTCTGTGACTCCATTTGGAGTTTTCTTGGCAAAGATACTGGAGTGGTTTGCCATTTCCTTCTCTAGCTCATTTTTCAGACAAGGAAACTGAGGCAAACAGAGCTAAGTGATTTGCCAAGGGTCGCACAGTTATTAAGTGTCTAAAGCTGGATTTGAACTCAAGAAGATGGATCTTCCTGATTCCAAGTCCAGTATTCCATCCACTGTGTCATCTAGATGCCCAATACTGACTTACCTCTGACACTATTTTGTGACCTTGGACAAGGGGAAGGAAACAAATAATAAATACCTCCCACGTGCTAGGCACTGTACTAATGCCTTACAAATATTATCTCATTTGATCCTTAGAATGACCTTGGGAAATAGGAGCTATTATGATCCCCAGTTGAGAAAACCGGGTCAGAAGAGGTTAAGTGAGGTTCAGGTCACACTGCTAGTAATAGACTTGAACTCAATCTTCCTGACTCCAGTACTCTATCCACTGTGCTGCCTAGACTCTTCTAACTGCCAAGTCATTTCTCATGGCATCAATTTCTCCATCGGTAAAATACGGTTTTTGGACTAAATTAACTTTATGATTCCTTCCAGACCCTGCTTTCAAAGGCTTTACACATTGGTTTGGGAGATAATATATGTTATAGTTATTAATAATCATGGATTTACTAGAACTAGAAGACATTAGAGATCACTTAGTCCAACCCCCTCTTCAAGGGGCTTAGAGAATTTACAACATTTACCCAGTCACAAAGTCTCTTACTGGTAGAACTGAGATAAGAACCCAGACCCTAATCTCCTAAATCCAGGCCTCTTTCAAAGAAAAATTTGGTAACTATCATATGAGTGCTAGAAATAAGTGCTAAGTACTTTTGTAAAGGGACAGGGACAAAGCAGAGAACAGAACAAATTGGGGGGTGGAATAGGAAGGAGGGAAATATACAGGTACTGGGGTAGGGAGATTCATCTTGTCCTACCAGAAAGTCAGAGGGGTGCTGGGGGACGATATAGGAGAGAGCAGATTGGGGGAGGGGGTATACAGTGGGATGGCTGTTTTGGGGTGGTGGGTAGGGGAAAGATGGGGAGAAAATCTGTAAATCAAAATCTCATGGAAATGAATGACGTAAACTAAAAATAAACAAAAGTTAAAAAAAGAAATTAGTGCTAAGGAATTCTGGGGAAAGAGATCATGATGGTCAAACTGTCACGGAACAATATTTAATACTGCTTTGTGTTTGTAGACAACAGACAGGTAGAGTTGTTTTTGTTTGCTTGCTTGTCAGACGGGAAGGGAAGGTGTCAGTAGGTATGGGTAAGTCTGAAATGCCCCTAGCATGAAGACTGAAGATCTGAAGCTCAGGAAAGGCCACTTGGATATTGTCTCTTTATTTCTTTGTAATTATATAGCTTTTGATCCTCTCTTCAGAGGAGGTAGCAGAGACTGAGAATTTATCTAAACAAAATAGCCTACGACGGTCCAGGAAGAACACAGTATTTCTGGTCCAATTCAAGCTGGGACTCAGTGGTGAATTCAAATTAACAATAACACTCCCCATGACAGTTTGAGTGCCCTGTTCCATCTATTAAAAACAAAAAATGCTCACTATACAAGTTGTCATAAAATTGCAAACCCACATGTGGTTGGTAAATTAATCTAGGAATTAAGATGCTGGCACTGGCTAAGTTTCCTCCAAATAAATGCTAACTTCTTTTTGTCCCCTGGGATCAGCTGCATTCTAGCATCAGTGGTTTTCTGTACCTATTCCAGGCTGTGGCAAACAACAGGGTCTGAAAATAGTGATCTGTCAAGACTAGTTCTTGTCTTTGGAACTATACCCTTCAGCCCCAGTACAAAACACCACCAGGTGCCTGCAATCTGTAATCAGAGCTCTATTAAAAATGCTCTCAGAAATGCCTGAATTATCCTGATTTCTACCCACAGCTGCACAGCATCTTGCTGGGTAGCTGAAGACTCTCTTTCTACAGGTTCACCTTGAGACTGTCCCAGAAGCTACCCAATGCAGGTCAGAGGCAAAACAAGGGAATGCCTTGAAAACCAGGCCTCAGTTTAAGATCCAGCTGCCAATTAGTGTAAATGTAAAAGATGAGAGGGATGAATAGACATCCTTGGTGTAGCAAGCTCAGAATGCCCCTCTCCAGCCTACAAATCCAGGTCAGTCTTGTGGCCCACATAAGAATGCAGATTAATGTCCAATCCTGTCAGATCCTAGTCAATCAATGTCAGTCCCTTCCCATCAGCCTATTCCAGAAGACAACTCCTGACCTAGCCAGCTGCGCAGTCCTATTATGAAGGAAAAGCCAGCAGCATGGTGTGGATATTTTTTTTTTTACAAAATACATTGAAAAGAATGTAACAGCAAATGTGATCAGGTCCATCACTTAGAACCTGATGTTCAAAGTTCCTCCAAATTCTTTGTATTGCCATTCAAAACACAACCCCACTCAAGAAGTGGGACTGGGGGTGAAGGGGAAAAAAAGGTTCAAAAAAAGATTTAGAAATTCTCCAGTTCAAGAATATTAGGAGACAAAAACACTCCTGAAGGGGCAGCTAGGTGGCACAGTGAAAAGAGCACCAACCCTGGAGTCAGGAGGACCTGAGTTCAAATTAGGCCTGAGACACTTAATACTTACTAGCCCTGTGACCTTGGGCAACTCACTTAACTCCAATAACCCAGCCTTCCCCACTGCAAAAAGCAAAAAAAAAAAAAAAAAAAAAAGCAAAAACAAACAAACAAAAAAAACACTCCTGAAGGTTCCTTGCTTCCATTAGGAGGGATGGGAAAATGTGTAAAGGATGTTGTTATTTTTGAGGCAATGATAGTAGGAGAAATTATTTTTTGATTCATGCCTCTGGCTACTTCCTGGCAGTCAATACCACCCAAAATGATTCAGTCCAAACAATCAATCAATCGACATTTACGTTATTATGGCCTACTATGTGTCAGGCACTGTGCTAGGCACTAGGAATACAAAAAGAAACAAAAGGTAGTACCTGCCCTCAAAGAGCTCCCAATCTAATGGGTGAGAGAAGTAAACAAATACATACAAACTATATACAGGATAAATATGAAATAATTAAAAGAGGGAAAGCATTAGAATTAAGAGGGGTTAGAAAGGCTTCTAGTAGAAAATGGGATTTCAGTTCGGACTTAAAGGAAGTTGGCAGTAAGTGGATATGAGGAGGGAGAGGGAATAGGAATGAGGGACAGCCAGAGAACATGACAGCGGGGAGAGATGGAGTGGCTTGTCTGTGGAACAGCAAGGCCAGTCCCACTGGATTAGAGCCCAATGAGAAGAAAATTTACAATGAGAAGAAAAACAATCCAAAGAAGTGTCTACAAAAAAGTTCCTTGACACCGTAGGGAATGCATTTTCTTCTCCTGCCTAGTCTGCCACATAAAAAGTAATAAATAAATGCTTGTTGACTGATTAGATCAGTTGAGAGGCAGGCATGGCCAAGCATCCCTTCATCCAGGCCATTTGGGTAAAGGTAGGAAGGGTCCCATCCTTCAAAGGCATTCAGGAGACAAAAGGTCCATATGGTAACTGCAGCCTAAAGTATATGAATGCTGAGCAAGGAGACAACTGTAGTGGGTCATTTTCAGTTTCTGGTGAAACATTAGGGGATGGAGGCAGGATGACCAGGGAATTTATACCATACAGAAAGAATGCACAACAGTGTTAGAGTAGGAATCAAATGAGATATTTCCTACAGGCACAAAATATAGCTACAAGTAGCTCACCACTAACCAGAGAAATTAAATTACCTTCAAATCATGATGAGTATGAAAAATCAAGTCCTCCTAGCAGGAAATTTCACCGGCATCAACAAAATTTTGGCACTTGACAAAACAAAGAAACAAAGGAGAAACCTATGTTTAGGGACAATATTTTTCTTCATTTTATCTTCATAAACCTCTACGTGACTGCCTTTGTATCCTTTCTAATACATTGTTCTAATCATGTCATTATCCATCAGCTTAAAAAAAACACAAAAAAAAACTTTACAGTAGCTCCAGATTTCCCAAAAAATAAAACATAAACTCAAGACTTTGGCATTCAAGACCCCCTTTCCACATCTGACTACAATTTCACTTTCAAGCTTTATCACATGCTGCTCCCTTTTACACACCACTTTTTATTTAGAACTACTGTTTATTCTCATTCTACTACTGCCCATTCCAATTACCATGCCTTTGCTCCCACAATCCCCTATTCCTGGAACTGATTTCCCTCCCCACAACTTCTTCTGGTAGAAGTCCTTCCCTTATATTAAGGTCCATCTGAGCTGCCTTCTCTTGAAACATTCCATAATCTACACGCCCTTCCCCACCATTCCTGGCTAAGAGGCACTTCCTGGCACTAATACAGTATTCACAATGCCCACACTCACTATAAATATGCCTGTATGGTGGTCAATCACAAAATACAGTAGACTCTCCATACAGAAGACAGAAGCAAAACATTTATTCGGACACTAGAAAACCAAATCTCAAAAGCAGTAAGCTGATTCCATCATAGTAGCTAAGAAGTTAATAAGTCACAGCAGCACGGAGAGCCACAGCATCCTTTAGCCTGCCCACAAACCAATAAAACACCAACATTTACTCAGAAGCCTAACGGACTCCCTTGGATGCATTCTCTCCTCCTCCCAGTCTAGCTAGCTCTGACCCCTAGCTTCCTGTGGCCTCTGCTTCATCCTTCGGCAAACTCCTCCCACCACAGGCTCCACTTGATTACATTCAGCCTACTAGGGGGCAGAGTTTATTTTCAAAGCAGGGAAGGTCTTCAAATTCCCTTCGGCTTAGTAAGGGGCAGGGAAGATCTTCAAATTCCCATTACCATTACAAAGAGTGAAGTCTTTCTCCTCTAATAACACTTTGGGGGACCTTTCCTTTGTCAGGCAATCAACCAACAAACATTTAGTGCTTTTTATGTACTGAGACTACAAATTCAAAAATGAAACAGCCCTATGCACTTTCAAGAAGCCTATATTCTAATGGAACAAATAAGTATAGGCAGGCAGGCAAGAAGTAAGCAAGCAAACATATTAATTAATTAACTGATGAATAAATAAACTCTATGATCATATCTGAAAACATATTCCTCATTAATAGTAGTCACTTAAATACTTGTAGATTAATCAAACACACACACACACACACACACACACACACACACACACACACAAATATTTAAACAGACAAAAGAATGATATTTGAAAATAGCCATATAAAAGAAGACAGAACATTTTATGACAAGGAAGATTTAAGGGTTGCCCAAGACATGCTAAAATCATTACACTGTGAAATTTAGAATCATAAAACCATGGGATTAATAGACCAGATTGTCCAACTCCCTTATTCTAAATTAAAAAAAAAAAAAGAAAGAAAGAAAAAACTAAGAGCCATAGTGTTTAAGTGACTTGACCAAGATGGAATTTGAACCCAGAACTTCTAAACTAAAGTGTTGCATTAGCCTTAGCCTCCCCAGAAGCAGGGACTATAGGCTTGCGATTAACCTACAATATATATTTT
This sequence comes from Pseudochirops cupreus, assembly GCA_028627135.1. Classification (NCBI taxonomy): domain Eukaryota; kingdom Metazoa; phylum Chordata; class Mammalia; order Diprotodontia; family Pseudocheiridae; genus Pseudochirops; species Pseudochirops cupreus. Next base: position 417,147,423 of record CM053582.1, read on the forward strand.
GAAGGAAACTATGGAGTCTTTGATAACTAACTTTATATTGGGTGAAGAGAGAGAGGGGAATTGACCCATGTGTGAGGTAAGGAAAGGGAAGAATTGAATATAACCATCAAGTTTCTAGTTCCCATCCGTGAGGATAAAGAATGTTGGCACCATCAATAGAAATAGGTTTTCCTATTTCTCATTAAGGCTAATCCCTGTAATTAGGCTCCTAGATTCCTTTCCCTCTTGCTTCCTCCAGGACTTTGGATTCCAAGAGTCATCACCTCCCTTTAAAAGCACTTTCAGTCTCTCCCCTTCATCCAATCTAGCGAAACCTAGGAATCACAAGAATTGAAACCAAGCTAAGTCCTAAAAATATTTTGTAACTCTCAGGAGTTTTAAAACACCAAAGGAGAAATAAAATCTAAAATTATATGAGGTTTTTTGATATTAGTTGATGACCTGGGGACTTCTTGACTTCAGTACAATATGCAAGTTTAGTTATTTATGAAATGACTATCCAGATTTCTTCTCTTCCAATTCTTTCTCATTTATCATATAGCTCTCAGTGGTATGTAAATGAAGGAAGAAGGCTTACTGTACTGAGATAAAGGAAGCTGAGGCGATTAAATGCAAATGCAAAAATCATGTTGATACAGTGCAGAAAACCGAATTCCTCGTTTTCCTGTGTAATTATCTTAGAATCCACATGGAATTCAGCCAAAAAAAGTATGCTCGTCTAAAATAAGTAAGCTTGGTTACAGAAAGCTACTTCCAGTATTTCCCTAATGTACGTACTATCTATTCCAGTTAGAAGGCTCTTAGTTTTTAACAGGATGAAAGAAAGGAGGAAAATCATCACTATCTTGGTCCCCTTTCAAAAGGAACGAGTGTTTGTCAGTGTCCATCTTAAACATGTAGCATCCAAACATTCTAGGCTAAACACTGTCTCCTGTAAATAATCCTGCAATCTTTAAATTAGTCCAATTAAGTTCTAGATCTTAAGGAACAGAAATGTACTAATTAAGTGTAATTCTAAAGGACTCATTCACGTGAAAAATTTCCCTGATGCAAACAAAAGGGATATAAGGACACACATGCCAATCAGCTACACTGGCCACCTAATTCTCAACTGTCTGTCCTGGCCCCTGAGTGACAAAGTGGCACAAGTGAGAACCCAAATCCTGTTCAGATATGGTATGAATAACTCTGACATCTGGAAAAAGCCATCTAACTGTTCCTTCCTTGCAGGACTGGAAGTAGCATTAACTAGCAATGTCAAATGCTTCCACAATGCCCCTCCCCAAAACTGAAATAGTGTTATATAATGTGATATTTGGACTAGTAACACCTGGAATACAGCACTGGAAAGTTCCCAAAGAAAAAAATATACAAGAAGCACTGACAACAAAGCTGATGTAATCCTACAACCTCAAAGGGTATGGTGTTCCAGAGGTTGCCAAGTTGATGATGATGATGCAATTGATGATACATAGCATTAATGTAGCACTTCAAGCTGTGTAAACCCTTTACATATTATCATATCATCTGATCCTCACAGCAAACTTATGAAGAATTTATTATTTCCATCTTGCAGATGAGAAAATAGAGGCAGAGAAAAATAAAATGATTTGCCCAGGGTCACATATCTAGTAAGTATCCGAGGCAACATTTAAATTCAGGTCTTCCTGCTTCCAGCTCCAGAGCTCTTTACCCCTTGTATCTCTGTGCAACCTCTACTTGTGCCTTTCTCCTATTGAGGGAGGAGTCATTAGCATTGTCAAATGACTTCACAATGCTCTAATCCAAAACTGAAATATCATTATTTGATACGGTATATGAATGGCAGTTAGGTGGCACAGTGGATAGAGTGCCAGGCCTGGAGTCAGGAAGACTCATCTTTCTGAGTTCAAATCTGGTCTCGACACTTAGTAGTTTGTGTTAACCTGGGCAAATCACTCTATCCTGTTTGCCTCAGTTTCCTCATCTGTGAAATGAGATGGAGAAGGAAATGGCAAACCACTCCAGTATCTCTGACAAGAAAACCCCATTTGGGGTCACGAAGAGTCAAATGTGACTAAAAAACTACCCAACACCAACAAAATATGAATTAATAAGACAGTCACTCAACAAGCATTTATTAGCACTTATTTTAAGTGCTATACATATGAAGAAACATTTACTAAGCACCTAATATGTGCCAAGTTGTGTAAAAACACTGTCCCTGCTTTCTAGGACCTCATATCCTAATGGAAGAGACAACTTACAAATAAGTATGTATATAAAAGATAAGTGGAAGGTAACCTCACTGGGAAGAAAAGGGGAGGAAGGGTTAGGAAAGACAGAAAGACCTTCCACAGAAGGTGGGATTTGAGCTGAGTTTTAAAGGAAACCAGGAAAATTTAATAGTCAAAGGTGAGTAGTAAGGGCATTCCATGTAAGGGGACAGTCAACACAACAACAAGGATACAGTTGGTGCAAATTCACTGTCAAAAGATGAAGTGTTGCATGTGAGACCCATTAAGGAGCTAGTGTATCTCAATCAGAGTCTTTGTGGAGTGTAGAAATGAATAAGAAGACTGGTAAGGTAGAAAGGACAAGATTATGAAGGCTTTAAATGCCAAAAGATTTTATGTTTGATCTTGTAGGTAACAAGGAGCTACCGGAATTTCCTGAGAGTGTGGGTTTACTGAGAGAGAGAGAGAGAGAGAGAGAGAGAGAGAGAGAGAGAGAGAGTGTGTGTGTGTGTGTGTGTGTGTGTGTGTGTGTGTGTGTGTGTGTGTGTGTGTTGGGAGTGGTGGGAATTGTAGGTATGGTCAGATCTGAGCAGGAAAACCACTTAAGCAGACTGTTAAAGCTAGATTAGAGTGGGGAGACAAGGTGGAGGGACTCCTTCGAAGACTACTTTGATAGTCTACATAAGATGTAATAAGGCCCTTCACAAGCATGGTAGTTTTTTGAGAAAAGAGAAGGGAACTTACACAGAAGAAATTGAGAACATAAAAGGACAAGATTTGACAACAGAGTGAGAATGAGGAGTTGAAGATGGCAAACCTGGGTGACCAACAGGACAATGGTACCCTCAACATTAAGAAGGAAGAGCTTGAGAAGGGAATGATAGAGTTTTGGACATGTTGAATTTGAAATGCCTACAAACCATCCAATCTGGGATGTCTAGGAGGAAAGCAGTGATCGAGGAATAATGCTCAAGGAAAGAGATTAGAGTTGGATACATGGTTATGAGAATCATCTCCATAGGGATGATTAGGCTTGAGGCTGTAAATCCAAAGGGTAATAAACTAAATATATATGCTACAGCAGCACAGATTTTAGCCTGAGGTCTAATAGCCTCTAGCATAGGTACCACAGCCCATATAAAGTTATCTAAATCATATATGGCTCTAGAAGTACATCTGATTCCAGGAACAAACATTCATACAGATTAGTGTATTAGAAATACCAAAGGATAATAAAAGCTGCAAGTGAGCTGACAGGTGAATTAGTTTGATTCTCTCATTTTACAGATGAAGAAACTAAGATCTAAGGAAGTTAAGTGACTTACCCAAGGGCTCTCAAGTAATAGGTGTCATAGGTAGGATTTGAACACAAATGCTCCAACTTCAGAACTGGTCTAGTTTCCACTGCACTACCCTGCCTGTAAGATTTAAGGACTGATACTCCCTGAGTCATATATCTTAGCCATATAATTAGACTTTTTGGTTATGATGTTAATCAGTGTATGAATGTTTGAAGACAGCTGCTGAGTACACCAATCATGAATAAAGCAGATGAGCATTAGCACAACTGTCTGACCTACCTTTGACTACCTCTCAGTGTATCAGGAGACACAAACATTACCAAAAGGCCCTACCAGGCTCCACTCTCAAACTGAGATAACATCACCTGAAATGGCAGGTGAAAACTCCCTGTCCTTACACCTAAGATCTCCTGAAAAGTGACTTTGTTGCACTCTTGTAATGACTCAACACTTTAATACTTCTTTAGAAAGTTATCTTCCCTAAAAAGATAACAACAATGAAACAGAAGTCCCCATAAGTGATTTAACTGAGTGAAATCAGTCAAACAACAAAGGCAACTTTGATGGAAAAACAGGAGACACAGCGCGAACAACTCAATGCATACGTAGAATTCAGAGACGTAGTCCCAACCTTTTTTTGCCTTGGTAGAAGGTCTCAATCCTGGCATTCAAGGCCATCCATAGTCTGGCTCTAGGCTATACTCCCAGATTTATTTCATAACATCCATACCACACCCCATCCCTATATATTGGCATACATATATCAGCAAACTGGATAACTTACTGACAACCTCTCTCCCATACTGCCTTCTCCTATTTCAAGGCTAAAATGAAATTCTACCATGTCTAAGTGCCTTCCTTCAAGGCCCAAATGGGGTTACAAAGAATTGGACACAACTGAAATGATTGATATAACAACAAAAATGTGTCAGGCATTGTGCTAGCAGGTGGGGATTCAAAGACAAAAGTTAAACAGTCTCTGTCCACAAAGAAAAAGAGCATCTGTCAAGGGCAAACTGTGTTAGTGACTTCTCTCCCTACAGACAAGAATAATTTACCTTGCAAAGCTGAATATAATCTTTTGGGGGGAAAATAGCCCTTTAATGGCATAGAACACTTTCAAGCATTTCTGATGAAAAGATCAAAGCTAAGTAGGAACTTTGAAACAGAGACACAATAGTTAAGAGAAACTTAGAAAGATAAATTTATTTGAACATTTGGAAAGGGCAGACACAATGATGCAGCGCTAACATGTTAATAGAGGAAGACCAAACAAGTTTCCCTTTAGAACCTTAATATCTTCAAAGGGTATTGAGGGAATTAAATAAGAAAAATAGAGGTTGTAGGAGTGTACTGATTCTGGGAGAAATCTGGATGGAAGTTACTATTTCTCATAATTTAGGCACATGAGAAGAATATATGAACATGGAGGAAAGGGGAGTCGGAAGCAGGCATCAGGGACACCTCATTCTCATGCAACTATATAAAGGAAGGTTGCACAAAAATGTGTGTTTACATATCCACACACGGATGCACACACAAACACCAACTACTTGGTGTAGAAATAAAACAAAATCAACAGGGAAACAATTAAAAAACGGAAGAGGAGGGATCAAGCAGGAGAATAATATGGAGAATAATAGTCGCTATAAGCAAAACAAACTTCCTGATCCTGAAAGGAGTACAAAAAGGAAAAAGAAAAAACAAAGCAAAACAAACAACTGGAATCTAAGGGGGTGTTGCGTCCATTATGTGCTGAATAGCTAAGCAAACTGCGTTATATAAATGTAATAGAACAACATCTCACCATTAGAATTGTTTAAACAGACTATTTCAGAATGATGCAGCTAGATAGTGAAGTAGATAAAGTTCTGGGCCTGGAGTCAGGAAAATCATAGTTCAAATTTTTCAGTAACTGTGCAAGCCTGGGTAAGCCACTTAACTTCTGTCTGCCTTAGTTTCCTTATCTGTAAAATGGGGACAATAATAGCACCTACCTCCCAGAGTTGTTGTGAAGCTCAAAGGAGATAATAATTGTAAGGTGTTCAACATAATGCCTGGCATATAGTAAATGCTATACACATGTTAGCTACAAATAAAAAAAAGCAGAATAAAGTAAGAACTACCTCTGTAATGCCAACAAGACTGCAAAGAAAGACAACTTTGAAAGATTCAAGAACTCTGATCAAAGCAATGACAAAATACACTTCTAGAAGACCTCTGATGAAGTAAGGTTACTTACCTCCTCACAGAGAAGTAGTGATAAATTGATGTTACAAAAAGAAATATGAATTATGTATATTTACACACACTTACACATATTTTTAACTTGATCATTATGTATGTGAATTATTTTATTTAACTATGCTTAACTGTTATAAGATTTCTTTTTCCTCTGTTTTTAGTGGAGAAATGTGAGGTACGGGAGGTTGGAAGGTTAACAGTATTAAAAAAAAAGGGGGGGCCATTGAAACATTTTTTAAATCCACATAAAATAATTAGAAGTTCAGAAGGAAGCAAAGACAAGCAGGATAGGTAGGCAGGTAGTCTATAGAGTTTATTATAATTCTTTCTCTAAAAGATGTGGTATAAAATGAACACTCATGGTTTCACATATAATCCTCCTGAGTTCTGCTGGGTATGTGGAAATGCTCATTTTGGAGGTGTTTGAATTGAGAATGAAAAATTAAATTGAAAAAGTTTTATAAAGCAAAATTATGTATACAGAATCCTTGTTCTATTGATTCACATTTTTTTAAGAAAATGGGGAATATCGTCCCATTCCTGGAAGTTTACAAATACTGAGAAGATATTAAGGAAACACATTTCTATGTGACTGAATTTTTTTTAATTTTTAGAAATTTTAAATTGAATTTTTAGAATGCTGACAATTAAAGTTACACATATTCTTTCCCTTTAAGTTTCATTCAAAAATTTTCATATACTTATTTTGCTCACAATGAATAATATCTGCAGTTAAAACTATCGAACTCGGAGAAAAGGGAGGCATTCAGGGAGGTAAAATTCATCATTTCAATAATGCTGATCAAACTATTTCCTACGGGCTTTGCTCTTATTTTGGCAATCGCTCATAGTCTGGTGGACTTGTCTTTGCAAACAGCTTGAAATTATGAGGTCCAAAGGTTTTAGTTCTTATAGATTAAGTTAACCATTTACCTTGTCCTTGCTTGCTTTGAAGCCTTGGCAGTCACACGCTTTCAGCATAAATCAATAATGAAGCATATACCCTTTTTTATTTGTTTTTAGTCACTTAATTATATGAGAATAGTCTCTGTCAAAGATTAAAAGAGCAAAACAGCAAGAAGAAGCTCTTAGAGGAGAAAAGTATAAATGGGTTAGCTTTCCTTTTCCTTGCCATCAATTTCATGGTTGTTGATGGGGAAGGTAGGATGGTATAACTAGGTGGAAACCTTGCAAAAATCCCTCACATCAGTTTTAACTTAATTCAAAATTTCCCCTTACAAAGCAATTGTATAAAAGGTACTTGAATTCTTTGTCTTCAGTAAAAACAAAACAAAATAAAATAAAACCAGAAAAAACAGTAACAACAAAAATTGCATCAAGGTATTTAAAACTGCAGGATTTTCTAGATGAGTTTAAACCAAATATGTATATACATGTATATATATATATATATATATATTTTTTTTTCTGAGAATTAAAATGGAATATTATGTTATTTCCCCATCAGTACTTTATTGTCCCTTGACTCCACATCCAAATGTCAGATCCTGCCACTTCTAACACAAATCCCTTGGTACACACTCTGTCTCTTCATCTGAGTCACCTCCCCCTCTGGCTGATGAATTCCTATCCATCCTTTAAAGCCCTTCTCAAATGTCACCTCCTTCAGTAAAGCCTTGGCTGATCATCTCTGCAACATCCTCCACCCCCAACCCAGCCACTTTGTTTTGTACCTCTCTGAGGCACTTACCAACATTATGCATTAGCATTGCCAGTTCCTTATCCCCCTATTCTAGTCTAAGTTCCATTATGGTAAAACAATGTTTCAGGGCAGCTGGGTGATGCAGGGGATTAGAGTGCTGGGACTGCAGTCAGGAAGACATGAGTTCGAATTGGACCTCAGACACTTACTGTGTCTGAATAATCCTGGGCAAATCACTTAACCCTGTGTACCTCAGTTTCCTCAGCTAAAGAAGGAAATGGCAAACTACTCCAGTATCTCTGCCAAGAAAACTCCAAATGGGGTCACTAAGAGTTGGGGACAACTGAAACAATTGAACACACACACACACACACACACACACACACACACACACACACACACTTAATCTAAATCCTTAATTCAATCTGTGTTTCTCAATCACAAGAACTATGTTAATTCCTCAAACTACCTCTTGGCCAATAATCTTAAGCAATAAACATAAAATTTAAGACTCAACTATCCAAAACCCAGATTTCCAAAAGCCTGAGATTTCTAGAATGGCTTTGCAATTTTAAGTATTATTCTCTCCAGTCCCCCATTCTATCTTCTCTCCCATCAAGTCAGCCCCCCCCCAAAAAAAACCCAAATAAAGTGATAAAGAAGCAGTGCAGAAACAACCACCAACAACAAAAAACCGAGAAGTATAGACAAAAGTAAAGAGACAAGAAAGCATAAAAGCAACAAGTAGCAGAGATCAAGGGAAAGAAATTAAATGTAGCAATGGGAATAACAGGAACTGAAGAATTAATTAGTGATAAAGCTTTTATTAAGCACTTACTATGTGCCAGGCATGGGGTAGGGGGGAAGATACAAATATAAAAGAGAAGACAAGTTACCTTTCCTCAAGGCATTTCACATCCTAATAGAAGACAATACACATAAGAGCATTGACCATATTTTTGGTTTAGAAAGTTACGGTAATGTCACATACAGTCATCAAACAGGAAGCATTTATAAATAATCTACTATGTGCCAGGCCCTGTACTAGGGATAGAAGGACAAAGAATGAAACAGTCCCTACTTGCAATGAATTTACACCTAACGGGAGGAAGTGGGTGCCAAATAATACACTGCCATAAGGGAGGAGATTCATCCACCTTTACTAATTAATAATAGTCAAGGAGAAAAATAATTATGAAGATGTAAGAAGAAAGGAAAGGGAACAAGCATTTATAGAGAATGTGCCAGGTACTGTGCTAAGTGTTTTACAAATATTCTCATTTGAGTCCCACAACAACCCTACAAGGCAGGTGCTATTATTATTCCCATTTTTGCAATTGAAGAAACTGAGGCAAAGAAAGGTTAAGTGACTTGCCCAGAGTCATACAGCTAGAAAGTGATTGACGCCAACTTTGAACTTTGCTCTTCCTGACTCCAGGACAAGGGTTGTATCTGACACACTACCTACCTGCAGGAAGCAGAGGTGGGGCAGAGAGAGGAGGGAGAATAAAACAAATTAAAATAATTAAGTTCTTCAAGGTTGTGCCAGTATAGAGTGTCTTCTGTCATAGCAGACTAAGTGCTTGATTTGGATTCAAATCCTGGCCTGTCACTTGTTTACCTGTAACAGCCTCAGGTTCATCTGTAAAATCAGAGTGTTGGAATAGATGGCCTTAAAGTTCCTTTCTACTTACAAACCCATGATCCTCTGCCACTATGTCTTAACAAAATAAAAAAATTTTAAAAAGGCTGGTAAAGACTATTATGTCTATTGTCTGAGAACTAGCCTAGTTGAACTGAAGAAACCCCAAGATAATAAATTTTGGAATAAAACTACTCATGAAGACCATCTGCTAAGGAGTAGAGAAACTATGGATTGCATCAATTGGAATTGCTATTCAGGAATTTCAGTCATATCTAACTCTCTGCAACCCCATTTGGGGTTTTCTTGGCAAAGATACTGGAGTGGTTTGATATTTCCTTTCCCAGCTCCTTTTACAGATGAGGAAACTGAGGTAAACAAGGTTAAGTGACTTGCCCAGGGTCACACAGCTAGGAAGTATCTGAGGCCAGGTATAAATTCAGAAGATGAGTATTCCTGATTCCAGGCCTGGCACTCTTATTTACTTCCCCACCAGGCTGTTCCATCAATAGGAGTGTTTACACAAAAGAAATCATGACACTGGGGCAGCTAAGTGTCGCAGTGAATAGAACAACCACCTGGAGAAGGAAGGACCTGAGTTCAGATCCAGCCTCAGACATTTAACATTTACTAGTTGTGTGACCTTGGGTAAGTCACTTAACCCCAATTGCCATGCCTTCCTCGCTCCAAAAACACAAACAAAAAAACATGACACTTTACTATGAAAATATACACACATATGTATATTTTGATCACATACATAATATATTACAATTTTTAACAGAAGGTCTACAAATCACTTCACAAACATACAATATCTCCTTTGATCCTTACAACCCTGAGAAGTAGGTGCTACTATTATCCTTATTTTACAGAATATGAGAGAGTTCAACTTACCCACAGAGCTAATAAGTAACTGGGGCAGGATCTGAATTGAAGTCTTTCTACATCAAAGTCCAGGACTCTGTCTAATGACTTTGCATTAGATATAGAGCCAGGAGATTCTATCTCTGCTACTCACCAGCCTTGTAAATTTGGGCAAGTCAAATACCCCAAAAGTCCTTCTGAGGTGTCTCATAGTAGTGTGGCAAAAATATTGGGGCAGCTGGGTGGCACAGTGAATAGAGCACCAGCCTTGAAGACAGGAAGACCTGAGTTCAAATCCAGCTTCAGACACTTGACACACTAGCTGTGTGACCTCGGGCAAGTCACTTAACCCCAGCTGGCTTGCCTTCTCACCTCCAAAAATATAATAATAATATTGGGACTTTAAGGATTACAGCAGATCCCATGTGGGGTTTTCTCAGTAGAGATACGGGAGTGGTTTTCCATTGTTTTCTCCCATTCACTTTACAGATGAAGAAACTGAGGTAAATAGGGTTAAGTGATCTGCTTAGGATCACATAGCTAATAAGTGTCTTGAGGTCAAGATCTGAACTCAGGAAGATGAGTCTTCCTGACTCTAAACCCAGTGCTTTATCCACTGTGCCACCTAGCTGCCTCTAACAGTTCCTAGGAAGCTTGAAAAGTATAAAGGTGAAATAAATATGGCCTGTGAATCTTTTGTCTAAGGACTAAAGGAGCTAAATCCAGACAGAGCTGGAAGAATTTTAAGGACTGCAGCAACTCATGAAAACTGTCTACCCATGAGCATTGCAGTTGAGGTCCACATCAATAATAGGAATACCCATACCAATGAAATCCTGGATCTTTCAAAATAGTTTATGGACTGAACTTAATTATAAATGTGAATTTTTTTCAAAGATAAATCAGATGAATTTTGTCAACAAGGTCAATGAGAGATTTCTTGTATGTTTTTAGTTGTTTTATTTGTTTTGAGTAGGGTGAATTTAAAGAGCTTAGAGTTTAGGAAGTTTTTTTTCTTTGCCTTTTAAGTGATTGGCATTAGGTGATGGTGAATCCCCATCCAAGAAAGGCAATAAAAGAGAAACTGTTTCTTGGTGGTGGACAAAAGAATCATAAAAAGATTAGCTTCCCCCTGTAAAACGACAAAGCAAATGGCACTCAATCAAGTTCTTTTGTTATAGAAAGTATTATTAATTGGAGGGAAGCCAGAGAAAGAGCTTGGATAGGATCATGTTTTATAAACTTTGCTATAACTAGAAATAATAAATCCATGGGACGTTGGCTTGGACATGAAAATATAACACTGTAATGAGATTTTTACCTTTACATAAATTCAAGGGTTGATCATGCCAGCAATGGAAAAACTTGACTATTGTCCTCAACTTCTAAATAACAACTTTCACTTTTTAAAATACTTCATAATTTCAAAACTCTTTAAGTTCTCTGAATAGATCCTCTGAAAAACCCCAGAAACTTGGTAGTGTGAGTGATAATACTCCCATTTTGGAAATGAGATAAATTAATCTTAGAATTTAAGTTAACATGCCCAGTGACACAGATTCAAATAGGAACACCAGGACTCACACCCAGTGAGGGCTCTTTCGACTATGATGTGTGTCTGTTCTTTAGCTATCGTTCAGCCATCTCCAACTCTTTATGTTCCCACCTGGGGTTTTCTTGGCAAAGCTACTGCAGTGGTTTGCCATTTCTTTCTCCTGCTCATTTTACAGACAAAGAAACTAAGGCAAACAGAATTAAATGACTTTCCCAGGGTCACACAACTAATACGTATCTAAGACTGGATTTAAACTCAGGAAGATGACTCTCCCTGACTGCAGGCCCAGAACTCTATACACTACAGCACCTAGCTGCCCCCATCACATCATATCTCTCTAAAACAGCATTTCTCAACCTGTGGGTTGCGACCCCGTTGGGGGTCGAACGACCCTTTCACAGGGGCGTTGCCTAAGACCATCGGAAAATGGTCTTCCATTTTGGATAATGCCCACATGCATGTACTAAAGTGTGGTGGCATTAGGAAGAAGCAATACCACTTTGTTTACAGAGCTAACAGCAACTTTTGTTTCGTTGTTTCATACCCTCAGCACCCACCACAGTGCCCAACACATAATAAGCACTTAATGAATGCCTGGTGACTGCCTGCTGCCTTTGGTAGGTGGCTGCATACTTCAGTTAGTCACATCTCTTTGTTCTCTACCAACATGGGCATGTTCTCTTGACATATTCATAAAATTCTAGATCTAAAGCTAGAAGAAAGTTTAGAAATCAATTCCAACACCCTCATTTGACAGATAAGGGAACTGAAGACTATAGATTAATAAATACACCCAAAGACATACAAGTAGTAACTGTCAGGATCTGAACCAAGGACAGCATTTCAACATGACATCCTTTATGTTATTGTATTAGATGATCTTTACATTACATGTGAATCCATAGAATTACTGAAAGGCTGGGTTTTCATAATTCTGACTACTAGTTAATAAGCTATGAACCCAGTGATGGTTAACAAAGGTTTGTTTGTTCAAAAGAAGGCTCTTACAATCAAAGCAAGAAGACATTTTAAACTATAAAGTTAGAAGGGCCTTTACTTAGTCTAAACTTTCATTTTATGTTGGTAAAAATGCAAAGTAACTCGATTAAGGTCACAAAGGTAAATGGCAGAGCTGAGATTCCAACTCAAATCTCTGTCCATGAAATCTAATCTTCTCAACCATGTCAGAACTTTAAAACGATGTCTTTGGAAAGAAATAAAAAAGGGTCGTAAATCTTCACATTCCTCACTGTCAGTACATGACAAAGACTTAGTACATTCCTTATGTTTTAAGACTGACCCAAATCTGAAAGAATAAATGGCATCTTTTAGCATCTTCTGCTGATTCATCTGAATATTTGAGATACTTGAGCTTGCAGCTCAAAAAAAAAAAAAGCCAAGCATGTTACTTTTGCCAATAGCATTATCATTAACTATTGATCTTCGTAAAACCAGTAAGAATATCCACAGCCTCAGACCCAAAAGGTAACTTGGGCCTTCTTTCCCTTCCTCTCTCCCATTTCTCATTCTAATTCAAAGTGTCTTAGAAATGGCAACATTAATAGAAACTGCCAACAAGACTTCCTTCATGGATGGCAGGTTTGCTAAAGAACAATCACACTATGAGGGAGCTTACTGTGACTTCAAGCATCTGTTCCAAGCACAGTTTAGGGAAGCTTCAGGGTCTTCTTTGCCAGTGATCATAGATGACTTTGTGCAATACTGCATCATTTAAATCTATTTCATACGAGTCAAGACATCAACCTTTGATGTCATTGGTTGTCTTTGAAAATGAAGGACAAACAACAACAATGTCTAACACCTACTTATTTAATTCAAAGAGAAGAGAAAGCTTTGGGGAAAAGCTTTCCTTGGACAGAAGGGTTCATTCAGATAAAATATCTAAAATTATATCTCTAAGAGGATTTTCATTATTGTGCACACATTACAAAGAAATTGTTCGGATGCCCTAAGTATATGCAGACAATGAGAACTCTGATCCACTCTGCAGTCAGCTACAAGGACCACATAGAAAGGCAGCACAACATATGGGATAGAGCTCTGGACTCAAGATTAAAGACTGAGTCTTGGCTCCCACAGTTCACAAATGTGGAACAGAGGGCAAGTCACAATCTCTCTGAATCACATTTCCTTCATCTGCAAAATGGGATAATAATATCTACTTCACAGAGTTGCAGGGAAAGTGCTTTCAGGTAAAAAGCAATAGGGAAATATTTCAACAAAGTCATAAGATTAAAAAAAGATAGAAAAATGTATATACCATCAAAAACAAAGGACCTTATAAAACAGGATAGAAGAGAGATAACAGCACTCCCTAAAAAGCAGAAACAACCGAACACTGTAGGATACTGTTTGATAAACCCAAGGACCTCAGATGGTGAGAGAAATCCTCATTATTTATCAAAAATTTACTGAGAAGATTGGAAAGCAGTCTGAGAGAAACTAATTTCAGATAAATATCTTATACCATGTGGACAGAAGCAAGGGTCTTGACCAAATCAAGAATAAAGATGATAAGAGGAGATAAAAATGGATAATTTTGATTGATTAAAATTATAAAGTTTCTGCACAAAAATAATGCAATTAGAATTAGAAAGAAAAGAGCTAACCGAGGAAAATGTTTTTGTCAAATTTCTCTGAGAAAAGTCTCCTATCCAAAGTATAGAAGGAAGTGATCATAATGAATAATAATAATAACAGAAGCTAATATTTATAGAGCACCTACTGTGTGCCAGGCCCTCTGCTAAACACTTTACAATTAGTATCTCATCCGATCCTCACAACAACCCTGGAAGGTAAATGCTATTATTATCCCCATTTTACCAATGAGTTAACTGAGGCAAAGAGAGGTTAAGTAACTAATCCTGAGGGGGCGGAGCCAAGATGGTGGC
>CM053582.1:417162322-417181461 GCA_028627135.1 Pseudochirops cupreus
GGCTGTTTTGGGGTGGTGGGCGGGGGAAAGACGGGGAGAAAATATGTAACTCAAAATCTTGTGGAAATGAATGATGCAAACTATAATAAAATTTAAAAAAAAGGAGATTATAGATCCTTTGAAATATGGTAGTATAAATTATGCTACTAAAGAAAGGTTAGTTTAATTGACTTGTCTCTGCTCAAGTACATTTGCTTCCCTGTATCCTAGCTGTCAATATCTGTAATTGTTACTGTTATGGTATAGTAAACAGAGAGCTGGAGATAGGAGGACCAGGGTTCATATTCTGCATCTGACACATACCAGTTGCATGACACTAGGTCAGTCATTTAACATCCAAGTGCTCCCAGGTGACTATAAACTGCAGAACAGTTGCTGATTTGCATTGTTAGAGGGAGTTTCCTTAATGGGAATTCCCTATACCTATGGGTGGGAGAGGGAGGGAGATGAGTGGGGAAAGGGAAAGGGGGATTGCTGCATAACCAGTCCTTATCTTCATCAGACTGGTAACAAGGTTCCTACTTAAAACTCTTTTAAAGGGGAGAGTAAAGTATGAGTCTTAGACACATAGGAACAACAACAACAAAAATTCATTTATGCTAGCTCAGAAAAGGCAGTGTTTCTCAACCTGGTGGGTAATGAGCAACTTTTATGCTCAAGGGATACAAACTCTGGTCCTTTTGACTCAATATTCTCACATATTAAGCATACATAGAACTTCTGCTAGTTGGTACCTGAAAAACATACAACAGAATTTTCACTGGTTCAGGATTTTAAGAAGCTGGGTTTGGGATTTGTTCATTTTCTTTTCGCTAATGATCTTTTGAAGACTGACAATGAGTCATCATGGTATCTATTAATATTTCCCAAACACCTGTCATTTAGTAAATGCATCGGTAATTTTTAAAAATTCCCTTTTACTTCCACTTAGATGAATGATTTAAAGTGAGTGAACATGTTTCTCTTTTCTATCTTTTCCTGATTCCTAATATAGGCTGCATTATATAGTCAGCTTTCATTTACCCATGCTAATGGAGAGAGGCAGTGGCTTGGATAATACAAAGGCATTTCTGTTTGGTTTAAAATGCATTATATGAGGGGGAGTCAATAAAGCAGATTTAAATGTATTTTCAAAATATCATATATCAGAAATAGGAGCAAAATGTTGCCAACTTTTTATCACAAAAGCAATGAGTTACTATATATTCAGTAGTCATAATGAAGGTATGTAGTAATGTGAAGTTACATTATAGGTAAAATACTGTCTATGAATAAAGAAAATGTACTTTAGTCCCCCTCATTTCTTTTTCTCCCTAGCACAGTTACTTGCTTAATTGGATCTATATTAAAGATAATTCACATTATGTGAGCATGAACAAACCAAAGACCAAAGCAGCTCAAGGGTTTAAGGAATGAATTAAAGCTTTAAAATGTTCAGTTTATCTACAGTAATTCAGTGTTACTGAGCAAAGAGGTAAATACACCGTGTCTTACTATGGAGCTGTGTGGATAGTTAAAACAATATTGAAATAGTTATAAAATGGGACCAAAAAGAGAGCTTTCATAAGTTTCTGCAGTTCATAGAAGACAGAAAAAAATAGGATATGAATCCCCAAAGAAAAACAATTTGCATCATTGGAATTAAACAAAGGGTTTGCTAAAAGGGAACATACACAAAGAGTTTCTGCACAATAATCTCTCTTTCTTTCTGTCTCTATGCTCCATACACAAAAATGTACATGTATATATACATGTATGCATACAAACACACACATATGTATGTAAGGAGGATTTTGTTATCCTTTTTAGAGTTCAGTTTCTTGGGATCCATGGCCATGGCAATGTCTAATTTCTGGGTATTATAAGATAATAGCTTCCAGAATAGCCCTAAGGATTCTAGATAGTAGTTCCTAGAATCATGGTGATAGATAGTCCTACTGAGACTGTGCCTTGAGATATGGGGTGACATAATTGATATTTACTAGACTTGTGCAGAATGATGATATTGTTAAAGTTAACCTGTGAGCTTAATGCTGGCAAGATGCCTTCTTTGTCTGTTGCCCTATAAAACAAGTGGGTGCTGGTCAGTAAGGGGGAAACCACAGGAAACCCATGGGGAAAACCATGGGGAACCCATAGGGGAATCTGTGTGTGCTGTGACTGGCCCCCAGCAGGGCTTGAGGGAATTTAGGGGGAGTACACAAGCTGTGCCTGTCTTGATTGATCCCACTGAGATGTAGGGGTAGTTGTATGTACTTCTCACCAGCCCCTGCCAGAAAGGTGATTAGGGAATGCTGTGGGAACTGATACTTCCATTATCAGCAACCATTTTAGAAGACTAGACTAGAATAAAACTGACTATTAACACTTCCAAAGGTGTCTGCCTGTCTGACCAGATCAAGAGTGAACTTTTTAGATGCTTTAGTCCCAAATCTTTAGTGCCTCCTGTGTGATATCTGTGGAAAAATATACATATATTTATTTATCCTCTTTCAGTATGGCACTTTGTGAATGATTTATAAATAATTACATTTGTATTCCTGGATTAATTGAAGGCACATGTAAAGATAATACTAACAGGAAGTACCTTCCTGAAGGGTTTAAATCAGGGCAATTTGACCTGGGAGCTGGGCTAGGAGGAAGCTAGGTGATAAGTACAACTAGGTGACAGTATACAAGTGATTCATGGTAAAAAAAAAAAAAGAGTTTGAATGTGACTAATTAGTTGTAGAAGACAGTCAGTGGACAAGTACATGTCAAATAATAAAAAGTTATATTAATATAGCATTTTATAATTTACAAAGTAGTTTCTTCATAATAATCCAGGGAGAAAGACCATATAAACATTATTATTTCCATTTTTCCAGATAAGAACACAGTCTCAAAGAAGTTAAGATATTTGTACAAAATCAGATAGCTGGGAAGTATAAGAATCCTTTGAGATTTTAGACATTTTATTCTTCCATCTGGATTTTAATCATAATTTGGCATAGTTCTATAAAGTAACCCATCAGTAGGTTGATTGGTTTGGCCCTAAATCTGTAAGTTAATTTTAATATATGCAATCTTTGTTATGTTGACATGGCCAAACAATGAACAATTAATCTCTCTCATTATTGAAATCTTTATTTCCATAAAGAAAGTTTTATAATTCTATTTACATAATTCTTGTGTATGTCTTTGTAGGATTCCCTTTTATTTTATATTCTCTTATAGTTCTTTTAAGTGGAATTTCTCCTTGTGCCTTATCCTGATGGCTTTTGTAAATAAAGGATTGCTTATTTTTGTGCATTTATTTTTGGTCCCTTTAATTTATTGAAGTTACTGTTTCAGTTAACTTTTTGTTGAATCTTTGGGCAAGTCTTACATAATGATCTTTAGAATACCAAGACAGGTTGGATGTCACAATTCAATTCAGTAAACATTTATTTAACACCTATGATATGCAGAGTGCTGAGTTCACAAAGATGATAAACTAGACACAGTCTTCTTCAAGAAACTAATGACTGGGTGAGAATAATTGCACATAACTATAATATAAGTTGGAATGTAATGTTCACATGAGGGCTTCAACTATGTTTGAAGAGAAGAAGTAAAATGAAATGGGCTGAAAGAATGACTTTAGCTTGGAGACGGCCTTGATAAGCTGAAGATCTTGTGACTTGCCCAAGATCTCACAGCTGCTAAGTGTCTGAGGTCACATTTGAACTCAGGTCTTCCTGACTCCAGGCCCAGCTCTTTAACCACTGTGCCACCAACTACTCTGGTTTCTTGGGTAAGCAAAGAAATAAAAAAAAAATGTTTCTACAGGATGACTTCCTCCTATATCCTTTTTTTTTCTTTTGCAAGCACAGGACAAGTGGTAGCTTTAGTTTTTTTTTTTTGTTGTTATTTGTTTAATAGCAGGGGTAAAAGGCAAAGTGCAGTCTAAATCATGTTTAATTAGACCCATGTGGAAAACAACAATTATCTATGCCAAATTTTCAATATTTTTCTTTTCTTTGTGTTCAATTATTAATAGTTACTGATGCAAACATTCACTCATTTTTTTAAAAAGTGAATTGTAGTTTGTACAGCCTTGCAAGCTGTTATGAAGTTTTTTAAGTATCTTTATCCTAAAGGAATGTGCTTCTAAAAGAGAATAAATTCATTTTCCATTTTTGGAATAATTTTCCCTTTGAGAATATAGTGCTGCCCTTTCTTAAATTTTGGAATGAGACAAGAACTTCCCCTTTTCTTTCTTTGAGCTAACTCCAGAGCTGGGAGTTCAGGATGTTTTTGGAAATGGGAGTTGAGAAGAAAGCACCAAAGCAGGTGGCCATTCAGTTAGCTTCTAAACATGCCTATTTGCCCTTCATTCCCGACCAAGTTGTCACCTTAGAAAATACAGCAGTAAACTCATAAGGTTTAGCTAGAACTTTGAGGTCATTTTTGACATGATACAACATGAGCCTCAGACCAGTTCACATTTTTCTTTGAGGATTTGGATGTAGCAGTTTTGACTTTTTGTCTTCTAAGTTTGTGTCTTCCCTGTCACCATGATATATTTCTCTGGTCAGGTGGCATTTTTGTTTGTTTGCTCATTTTTCTAGGGGTTCTGCTCCCAGGGTAGAGGGGGCACTATTCCAAGCTTTGGACCTTTTTTGCTATAGCTCTCAGAGCTAGTTCTGGGAGTCTTTAAGTTTTCAGTTCTTCCAAGTTGGTGTGATCTAGGGAGAGGTGTGTTTACTACTCTCCTGGCCTGTGCACTCTTTTCCACCCTGGAATTATGATCAAGGTCCCTGCTCTCCTGCAGCCACAAGCTCTTGTGTGCTAGTAGTGCTCCTCTTCTTCCTAGAACTGTTACCCAGGACTGACTCAGATCTGCATATGGACAATGCTGCAGAGTCCTGCCTCCAGTGCCAGCAAAGGGACCCTGTAATCTCCTTCTGACCACTTATCCTACCCACTTACTGTTGTGGGCTGAGAGCTCTGGAAGCCACTACTGCCAATGCTGATTCAGTCACCCCCAAGGTCTGCTGCTGGTTTGCTGCGACTAGGCCTGTAGTGGTACAGTCTGAGCTGGACTGAGCTCCACTCTTACCCTGGTGGGACAGACCTTTCCTACTGATTTTCTACATTGTCTTTGGGTGGAAAATTGTTTTATTCCATCTTTTTGTTCCAGAAATCATTTTGAGCCATTATTTATAAAGTTGTTTGGAGGGGAATTTGGGAAAGCTAAGACATTTGGGAAAGCTAAGACAAGGCCCTGCCTTTTTTTTCTCACAACTTGGCTCTGGCCCCCTGATGAAAAATGGAACAAGCAGAACCTGGAAAAGAATATATGTAGTAACTACAACAATATATCTAGAAAGAACAATAAGGCAAAACAAGCTGAATGCTGTTAAATTACGATGACCAAGCTTGTCCCTAAAAAAAGAGACAGAAGATTGTACCTTTCAATGTTTTTTTCATGGAGATTATGGATGTAAAACTCTCTTATAGTGTCAGATATGGTGATGTACTAGTTTTACTGATTTTTGTGGTTGTTGTTATTAAAAGTGGTTCTGGATGAGGGAGACGGAAGGATCTTTTGGGGGAAATGTAGGTGATATAAAAACAAAAGACAGCAATGATTTTTTATTGTTTCAAAAGAGGTATTTTTACTTTCCTAGCTTCAGGCTGGCCCAACCATTATTGTTTATTTTAGGAGTTCTCAAATCTTTTGATCCCGTAGGTCCACCTCTCCCCTTGCTTCCCACTCCCACAGTCTTGTTTAGAGGATTGAACAAAAGGGTATTGGAATGACACTCTGAAGAATGCTTCTCTTCTATTGGTAAAAGTGACCAAGGATGCTGCTTCAGGAGGGAGACCTGTGAAGTGATGGGAGAGAAAGAGTCCACCTGTCCAGCTTGACAGATGAGCCAAATCACCCTGATTTGCCATGGGGATCATATTTGCTGAATTGCCCTCATACGCTGAGACCTATTGAGGGTCCCAGGCCAGAAGAATTAGATTTGAGCCCCCTTCTCTTCTTTTTTGGTAATTTGAGGTCATAACTTGAACACAGACCTACTTTTTCTCCTTTAAAAAAAAAGCATTCCAGGGATGGGGATTCCATATTCCTTTTTTTTTTTTGCAGTGGGGGAGTGGAGAGGGAAGGGAGAGGAAGGAGAAGTGGTATTTGCCATGGTACTTGGTAACAATGTAATAAATAGCTTGGTTTCCTCAAACTTTGGGAAATCCATTGGGTTACAGTGGAAGGATGAAAAGATGAAAGAGATACATGTACATTTTAGAAGGATTGTCAGGTTTTTGTTGTTATATTTTGGTAACTCTTTTTTACTAATTTCATGGAGGTAACTTTCTTAAATTGTTAGCACATGATAAAATGCCATTGGATTTGTTAGACTAAATTTTAAGGTCGGCTGAGTCAAAGAGAAGCTTCTCTTGCCCCAAACACTTAACAGCATAACTCCAACAAGGAAAAACCAAGCATAAGATAAATCTGATGAGTTATGGTTTTAGCTTCAGGATGTAAGAAGATTGATGAGGTAGCTGGGTGGTGCAGTGGAGAGAGTGCTAGCTTTGGAGTCACCAAGACCAGAGATCTAATTTGGCCTCAGCCATTTTCTTGCTGGCTTTGTGGCCCTGAGCAAGTCACTTAATCTCTTTCACCCTCAATTTTCCCACCTGTAAAATGGGAATAATAGCACCTACCTCCTGGGGTTTTTGTGAGGATCAGATGTGATAATATTTCTAAAATGCTTTGCAAACTTTAAGACATTTTGTAAATATTAGCTATGTTTATTATGATGATCATAACCAAGAAACACAAGGAGGAGAGAGCTAATCTTAATGCAGAAGCCAGAAAATAAAGAATAAACTGCCTAGGTGGTTAGTGCCATTTTGCTGTATTAGTCTTATGCTCTGTTGATTCCAACCTATGATTAAGTGGGTTCTTCTACCACGGGTCTGCTAAACAGTACCACATTGTTTCAGTTTAAAGGCAGCCGTAGGTGATAGTCTGCTATTCCAACTGCTATTGGCACTCTAACGCATGTGATGCTTTTCTGTGACTGTCTAAGGTACATGTTTCTGAACTGTGGCTTTCTAAAGCCACTGGAATTGACCATGTCTTTACTGTCAGTTAAGACATTGCTTTGTATCACTTTAAAATGTTATTTCTTTTCCTAGATTTAGATTCAGCAGGTACATGTTTGGATCTCAGTTCTGCCACTGACCAAATATGTCACCTTGGATAAGCGACTCTGGTCTTAGTTTCCTCATCTGTAAAACGAGGGGATTGGTTTACGTGACCGCTAAAGTCACTGGTAGCCTATATCTATAATCTGCAATCCACCATCTCCATCTTTTGTGGCTTAGAATTATAGAATGTAGGCCATATGATACAATGGAGAGTATATTGACCTTTGGGTGCTGAACTTGACATCTTAGGTTATAGATATAAAATTAGAAGGGTCTTTAGAGGCCATTGAATCCAACCTCCTCACTTCACAGATGAGGCCCAAATCAGTGAAGTGACTAGCTTAGAGTGACGTAGACATAGTAGCAACACTGGGATTTGAATCTGGTCTTCTTGACTACGGATCCTCTGCCCTTTCTGAGTTTGGGCTCTGCCCATTACTACTTGTATGACTTTGGAAAAGTTACTTAGCTACTCTGAGTGGGCCTTAATCTCCTCATCTATAAAATGGGCTAGATGATTTATAATTATGATCCTTTCTAGCCCTAGATCTGTGATACTATGCCCTTAGAAATAATCTTGTCTGACCCCTTTTGTTTTTATTTTGTTGCTTTTGTTGTGTTGGTTTAAGTTGTTTTAGTCGTGTCTGACTCTTCATGACCCCATCTGGGGTTTTCTTGGCAAAGATACTGGAGTGGTTTGCCATGTCCTTCTCCAGCTCATTTTACAGATGAGGAAACTGAGGCAAATAGGGTTAAATGACTTGTTCAGGGTCACACAGCTAGTAAGTGTCTGAGGACAGATTTGAACTCAGAAAGATGATTCTTCCTGACTCCAGGCCCTGCACTCTATCCATTGTGCCACTTCACTGACATTTTTTATGTGTATGGGAAATTTCATACCCAGAGAAAAGCTGCTCAAAATAATTATTTAGGAGTGGAACTGAAGCTAGAACTCTCTCAATTCAAAGTTTACTTTTCTTTCTGCTGATTGTAATACAGCCCTACCCACCCCTGTTAAAGAATCATGAACTCTCTATTTCTTTTGTGTTGTTCCTACTTATCACTAATAATTACATGTCACTGCCTAAAAATGGAAGACATTTCGTAAGAAGAAATTGTCTTTGCTACTAAGGCAGTTAGCACTAATATGTAGGAGAGGGTTATTGCCTTGTTAAAGTCCTTCCT
This sequence comes from Pseudochirops cupreus, assembly GCA_028627135.1. Lineage (NCBI taxonomy): Eukaryota > Metazoa > Chordata > Mammalia > Diprotodontia > Pseudocheiridae > Pseudochirops > Pseudochirops cupreus. Next base: position 417,170,696 of record CM053582.1, read on the forward strand.
GTAGGCGACTCCCTGGCATGTTTATTAAACTAAGTTAGGAAATGTCAGGAAGCCTCAGGTGTTAGGTTAGAAAGAGCCACCTCATTGAGGAAATCTGGAACAAGTCCCATGACAGGGGCAGGTGGCTCATAATTATTTCATGAGATAGATATCTGAAGGGCTCAGAAAGGGTGGGAAAGAAGATGTCATGTGTATTCAAGTAGTATAGGGGTTACTTCTTTTAGAGGAAATATGGATTTGTTTGCTAGAAAATAAGCATTTTGACTAGAAAACAAAGATTTGTACCCATGGACATATTTTTCACTGAAGTCTAGCTTGCTATTTTGCACTCCAAATAAAATCTCATTCATAGCAGGAGCATAGATTTTGAGCTGGAATGGATGTCAAAAGTCATCTCCTACAACCCCATCATTTTAGAGATGAGACCGTTGAGCCCTAGAGATGATAGATGATTTGTCTAAGATCATTCAAGTAGGAAATATGGGAGTCAGGATTTGAACCCAGGTCATCTGACTCCAAATGCAGTATTCTTTTCAAAATTATGGAGGCACTTAACATAAATGGTGACCTTAATCTCCACTGCTTCAGTTTTATTTAGTGGTATTCATGAAGTGTGTGAGCCCCTTCCTGCATTTCACTGAATTAGCTGTGATTGAGATATTTTGTAGTACTAGAGAATGTCACAATGTAAGTAAGAAAAGCTTTGCACAACTGGTTTTTGAAACTTCATAAGTCTATTATAAGCCATATCTCAATTTTATTTTGTCCGTATTTATCATTTTGGCTTCAGAACAGTTATAGAAAATGCTTGTTAAATACAATCATGGTACAGACCTGTCACTACATGGCAAGCATGTGGTATGATGATGTGGGCCTAGGAGTTGTGGTTGGGGAATGCCAGGAATCTTGGGCTTAGTTGTCATTGAGCACTGCTCCGCCTCTGTGCCTTGGGTCTCCTGTTTAGAAACTTACATCTTGCATAAACAGCTCAGATCCCCAGGGAGGATAGGTGCTTTGTGTATGCTGTGCTGGTGGTTAAGATCTTCTGTGTTCCCTGAAGGCTGGTTCAAAGGTAAGTTAGGCAATTTATATTTATTTGCTTTCACTAGGTATATTTATATACTTAATATATACTAGTATATGCTTACAAATGCTTATATAGTATATATGTATAGATATAGTATAGTGTATATATATATACTATGTAGTATACTATATATATAGTGTATATATATACTATATATAGTATATACTAGTATATACTATATACATATAGTATGTGTTCTATAGTAGATACTTTATAATATACTATATATTATATTACATATAGTATATATGATATACACACATATATATTTGTGTGTGTGTGTGTGTGTGTGTGTGTGTGTGTGTGTACTTAGTAGTTAGTCTCAATGTGAACTCAGATTAAAAATTTGAATTTTGGTGACTTTGTCTTATATTCCATCTTACTCTTCTCTCTCCATTTCCATCCTCAAAATCCACTAAAATCTGCCTGGGGGATGGGAGTGGTGAGAAGTGGAACTCATTTCAATCCTCTGATTGGTTAGATTTTGCAAATACATTTCTAGTGGTAGAGGAGACAAGATCCATATGGGAAAATGATCTTAGCCTTATATCTAATTTTATAGATATCCAGGGTTGATGGTAAGCTCTTAATAAGGTCGATTAACCATGTAAGATACTCAACTTTCCTTTTCTTTTAAGATGATCCTTGATAATATATTATGACCCTTCTTCTTACCTCCCCTTCATCCCCACAAGCCTTCCTCCCCAAAAAAGGAAATCCCAGCAAAACTGTCAGTGTAGACTGAGCAAGAACTGGTATTCTAGAAATGCATTTATTTTGGGGCAGGACATATCGGATAGATTTTGAGCTATGATTGAGATACTGTTGCAATATGGTATGAAGTATACCCTTTTCAGTGAAATCTAAAGGATGAGCTTTTTTCTGTGACAGGTCCTGAGTAACTCTGTTTCATGCTCACTTGTCTGAAACAGGTGCACAATCGACATCATAGATTTAGGTCTGGAAGGAATTGTAGAGATAATTTATTTTATCCTTTCATTTCATAGACAAGGAAATGGGTCTAGAAAGGTTAAAGGGATTTATTTGTCTGAAGTTACACAGATAGTCAGTGGGAAAGCTAGAATTTGAACCTAGGTCCTTCAAATCCAGTTCTTTTTATTCCAGACTTTATAACTGATTTGAAATGCTTTAAATTTGGTTTTGAATGGAGGTCTTTGTAATTTGGCCCTGGTAAAGCTCTTATATTTGAGGAAGAGGGAAGATTGTGCAGGAAGAGTGAAGGTCATTGAAGGAATATTTAGGAACTTTATGCCAAGAAGAGGGCACAGAAGCTGAAGATGAATGAGCAGGACCAGTTGGCTATGTCTAAACATAGAACTTCGTCACAGGCTGGTTTATTGATATTATAGAGTTGTTATTAATGAAGGTGATTGATTAGGTTCCTCTTGAGGTCTCTTTTAGCTCTAAGTCTTTGATTCTCTGAATTCTCTTTTACAAGAAATTCACGGTCTTTGGTAGAATATTCAGGCATTCATGTTTTCTATTTGGTGTTGACTGCTTTCTGTGACATTCATGTGAATAACATTGGGAGGAAGGAAACTCAGTCTACACAGCTGATTCTGCAGGATAGACTAGGAAGATTCACTAGAAAATGATTTAGGGTTTACCTGAATGGAGGAACTTGTTCCCTCTTTTAGATGCTAGGAACAGGATGGAAAAGCAAAAAGTCAGGATAATCCGTGAATGGGATAGCAGGTCTGTGAGGAATCAAAAAAAGCTCTCAAATAGGGAGCCATTTATTTTGACATAGCAAATGTTAAAATCCAAGAATTTTTGCTAACATTAAACTATATGAAAATAAGTTTATGAAAATAAGTTTTTGAAAATTAAAACTAATAATAATAACTCACAAATATAGCACTTCAGACTTTACATTGTGCTTTATCTCACAAAATTCCGGGGAGGTTTGGTAATATAAGGAATAGTATCACCATTTTGCAGAAGAGGTGACTCAGGCAGGGAGAGATAAAGTGACTTACTTGGGGTCACACAAGTAGTAGGATCAAGGATTCAGGTATAATTCCTGCCTCCAAGTCTAGATCAATTTCCCACTGTTTTCATTTGATATTTTATAAAAAGAAATTCCCAAATCACAGACTCCTAGGACTTTAAAGGGATCTCAGAGATCGTTTAGTTCAGTTCTTTCATTTTTATAGCAACAGATCCTGAGAAGTTATGTGATTTGCTAAGGAACATGTATGTGTTTTTATGTATGTATGTATGTATGTACATATGTATATATATATGTGTAGGCATAGGTATGTATATATTTATGTATAGGTATAAATATATATGTATGTGTGTATGTATATATATATATATATATATATATGTAGTTTTAAAAATACTGTTTACAAAACTCCTCAAAGCAGGACCCTATAGCAGTAAAAACAATAGCTAACCTTTATGTAGGATTTGCTATATGCCATTTTCTATCCTAAGCATTGTAGAAATATTCTCTCCAGGTTATGATGGAAGTCCATCTGCTCCTCATTTCTTATAGCACTGTAGTATTCCATTACATTCATATACCACAACTTGTTTAGCCATTTCCCAACTGATGGGCATCTCCTTGATTTCCACTTCTTAGCCACCACAAAAAGACCTGCTTTAAATATTTTCGTATATATGGGTCTCCTCCCACTTGTATGATCCCTTTGGGAGACACATTGTATCTGTGATGACTAACTTTGATAGACTGGGCTTCTCTCAGCAATGCAAGATTATAAGACAACTCCAAAAGACTCATGATGGAAAGGGATATCCATATCCAGAGAAAAGAACTATAGAGTCTGAATGCAGATTGAAGCAAACCACTTGCTTTCTCTCTTTTGTGTTTTGTTTTATTCCTTCTTTCTCATTGTTCACTCCATTGGTTATAACTGTTCTTTACAACTTGACTAATGTTTAATGTGAAGATATTTATAGAACCTGTATTGGATTGCATGCTGCCATGGAGGGGTCGGTGGGGAAGAGAGGGAGGGGGAGAAAATTTGGAACTCAAGGGATTGTGGAATTGAATGTTGTAAACTAAAAGTAAATTAATTTATTAATTGAAAGAAAAAGAAAGATTATCTCCTTTGACTCTCATGACAACCCTGGGAGGTAGGTGTTATTATTATCTCCACTTTACAGATGAAGAAACTGAGGCAAACAGAGGTTAAATGATTTGTCCAGAGTCGCACGGTTAATAAGTGTCTACAGCCAAATTTGAACTCAGTTCTTCCTGACTCCAGGTCCAACTGAGTGTGAGGGGGAAAAAAGTTGAGAACCATCTTTCCTTTCTTTGGCAATTACTATCCTATTTTTCTGTGAAGATGATATTAATATCACTTGTGTATTAGCATTGAGATATCAGCATCTTCTAAACATCTGGATATACTCTGGGTAGATTGTCTAATTGCTGTTTTAGTATCAACAAAAGAATACATAAATATAAATCATTGTTGACAGTAGCTAATTTTCCTTCTATGAGAGGCAGCTTGTGCTGTAGTGGGAAGAGCATTGAGTTTAGGGGCAAAGGCTTAAACCTCAGGTCTCCTATTTGCCTAGCTTTTGCATGGCCTTTTAGAAGCAGTCTTCCCCTCTCGTGGGCATCAGTTTCCTGATCTATAGAAGTGGGGTGGTAGATTGGATGCTAGTCAAAATACTGATAATGACCCATAAGTCATTGTAAGGTTTACAAAGTGCTTTTAATATGTTCTCATTTTATCTCTATAATCTTATTTATGTGATCTCTAAAGTCCCTTCTAGCTCAGAATCCTCTTGCCTTAAACTAAATAAAATACAGATTTTTAAGGTTCTGTTGGGGGGAAAACCCGACCTGATTATAAGTTTTATCTGCTTCATTAGCCACCTGTGAGAATCTATTTCATTTAGTAAGCAGGTAGATTGGGAAGCTGAAAAACATATCTTTGCAGCTATAGTCTTTATTATAGGTTTTATGTGAATGCCTATGAGCAGAGCCATGGTTCAGGGTCTAAATGTTTGGCTTCCAGGGGTTACAGAAGCCATTTGAAGGAACTTCCTGTTCTTACGCTATCTGGCACTGTGCCCTATACTACTGTCATAACCTCTTTAAAGAGCCACCCTTAGAACTCCTGAGTGGAGTCAGAGCCAGATGGGATGTGATCCAGAGCTGCTGAATGCTTGTTCTTCCTTATGAAATGCTGCCAAAAGCTGTCTCATCCTAGGGATTCAGTTCATTCTGAGTTTATTTGGGGAAATTAAAGTGACTTGGTGATTACCTGGGTCTCTAGGAATTCTGCTTTGTTATATCTGAAGTGGCAGAGCCAAGGTGATGTAGCAAGAAAAAAAAATAATTTAAGCTGCTAGATGTGTGATTCAAGAGGACTAGAGTTCCAAACCAGCCCTAGATACTTAGTAGATCTGTGATCCTGGGCAAGAGTCTGCCTGCCTCAGTTCCCTCATCTGTAAAATGGGGATAATAACAATGCCTACCTCTCAGGTTTGTTGGATGTTAATGATAAAATGAGACAATATTTGTAAAATGCTTTACTAGGTGGAGCAGTGAATGGAGTGCTTGGTCTTCAGGAAGATCTGAGTTCAAATTTGGTCTCAGCGACTTACTAGCTGTGTGACCCTGGGCAAGTCACCTCACCCTGTTTGCCTCAGTTTCCTCATCTGTAAAATGAACTGGAGAAGGAAATCGCAAACACTCCAGTATCTCTGTTAAAAAAACCCCAAGTGGGGTCATGAAGAGTCAGACATGACTGTAAAGTGACTAAACAACATTGCAGACCTTGAGGTACTTGCTGGCACTGAATTTTCAGGTCCATTTGAAAAGTGTCTACATGAATTCCTGCTTGACTTGGTCTGGAGTGATTAGTTTATTCAACATCTTTGTTGTCAAACTAAGATTACAAATTCTTGTTCGTCTTGAATATGTGAAAGATGGAACAATAGTAGTGACTGTTTCTAGTCCTAAATTTTCTGTCTTCAAAGTCCAAAACAATTTTCTGTATACAGTAGTCATTTAATAGACGTCTATTGAATGAACGAATGATCATAACTATGATCAGAGAAATCATTCCTTGAGCATCCATGTAGATATGATAGAGCTGTATGGACCGATTCTGACAGGTGAAGTTTCTCTGCCCTCTAGGAAGTTACATCTAAGAAACAATGAGCTTTAATACAGAAAAAGTTGAGGATTTAACAAAATAACAACTGAATGATCCTAGTAATAGGATTAAACCTATACTATAAATGCATAAATCTGCGCATATGCACTTATTGAGGGACTGTGTATTTTCAGGATATACAGTTAGAATTAAGCTATAGAAGTCTATGCCCAGATGGGTTGGGGTCACTGGAAATAAGAGGCAAACTCTGAATTGTACATTTCTTACCTTTGGCTTAAGACATGTTTTCTCTTTGCTTTTTCTAACAAGAGGCTAACTCTTAAGTACTGTGCGGTCACAGAGTAATAGAAATTAAGCTAGAAGTAACCTTAGAAGCTGTCTAGGTAGGTAGTATAGGTCATCCAAAAGACATGGTGTAATGTAAGGGAATGAATTCTGATTTTGGAATACAAAGGAACTGAGTTCTAACCTTGTTATGATTATTTAATATCTCTGTGACCAGTTACTCACTGTGGGTCTTAGTTTCCTTATTTATAAAATGGGGGGGGTGTGAAGTAGGAGTGGACTAGATAACCTCTTAAAGTTCCTTTCAACTCTAAATTTATGATCCTGGACTATCCTCCTTGTTTTACAGAGGAGGTCCTAATGTCACACAGTAAATAAATGAAAACTTGCATTTGAACTTGTACTTTCTGATATGAAATCCAGCATTCTTTCTGCAACACAGGTTGAATCCATCCATCCATCCATCCATCCATCCATCCATCCATCCATCCATCTATCTATCCATCCATCCATCTGTCCACCTGTCTGTCTATCTATCTATCTATCTATCTATCTATCTATCTATCTATCTATCTATCTGTGTCTGTCTGTGTCTATCTGTCTATCTACCTACCTACCTACCTACTTATCTATCTTAAACAGATCTACCTACCTTAAACAGATACTCCTAACTCTCTCAGTTTGACCGACCATGAGGTGATCTTGGAACAGATATGGTCAGCTGGTCCATCCACACTGCTTCTTTAAGCACCAAATGCTATTATAGAGCATTGTTTTGGAGACCTGAGGGAAATAAGCATTCAGAATATAAGCTTACCTTAGGTAGAAGAACATCTGTCGTGGGCTGCTCAGTGTCCAGCACTAAGCTTGATTGGAGATGTGAATAAGAAATGACCAGACTATGTGGGTAGTTCAAGGAAGAACTCTGAACTCCCTTTATTGATTCTTAGCACAAGGTTTTTATAGAGCAAATGAGACAAAGGAACAGGACTCAAGTTTTCTTATCATTATCTCAGCCTGTTATATCCTGGAAGTAATGCAGAACAGATAATTAAATAAGCATTTGTTACCTAGGTGACTAAAGTCTTGGGGTAGAGCCTTTGATCTCAAAACTCAAGTAACATCCTTTTAAGTGTAGCCCATATCAAAAGACCCAAGGAGCAAGCTTAACAAAAAGCCGCATCTCAAAGGACCTCCTTCAGAGCATGCTGTTGAGATTACTATTTTAGTCCTGGATCAGGCCTCCTTGGCTCCCCACATAATCTGACTGCTCAATCAAATATTTTGGCTCCCAACAAACATCTAAACCTAAATAGCCTACCTCAGCTATGTTCATAACTGCCTCCCTCCCTCACTGGCTGATTTCAGGAAGATCCCACAGTCACCAGACACCAAGCAGAGCTCATGGTCATTCCATTCTTAGAGAACATTTCATAGGTATCATTTCCTGCTCCCAAGGTGCAGACACAAGTTCACATGACGGTCTTAACTTGTTGGGTAAGTTTATCCAGTATATAAGTCCTCCCTTGGCTCGGCTAATATCCACCCAGCAACAGTGTCAGAGATAGGAAGGTGTTGAAATGAGGAATAGCTAACATAGTGTCTAAATGAGTTTGGTGAGATGTGTCCTGACTCATTCTGAAGGCTAATCCTAGAGTTCATGTCTAGTGACGTGCTTGTGTTCTCTTTGTGAAAGAATCATCTTGTGTCGTAAGTATTGTATTATACAATCCATTAAAAGGAGACCAAGTGGATTTTTCTCAGAATGGGAACTAGGTCCACATGCTAGAACCCACTTTGTTCACAAATGCTTTGAAAGGAGAATTATACCAAAAAAAAAAGGTTCACAAATTAATTTTGCCTAAAATTAGAGTTGAAATTTCTCTCTGGGGCATCTATTATGTGCCTTCCTAAAAACATATAGTAAGGGTTTTAACAAAATAAGATGGTGACCTAGAGCAGTGCTTCTTAAATTGTGGGTTGTGATCCCATATGGGGTCAAGATTAATTTGGCAGCAGTAAAAGGTTTTTGAACATGCAACACTCCAACATTAATTAAAACTCAAATGCATAATGAATCTGAGGTTTTTCTGGCAGTGCTTGGCTGTGTTGCATCAAGAACTTCACTGCAGCCTTGGTTTTGAACGCAAAGCTTGCACACTTTGCACCACACATACCCTCAGGCCATGCAATGCCAAAGAAGGCTGCCAAACCTGAAAATGGGAAAAGAATTCATGAGTTGAAAAAGTTTAAGAAGCTCTGCTTTGGATCCCAGCAGCCCAAGGGATTTCCCTTGCAGAGGGGAAATTGGTAGGGTCTCTGTGATGTTGGCTGTTAGCTTGTTTTCATTTCTCTGGAATTAAGGGAATAGAATCCCCTATCTTTGTGTGTTTCTGGCATTTGAGAATATATGGTTTTGAATGCACTTGTGTCCTCAGAAGTAAAATGGCGTTGTGGAAAGAGGACTGGAGTTGGAATCAGGAGAGAGAGATGGATGCTAATCCTACCTCAGGCAATTAAATGTGACTACGGACAAGTTTCTTAAATCTGAATATTTCCTCACCTGAAAAATGTGGATAATCATGAATGAAGAAGCATTTAGGATGTAGTTATTATGGATAAAGCATCTTAGTGCTGGAGATAGAAACAGCAAAGTAAGATTGTCCCTTTCTCCATTGGGATGTGAGGGGAGGTTGTGATCATAGTCAATTTGACATGTTTGGCTCATACTGTCTCTTGTCTTTCCCACTATTTCAGCTAGGCAGGCTTGCCTTCTCTGTGAGTGGCAGTTGGTTGAGGTTGACCAGGTTGTTGGAGAGGGTAGGAGCAGATAACAGATTTTAAAATGGAGCTTGTAACAAACACAGCCTCAGAACAGGATTCTGCTTAAAGCATTACGTTAGTCATTACTTTTTTTTTTTTGGATTGTACCTCTCCCAGCGATTACATTGCCATAGGGAGCTGCTGGGGAAGAACTCCCACCCACAACTCTACTTTACCTTCCCTGAGGATGTGGTGAGATCATTCTCACTCCAGGTTCCAGGTTCCCTGTTGCTGCCTGTACTTGTTCTCTTGTGTGTGGTTTGTCCTTCATTCTCAAAGAGGACCATGACATCAGGAAGATGATGACATGCCTTGCAAGTGAATTGGATTTAGGGAGGGAGGGGCTGACTTGTACTCATAGGGCTGTGGGGAAGACTCAAAAGTACTATGTAACTGTGACTTAGTGTCTCCAATATCATGTTTTTGCTAAACTGGGGAAGGAACTTGTTATCAGCCCTGGATTGGTATTCTAAAGACTTGGTTTTAAATGCCAACTTTGTTGCTTACTGTAGGCAAATTGTTGAACTTCCTTAGTTGTTAGTTTTCTCTTTTGGAAAAGGAGTGATTTGGAATAGATGATCTCTAAGGTTCCTTTGAGTTGTAAATTTTGTGATCTTATGAGTAGTCACTACCCTATGAATGTCACTTATTTTTTCTTCCTGCCCTAATGACTTCTTTGATCATATCCTATTCACCTTAAATTTTTTTTATTTGTTATGAACTTAATATACATAAAAATTAACATTTTGAAATACAGATAAAGAAAAAAAGGTATTGTATATAAAAACGTGAACTTCTGTTATGGAAGTCATTTCTTTGTTTTCTTCATTTAATTAAAATTTAATATGTTCCAATACTGCCCTACTTGTCTGTGCCCCCTTTTGGGACTTCTTTCTTTTCTTTTCTGGGTATTTTTAATGATTCATTGGAGCTCTTTTCATCCTTTTTTTTTTTTTATCTCACTAAATCTCCCTTCCTCCAAATAAAAAGTAAAAACCCTCACTTGTAACAAAACAAATCTTTGAAATTTTCACTTTCTTTGAAATTCTCCTTTGACCGTTTTTATAGCAGTAATATCCCATTAATTCCATACACCATAGAATTCCAGGCCTGGAGCAGGACAAGTTGTGTTCAAATCCAGCCTTGTACTTTTACTGACTGCATGATCTCAGGATAAGTTACTTTTTTTTTTAATAATAAATTTATTTTATTAAATTTTTTTTGAGTTACATATTTTCTCCCCGTCTTTCCCCCGCCCACTACCCCAAAACAGCCATCCCAGTGTTTCCCCCCTCCCCCAGTCTATTCTCTCCTATGTCACTTTTTGGTAGGACAGGATGGATCTCCCAACTGCAGTGCCTGCGTATCTCAAGTTCCAGTTGGATGTAGTCAATAATAATAATAATAATTATTGTATGTATATATACATATATATATATAGATAT
>CM053582.1:417181961-417247828 GCA_028627135.1 Pseudochirops cupreus
TTCTTCTTCTTCTTCTTCTTCTTCTTCTTCTTCTTCTTCTTCTTCTTCTTCTTCTTCTTTTTTTGCTATGTCTTTGAAGCAAATAACCTTTCCTACAAGCTAAGTGATTTTTAAATGGTTAAATGGAACTGGGTTACTAGTCACTGGCATCCAACACAGCTGGTAAGGGCTCAAGTTGGTGACATTAAAGACACCTCAAACCCCTCAGGGTGCCCCTAGTACTCTATTGGAAAGATGTAGCAACCTGGTTCTGGAGTAGTGTTCAAGATACTTGCTATACCTTTTTTTCTTTTTTTTTTTGAGAGGGGAAGCCAGGGCAATTGGGGTTAAGTAACTTGCCCAAGGTAACAGGGCTACTAAGTGTTAAGTGTCTGAGGCCAAATTGGAACTCAGATCCTCTTGACTCCAGGGCTGGTGCTCTATTCTCTGTGCCACCTAGCCTACCCTACTTGTTATACTTTTTAAAAGAATCAGGAAGACTTTTGTTCAAATTTGGCTTCAGATACTTACTAGCTGTGTGATTCTGGGCAAGTCACTTAGTCTGTTTGCCTTAGATTCCTCAGGTATAAAATGGGAATAGTAATAGAACCTACCTTGTGGGATTGTTGTAAGAATCAAATGAGATATTTGTGAAAAGCACTTAGCACAGTGCCTGGCACGCAGTAGGCACCTTAGAAATGCCTATTACATTCCCTTCCCCTTTCCCTCTGGCACTGTTTAGTGCATATAGTTCAGCATTTACTTAAATATTTACAGAGTTTAATTGAAGAAGCGACTTAAATTCAAGATCTACTATATACTTTATGAAACTATTTGATCTTTTGTTTTCAATCTTTTAACTTGTTACCAAGGAAAAGTAGCAAATTCCTCTCCTCTGCACCTTCCTCCCGAAAAATTTAGTCTCAAGGAAATTCCAAATAAAACCAGGTGACATCTGGAGAGCAGGTGAAACATTTAGACCTTCTGATTTTTTTCTTTTATAGAGTACTGAACCAGAGGCTGATTAGGAAGTTAACACCATAGCTTGTGATCGACACGTTCCATCCTTAATACATGTGGATATATAACTACCTATAAAATATCTTTTCCCATTCTTGTTTTAAATCAGTGTGTGGTATGCAGGACTATATATAGTTCCTGTCTTAATTTCCATAAGTAGAGATGAAGATATCCTTGGTCTTGCCCTCTCTCAAGAAGGAGAAGTTTATCTTTGTGTTGGCCAAATTGTTCCTGTATGTTTTATTGGAAAGCTTAATGTTTGCCACTTCAAAGGGGTTTTAAATTAAGAAGTTTAAAACCTTCCTCATGGAAGCACAGACGTGACCTTGGGTTCTTGAAGAAAATGCCAGCAGAAGCTAAGCTCTGATAAGCCCTACCAAGATGGAAAGCCTTTGAATGTCAAACTGGTGACAGGTTCCATATTTTTCAGAACCATTCTACTTAAGTTCAAAGATGTTCACCTGATTGACTCTAATAGCGATGAATCTTTAGGCCACAGCTGCTCTTTCAAGAACATCTCCTAAGGTCTAGAGGGATTGTGACTTGCATTAGTGGAGGTAATAGCCATACCGGTAAAATCACTTCTCCCTGAAGTATTGATGTAACATTCAGATTAGTTAGTGAGATGAGGTGTTGAGGGAGAAGAAAGAACTTTTAAAAGTGATTATGAATACCCTTTCATGAAGCTACATATTTATCTGGAGGGCTATAGGGAATAATACTGTATGTGGTACTTGACAATGATGGTGTTCTCACAATAATGATAATTATAATAATGACAATGGAAATAATTTATGTAACTTTTGATAGCCTTCATTGAGCTTCCCATCTCAATGTCTTAAAGTAATAAAGAAGGGAATGTCTCCCCAATTCTACTCTCTCTATAAAAAGAATATATTGTTATGGAGAAGTTTCACTGTAGAATTAGCAAACAAAATTGAATGCCATGGAATTTTGTGAGTCCTTGGGGACATTTTGCATTGACTGTTAGGGGCATTGCCATGTTGGGGCAATGGAATTTCGTTGATCCAACTGAGGAGAGCAGTCATATTAAATATTTCTGAATAAGGTTCAGTGTATTCTTAGGACACATGAATATCAGTGAAGAAATAAAAACTACCAAAGTATGCCAAAATGTTCAAAGTTTGATTTAGTGGAAAAACCCACAAAGAGTTAATCATTTATGTATCATCTAAAGATTTATAAAACACATTTGATCCTCACAGCAGCTGGTGAGTGCTTCTTACAGATGGGGAAATTGAGAAAGAGGTTAAGTGATTTACCTAAAGTCACACAGGTAATAAGAATTTGAGGCAAGATTTAAACTCAGATTTTCCTGACTTAGGGCCCAGTGCTCTATACACTGCACTATCTAACTATCACTATATAGGAAGCTGGTGCATGCATATATGCTCATGTGCATGTGCGCATGTGCACACACACACACACACACACACACACACACACACACACACACACACCCACAAATTCGCGTTCACATTTTATAGAAGAGGAACTGAGGCAGAGAGGTTAGGTGATTTGCCCAGGATCACATAGTTAAGTGTCTCAGGCAGGATTGGAACTCAGATATCTTTTTGATTCCAAGTCCAATCTTTTATTCATAGTGATATCTTGATGCTATAATGATATGTAGATAACTATAAGGTTTCTTCAGTCCTGTCATCTTATAGATGCAGAAACTGAGACACAAAGTGGTACAATAATTTGCCCAGAGATACCTAGGTAGTACCTAATAGAATATATATTTTGGTAGGGATAAGGCTGGACCTGTGATTTCTTTGCTACAGGCAACCCAGAGATGAGTTAATTCTCTCTACTCCACTGAAGGTTGTCACCTTCTTTATATAGCTTATGGTCTTAGAAAGTTCTACAGAGCCCAAAGACTTGCCCATGATCATAATCCTACTATGTGATCATAGGCTAGACTCTAACAGGTTTTCCTAGCTTCAAGACTGGTTTTTCTTTCTACTAGACCACATTGTCTCTCAATTTGATGCCTTGGAATTTTGAGAACATTGGTGAAATTCTTCATGAATAGATTTTGAAACTGAGGTAATATAAACATTTATCATGACATGCCCAACAAGTAGAGAATTTTTACTTTTCCTCTGGCCGTATAGCATAACACCCTTCGTCGACAACATTCAGATGGTATGGTGGGGAATGGGGAGGGGAGAAGCACTGTGCGTTGGCATGTCCCAATTTGAATTCTAACTTCTACTTTGTTACCTTTGGGTACTTGGTCAAGTCACAACTTTTCTGAGACTAGATTACCTCATTTGTAAAATGGGTTTTTTTGTTCTATTTATGATCTACTTGTATTAGATCATTTCTTAAGTCTAGCCTCTGGTTATTAAAGAAAGAAAGGGAGAGGGGGAGAGAAAGAAAAATAGTTAGATTTAATATAGGATATCTGGAGGTTGAATAAAATGCTAAAGTTAATGAATATCCAGTAAATAAAGTCCACAAAATTTGTCAATTTGTCCTCCTGACTCATAAAGATATAGGATTAATGAATTGAAAACATTATGTTGAAATCAACATCATTTTTGGTTCACTCAACTTAAATAACCCCTTTATACTAGTCAAGCTATTAAGTGGCTCTTTCTAAAGCAGTTTTCCTATTAAAGCACAAGTAATATTGCCACATGATTAGGTGAAGTACTTTTTTAGTTTCCCATAAGGACTTTTAAGTAATCTTAGAGATACCTGTTTCTCAGAGGACACTTATATTAGTTCTGCATGTTAAATTTTGGAAGTCTCAGGCAGCCAGAAGGAAGAAATCTATAATTTTATTCATTTAGAGATAAGAGAGTGAGTGAAGTGATCCCATCCCATGAAGAGAAAGAGATAAAAAAGCAACTGCCAGGATTTTGAACAGAGCTTCACTAAGATGACTGGCAAATCACGTATCGTATCTCCATCGCATTTTTCTAAGGCAGGCTAGGAACATTTTCTTCCTATGGCAGGCTATGTTTGACAATACCAAGTTTCTCTCTAGCCCTCCTGTGTTGATAGACATGAACAGACGATCTAGTCTATGCCTCCCATATCTCATTTATGAGGCTTCTATTGATTATCTGCCATTTTTGTGTCCTGGATACATTGCAGGTTTGTGTATTTTATTCTGCCCCTGTATCCTGCAGGGATAAGTGAACTTGGAATCAGATTTGTCAATAGATCTAGAATATGTCTTTAAGAAAAGAAAAAAAGTACCATAATTATTTACTAATATTTTTGGAATGACTTAATTATAGTTTCCTTATCTTTAAAATGAAAAGGTTAGACAAGGTGACCTCAAAGGTGCTTTTCCAGTCTGATTCTTCATAGCTAGTAGAATGCAATAATGCTGGGTTTATTAGGCTTGGGAAAAAATGAGTTCTAAGAAATATACACATAAATTTGTGTGTGTGTGTGTGTGTGTGTGTGTGTGCATGCTTGTGTATATGCACGTATGTGTGTGTGTGTATATATATATATATATATATATATATATATATATATATATATATATATATATATATATATATATATGTATCTGTGTTTTGCCATAGATTCTTTTAATCTTGATTTCCTCATGTTGATGGAATTATATAGGTCCTGACCAAATTGTGTATGTGTGTGAGAGTGTGTGTGTGTATACATATATACATAAGAATGTATGTTCCTTTATAGATTCTTCTATCGAATCTTGAGTTTCCTATACTGATATAATTATAGGTCCTGACGAAATTGTGTATATGTGTGTGAGTGTGTGTGTGTGTATACATATATACATAAGAATGTATGTTCCTTTATAGATTCTTCTATCTAATCTTGAGTTTCCTATACTGATATAATTATAGGTCCTGACCAAATTGTATGTGTGTGTGTATACATATATATACATAAGAATGTATGTTCCTTTATAGATTCTTCTATCTAATCTTGAGTTTCTTATACTGATATAATTATAGGTCCTGACCAAATTGTGTGTGTGTGTGTGTGTGTGTGTGTGTGTGTGTGTGTGTGTGAGTGAGAGAGAGAAAGCGTGTGTGTGCATACATATATACATAAGTGTGTATGTTTCTTTATAGATTCTTCTATCTAATCTTGAGTTCTTCATATTTATGGTATTATAGGTTCTGACCAGGTTTTTTTTTTTTTTTAGCAGGGGCAGGGGGCGAGATAGGGCATGATATAGTGTGTTGATTGTTGGACTTGGAGTCTGAAAGAATTGGATTCATATCCCTTACTAACTGTGAAGCCCTAGAGAAGTCACATATTGAGGTCTAAAGCCATTCCCTAGAATTTACCTAATTAAATCAAAAGTGAGTTGCAAGCTGAAGTTGCTAGAGGAAAGTCCCACATGGAGAATTCCCCATACTGAAGAAGTTACAGATGACAGCATCATAGGTCTAGACCTAAAATGGACCTTAAAAACTTAAATTCTAACTCTTCCTTTTGCCTGATGAAGAAATTGAGGGAGGCTGAGACTTGATAATTTAGAGAGTCATGCAGATAGTGCCAGAGATTTGTAGGAAAAAGGATTAATTATATTGTTTGGAAAAATTATTGTACTGTTTAAATCCAACCTTATGTGATTGTTTGCCTCCATGATGTTGCTTCACCCCAGTTAACTGCTAGGAATGCTGCAGAGGGCTCTAAGGTATTTCGGGTCCCCTAGGTCAAGAATCTATCCTAAGCATTCTTGTTTGGGTTACCACGCCCAGGACATGTGTTGGGTCCACCCAAGCTTGTGTTTTGGGTTCCCTTGTGTTTTAGTCAGATTGCCCTCTAGGCAAAATTGCTTCACTGTGTACCTGTGATTTGTGGGCAGTCACCCTTGTCTACATCCTGTATAATGTAAATCTTCCATGGGAGAGAGGGAACCACACCTCCTTTCCAGTTTGCTCTCCTCTACCGAATGACCTAATAGATTTTGTTCCCAAACTATTTCAGATTTTGGTGTGTGTTCTTACAAACAACAGATTTGAATTCTTGTCCTTCGACTTTAAATTCATACTCTTTCCTCTGTACTCCTCTATGGCCCCATTTCACTCATGTGTGCATGTGTATGTTTGTGTTTATGTGATAAAACACTGACTTGCTTTATAAATCAAGAGAGATTTTCTTCAGAGGCATCCTCTGACTGTGTAGAGAAGCCATGAGTTGGCAGACAAATACCATTCATAAATAAAGCTATACATGCTGAAAAACCAGGTACATGTGCTCCGAGCACAACCAAACTTCAAATAGTTGTTCTGCCTCCCAGACACCCACATGGAACAGTGAAGTGGTATCCTGTATTTGGCATAGGCATCATGCAAGGCCTTGTTAAAGAAAGTCTTTCCTTAAAGTCTATTGCTCAGCTGTCGTAGGTTTAGGTGACTCTTGATTTTGACTGTGTTATGGCCATCTCATTGCTAGTGGTAGTCATTTAAAGGATCAGATAATAATGGTAATAAAAGTAGCTCATATTTTAGGCAGGCCTTTGCAGATTTTTGTTGTTGTCGTTTGTTTTCTGAGGAAATCAGAGTTAAGTAACTTGCCCAGGGTCACACAGCTAGTAAGTATCTGAAGTCAAATTTGAACTCTGGTCTTCCTGACTTAAGAGTCAGTGCTCCGTCCATCGCCTAGCTGCCCCAGGCCTTTGCAGTTTGAGGCATTTTCATATGACTTCATTTGATCTGCACAACAGTCCTGTCAGGTAGGTAGTCAAAAGTATTACTAGTACGTAGAGCTGAGGCCCCTAAGTCAGGAAGGTCTGACTGGGTTTGGGTGGGACCAAGGCTGGCAGGTCACTTAATTTCTCAGTACTCCAGCAACCCTCTGAGACTATAAGTTCCGCAACGGTGGCTTCATCTGTATTAGTAGAAGAAATTGCCTCATTTCTGAGTCTTATTTTCTTCATCTATAAAACAGGCATGATTATTCTTATATTATGTCCCTCACAGAGTTATCATGACAAAAGCACTTTGTAACTTTAAAACACTGTGCAACTGTGATCTGTGATAGTCACAGAGCGGTAGTGTATCGTAGTGGGTAGAGAGCTGACCTCAGAGCCAAGAAAACCTTGTTGTGCCTGTGGTTTAAGTCATTTCACCCCTCATTTCTACCAACAACTCTAAAGGCTATGAATTGCAAAGCAGCTAAATCACATTGGTAGAGAGAGTTGGGAGCTCCCTATGCTGCTGAAATCACAGCTCTGTAAAGAAAAAACCAAAATAATCTTCACTTTACAGAAGCACTTGGAGGTTTTGCAAAGCACTTCACATACTCTATCTAATGAGAGCCTGACCACCCCAGTGAGAAAAGTGTTATATGTATTATTATTTCTCCTTTACAGATAAGGAAATTAAGGCCAGAAAGGTTAAGTGATTTGCTGAATCAATCGATAATTATTTAGAGTTTACATTCTAAAAAGGAAGACATACACACACACACACACACACACACACACACACACACACACACACTTGTGTGTGTGTATTTATATGTATATATGTGTGTATGTATATATGTGTGTGTATATATATATATATGTATATATATACACATACACACATATCGGTACACACATATATAGTCACATTACAAGACAGATGCATTGAGTGGGAGGCATTAGCTATTGGTAGAGATCAGGAAAGGCTTTGTGTAGCTCCATAACTCATTCTCTTTCCTTCAAACCCTCCCCACTTCCTACCTTCCTTTTTACTATAGAGGGACCACAATTCTCCTAGTCTCTCAGGATCCAAACTTGGGTGTTTTTCTCTACTCCTATTTCTCATCTCCCCATATCCAATGTTATGCCAAGACCTGTTGATTTTACCTTTGCAACATCTCTTGAATATGCCCCCTTCTCTCCTCTGACATTGCCACCACTCTAGAGCAGGCCCTCATCACCTCACCTAGGACTCCTGTAAAAGCCTGCTGGTGGACCAGACTGCCTCAGGTCTCTTCCCATTCCCATTCCAGTCTATCATCTTTTCAGTCACTAAAGTGATTTTCCTAAAAAACAGTTTCTACCATCTCTCCCTCCCTCCCTCCCTCCCTCCCTCCCTCCCTCTCTCTCTCTCTCTCTCTCTCTCTCTCTCTCTCTCTCTCTCTCTCTCTCTCTCTCTCTCTCTCTCTCTCTCTTTCTCATACACACACACACACACAGACTTGAGTTCTCTATCACCTCTAGGAACAAATACAAAATGTTCTACTTGACATTCAAAGCCCATACTAACCCAATCCCTTCCTACCTTTCCAGCCTTCCTCAACAGATACTTCTTTTTGGAGGGCAATTGGGGTTAAGTGACTTGCCCAAGGTCACACAGCTAGTACATGTTAAGTATCTGAAGCTGGATTTGAACTCAGGTCCTCCTGATTTCAGAGCTGATGCTCTGTTCACTGGGCCACCTAGATGCCCCAACAGGTACTTCTTGATCTAGCAACACAGGCCTCCTGGCTGATCCATAAACAAAACACTCCATCTTTTAGCTCTGGATATTTTTCTCTGGCTGGCCCATATAGAATGAGAATGTTTTCCCTCTTCGTTTCTACCTCCTTGCTTCCTTTAAATCTCATCTAAAATCTCATCTTTTTACTGAAAACCTTTTCTTCTGATCCCTCTTAGTTATAGTGCTTTCCATTGCTTACTTGTTTCCTCTTTGTCCTGTATATAGCTTGTTTATACATGTTTGTTGTCTTCTCCATTAGATTAGAGTTCCTAGAGAGCAAGTGCTATCTTTTGCCTCTTTTTGTATCCCCAGAGGTTTGTACAGTGCCTAGCACATAGTAGGCACTTAATGAGTGTTTATTGACTAATTAGACATTAGGGCTTAAACTGAGTCTTAAAGCTAAGAATTTCGGGGTCGCCAGAAATGAACACTAGGTCTGACTCTGTTTGTCTTCTCAATTACGCTGGGCTTTGGGCGTTTATGCTTTAAAATGTAGCAAATGGCACCGGAGAATAAAGGGACCAGTTTATAGGACTGAGAAGTTTCTGGGAAACTGGTGAGTATCATCCATTTGATCAGGAACAGGAAGATGCTTGTGTATTTATATTTGATTGTGTGAGAAAAAAAGGAAAACAGACTCCTTGAAAACTCTCCAGAGCCATATTAATGGTTATAAAGCTTTTTTTTTTTTGTAAAGGAGGGTATAAATGACTTTTTATTTGCCTCCTCTGAAGTGGTGGTTGGATAGGAGGAGATTGGTAAACCAAGGAGAACTTTCCACTTCTTCCCCAAATAATTGTATCTTCCAAGACCTCATTGTGTTGGGAAAATAGAACTTAGTTTTGTTTTGTTTTTTAAAGTGACTCAGAGTAATCATAGAATAATCTGTACGCTAGATGGTTGCTCTCCCTTGTATTTCTTGGGCCAGAATAGCTTTGCTGTAAGCTTTAGCCAGTAGAATGAGTTGTCTTTTCCATTCTCGTGTCTGTATGTGCGCATGCATTCGTGCCTGTGCTTGAGTGCCAGTACCCCTTCCCCTCCCCCCCAAAAAGCAGATGGAAACAAGGGAAAACTCTTAGCACAGGCCAAAGCCAAAACATTCCATTTAAAAATGAAACGCCATCTGCCTCACTTTCTCCTACCACACTGCCACCATAAGAGCATGAGTTAACATCTGACTCACTTGGATTTGTCTTGATTAACTGTAAAGTTAGAGCAAATGACATTTAGTGAAACTGCAAACGAAGGCACTGTCCTTTAGTAACAGGCCAGCATACCTTGCAGGCTTCCTCTGGCAGTGCCAACTGTATTCTGGGAGGATCTTCTGTATGTGCAAGATCATTATGACTAGCAGAGTACTTTTGTGCTCCATTTTCCAGTTCTTAGAAGACTGTACTTTTTGCTGATCCAAGATGCAAGTTATTTTTATTGTTGGCCCAGTTATTGGATGCAGAGAACTTTCAGTATCCAAGAACTTGCTGTGAATAGTAATGGCCAATTTGCCAATGACTTAAAGCGTTAGAGAGTTGCCCTGGGGCACTGATAGGGTAAACTTATCTAGGGCAAACCAGCAGACAATATGTGTCACAGTCTAGATCTTCCAGGCTCCTGGCTTCTAGGCTCTTCTTAGTCTCTGTCCACTTTGTGCTACCTGTCATATGAATATAGGATGTTGCTTGTTGACCTAATTTTCAAAAGTTCTGTTCTTCAATAAGTCACTTGTTCATTCAATTAACATTTGTATTATGGATAAAAACATTTATATTATATATAAACTGTATGCTCAGAATCAAGGAGGAAATAAACTTAAACCATAGGCTTTACAACCTCATAATCATTTATTACCTACCTAGTTATCTGAATTTCTACTTACCTCAGCCATATGCTGCCCTCAAATCATCTTGAGTCATTAAATGAGGTACTTAATGATTCCTTCTGTACACTTGAAAATTCATCTGCAGTTTCGTTAAAAGCATACTAATATATGGGTCTATGACAGTCACCCATCTTCTTTGGCAAAATAGTCAAATTGAAGAGTAAGTCCTTGGTTCTAGTGTCCCCCACTTCCTGATGACAGTCACTAGGGCAGAATTTATGGGAATATAGATTTACAGCTTGAAGGGGCCTCAGAAGTTATCTGTTCCAACCCTTTTCACTTTATTGATGAGGAACTAGGATCCAACAAGGTTAGCAGAAGCCTGTTCCTAGTCTTGTTCATCTGAGTCTTTGTGTTCATCACCGTACCATTCCCTTTCTTGAAAGATCATTTCTCAACAATGTGCTTTAAAAAAAAAAGATATTATTAGAGTCAAGAAAATTGGGAACAAACTATGTCCAAGCCCATTTGAGAGAGATCTTTGTAAACCTAGGAAACTTGATCCCCAGTTTTTCTGTGATTTTTCAATAATACTGAACATTACGCAGCTGAGATATGGTATTCTATGTGATAACTTGACTTTGCTAAATTTTGATCTCATGTGTGGTTCAGGTAACCAGCAACTATTTACTGGTTAAGGTAGACTTTCAGCCCAGATCCTACTGATTCCAAGTCCAAGACTCTTTGTAATGGTAATAATAGCTAACCTTTGTATCTAGTTTACTATGTGTCAAACACTGTACTAAGTGCTTTTTACAATCATTATCTCACTTGATCTCCATAACAACCCTGGGATGTGTGTACTAATATGATTGCCATTTTACCACTGAGGAAACTTGAGACAAACAGGTTAAGTGATGTGCCCAGGATCACAGCTAATAAGTGTCTGAGGTCTGATTTGAACTCATCTTCCTGATTCCACGTCTGGTGCTCTATCTACTTCACCACCGAGCTACCCTACATGCTAAAAAGAATGCTTTCGCCATGCTGAAGGAAATGGGTTACAAATTGGGATAAGAGAACTAGACTGAGTCTTTATCAAGGTTTCTTCAGAGCATTAAAATCCAACTGGTTGAGTTAGATGTAGGAAGCCAATTGCGGGTTCAGAGATCTATGCCAAGTGTTCATTACTAGATCAGGAGGCAAGGGTGAGGAACAGATGATTGTCTGTGTGCTTCAAGCTGTCTCTCCAAAGCTTTGGCCTTCTTACAGCAACATCAAGTATATTTTAACTCTCCAGCCATGGTGTAATTATGAAACATTGCCAATAACAAGCATTTCTTTAGTGCTTACTATCTGCCAGGCACTGAGCTGGGGATACTTCCTCCTAAACCTGTCATGTCAGATTTAGCCTGTTGCTTGTCTTTACCACCCTTCTACCTTTTAACCATCCTCTTCCTTCATCAGCCAGTGTCCTCGTGTTGTTCTTTGGTTTCATCTTCATCCTCATGCTGAGAGTCATCTCTCCCCTTTATTATAGTGCTTCTCTCAGGCCTCCTCATCTTCTTCAAAGTGCCCCATACTCCAAAATATTATCTACCCATCCTCCTGTCCCCCCAGCTTAAAATTTGCATTCCCTCAGTGAGTTTCTTCTCAATTAAAAAGAAAATATATTTAAAGTATTCATAATGTGGTAGGAATAATTAATAAGCTTAGGCTTCCTTGAGATATAAGTACTTTAAAAAAGTAAACCAGAAACACTGTAAATTATTGACCCAAATAAATCCTTAAGGAATGTGAGGGGAGGTATTGTTGAGCAAATGGACTTTTTGGGTCTCTATTGCTACCATTCCTTGCATTCCCCAAGGCACATTTAGTGTCAGTGGCTTGGCACCATACTCCTAAAAGGATGCTAGCCTTCACTTTGTGTTTCAAGTTTTATGTATCTGTACTTCTGGCATATAATGTGAGGGATACTATTGTATGTATGGATTTTACACAGTGAAAACAGGAGATGGGATCATTGTTCCTGAAAAGTCAGTGGAGTTTGATACCATACTTCTTTATTCCTAGTTCTACAAAGATAAAAAACAAAAAGAACAACCCATATTGTTGAAAAAAATACGAATTATTCAGGAAATAGGCTAAGGAAAGGTTGTTGTTTAGTTATTTCAGACTTGTCTGACCCTGTGTATCCCCATTTAGGATTTCCTTGGCAAAGATACTGGAGTAGTTTGCCATTTCCTTTTCTAGCCCATTTTACAGGTGAGGAAACTGAGGCAAACAGGATTAAGTGATTTGCCCAGGCTCACACAGATACTAAGCATTTCAGGTCAGATTGGAAGTCAGGAAGACTGATCTTCATGAGTTCAAATCTGGTCTCAGACATTTACTAGCTGTATGAACCTGAGCAAGTTACTTAACGCTGTTTGCCTCAGTTTCCTCATCTGTAAAATGAGCCAGAGAAAGAAAAGCACTCTAGTATCTTTGTCAAGAAATTCCACAGTGGAGTCACAAAGAGTAGGAAACAGCAGAACTAATTAACCTAATGACTCCTGGCCTAGCGCTCTATCCACTGCACCACTTTGCTGCCCTTGCGGAAAGGTTTGTATCTCTTATACTCTTGCCTTCTTGGCTCAGTCATTGTGATTACCTCCATTTCCCTTTTCTTTTCCTTTCTTTTTCCTTCCTTTTATTGTTTCCATAAAGACAACACACGACTGCCATAAACCACACTCAGAATTTCACACAAGTTTTAAAACTCTGGCTAAGAGATATAGGTGGCAGAACTCTGACCATGTATATGGTGCCACTGGATAGAGGCTACTTTGCTGAACCACCAAACTCTCAAAAGATAAGCCTTTAAAATAGCCAGGTACCCCCTAACACCATGGCTAATGCTTCACCAATCAAGTTATCACTTTCTTTTACTTTTAATTTGATGCTTGGGTGTGGGGAAAATTACTTGAAGCATAGATGCTATGTAGATGGTCTTTTAATTCTCTTGGAATTCAACAAGTAACTCACAAAACCTATTTTATAAGAAGAAAGTGACCAATTTTCTCTTGATTTATATATTGGCTGATAGACTGGCTGAAAATAACTAATTTCTAAATCCTTCCTTTGTGGCCAACAGTGTAAAGCCATTATCTTGGATTTTTGGAGTACTTGAGTGCTTCCACTAAGAAGCATACATATTAAGGGACAGAATAAATGATCAGTTAATTTGCTCTGAATATCCCAAAGCTTTCCCTGCATAGGAGTCTTTTCTCATAGTAATCATTCTCTTTCAAATGTATTTGACATAGCTTTTCTGTGTAGTTTTGAAATCTTGTTTCTTGGACTATCTCTCCTACCCTTACATTAATTGTTTTTTTTCTTTCTGGTCTTATTCAAGTTGTGAACCATCTGGCAGGCTGCCTTCTTACATTTAATGTTTGGTGCAAAAAGAGCACTGCCCTGAAAGGCTGATGGGCATTTGTCAAGTGGATTAGAAATGTCTAAAATACAACATGTCTCGATGCTGTAGTCTGGAGTGTTGTTTTTGTGAGAGCACTGAGAATGCTGGTCTCTGGTTTCTTGATAGAGAATGATTCTGTGTCATTGCACACACTACTGGATCTGGAGTTAGGCAGACCTGAATTCAAATCCAGTCTCAGACACTTACTAACAGTATGACCCTGAGCAAGTCACTTGACTTCTGTCTGTCTCAGTTTCCTCATCCCCTAAAGTGGGGGTGATAATGCCAGTTACTTTCCAGGGTTGTTGTGATAGCATTTGTAAAACACCTTGCAAACCTTTAAGTTATATAAATTATATTATTATTACTAATGAACATACCTGGCATTGACAATGATATTTAACTTTACCCTGGAAGAAAAACAAAACAAAAAACGCTGGACATGAAATAAGACCTTGGTTCTAGTCTGTTCTCTGATTATCAGGTGCAAGCCACTTAACCATGTACTCTCAGAATTCCCGTCTGTAAAACTGGAATGATAGCACCTCTGCTACCCATCACACAGTTTCTTTTGACCACTCTCTCTTCTCCAGGAAACCCTTTCTTCTCTGGGTTTTTATGATACAATTGTCTCTTGGTTTTCCTCCTACCTTTTGACCACTCCTCAGTCTAGGGCAGGGATTCTTAACCTGGAACTCAAGGTTTGCCATATGGTCCAATGGATAGATTTCTGGAGATTGTGGATTTGGATAGGAAAAAAAATACATTGTTTCTTTTGATATAATTGTTTTTCTCTGTAATCCTATGTATTTTGTTTTATTCATGCAAAAATATTATTCAAAGGAGTTCATACACTTCTCCAGACTTCCAAATGAGTCCATGACATTAAATAAACAAACAAAAAAGGATAAGAACTCCTTGTTTTGGGAAAATAGCATAGGTACATACCAAGAAAAATGATGTTCTGAAAGCACAGAGATGACTGTCACTCCCCTGCTCGAAAACCTATAGTGCCTCCTGGTTGCCTTTAGGCTCAAATACATTCTCTTCTTTTAGGTGTTTAAAGTTCCTTGTATTCTTCCTGCAGCCTAAATTTCCAGATCTTCTTCTACTACTACTGCTACTGCTACTGCTACTACTACTACTACTACTACTACTACTACTACTACTACTACTACTACTACTACTACTACTACTACTACTACTACTACTACTAGTACTACTAGGATTTATATATTTGTCCTACTATATACCAAGCCTATATACTACGTGAGGCAGCTGGGTGACCCAGTGGGTAGAGTGCTAGACCTGGAGTCAGGAAGACTAATTTTCCTGAATTCAAATCTGACCTCAGATACTCACTAGCTGTGTGACCCTGGGCAAGTCATTTAATCCTGTTTGCCTCAGTTTCCTCTTCTGAAAAATGAGCTGCAGAGAGAAATGGCTAACCACTTAGTATCTTTACCAAGAAATTCCTAAATGGGGTCCATCACAAAGGGTCAGAAACTACTGAAAAACGAACTGAGCCACAAAAACTCCCCAGTGGATGGAATGCCCTTTTTTTCTAACTTCCAACTGTTAGAATCCCTAACTTTGTGCAAAGTTTATCCCAAGTGCTACCTCCTCCATGAGGCTCCAAACTACCAGTACCTTGTCCTAATATCTTTGTGTGTGTGTGTGTGTGTGTGTGTGTGTGTATACATGCACATACATAGAGAAAGAGAGAGAGAATTTCCTTATGTGTTCCTGTCATTACACATTATGTGATTTCTTTGAGGTTAGGGATGATGTCATTTTTTTTTGTCTGTAGTCCCTGGGCCTGGCAGGATGCCTTCTAGCAATAGTGAAGAGTATGTTGGATTTGGAGTCCAACTACTGGTTTCATAATCTTTCTCTACCATTTGCTGTGTGACCTTGGGCAAATCGCTTAAACTCTCTGTGCATGAGTTTCCTCATTTTTAAAAGGAGGGATTTGGATTAGATGATCTAGAAACTCCCTTTCAACCTACTATTCTTATAAAAAGCTTGTTGTCTGAAATGAGAAAATAATACATATAAAACACTTTGTAACCTATAACAATAAATTTGAGGTTTTATCATAGTATAAATAATAAAAGCAACAATCTTTATTAAGCTCTTGAATAAATAATTGTTTGCCTTGGGCCAATATTCTTGTTTGTTTTTCTTAAACAAAGACAGTGAACATGAAAATGACTTGTAATACAATATGCTTCCTGGCAGGTTAGGATTAGGGTCCCTGAAGTGTTTATAAGCTTACCTACCTTAAAGGAAGCCAGAGAACCAAGTAAATGGTTCCTCGTTGTCAAAGGTCACTGGTTCTCAGAGTGTGCTTTGTGATACTGTTATCATTATTATTACTATATTAGTTTTACAATACTAGTGAAGGATAGATCAGATGTATTTTGGAGCTACTTGTGTTAGACGAGGTGTTTGCTTACTGTTGCGATCTGGGATTTTTTCCTTCTCTTATTTTCATAAACTAAATGCTATCCTCTATATTGCAAGTGTTGACTGTTCCCAATGAGTAAAAAAAAAAAAGGCCCTTTCTATCCTCAATAGCAGGGGAAAAAATAATAAAATCAGCCATCTTCATTATAATGTTGAATAAATGATTGTTTACCATGGACCAATGTTCTTGATTTTTTTTCCTTTAAACCAAGCCAGTGAACTTGTAATACAGTAAACTTCCTGACAGGTTAGGGTTAGGGTTTCTTGCCTTACCTCACTGTAAAAGATCACCAGTTCTCAGAGTGAGTAAGAAAGTGCATTCGTGATAAGTTTCATGTGCTGTAGTGGCATAACTGATTTCCTTGTTTGCATAGGGAAATGCCAAGCCCTGTTCCCTGTTAGGGATAACTTCCTCAGGTTGTTTGATTGCATTGGAAAGTACATCCTCCTAGTCTGGTGATGTGAATATGGCAGTCCCATACAGCTGCTTTAATCTGTATTTAAACTCCTTTCCTGATATGAGCAAAGTTCTTCTGGAGTATTAATTCAAAGCCAGTTTATAAATCCAAATTACTACATGTTGCTGAGACAACTTAGCCCACTGTTAGTTAACTAATTGACTACTGTATATAAATTAATTTAAACAGGTTACACCCCTGTAGAGAACAAAATCATCCTCCCAGTCCCTTATGCTTGAAACCTAGGAGTCAGCCTTCAATCTTCACTTACTAGCTCTCACCTCATGTGCAAGCTGTTGCCAAGATTTGTTGATTATGCCTTTGCGATATCTTTCAAATATGTTCCCTTCTGTCCGCTGGCACTGCTGCCACTCTGGTGCAGGCCTTCATCACCTCACTCCTGCCTCAAGTCCTCCCTACCTAATCTATCCTCCAGACAGCCACCAAAATGATTTTCCTAGAGCACTGCTCCTACCATTTGACCTCTCTACTTAAGAAACTCCAATGGCTCCCTGTATTGCCTGTAGGTTTAAATACATAATGCTATGTTTGGCATTCAAAACCCTTCTTAACCTAGTCCCCTCCTACCTTGCTCCTTACTCCCTGACATGTACTCCTTGATCCAGGGACACTGACCTCCTGGCTCAAAAACTCCACCTCTCAATTCTGGGCATTTTCTCTGGCTGTGGGGGATGCCTGGAAAGTTCTCCCTTTTTTTCCCCATTAATTGGTTCTCTGGCTTCCTTTAAGTCCCGATGAAAATCTCACCTTCTAGAAGAAGCCTTCCCTAACTCCTTTTAATTCTAGTGCCTTCCTTTATTATTTCCTCTACTCTGTATATATTTATTTGTATGTAGATTGTGAGCTTTTTTTTCCCCTCTTTTTATTTCCCAGGGCTTAGCATGGTTCATGCCACATATTAGGTGCTTAAAAAAGTGTTCACTGATTGATTGATTACTTGCTTTGTAAAGAATTGAGATTCCAATTCAACATAGAAAGGTACTACTATGAGCAAAATAAATGATAGTGTGCATATGTACAGAAAGAAAGAAGACAACTACATCGCAGTGAGGCCATTGTAAAGAGAAATTGGGATTACTCCGAATGTAGTCTTAGTCTTTTAATGTCCCTCAAAATAGGTGACTCTTTGCTTCCTCCTGTTTATTTAACTCTGTTACGTTTTCATCAGACCTCTTCTATTGTGTGGACATAGGTTAGGGATGGGAGGGGAAGGGGGAAGTGGTAAAATGTCATATAAACATGCTTCATATTTCTTCTTCTGGGTCAGTGCATTTAGTTAAGGATCCAGATCTGAGACGAGTGGCTTGCATCCAATCTGGTGTTTGAAAATTTACTGAGCAAACTTGGGAGAGGAAAGTAGACACTTAACATCTTTGAATCCCTTTTGGTATCATGGATGGATGGTTCATCTATTTCAGCCCTCTCATTTTACAGTTGAGGAAACTGAGGCTCAGAATTTAAGGGATTAGCTGAAGGTCATCTATGAACTTTGGTTACTATAGTCAGCCTCATGAAAGGGGGAAAACAACTGAAATTCTTGCCAGCACAGTCTTCCCTGTAAAGGTGGTATAGAGGAAAGTTATAGTCCAAATAAGATTTTTTTGAATTGTCTCTGTGTCATATGAGATAGCATATGTAGTTTATACTGATAAGATTTCCTGTCTGTGTGCTCTCTACACTGCTTATCTGAGTAGACCATGATTCTCTCTGAAGCTTATATAACTAAGAAGCTTCTCCTGAGAGATTTGGTGTTATGATAATTGCCAAATGTGTCTTGATACCGTTATGGAGTACATGGGCTGTTCTTGTGGAGCAAATAGTTCTTGTTCAGTCATTGTGGTTAGAGCATTCTATTTTTGGTTTCTATTTCTTTAGTTTCTAGTATCCAGATGACTATTTCAGCTTAAGTATTTGGTTTGACTTTTACTAGCAATGAAAATCTGCAAAATTCTATGACCCTATGTTAACAACATAACCATCTGTTGGGATCTTGTTTAGCACCGAAACATTTTGGCCTCATGTACTGTATTTTAGCTCAGTTTCCTTCTGTAGGCTACATTTATTGATCCTAACCAGCAGAGCTACACTTTGCTGAGACAGCAGGGCCACTGGTTTTCTATGAGTGATTCTCTTTGATCAAGTGCCCTTTAAATGGATGTTTTTTCTCTTTATTAACCAACATTTCTATCATTAATACGCAAGAGAATTACGACATTTTTAAGGGAAAAAATTAGCATAGAATCACTTTGACAAACTTTTAGTTTGAGGAATTGGATTCCAACTTTGGTTCTCCAAAGCACATTCAAGTGAGGTTAAAATTATCTATAATGAGGCAAATCCTAAACTTTTTTTTTTCATAATTTTAAAACCATTGTTGAAATCAAGGTATAGCTCTAGACCTTGGTACAACCTTAGAGATCATCTAGTTTAACTCCTTTAATTTACAGATGAAGAAACTGAGACCCAGAAACGAGGGATTTGAATATAGCTTCAGTAACTAACGCCAATTTTAGTACTCTTTCTACTGTCATGCTGCTTCTTCAATTAGAATTGGTTATGTGATGCTATAGCTCAGTCATATGAAACCTTTTTTATTTTTGATATGTTCTCTTGCCCTTTGCCCTTTCAACTGCCTCCCCCACCCAACAAATAGCGTGGTGCTGTGCTGCTTTTGTATTTCATCTTTAAATAGATTTCCTTTTCTTCTGAACCCAATTTGAACAGAGTGACTGGAGTCACAAATATTCGTAGCAGCAAAGATTTCTCACCAGACCCAAGGTACTTGTTCTCTCTGGAATACTTGAACTTTTAAATCCATAGATAAACAAATCTACTTTCTGAAAGCGATTGAATCTAGACGGCTACTCAGGGATAAACATCTGGGATTTGTGCCTCATTATGTTGTAAGACTTGACTTGTTTCTGAATAAGAGTTTTGTAAACAGCCATTTCATCAAATGGTGACATTGAGGTATAGCTAGTTATGCCAGCTGAAATCCGGAAAGGGGTATATTCTAAATTCATTATGCTTTTACTTTAATTTAGCTTTTGTTGTTTCTTTGGTTTAAGTTAATAGCATTCCAGAAGAAAATCAACTGGATATGAACCCCATGTCACTTATATTTTTATAAAACAATGTTAACCAGATACATTTATAAATGTTTGCTATAATTTCAAAGAATCTAAATAAAAAAATTTTATTTCTGACTCAAGGGTCAGAACACAAATACAGAATAGAGAAAAGAAACAAAAACATATCATAAACTTAAATATTGAAACATAAATACAAAGACAGAAAAAAAGCATGTCATGTGTACTGCAGAACATAAGAGAGGATTCAGAATATGTAATGATAAATTTTCATTTCAAGAAAGCCTGTATGAGGGGAGGCTAGGTAGCACAGTGAATAGAATACCTGCTCTGAAGTTAGGAGGAACTGAGTTCAAATCCGACCTCAGATTCTTAACACAAAAACTAGCCGTGTGACCTTGGACAAGTCACTTAACCCCAATTGCCCTGCCTTCCCTACTTCAAAAAGAAAAAAAAGCTTACATGATAAATAATACATGTTGTGTTGAGAATTGTCCATCTTTTCTTTGCTTCCTTGCAAGTTTTCTTTTATTCTCTGCTGTGCATTATTTTTATTTTGTTCTTCTTTTCCTTCCCCCTGCTCTACCTTCCCCCAAAGCTACAATAAAGTTTAGATATGTTTCTCTATAGCTGTAAATATATACATATACATATATATATATATATATATATATATATACACACACACCTATACATACACACACATATACATATACATACACCACCACACACGCACATACACACATATACACATACACGCACACTCACATACATATACACATATGCTTTCCCAAACATATTCTACTCTTGATCTTTGTTTTTATGTGTGTGCATATCTCTTCTTTCCTATCCCTCCTGCCTTCTCTACTTTATTTGCACTCACTACCTTGCCTACCTTTTACTTGCCTAACCCCCCCAAGATCTCCCCATCCCATAAATCTAAAGACCCTTCTATACCCTCCTTTTACCTGTTCCCTCACCCTCCCCTCCAAAGATCCCTCCCTCATCCTCTCCTCCTTCCCTATGCTCCTTTTGTTTTATTTCTTCTGAATTTAGAAGACTTTTATACTCATCTAAATATGTGTATTGTTCCCTCTTAAACCCCTTCCTGATGAAAGTAGATTACCAGAACTACCAGCCTTCCTCGCCTATCTAATTCCTCTGTACTGATTCTTCCTCTTTCACCTGATTTATATAAAATGATTACTCTTTTTAGCTGTTCCTAAATGGTTTTGCTTTTTAAATTCATATCATATTCAGGTTTACCCCAGTGTTCCTTATGAGCTACCCAATTATTAATAAGAATCTTAGGCATACACTTTGTATTTGACATATATAAAAAGTAAACATTGTCCTTATGAATCCTTTATAATCCCTTAAAAATTTTTTTTCTTTTAAGTCATGTCCCACATTTTCTAGCAATTGTTTCCAACAATTTCTCTGACCGGAAGATAGCCATTTGATGAGAAATCTGATGCCAGGATTCTATATAATATTTTACTTCTATCTCCTTGTTCAAAGATAATTTTTTTTTATTAAAACTTGACTTTCTGGAAAGTTGAGGTTAAGGAAAGAAAGAGAATCTACAAAATAAAGTGAACTTTTGGTGTTAGTCCTGTATATACTTTACAGGTTAAGGAAGAAGGGTGAGTATTGCAAAAATGAATTTGTCTTCCGATGGTCAGTTTTCTATTTGCTAGGACATGGTACCATGATGGATAGGATGGTGTGTCTTGAGGATATGACATTTTGCATTTTACCATGTTGTTAATGCCTGTGTCATAATTACAAACGAGATTTAGATTGGAATGATTTACTGAGGTTCATGGGGTTGCATTATTCTATTTTAAGCCACATCAAATCGAATGGGAACTTTCAAGTTTCGTCTTTCTCAGAGACTCTGAGGCACATTATTCCCTCTCCTGCTGTTGAGTCTTTAATTGATATAATTTCTCTATTTTCATTGAAATATAAAGTGAGAAATTGCAGACATCTCCATTTCCACCTTGAAGTTTTTTCTCTTATTTTTTTTCTCTTCAACGCATCAAGTTGCATATTATAGAATGGTGTGGGTTGGTTCCCCCTTGCCCTTACCCACACACACCACCCCAGCTGTGGAGAATAAAAGACACCTGTCAGATTTCTCAATCTTTGAACTTCCAACTGCTGCTTTTTTTTCTTAAGGCGATATGTGCAGAGAGCTACAAATTGTGCACACTAATGCACAATTAAATTAGGGTATTACATGCAGCATTTAACTAACTGGTAATGATGCATATGCCTATTTTCTTCAAATTCATCTGACACTCTGCTGGTAATTGTAAAGAAATTCAGTAAATTATTTGTAAATAAAATTTTTTAATAACAATTTGTTAATAGAATTAAATAAAGGATTTATAGAATTTGGGAGCAGAAAGTGCCTCATTGGCCATCTAGTCCAACCCATACATGATAGCAATTCTCAGTATAACATAGCCCCCTCATCCCCCAATGATTACCTAGCCTCTGCTCAAGGACTTTTCATGGGATTTTAACCTAACATCTCTTGAGGAAGCCCGTTCCACTTTTGGACAGCTCTAAATTTTCTGACATCAAGCTTCAGTCAACCTCTTCACAACCTCTACCCATAGCTCCTGGTTCTACCATCTGGGACCAAATAGACCTAGTCTACAAGGACGGGACAGGATGATATTCTTTTCTGATTCCCTATATTAATAGTAGTTCTTTCAAAGGGCCACAGGAAACCTTAGTCCAAGATAATCAGTGCCCAGTCTTACTCATTTTAGTATTGAACCAAGAGCTGATGGGAAATCATTAGGCTCCATCTCAACAAATTAGTCATCAACTATATTATCTTATTTGGTCTTCACAATAACCCTGGGAGATAGGCGCTATCATTATATTTACAGATTTTTTAAACTCATTTTTACAGATAAGGAAACAGGCTGAAAGACATTAAATGACTTTCCCAAGGAACTTACACTGCCTGTAAGAATCTAAGCAGGATTTAAACTGAGGTCTTCCTGATTTCCAGCACTCTTACCTCTGTACCTGCTTTTAAGACTTAAGAATACTTAAATTGCAACTAGCTGTAATGGTTAGTGAGCTGGCCCTGGAATCAGGAAGGCCCGAGTTCAAGTCCTGGCTTTGATACATACTGTATGATGGTTAGTAAGGCATTTAACTTCCCAAAGTTTCAGGAACTCTCTAAGACTGTAAGTTATAGATAAGCTACTGTTCTTTCCATATCTGATATCCTTATGAAATTACAAGTCTATATCAAAAATGGAAAAAAAAAAGTTTGAAAACAATATATTGAAATGACAAGCTCTGCCTAATGTAAGAATCAGAGAACTTAGAGCCAGAAGATCTGGGTTTTTTTATTCCTGGTTCTGCTACCTGTTTGCTGTGTGACTTTGGGAAAGTCACTCAGCCTCCCTGAGAAGACTCACTTTCCTCACCTGAAAAATAACAATAATGATACCTATACTGCCTGTCCTACAGGACTGTTGTAAGGAAGAAGTTTTGCAAACCATACATCTGTGTATAAATGAGTTGTTTGTGGTAGTGTTAGTAGTGTTTAAGGGTAGTATGACAATGGGGACACACTTGCATGTTTCTGTAGCCTTCGAATAACTATTATCCCTCAAAAGCATCATTGCTTTTGACAGGAGCCTGAGGTATTGGTACTGAATATTTATAGGTTAATTTAACAACATTTGTTTCTGTTAGGTCATTTTAAGTCCATTTGCCCAGTTGTAGGGGTGTGTGTGTGTGTGTGTGCGTGTGTGCGTGTGTGTGTGTGTGTGTGTGTGTGTGTGTGTGTGTGTGTGTGTGTATGTTATAGTAGATACTAGGTATCTGTGTTTGAATGATTACTAGATAATTCTTTTAATATTCCCATTCCCTGAAGTTTAATAACATGTTTTAGGGATGTGAAAGGAGCATCTCAAAATTATTTCTAGTTCATCACAGAATTTTTTTCACTCATCTTCATTTTTTAAAAATAGAAAATAGTGTTTGGCTTTTCTTCTAAGGTTAAAACTTTTTAAAACTTAAGTCCTTAAAGTGAGTATTTAATGTATTTAAATTAAAACTAATTCTAAATAATACCAGGTCTAGCTCATGATTAGATTCCCTATGAACTTCATTGCCCTGAGAGACTGATGGTTAGTTCCATAGCATTGAGTCTCTTGCTGAAATCTTGTTGTTATTGTCTAAATAACTTTGGCCCTTTCACAAATAATTGTACAATTGATTTCAATTGTATTTCATTGTACTGACCCCATACCAAAAATACTTGACCCATAGTGACTTCTGTGTGTATGTGTGTTTGCATAATTTTTTTTCCTTACACAGCTGCAGCACTAATTAAAAATTAAACAACTTTTCTTTTGTGTTTGTAGATACATGTAGAAATTCCCATAAGTACAGTGAACTCCCAGTGGTTTGCACCTGGATTCCATATGGAAAGGACCTTTACTACTGGATATACAATCATGGCTCCAAACCAATGGGAGGTGGGTCACAACACCCACCTTCACTTGCTGCTATATACCCTTGCTTGATAAATTGTAGGGCTGTTAAAAGTTACTGAATTTAAGTTGGTTTCCGAGTTAGTGGGTTATCATGCCAACCAGGAGACTGCCCAGGAATGATGTGAAATCCTTCAGCATGTGTTCTGTGCTTTTCTACTCTTATGTTTTGTCGGACACTTGTGACTGAATCTCCCTTGACTATATCACTTTTGGGAAGATGGTGACTAGATCACTGAACCAGATTTCTTTATAGACTTTTTCAGGGCACATCTTAGTTAAGGCACCTATGTATTGAATATCTCTTGACCCAGTCAAAGTGAGGAGGCAATTAGGAGGCAGATCAAAGACGATATTTAAGCAGAAACCATTGGAAGTACAATGGAAAGAATACTGAATTTAGACTCAGAATTGGGTTTTGAATCCTTCCTTTCCTCTTTGATTTGTGTGACCTTGGACAAAGTTCTTCAATCAATCAGTGAGGGAAAAAAAGCTATAAAACCAATCAACATGTCAATCAGGTCCTAGAGTATGCGCAATATTCCACATTTATAGGTTCCAAACTCCCCCTGTTCCATCTCCTGAAGGTGAAAGGTACATTTTCCCGCCTATCTCTTTTGGGACCAGTTTAATCATTTTAATGTTTTGGTTTTTAAAAAGATTATTGTTCTTTCTAGTTATGTCGTTTTCATTGTGTGTATTGTTTCTCAAATTCTACTTACTTTATATCAGTTCTTATGTCTTCCCGTGCTTCTCTGAATTCTTCATATTTGCTGTTTCTTAACAGAGTAGTAATATTCTATTACATTCACAATGTGGTGGTATATATGGGGCCTCTCTTTTTCTGTTAACCCTAACATGAATTTAAGCAGCATTAATGTGGAATCTTCATTGAAAGGAATGATAGATGTGAATAAATTCAAAGAAGCTTATGAAGACTTGTGTGAAGTAAAACCCATAGAAGAAAGCAACACCCCATCAGTAATTATAACATGTGAGTAAAAACAAGTTACCCTGAAAGAACACAGAAATTGACTAAGATAATACAATGTTGGCTACATGCTATCAAAATATTCTCTTCTATCTGTTGACAATAAACTCTGGAAGTAGAAACCAGTTACAATTATAGCATTTGAAGAATTTTGCCTCTCTCTCTTTAGGGAATGTAACTTGCATGGGTGGGTTATTTAGGTGTTTGGTAGGTATCTGTTTTGTTAAAATAAATATATCAACAACTTTCCTACCTACCTACCTCCACCCCCACACTGGGAAATGTACAGTAGTTATAGACTGTCAGTTACTAAGAGAAAAAGAGGAGGGAGACTTTTTTTAAAAATTGTGATTATAGGATAGCTTTATCTATCTTTGTTAAAGCTTTACAGAATGTTTGGAACCATTTTACTTCTCTTTAACCTTATGCAATATATTAGGATCAAAGGAAATAATATGTGTAAAACAGATTACACACCTGCAAACACTATATGATTAGTTTCTATTATTCTTACTCTTATCTCATATTATGTTTAGCTTTCAGCCTCAGTTTGTACATTACCAATATCTTACTTACTAGGAAAGATATTTTTTATTTACATGAGTGTTTTCATATTAGCTTTAAGATAATGAAATAAAAACAATTCTCTTAGTCATTCTAGTTCCAAGGAAAGTATGCTTTTGGTATTTGGCCATTTTTTTTCTCTACTCGTAGAATATTTGTCTTTGCCCATGTTAAAGAAATCTTTGAACACTGGAAAAGTGTGATGACATTGCTCAGTCCTGTCTTTCTTCAAGGCAAACAATTCTCCCTCCAATATTCCCATTTTCCGCTTTATGATCATTTTAGTTGTTCTTTTGTTTCTCTATATCTTTGCTAACATGTGAAATCCCAAGTAAGATATGTTACTTCATAAGGGACTGACCATTTCCCAGTGCATGTTATGATTCTCTCTCTCTGTCTCTCTCTCTGTCTCTCTCTCTCTGTCTCTCTCTCTCTTTCTCTCTTTAAAATCATTGCTGTTTCTTAAAAGTGTTCAATTAACCAAGTGGCACTCTTCCAGGGGAATACTATAGAGGCTGAAACTGATCAATCACTTGTGCATGCCAAACTACAGTGGACTTAGGCAGAAAGGGGTCTTAAGTCTCTGTAACACCATGCACAAGCAGCTTCCCAAAAGAATGCTACTGTGAACAGCTTTTAAGGTTCTGATTAAACAGTATAGTGAATACTCCATTTATTCCATAACAAATCAAGGCAAACTTTCTCAGAAAATCCAGGTATAGTATAATATTCACAACATCACATCTTATCACAGAAAATCACAACATAGTGTTCACAACAGCTTAACATTAGAATGGCCACATAGTTTTCACCAAAGTGGCCACAGTATTTAGAACAAAGAACAAAAGAATAATCATCTGGTTTCCCTAAGGGGGAAACCCTCCTTACTTAATCATTCAATCATTTCACAATACAAGTCAGTCTTCCTCTCATGGGGCAATCATAAGTTAACTTAATCAGTCACTTAGCCAGATTTACAATTACTAAGTATCATTAATGACTAAATACAGTCATTAGAAAAATTACACAAACCCTCCACTCCTTGGTGTCTAGTAAACTTCAATTTCATCACATGTTCAATATCCAAGGAGAGGCCTTTTCTTCCTCTTGACTTGGGGTGGTCTCTCAGATTCCCTGGGTTTAGTAATTCCTTCTTCCATGGGTTTAGTAATTCCCTAACAGGAGGATTCTTAATTTCCAGTTTTGAGTTACTATGAAAATGACAATCTGAAAAAATAAAAAGCATTCCAAAATGTTTAAAACAGTTTTTCTTTTCTTTTTAA
Organism: Pseudochirops cupreus; assembly: GCA_028627135.1. Lineage (NCBI taxonomy): Eukaryota > Metazoa > Chordata > Mammalia > Diprotodontia > Pseudocheiridae > Pseudochirops > Pseudochirops cupreus. The sequence continues at coordinate 417,209,095 of CM053582.1, forward strand.
ACCTAATGCAATATATTAACTTTTAACAATATTTCTTTGGTTCCACTCCTTTAGTTTGTCCTCTTCCTAATGACATCTCAAGTCTTTCTCAATTGCTAATCTTTCTCCATCTTCTATCTGCATGATAGAATATCCCTAACTCTAATGTTTATCCCGGTGGAATTAAATTCTATTTGGATAGATTAGAATTTTGATTTAAAGTTACATTGGATTCAGTCCTTATTATCCAAGATATGCTTACCTTACTTCGTTAACCCTGCAAAACAGTGTCAGTTCTTCCAAGAAGTTTCTTAGCTCATACTTGGAGTTAGTCTGCAAGTGATAAATCAAATTTATCCAGCCCCCAATAAATGCCAAGCACTGTGCTGGGCAGAGGGGATACAAAGACAAAAAACATCCTTGCTTTCAAGGACCTTACATGCAATGAGGGGAACAAGGCATAGATGAGTTCAAAATATGTATAAAGTAAATACTGTATCTAGTGGGGCAGGGGAAAGAATCAGAAAAGTCCTCATGAAGGAGGTAACCGGTGAGCCAGCTGGGCTGTTCACTGAGGTGTAGATTTGAAGACAGAGGTGAGGGACGGAAATATTCCAGGCAAGGGGACCTGTATGGACAAAGGGACTGAGATGAGCAGATTCATAGACCATGGAAGATAGAATAGGAAAAAAATGACATTTTCCATATTGTGTGGAATTGAGCCTTCATGGACATTATTCCCTCAGGGACTTCTTGCTTCAGGGTGCAGGTTCATGCCAACATTGTTTGTTTGGAACACTGATGCAAACTGCCCCTTTATCAGGCCTCCCTCATGTTTTGAAGTCAGCCCTTCATGATTTTCGTGTGCTATTTCAAAGCATGAGTGTTTTCCCAAGGGTTTTTGTAGAATATAATTCTTATGCCGTTTCTGCTGCAAAGGAAACCGGATTTGGCTTTTTTTTCCTCACTTATTGAGAACCAAAGCATTTTGATGCTACTGGGACAAAATGATGCTGCATACAAAGACGTCTGTTTTCATTTTAAAGCAGTGTTTGTTTTCTCTTTGAAAGTTGGTCTAAAGTAAGAAGCTATTAGTCATTAGAGCTAGGTTGGCTGATGGTTGGTGGAGGAAAACAAAAAGTCAATCTTCATAAGAATTTGAGCTTCTATACCAATGTGATGCTTCTGTCTGGGAATCTATATGTCTATCAAGTGCAGCATTGAGGGAGTGGTTTCCTTTTTACTCTTTCAAATCCTGTAATTAATTTTCCTTTTGCTTGTTTACTTGGATCCTTTTTTTAGAGTCCCTCCTCTCTCTGTCTCTCTCTTTCTCCTTTACCTATCTTATTGTAGGCCATTTACGATTGTAAATCCTCATCTCCTTCCGAAGATATAGTAACCATCTTCTCTCCTCATCTATTATGTGTTAGTAGGACAAAATAAGCTATTCCTTTGTCATTCCCCAAATGGAATGCTTCTTGCCAGTTCTCCCTTTGAATGATTTTCTGCTGCCACCACCTGGGAATAAGAATACTTTGTTTAATGAAGACCTTAGACTTTGATTATGGTTGTCAACATGAGACAGTGGCGGCTTAACTTAAATCCCAGATTTGAAATGTGTGCTTGGAAGTTCCAATGCCTTTTTGTTTATTCAAGGCCATTGATTACAGAGTATAGTTTGATATTTTTAAGGATCTGTAATCTCATTGGTAGGTAATTCCCTTCTGAGATGTCTCAGACCCAGTTGCCTTTTCATTCTTTGTGATTTTCATTCATGTCTTCCCATAAATTCTTCATAAAGAATTCAACTAATGTGCTTATAGGCCTTCCTCTGGGTCTTTTTATTATTTGTGGGTAACTTCTATTCTCTCTATATGAATAAACTTTTTAGGTTATATATGTGCTCGACAATATATTTTGCCACTTGTGAGCATTAGAGTTATATTATACCGTAACTTGCTGCTCACTATGTGTTTTCCATTCCCTTTTGGGCTATCTTCATTGGATTCTTTTGAGAATATGGTATTCCATGATTTAAAGCCTATAGTGGCAGAACATTTTCCTTTCTTAAAAGATTAAAAAATAGTTATGATAATAAGTTTGTAAATGGAATGCTAGAATTCATTCATTTGAACTTTCCAGCTAAGTTACTCTTTGTCCTTTAGCTATGAATAGCTTGGGGTGGCAAGGTGGCACAGTGAATACAGCACCGGCCCTGGAGTCAGGAGGACCTGAGTTCAAATCTGGACTCAGATACTTAACACAAAACTAGCCGTGTGACCTTGGGCAAGTCACTTAACCCTAATTGCCCCCCCCCCCCCCAAGATATGAATAACTTTTATGCACAGGCACAAATTTTGTGTGTGTGTGTGTGTGTGTGTGTGTGTGTGTGTGTGTGTGTGTGAAAGGAGGGGGGAGGTAGAACTCACATTTTTTTTAATTTTTAAATTTTACAGATGATTTTACAGTTGACAGATGAGTAAACAGTCTTAGAGAGAGGTTAAATGAATTGCCCATGATCACATAGCTAGTGAGTTTCACATAGCTGGTTTCATTTTTTCCTACCACATAGCAATGTTTCTCAGTGTGTGCTACTATATATAGATATATCTATATGTGTGTATATGACCCTGAATTTATTTATCCTTATCACCTGAAAGTATAGACTACGTCAAAGAAAGGATATACCATAACTCTTTTAACAGTTTTAACTTCTTTGACAATCTTGCTATCTAAAAAGAAGACAAATAGTTTGTTCCAACGATTGATTGAGGAAGATATGCCAGAGAAAGAAGGAAGAGAACAGGGAGCAAAAAAGAAGCAGCTAGGTGGTACAATGGAAAGAACACTGGGCCTCGAATCAGGAAGACCTAAGTTCAAATTTGGCATACTGTGTGGCCTTGGGCAAGTCAGATAACCTCTGTTTTCTTCAGTTTCTTCATTTGTAAAACTGAGATAATAATAGCACCGACCTCCCAGGGTTGTTGTGGGGATCAAATGAGGTAATAGTTATAAAGCACTCACCATAGGACCTGGCACATAGTAGGCATTATATAAATGCTAATTAATATTATTATTACTATTAAAGATAAAAGGGAGAAGAGAAGGAACTTCAAGTTCAATTCATGCTACTTTCTCATAAAGCCTTTCCTAAGCATTCTCTCTCCATCTTCTATTCTCCAATGATTGTCCATATACGTATATCCCTTTTATTTCAGTTAAATTGTTAGTTCCATGAGGGTAGGGGCCATGTCTCATTTTACCTAGGTTCTCCCCACAATCCCTCAACACTACGGTGCTCTGCACATAGTAGGTATTTACAAAGTGTCAAGTTGAACTGAGGAAGAAAACATTGATGCATGGGACGTGAATACTATAAAAGGTAGTAATAATCAGGGAAATGAAAAGAGAAATCATTCATAAAATGGAAAGGAAATAAAGGGAAAAGAATAGGATGTGAGGGAAGAGGGGAAAAATAGTTTCATATTCAACTATATCTTTGTACTCTTTAAACTTACCAATATAAAGTATGGTGTCATCACTGCCTGATGGGGACTGGGGAGGGTTGGACTCTGAAGAGCCTGCCTCAAAAGAAAGTACTCTGGTTATCTGTCTCAGCCATATCTATAGATCTCTCACAATGTGAAGGGTGTGTTGATCTATAAGTATTTAAAAATAACTTTAATTAGAACTTTTTTTTTCCTTTGAGGGCAGTAGTGAAGGGGTTTTAAAGTAATCAAGGATGCAGCTGTGTTTACCTACCTCTCTGAGATTTCAGCCCAGCCCACTCTATTTGGGGGCAGCCATGGTGGCTATTTTTATGTGGGTCCCTCTTCATGGTGAAATTTTATTCCCTAGTATGGCAGGCACCAGTAGGTCCTTGGGTTTTTTTTGTTTGTTTGTTTTAAACCATTATTCTTATTTTGATATTAGATTGCCAGGTGTCCTTAAAAACAGGTCTTATGTATTAGTTTCTTCTTCTGGAGGAGAACTCAGTGACAACTTGAGAAATACACAATTCGTATCATCTCTTACAGAACTGTGAGCAACTTCTTTACTTTGTGTAGGAGGAAAAGGAAAGGCAAGGACAAAGGAGAGAGAATGCTTCCCCAGCTTTAAAAATATCCTAGCAGCTGATTAGATCCTAGAGGCATGCTTATCAACTTCAGTGTTTGAAATAGGTGATGATTATAATAGTAATACGTTTTATTTATGTCTTCCTTCAAAATTTTCAAAGCATCTTTGCATACAGTATCTCACTTAAGGATCAGGAATGAAAACAGGGTGGCATGAGGAAAGGCGCACTGCATCTGGCATCAGAAGACCTGGCTTGCAGTCCTATTTGTGTTTTTTACCAGCTCTATAATCTTTAACAAATATCATCACTTCTCTTGGCCTCAGTTTTCTCATCTCAAAAGGGAAAGTGAGAATAGGATTAAATCATCTTAAAGTCCCTTTACACTCCAAATCCGTGATCCCATGAACATCAGAGACATGTTACAGATGGCTTTAACCATGTGAATGAACAAATGAACTATTTTGAGTCATTAAGCTGCTGTCTGTATTGGAAAAAATAAGGAGGCAGAGGTACACAGATAATTTTATGGTCTCCTTTGTGGGGCACCTTTTGCTCATCTCTTTGGGTGACTTACTTGAAGGAAAAGACGTAGTCATTACTGTAGCAAGAGAAGGCATCCTTTATCCCCTTCTATGTGTCATAACCCAGTTAGATAGGAGCATGTTTGATTCAGTATAGCTCCATACCATAAGACCCGATATCAGAATCGATTAAGAGAGCAGATGCCATTCTTTGAATTGTAACTGAATCTGGCAGTTTTCATTGAGCTTAAGCTTCTATCAGCCTTTAGACTATAATTACTTAATGTCATTAGGAATATTGAACCGACTGGTTGGAAAATTTAAGCTCTCAACCCCGATAAAAGGTTTAGAATAAGACATTGAGAGGAGAAATTTATAGTTTATAGAGATTTAGTGGATCCATTTTTGGTTTCAAATATCAAGACTCTTTCAGCAGGAATTTTCAACCTAGCAGAGAATGATACTAACTAGATTTCTTTGGAATCATGAATCTAAAAGGGGAAAGGACCTCAGAGAACATCTAGTCCAGCCTCCTAATTTTTAAAGCCGTAGAAACCAAGGTGCAAGGAGGTTAAATGACTTGTATAAGATCATATAGATGAAATTGAATTAATGCGTTGCTGAATTGATTGATCTATTATTTGAATGGTCTGATGATTATTTCTGGTTACGACTCAACAGTTTACCTAGCCTCTGTTACTTCTTATCCTGTAGTTTCTCTATATTGATATCAGTCAGACAGACCAAAGAGAAACATACCACAGATATAAAATTGAAAGAGCTTATGATGAAGAAATGAAACATTTATTAATTGTTTACGGTCTGCAAAGTACTGTGCCAAGTGCTATCTATACAGATAGAAAAGGAAGACAATTCCTGCTCTCAAGCAGTTCACATTCTATTGAAAGAGAAAACATGTGAAAAGTTTCAGCACCAAGTCAGATTGAAAAGTCCCATGATCCTTAAGATGCAAGGGCAAAGCAATGTTAATGCTTCTTTCTTAATGTCATGTTTACTGATAAGATCCTATTAGTTTCTGATGTTATATTCTTATTCCAGTCCTTCCTTTCCCTCACTGTTTAAGAAGTTTTCTAGGATTTTTCCATTGGTATATTCCCTTGCATATCTACCATATAGTATATCTCTTTACAAATAGAGGCATACCCTGCCTCTCATTCTTATTTGGTTTTGCAACAATCCATACCATCCAGACTGGCATTAAATGGAATCATTAGAATCAGAAGAAATGTCTGAAAGGTATTCCAACAGGATTTCTGCAGAATTTTAATTTAATATGTTTGGTTATAATATAGTAGGGATGTTATGAGATATCTTGGCCTGGGAAGATTCATGTGAGGTCATAGGATATATCTGTAGTAGAATCTATTTTGGCCTTTCTGCCACACAGCCACCAGTATGACACCAGAAAGGGGGGCAAGTAAACTGGTTACATTTTAATTTTATCATCTATTATGTGGAGATAGCTCATTAATATAATCTTAGAGGTACTCAAATAAGATACTTCCCATAGTTCTGTTTTATTGCACTTGCTAGATAGAGAACTGAACCTGGAGTCAGGAAGACCTGGGTTTGAATTCTACTTCAGACACTAGCTGGTTAGCCCCAAGCAAGTCATGTAACCCTTTTCAGCCTCAGTTTTCTTATCTGTAAAATGGGGATGATAACTGTAATAGGAAGGGAATGATTGTGAGGATCAAATAAGATAATGCATGATAACATACTTTGCAAATTTAAAGTGTTACATAATTGTCCATTTTTGTTATTATAATATGCTTTTTTTAAAAAAAGCATGAAAAGTTGTATGCAGGAAAAAAAATTTAAGAAAAATATTCAAGCCACCAATAGCCAAAGAAAGAAATAGATGTGAGTGCCCATCCCTATTTTGGCTCATTTTCCCCATCTTCATTGGGTTAAGGAGCTTTAGTGAGGGGGATAAGGTAGGACAAGTATATTTTTTTCAGTCACATTTGATTCTGCCACACACAAATTTTGTAAAATACACTCTGCTTCCTACTATTCTAGCCTTTTATAGTTCTTTAAGTCATTGGGAACTATACTTGCCAAAGAATGACAAGATTTGGGCACAGTGGGGTTTTGACGCACATCTACCACCTCCATCCTACCCTCTCCCACTGATAGTGAACCCTTTCCAGATACCCTGCTGGGCTTAGTTTTCCGCCTCTTCTTTATTGAATTGGAGGGAGTGTGCATCTGTTTGCCCAATCTGCTTGGAAATGTCACAATTTCTCTTTCTCTCTTTTTTTTGCGTGAAAATGTGTAGAGTATGGTGGATATTTGTACCCTTTTTTATAATCTTTCTCCTGGTGTTTACCAGAGTCATCTATAGCTTGGTGCCATCAGGAGAAGGCAGATTCCTAAAGTTTGTACATTTGCCCTAGTTCTGAGCAAAGCAGATTTGAAGTAACTCAAAAAGAAATTCGAGATGCACAAATTTAGAGAATCCACCCCAAATACTCACATGGACTATTAGTACATGACCTGTGGTAGAGCATTCCAAGCTCATATTGGTCTGATCAGCCACAGTTGGACACATTGTAACTTAACTCTAACATAGTGATATCATTTTGGTCCTCTTCAAGAATGAAGAAGGACCAACCAATCAATATTTGCCCTATTCCCCTTAGGAGTTGTGCTGTTTCATCCTCCCTGAATCACTGCCCTTAACAGTTGATTGTGTTCCCAACATCAGATTTGCATCCTCTGTTTTTCTCAGCAGTTAATCCCTTTACAATCTCTAATACTAAGTGTATTTAAGTAAACATTATATCAGCCAAGAAAACATGCTGAGCAGGGTTGTGTAAAGATATACATTTTCGGTAGCCTATTTGCATTCTGTCCCTCCTTGGTATGAGACAGACACTTGTGAATCTCCCTTTCCTTTTGGGATGTTCCTAAAGGAAGCATTGATTTTTATTTGTCAGAGGTGCATAGACACAACTGGTTCTATGATTAAGGTCTAATGGGCTTCTTGAGAAACAAGTCTTTGGACAGATAGGGTAGAAAAAGAGTACAGGCGTACGTTGGAAATATTGTGGCTTTGGTTCCTGACTACCACAATAAAGTAAGTCACATGAATTTCTCAGTTTCCTAATACATATAAAAGTTATGTTATTAAGTATGCAATATTATTATGTCTTTAGAATATACATACCTTAATTAAAAATGCTTTATTGCTAAAAACAAAACAAAACAAATGCTGATCATCAGCTGAGCCTTCAGCCAATGGTAAATTTTTTGCTGGAGGGTCTTACTTCAATGTTGATAGCTGGCTTTTGGCTGATCAGGGTGGTGGTTGCTTGGAGGGGCTGTGGCAATTTCTTAAAACAAGACAACAATGGAATTTGCCATATGGATTACCTCTTCCTTTCACTTGAACACTTAGAAGCCTTTGTAGGGTTATTAATTGGCCAAATCTCAATATTGTCAGGTCTCAGGGAACAGACAAGCCTGAGGAGAGGGAGAGAAATGGGAAGGCTGGTCAGTGGAGCAGTCCGAACATTTATTGATTTGAGTTCACTGTCTTATGTGGGTGCGGTTCATGGTGCCTCAAAACACTTAGAATAGTAACATCAAACATCACTGATTTCAGCTCACCATAACAGATATAAATGGAAAAGTTTGAAATATTGTGAGGATTATCAAAATGTGATACAGAGACATGAAGTGAACACATGCTGTTGGAACAGATAGATTGGCTTGACTCAGGGTTACCACAAACCTTCAATTTGTAAAAAATTCAGTATCTGTGAAGTGCAGTAAAGCAAATCACGATAAAGTAAGATATGCCTGTATTGTTCAGTCAAGGAGGAGGAACATACACTCAAGAGTAAGTAAGGTGAGGTTCCAGGCATATGTGATAATGTGGACAAAAGGACTGAGAGTTAGTTGTCCAAGGACCCAGAAGTCATAGCTGCTGAAGGACAATGGAAGATCTTTGACATTGGAATCAAGAACCTTGGAATGAGCACCCAATTCAAATACCTATTAGCTGTGTGACTTTGGAAAAAAAAAAACCCTTCAACATATCTGAACCTCAATTTCTCATCTTTAAAATGTTTGCAATAAATGGTTGTTGTGAAGAATTTTTTTCCCATAAATTCTGCATTTATTTATCATTATATTAGTTGTAAAGGACTGCATAATATAGTTATCACGTCCCCATCATGAATTCCTCTATCACGCATTTGATATATCAGGGATCTGGATAAGAAATTAAATAGGAATTTTGGGGGAGTTTTGCAGAAGCTGGCAGATGATACAGAACCTCTGACTAAATACTTAACCCACATTTTACAGAAAGGTGCTATAATCACTCAATAAAAGAAGAAGAAAAAATTCAGGCTTCTTCCCTGATATGAAAGGAGGGCCAAAAATTTTTATGTGGATTTTCCAAATCTTGGGTTGCCATGCCCCAGCCCCCAATGTGGAAAGGATAACTGGAGTTTTTGATGTCAAGTGAATCAATTCAATGTAGTGATCTTTATCATGCAGCTCATTATAAAGTATCTCTGCCCCACAACTATAGACCCCCTCCCAAAATATAGAATAATTGGTGTGTTTTTTAAAATTAAATCCTTCTTTCACATATTCACAAAACAACTGCTTCCAAGCCATTGTACTATCATTCCCTTTGTTGAAAGTGGAGACTGTGGAATAGTGGAGAGGTGAGAGATGCCTAGAGGAAAAAGATTGATTTCTGAAAAAGGCTTGAATCCAGGTCAACGGGTCTCTGACATTCACAAGCATAAAAATAGACCTGCTGTTCTTATCAATCTACAACCAGCCAGTTTATCTGAAAGGTCAGAGAGAGAGGTTTTCAGCGTCAAGTCAAACTAGGCAAGGATGAAAAGCACCTAAGCAGTACAGGGCAGGGGAGGATGAGATTCATCTTTAATACATGTCAGAGAAGGGCTCTATGTCTCTCCTAGGCAACCAGTCAAGAGGAACCTTTCCAATAAGTATGCACAATTTGCATGTCGGCTTCAGATCCTGAGCTCTGCTACTCTGCCCTGGCCTTAGAGATTAGGTTTCCCATTAAAATTACTCTCTTTACAGCTACAGGGGAGGAAAAGAAGTCTGGAAACACTTGAAAGCATTTGGCTTGTTTTTGTTTTGTTCAGGCAATTCCTAAGCTCAGGTATTTAGAAAACATCCTTCTTTATAATTACCTTCAGGGACACCTATTACTTTGTCATCTTCAGAGTTAAATAAATACTCTTCAGTGAGCAAAGACTACCCAAACAAGAATTTGGCAAGATTGCATTGAAATGGGGAAGGTGCGAAGGCAATAGATGCCTTTTTTTCCACAGGGGAAAGAGCAAACTCCTGGTTTCTAATGCAGTAACTTCTTGTTACCAGATCTTTGGATCAGGAAGAGGCAAGGGTTCCTAACCTAGGGTGCATGGAGAAATTTCAAGGAGAGGTCCATAAACTTGAATGGAAATTTTTTTAAAAACATCTTTCTTTTTGCTAAATTCTAACATAAATTTATCATTTTCTTTCATTATGAATGTACCTACTTCAGTTTCCTTTCCTGAAAAATGGGAATGATAATCACAGAATTAATCATATCATTCTATTGTTTTCAGCAAAATGGTTTGGAAATTATAAGGCATTGTGTAAATGTAAGGCATTGGATATAGCCATTACTCCATGTACTAAAGGTTAGATACTGTGGCATAACGGAAAGCCTGATGGATTTGGCAGCAGAAGACCTGGGTTTGAATCCCTGTGTTGTTGTTTACTACCTAAGTGACCTTGAGCAAATCACTTAACCTAAGTTTCCTCATTTGTAAAATGAGGTTGGCTCAGAGAGTCCCAATCTATATCCTAGGGTCCTTTGATGGTACTCATCAGCACTGATTAGCTTAATTGGACTGTGTAACAAGAGACAAAACACCTGCAAAGAAATTGAACTACATACATACACATACTCTGTACAGCAATTCAAGAAAACATTTCTTCTAATCCTATGTTTTGGGGGAGCTATGTGCTAGCATGTTCTGGATGTTTAGTTCAAGTAACCAAGTAATAAGTGCTTGCCCCTTATTTTTCCTTTGTGTTATCAGTTGTCTGGAATAATGCATATATCGCAGCTTACCATGAGGAGTTGTTTTGTTTAATTTCTCATGGACCCACACAGAGTTGTTTTCCATAATTTTGCACCTAATTAACATGTTCTCACATTTGCAAAATGGCACAAGATTAAGTGTTACAGTTTTGATTGGCAGTTCTCAGTTGTCTGTCCTCCACAGAGCTTAGAGTCCTGGAAACAATAATTACAAAAAGCCTAAATTGGCAAAGGGAATTCCCTAGCATCATTTGCGAGTGGCGGCTTTAGATAAAAACAAACAAAAGCACCAATGAAAATTGGAATTTCAGAAACAGGAATATTCAAAAATCCAATGATTTGAGCCAAGTGAAAGTTTACATCAGTCTTTTTTAGCTCTTCACTCAACTCTTTTGAAGTGGGCATATATTTAAAATATGTGTAAAATATGTTTGGCATTACATGAAAGTATAGACAGAAAAAGGACATGGAAATACAGTGCTTTATGTGCACAGAAATTCAAAGAAAATATATTTCTCCTTTCATTCGTTGTACCTGGAAGTTTTCACTAGCCTTTTCTCCTTCACTACTAAAAAGATTGTCTATTCATTGCAAACTGATAAAATGCATATTAGGTGCATACTATGTGTATATATTGTGATCTTGTCAATGAAAATCTTTCTTTAGTATGTATCACAACATGTCCATGCCTTCTTAACCTGCTGGATTCTTATCTATGTCTTTAAAATGATGGTGTTGAACTTGATGGTGTGTAAAAGTCCATTCTAATTCTGTGCTTTTTTTGCCTGTTCCCCTTTTGATGAACATCTTATGTTTTAGAAACGGCAGTAAAATGGGAACAAGAACGCCAGAGTTAATTATATCACGCAGTTGTTTTAAGTAAAATTATTTGGAAATTGTAAAGCACTATGTAAATATAGGGTATTAGTTGTAGCCATTACTCTGTGTACTATAGGTGAGACAGTGTGGTATAATGGAAAGAGTATTGGATTTGGCAACAAAAGACCTGGGTTTGAATCCCTATGCACCTCAAGAGCAGAGTTGGAACTCAATCTTTCCTCCCTGGCATAAGAACTTGTAGCCTTAGACTAATTGGCCAAAGTATGGAACTGACAAAGCACATAGAGAAATTTTCTTGACAAAGTACCAAAATATGTAATCCCGTTCAATTTAAGCATATCGTTAAATCAAAGGAGAAAATCGAAAGACTTTTGCATAATGTGAGTTTAGATATAAATCTTACTATTTCTTGTAGTGAACTCATATCAAATGTTTGCTCAAACAGGATGAGTATTTTAGGCATGTATGGAAGTTGGCAATTTTCCTCTCTGACCTATGCATTGATGGATCAGTAATGTGTGTCTACCCAGGAAAAGGTTACCATTTCCAAGTCTAATAAGACATCCTAGTAGGAAGCATTCTTACTTCCTAGGGAGAATCAGACTGACTAACTAACTTTTGGTCACTTTAAAGAAAAAGTCACATGCCTCCCAGATCTCAGGCATACTGAAAGGAATAATATTAAATGGAAATTAATGTTACAAATTTCTTGCAGTATATTTTTTGAGGTTCTTTGTAGATAAATGACATCTTGGTCATTTTAAAAGACTCATTTAGACTTTTTCTTTTTCTAGAAAAAGAAGGAATTTTTTTTCCATTCAGAGATAGTCATCTGAAATTCATATTTTTCTCCATATTCTTGTTTCCCTTCCTAGGTTTCTTTATGGCTTTTGCCCTGGTTCCAGCTAGTTCCTTTTATGCTATTCTGATTTTTTCTCTCCCAATCTATAGTTTTCCAGGCTTTCTTTGTATGTAAATTGCTTTCATGGGTTATACTGTTTTTCACCTATTTACTTGGACTTTTATGTGATTACAGGACAGAAATCTCTCTCTAGGCTAAATAGTCCTTTGAGCTTGCTATTTGGGGTATCTATAAGATACGTCCATCCTAGAAGTTCAGTAGACTTATGCTTTAAGTGCCCTATGGCATATTGAAGAGATTGGCATTTGTTAGCCAATTTCTTAAGGGCAACTAGGTGGTGCAATGAATAGAGAGCCAGGCCTAGAGTCAGGAAGATTTGAGTTCTAATCTGGTCTCAGACACTTAGTAGCTGGGCCATTGTGGCCCTGGGCAAGTCATTTAACCCTGTTTGCCTCAGTTTCCTCATCTGTAAAATGAGCTGGAGAAGGAAATGACAAAACATTACAGTATTTTTGACCAAAAAAAAAAATCCCAATGGGGTCATGAAAAGTTGCACCTAACTAAACAACAAGAGCCAGTTTCTTGGGAGTCTTATACACAGTAGCTTTTCTATTTCGCAGAAAATAATCTAGGCAACATTTTTTAACTGCCTTCTTTGTGCTGCACTACTGGGTTGACAAAGATGAATAACTGTCACACTTTCTACATTCAAGGAATTTGTAGTCAATAGGCAAGTTTATAAAATATACAGAAATAAATTAAGCAAGGTAGAATGTGGTAAGAATAAAGGAGATAATTGGACAAAGGTGTTATAATATTTGAAGAGGAAGGGATTGTTTTCACATATATGAACATAATGGAAGGCATATAATGGAAAGCATCATGGATTAAGTTACATTTCATTTGGGTCTTGAAGGTTTAGGAAAAGTTTTATCAGCAGCAGTATGGAGAAAATGCATTCCAAGGATGAGGATGGCCTGCATAAATGTGTAAAGGTAGGAGAGGGCAGGGGAGAACGAATTCTGGGAACAGCCTAGTGGTCTGAAATAAGACTGAAATCATAGACTGTGGTCAGTTTGTACAAGGCCCTAATTACTGGTTGATTTGTATTTTATCCTATAGGAATTGTAAGGCTGCTAAAGTCATACATATACACTATATCTGTGTATATATATTTGCATATATACATACACACTCACACATATGTCTGGAAGGGTATACCTACATGTGAGTATGTAATTTTTGCTCCTTTTAACCACAAATCAGTCTCTACTAGGTAGGAACTATGATTTTGGTCCTTTATGAGTTCCTGACATTATAATTTGGGGCTCTGAATATAGATAAATCTGTGTCATATCATTCTTATACTATAGCTTTGAGGGCATATTTTCCAGTTTTACAGGATAGAAGTCTGTGACACACACACACACACAAAAGATTGAGAACCCCACTTCAGACCTTCCTGTTTTCTTTTTTCTTAGTTGTTTTAGAGTACTATCTATGAATCTGTCCTTTGCTCTTATTACTCCATGCCATATATTATATTTCTTTATGTGCAAATAATAACACCCACCACTACCACCCTTCCTCTTTTATCTATCTCCCAGTAGGGGCAAGAACTGGGTCATTTTTTGCCTCCCCTCCTGATCTACTCTCCCCCCGCCCCAGCCTCTAACACTGTGTTCTACACATAATTACATACTTAATAAATGTTGGGAGTTGGTCTTTTAACTATACTTACTCAAAACTCACTGAAACCACAACATGAAATAATCCATAGCTCTGATCTGACCAGTGCAAATGCTGGAGAAGTTCCTTTGTTGTTTCTATACTGCTCACATAGCACACAGACAACCCTACAAAAAGATACCCCCTAACTAGGTATAGAGTTGCTAGATAAGAATGCAGGGGTATTAAGCAACTTACTGAGGGACACACAGCCAGTATGTATAAGAAGTGGAATTTAAATCCGGGTGGTCTTCCTTTCTCTAGTGCTATGGATGTTGCCGTTGTCCATTGGATGATCTATAATTTTAATTTCTTGGAGACTGGACTAACCTATGATTTGCAGCCATATAGAATCACTGGAAAAATACTGGTGTTAGATAGATGAGATTTCATTTTTAGCAAAACAAGAGTATGATTTATTATTTAAGGGAAATGTGATTTTTTTTCTTTACAAACTAGAAATTCAGCCAGCATATCACCAGTGATTCTTAAAAGACAGTGCTTTTCCTATATGGACAAGATATGATTTACATCAGGCTTAGTGATTCTGAACAGTTTGATTCATAGTCCAGAGACTGTGTCATAACCTAAAGTGGATTTTGTTTCCTGGTGTGGATTAGTTCTGTAGTATAAGAAGCATACTTGGTCTCAAAATCAAAGGAAATTAAACTGCCTGTTCTTGTGAAATGTTTGTAGGAAAGTGAAAGGTCTGATTTTTTTTAAAGTGATTTGTTTCTTGCTCACCAAAGTCACAGAATTCTTCTCTCCATGTAAGTTAGTAAAGCTATGCCCAAGGATTCACAGGTTAATATCTCAAAATACTTCTCTAGGAGGCAGTGGTTCTGCTTGGCTTCAGTGCCTAGCAAAATTCTCTGCATATCGCAGGCACTGATTGGTTGAATGAATGAGTACTAACATTTCTGCCAAACCAAACTTTTGCAAGATGGAAAAGGTAGGGCAGAGAGACATGTTACATTATGACTTAAAAAAAAATGTCATTCTAATTCATTGAACAGTGGAGAAGATTAAGCAAATCTATCTATGCACATTTTTAAGTATCTACTATTTTCTGGGCCACTAGGCACTGGGTATACAAACACAAAAAACAAAAGTATCTTACCTTCAACAGACAACAGTCTATTGGAGGAGACAAGTACATATATGCATATATGTATATATGTACAGAATAGAAAAATAAAGAAAACAAAGTAATTAAATACAAGGTGGTTTGGGAGGAAAGGAGCCAGCTGTTGGGAGGATTAGGAAGAGTTTCTTGTTGAAGGTGATTCCTAAACTGGATCTTAGAGGAAGAGAGAGATTCTCTGAAGTAATGGCCAGTGCAAAGTCACAAAGATCGGAGATGAAGACTACCACTTTGGTTAGATCACAGAGAGTGCAGGAATGTTACCCAATAAGGCTGGAAAGATAGTTGTGGCCAGGCTGTGAAGGACTTTAAAAGCTTAAAGAGAAATTCATCCTAGAAGCAGTTGGAGTTCATTGAATTAGGGGAGTGGCATGCCAGTAAATGCCACTTGTACAGTGGAGAAAACTTCACTCTCTTTAGCCCATTTAAAACTGGCATGATCTTCTTGTAATATGTAAAAATTTGTTGCTGATGTAAATACTTAATTTAAAGAGATTCAGCCTGCACTATATTTCCCAGTCCTGTAAATTTAAATGGGAAAAAAGATAAATGCATATTAGTTGCTTTGGAAGTTCAACAATAAAATTTAGAGAAACTGCAAACATGGGCACAAGTGTTTCTTGGCCCTGCAAACTGCAACTTAATTAAAGTTTCTGCAGTTTCTAATAAAAGGCAGAAAAATGTACTGTCTTAGAAAAGAGAATAACTATGGTTATAAGACTATGCAACAGTGTATGAGAGGGAACATTTACAAATTCAACCTCTATTTAAGCTTATTTTAACTTAAGGATAGGTAGAGGGTTCAAATATAGAATTCGCATATGGGGGAGACAGTGCTTTTAAAAATATTTTAATAAAATAATTTAAAAAGTGTTGTCATTTCTTAATTGACATATAGCAGGCACTTAATAAATGTTTATTGACTACTGGATGATTACATGTATATTTTAATTCATTTTTTTGGTTATTTATTTTGTTCCTCATATGGAGGCTTATAGCAGTTCTTGTCTCAGTGGAAAACTGGAAAGAGATTGAGTTTGTCTGTTCACTCCTAGGCTCAAATTCTACCTTCTTCTGCAGGGGACTTTTCCAGATCCTTCCAGTTGCTAATGTTTTATTCTTTCAGATTCTTTTCATCCACTGTCTGTATCCTCAATGCATTTAGTTACTTACATGTTGCCCCCCTATTGTGGGAAGATACTTCAAGCAGGAGTATTTTTGCATTTCTTGGAATCCCCAGAGGCTGGCATAGTGCCTGGCACTTAGTAAATAGTCATTGATTGCCTGACTGACTGGTTAGGGATTTATAAGGAATGGAAAAGGAGGCTGAAGGATTGTGAAGATAATTGTGATTTTGTGCAGAAAAGAAGTGGCGCAGTCAGAATTTGAACCAAATAATCAGAATCCAAATCCTACAATGGAAAGAAATTCTACAGAGGCCGTCTTAGTTTTAACATGTAGAAAAGCTTATTAACGATTAGAGCTATCCAAAAGAGAAATGGGCTACCTTGGTAGAGTAAGTGCCCAGTCACTGGAGGACTCTAGATGACCATTTGTCACATAGGTTATACAAAGAAGTTTTGTTCAACTACAGGTTGGACTCTATAGCCTCAGAGATCCCTTCTGACTTAGGAGATACTGTCAGTATAATTTTTCAAAAGTTTTATAATTCTTTATTTAGGAGACCTTTGTGCACCTGGAATTATAACAGATGTTTGTGAAAAGCCAAATTTTTTTCCCCTCATCTTTTTTCTAGTTCTGAGTAAGTGTGAGGTTTTAGGGGAAATAAATATAGAAACACCATCTGCAAATTAAGGTAAGAGATTGGAAAGTTCACATATTTCTATGGGAGTATGCTCACATCGAACCTAACTTCCAAATAGATTATCATTGGCCATCTTGTGTTGTATCTCCATTTTATGATATTGTGTCTAACAATCTTTTCCTCAAACTCTTGGAGACACAGGACAAAATATGAAGTACTCTTGTATTTTAAAGCTGATCATAACCTGGCCCTTTTCTACCTTTCCAGTACTCTTAGATTTTATTCCTCTGCATTCCCATTACGATTCAGATCTACAAGCAAAATTTTTCCTCGTCCAGGACACTCTCATCTCCTAACTACATGCTTCTGACCTGACGGCCCAGTTTCATACCCTACCTTCTCACTCAGTCTCTTATTCTCCATGGTTTCCTTCAGGACAGAGTTCATGTTTTCAACAAGAGGCCTCCCTTTCCCCCCCTTTTGGTCTCCCAGAAGCTAAAGCTTTCCCCTCTAATTTTAGCCCCCATCCATTGTGTATATGTCTTGTATATACCTAATTAAGGGACTTTTAACCTCTATTTCTTGATTTTGACCTTTGAAAAGGTAAGGAGAAGGTAGCAGAAGTGCTTGCTTTGGGGTTCCCTGTACTCTGTACAGAGAGAATAGAGATATTGCAAAGAACGTACAGGATGGGCACATGAGAATGTAATTGGACTGTCTTCTTTACATCACACCTGTTTCTGCTCTCTACAATCCAGCTATCCTGGTCTCCTTGTTCACATACAACATTCAGTTCCCCACTTCTGTTAACTTCTGTTGGCTATCTTCTATGCTCTATCCTCTATGCCTGGGACATATCCCACCACATCTCTACCTCATAGTTTCATTCACTACCCATGTTCAGGGCTGTCTTCTACATGAGATCTTTCCTGGTAACCCCTAGCTAATGCCTTTTCCTCCAAGGTTACCTTCTATTTGATTTGCATATTTTCTCCTCTATTTGAATTTAAGCTTCTGAGGGCAACAGACACTTTACCTTTTCCTTATGTCTCTCAAGCTTCCTGTGTTCAGAACTTGGCAAAATATGATAGGTACTTAATCAATGTTTGTTGGTTGTTCCTTATAGTAGGGAGAGCTTCCTTTAGTTTAGAAGCTTAAAAACATGATATAGGTGATAAATTTCAGGTTGTATTTCTCTTACTTGCTGAGCTAAATTTTTTACCTGATATTTTTATAATGTCATCTGTTGACCCCATGAAATTCCACACTTTTATCCAATATCTGGATTGCATTTGAGGGAAAATGTCAGAATTAATGCTTGTTTTCCTTCTGGGAGCAGACAGATCCTGACAAACATTTGTCTTTCAAATGTTTATTTATAGGGAGGCGGCAACAATTTGTCATGTATTTATAACTAGGAAAACTGAGTTTGTATTTGATTTTAGGAGTGAGAAGCCATAATACACAGGGAGGCTATAAAAATTCTTCCCAAATTCTTAAGTAGGAAAATTGACGTAAAGAGAATATTTGGTCAGGGAGAAAACAGAATCTTGAGAGTTGCCTATGATGTGTGAATGTGCTGGCCTCCTAGGACACAGAGTTGATTCCACATTTTAGGGACCACAAAAGATACTGCATCTATGATTATATTGGAATATTGAGCTCCCAGTTGCTAATAGATTGTTCTTTGTCCTTCATTTTTGAAGAAGACCAGTGACATCATGGGGTGAAGTCTTGACTCTCAAGTGAATTGGATTCTATCCAGTATTTGTATCCAAACTGTATTGGTTCTTTCTTTGGAAGTAGAATAACATTTTTCATCTTAAGTCCTTTGGAATTGTCTTGGAACACTGTATTGCTAAGCATAGCTTAGTCATTCATACATCATCATACAATATTGCTCTTACTGTGTACAATATTCTTCCAGTTCTACTCATTTCACTTTGCATCAGTTCATTTGTCTTGTTAGGTTTTTCTGAAAGCATCCTGCTCGTCATTTCTTACAGCACAATAGAATTTCATCACAGTCGTATACTGCCACTTATTCAGCCATTCCCTAATTGATGGGCATCCCCTCGATTTCACATTCTTTGCCACCACAAAATGAACTGCTGTAAATATTTTTGTACATATAGGTTATTTTCCTTTGATCTCTCTGGAGTATAGACCTAGTAGTGGAATTACTGGATTAAAGAGTATGGTATGCACAGTTTTATGGCCCTTTGGGCACAGTTTCAGATTGTTCTCTAGAGTGGTTGGATCAGGTCATGACTCCACAGTACATTAGTGTCCCTATTTTTCATATCTCCTTCAACGTTTATCATTTTCCTATCTATATATTTTTTAAAATAAAATTTTGTAATAATTTGGTTTTTAGGATTTTGTAATTGTCCTCCTTTTGATGTAAAATTATGAATATAACTTCACAGAAAGAAATGCATACTGTGATCCCCTTGCTATGCTTTTGCTCTTCATATATGTTAGAGCAAGAGTCCTGTTTCTTCTGCACTTGGCAGGATATTTAAAAAGGTATCTGCTTAGGAAGGAAGCAGGAGACCTGAGGGCAAGCACTGCTGGTAGTGAAGAGGGAGAAATGAGCAAGTTTGGAGAAGAGATCTTATAAAACACTTGGATTCCTTTTTTTGCTCAGCTTGACATCTTTAAATACGTGAGCCCCTCATAGTCTCAAGTAACTTTGGAACTGATAGATCAAAATGAACAATGATCAGATATGACAGTTTGAGCCTGGCTTGGAGGCTCTGAGCTTATGATTGCATGTTTTTGCTTTAATTACAGAGATACTAAATTATTTCAGCCGGGTAGTCTTTGCTTCTATATTTAGATTTAAACAGTATCTGAAGAGATTATTAAAGAGCTGAAAAGTGGTGTCAAAAGCTGAGCAGGTTACCTGATTCCAATTTGTTTTCACAGTGTGGGGTTGTTAATAGACTAAGAAGCTAGCAGCAGAAGAAATAATGGTTTTATGAGTTAGAGATGCTATTAAAATTGCAAATGAACAACATGCCATATGCCTGAAAGTAGAGTTGGGGGAAAATGCTAGATGCCTTGGTTGTTTAGAAACACTAACAAATGCAAAGGTTAATGATGAGGTGAGTTACTATCTTCTATGATACCATAATAAGCCTCTTCCCCATGCATGGCCCTAGCAGATAATGTGCATTACACCTGGATATAGTCCACAGTTCAAAGAATATATTCAGTTAAAATTTTTCCTGTCCTTAAGGGTATGCATTTTACAAATTAGCTCTGTTTCTCATAGACAAATTTAAGGAGAAATCTTATATGTGAGGCTTGATGATTATAACATCATTTATAGATCCTGGAAATCCTGGAAATAGCTGTCTTTCAATAGGTAAGATATCTGATGACACAACTGTGTTCAAATTCATCTCCCCTTTCCATTGCCCCTCCCCCAATAATTTTCTCTGTGTCCAGAGGTTCAACAAGAACTGATGGTAATTCATGGGCTGTCCAAGCAGTAAACTAAGATTAATGAGAATTAAATTCCTGACTGATCCCATGCTATCTGGAAGTTGGGGGGGGAGGGCAGGGGGAATTGCCCTTTGTTAAAGATGAATAAATATTTCACTCTAATCATTAAGACAGCCCCCTGAAGGGGGAGGGGAGGAAAGAAAAGGTTATAAAAAGGAAATTTAAGCCCAAAACAAAGCTGGTTGACATTTGTGCTGTTGCCCTGAAGGAGAATACCAGCAGCCATGTACTTAATGAAGGAAGAAGAGTGGCTAAAGGCAGGTTGTAGTTAAGAAAGGAGGAAGAGGAGGAAAAGAACCATATTAGTAGTGATTCAGAAAACAAATGGCCTTTTAAAAATGCCTTTAGGGGAGGAAAAAAATTGAGAAATATTATACTTAAAGAAACTTTCTCAGTTTTGCTCTTTAGATTAGTTGGAAGGAAAAGTAAGTACCTGAAAATCAAGATTTGTATGATATGATGCCAAGGGTTTTCAAAGGAGTTTGATCATAAACAGGAGGAACTGTTGGCAATTATAGATAACATGAAAAATAATACTGCCTGTTCTGTTCTTGTCTGTTTCAAAAACACATCATATCCCAGAGGCTGAGGAGGAATGTAGCATCAGTGACTGAAAATGATAGCATTAATTTGGGGTAAAACATAGTTGACTGGGGGTTAGGGGGGGGAGAGACAGGGAAAAAAAATTAGCAACAGAGGCAAGGAGCTTATGGTTAGTATCTCAGTTATTTAAGCAATGGAACTACTTGATCCTACTTACCTTTATATGTTTAACTATAGTGGCAAGAACACATTATATTGGAGTCGGGGGATCCAGGGTTCCAATTCTACTTCTGTCACTAAATGTCTCTGTGATTTTGAGCAAGACTCTTAGGGTCTCAGTTTCCCCATCTTCCCAATGAAGAAGTTGTCCTCCAGTGTCCCTTCTTCTAGTTCAAGATCAATCCTGCATTCATGGAAACTCTTGAATATTCTCCCCAACTTCTGTAACAATGTATGTATCCGTACATGGATCATGGAATATATATGCTATGCCTAAATGGAACCTTTTATTAGAGTAATAGTTATAGAAGTCATTGGTTGTGGTTCTGTTTCCACTTACTTTCAGTGCTCATTCTTTTATGTAAACATTGTTTGCTTGGATTAGGCTGTTAGGACCTGGGTAAAAGATGTATTTTGTTAAATTTTGTTCTCTTATATTTCATAGCAGTTAACCAGACTTGGCCAACAAATAAAAGAAGAAAAGCCTTACTTAAACAAATAAATAATTAATGTTGACAGTAGAAATGTAAATAGCACCTTAAATTCTAAATTTACTAATTATCTTTCCTGTTTTGGGGAGCAATATTTTCAGCAAGAACCAAAAAAATACTAATTTTCTTAGCTTACTTTTCTCTTTGCCCTCCTTCCAAGTAGTGAAGGAAGTAAATAAGTGACATTGGCATTCATAGTCTTGCCCAAAAGAAATTGTTAATTATCTGGCATAAATGGTCCTCAGGTAGACTTGTCTTTCATTCCCAAATAGTAGGAAATCAGGTTTACAGAAGCGGGCAGAAAATCTTTTAAAACATCATAGAAAATAGTAGACAGTTATATATGTGTCTTGGTTCAATTCAGCAAATTTATAGTGAACTCTGCTAAGCACTCGAGGAGATATAAAGATAAATATGACAAGGTCCCTGCCCTTAAGGAGCTTAACATTTAATAGAGGAAATAGATCTCGTACACAAATAATGCTACTACAAAGCAGAGCATGATAAACGCATAACACAAGTACAAGTGTTTTGCCTTCCCACCCTGCTAGTTTCTAGAACCCCCCTCCCCGCCCCTATAGCATTTATTACCACAATATACTCCACCTGCCAAAAGGATTTTTCTTATCGAGTCGCAAGGACTTTGCAGGGTAAGTTTAAAGTTAAACAACTCTGTGTGTTTTTGTTTGGAGCTAGAGAGTAAGCACAGCTTACCAATCATATTTGGAAACATAAAAGCAAAGAATATTAGTTTGATTCTCCATTTAACAAGCATTAAGGGCCTGTTGTTTTACAGGGCAAAATGCTATGCACTGGAGATAAAGACAAACTATGTCTTGACTCTCAAAGGAGTTTGCCTCATACTGGAAGGGAATGGAGCATATCAGTCTAATCACCAGGCAAAGCTTATGAGCTAAGGCAGAGGCCCTATAAACCCCCAACTCACTGTTTCATGCATTGAGACACATTAATGCTGTCACCTGAATGGTCAAAACCTTTTAGCTCTTAGCAGCACTTCCTGGAAGTTTTCTCTACCCTACTTGGGCTGTTCTGTAATAAGGATGGGCCCACCCAATGCCTTTCAAGTTAAAGCAGCTGCTTTCCCCCCTCTTGCTACATGAGATTGTAGTAGTTCCTAGTCAAGGGGTATATCTGTGAGTCTTGGGTATCTAAGAGCTCATATGTACTCTACCCACCTCCCAAAACTTGAGGGGGGAAAAAGTCTTTATTTTTGACTGCAGTCCAGCCTGTGCCTACCCAGTATTTTCTCCCCTCTTTGCAAAGAAGGATTCCGCCTCTTTTCCACAAGCTGCACAAACTGGATCAACATTAATAGCCCATTAAGATTTAGATAAGTAATTATTTAAAGTTGACAGATGAAACAAATCAAAATCGTTCCCCAACACCTGGGTAATGAGGAATATCTTTTTATTCTCCTCCATATACACTAGGGTAGTTTAATTCCTCTCTCTCTCTCTCTTTTTTTTTTTTTTTTTTGCTTTTTGGAAGGGAGAAGGTAGGGCAATTGGGGTTAAGTGACTTGTCCAAGGTCACATGGCTAGTCTTTGTGTCTGAAGTCAAATTTGAACTCAGATCCTTCTGACTCCAAGGCCGGTGCTCTATTCACCATGCCACCTAGCCACCCCTAATTCTTTTTCTAAAGAGATTACATTTGGGGCAGCTAGGTGGCACGGTGAACAGAGCACCAGCCCTGGAGTCAGGAGGACCTGAGTTCAAATGTGACTGCAGACACTTAACACTTATTAGCTGTGTGACCTTGAGCAAGTGACTTAACCCAGTTGCCCAGACTTCCCCCCTCCAAAAAGCAAAAAAAACAAAAATGAAAACAAAAAGATTGCATTCTAGGTCCTACTTGTCCCTTTGTATTGTCTATACTGATGGACAAACTCTCTAGGCTCCCTTTGACAAAGGGGAACACCCATTCTTCATCCACTGGTCTTTCCTGTGCAGAGGAGCAAGCCAAATTCTTTTGAGTGGTTACAGATTTTTTCTAGAGACTCTGAAACACTCCAACACTTGATGCAACCAGCAAAATGTGATCTATAAATGGGAGCATCCGGAGTGCCTTATCAAATGAGATAGTATTTATAAAGGATTTAACATAGTGCTTGGCACATAGTAAGAAATTTATAAATGTTTATCCCCTTTCCCTTCTCCCCTTCATCTTCTACAGAGAAATCTTCTTCATAGAATCCATGTTGGATCTCTTCTACCACAGTGGTGAACACTTTTGGAAAAGAATATATCTCCTTATTTTATGCTTTACTTGCTTGTGATTAGAAGATTGTTGAGTAGTGTTATTTCTTCTAAGTCTTTTAAGGAATGTTGAATGGTGTTGATACATGGATAGGAGGCACTTTGCTGACACATCCTTTAAGGTGGTATTTTGCTTTACTAAATCAAATGTTTTTTTTCTTTGCCTTATCTTCCTCCAGATCAAGCCCATTAACCCTGGATCTCCCCCAAGTCTGTGTCCTGAATTCTCTGCTCTATTCCTTTTATATTATCTCATTTGGTAATTTCATCAAATTCCATGAGTTCAATTATCATCATTGTGAAGAAGTTTCCAATATATATGTATACTTACACATAGAAACACGTATATAATGCACACATATATACATAGTATGTATGTATGTGATAATATATATACACATACATATGTACAAATATATGTGTGTATATATATATATGTATGTATAAACCCATACATATATATATATATATATATATATATATATATATGTACGTATATACACATCCTTAGTCACTTTTTTGAGCTATACAGTCTCACGTCATCCTCTACCTTTAAACACCTTGAACTGGATTCCCTGTAGGTATCTCAAACTGCATATATCTAAAACAGAATTCATTTTCATTCCTTCTAAATTTCCCCATTTTTACAACTTTGTCTGATTGCACTCCCTACTTTAATGTCATCCTTGACTCTCACGGTTACTCACCCCATATAGCCAATTAATTGCCAAATCTTGTTATCTCTAACTTTTGCAACACCTCTAATAATATGACCCCTTCTCTCCATTTACACAACTACCCTCTTAGTTAAGGTACTTGTCACCTTTCCTTTCTTTCCAGGGCTGTTGCAATAGCCTTCAAATTGTTCTCCTTGTCTTGCCTCTTCTCACTCCAATCCACTTAGCTGCCAAAGTGATTTTTCTAAAGCATAGGTCTGACCAGATCATTCCCCTACTTACTAAACTCCTTCTGGTTCCCTTTCATCTCTAGGATCAAATATAAAGTACAATGCTTCACATTTAAGGTTCATTGCAGCCTAGACCCTGTCTACCTTTCCAGGTTTCTTAAAATTTACTTCCTTCTAGCTATGCTGACCTGCTTGCTGTTCTTCCCTCATAACATCCTACCTCTCATCTGTATGCCTTTGCATTGGCTGACCTCCAAGTTTGGAATGATTTCTCTCTTCATTTCCACCTCTTAGTTTTCCTCAGCTTTCCATCCCTGAGGACTCAATTTTTTTAATGCTATTTTATTTTTTTCCAATTACATGTTGTCACTGTGTACAATGTGCTCCTGGTTCTACTCACTTAACTTTGCATCACTTCATGTCAACCTTTGCAGGTTTTTCTGAAATCATCCTTGCTTGACATTTCTTAAAGCACAGTAGTATTCCATTATATACATATACCACAGCTTGCTCAGCCATTCCTCAATTGATAGGCATCCTCTCAATTTCCAATTCTGTTCTATCACAAAAAGAACTTCTCTAAATATTTTTGCACATGTAAGTCCTTTTCCTTTTTTAATCATCTCTTTGAGATACAGACCTAATAGTGGTACTGCTGGATCAAAGGGTGTGCACACTTTGATTGCCTTTTGGGTATAGTTCCAAATTGAGCTCTAGAGTAGTTGGATCAGTTCACAACTCCAGAACTCCACTTAAATCCTTCCTTTCCTGATTCCTCCAGCTGCTTTGTGCCTTCCCCTTCCGTATTGCCTCCTAACTACTCTCTAAGTCAGTCGATCTCAACCTTCCTAACGCCGCGACCCTTTAATACAGTTCGTCATGTTGTGGTGACCCCCAACCATAAAACTATTTCCGTTGCTACTTCATAACTGTGATTTTGCTGCTGTTCTGAATCTATCTGATATGCAGTATGTATTTTCATTGTTACAAATTGAACATAACCCACAGGTTGAGAACTGCTGCTCGAAGTAAATGTTTACTAAATGCTTGTTACCTGATCTACTAACATTAGCTAATAATAGCTAACATTCGTTTTTCACTTTAAGATCCTCATTTTATAGAGGAGAAGGTAGAGGTTGTAACTTTGCTATTCAGTGTCTGAGGCAAGATTGGAACTCTAGTCTTCTTGTCCTGTGCTCTATATACATTAGTTAACTGCTTTATAATCTATGATCAGTAAGCCTGCTGGCCTCTTAGTTACTCTAAAGACTGTTCATTCCTATTAATAATAATAATTATTAAATAATATCATATTAAATAATTAATATATTAAGAATGATTAAATATTATATTAAATAATAGACTATATCCAATAATAATTAGTAATGATCTTGATTTATGTATAGATAACTGAAATAAGGATTATATGTCAGTTGGGGAGTAGGTATATTAGTTGACAGTTAACAATATTTTCACAGGTGCTTTTTTTTGGTGGGGTGTGACTTAATGAGATCTGAGATTTGTCCTCCCCTCCCCTCCCCACACACTTTGAGCATTATCTCTTTCGGACACCTTGCATATTGAGCCCTCATAGAAATGTCTCCTGTAACATGGACAGCCTCTGTCTACATTTGATTCAGTTCAGCTGCTTAAGCACATCTCTGATAGTGATGTTAAGGGTCCGGATTTTTCCTTGCTCTTGATGATAAAACCATTTTGATATAGTAATTTTTATAGATCTTTTCCATTTTTCCTCCATTTGTTGTCTTCCTTTCATTTTTGTCTTTAAATACCCTTGGGATGCCTTAGCTTCCTTGGATCTTTTGCTAAACATTCTTTATGCTGGTTTTATTCTCTGCTGATTCTCTCTGCTTTGAGGAGATGCTCTCCTAATAAACATGCACATGAGTACATGTGTGTGTGTGCATACGTGTGCGTGCACATACAGAGTAATTTTGGGAAGGGAGAAAGAAGTAACAATAAGGGAAGAGAGACAAGACCTCATTTAAAGGTGATACTTGAGCTGAGCCTTCGGATCTCAAGTTTGCAAGAGGCTGGAGTGAGGAAGGACAGCATGGAGAGGAGGAATGGAATGAAA
This sequence comes from Pseudochirops cupreus, assembly GCA_028627135.1. Classification (NCBI taxonomy): domain Eukaryota; kingdom Metazoa; phylum Chordata; class Mammalia; order Diprotodontia; family Pseudocheiridae; genus Pseudochirops; species Pseudochirops cupreus. Next base: position 417,236,172 of record CM053582.1, read on the forward strand.
TATAATGTCTTAGTTGTAGGGGGCAGCTAGGTGGTATAATGAATAGAGCATTGTCCCTGGAGTCAGGAAGAACTGAGTTCAAATTCAGCCTCAGGCACACAGGCTGTGTGACCTTGGGCAAGTCACTTAACCCCAATTGCCCTGCCTTCCCTCCTCCAAAAAGACAAAAAAAATGTCTTAATTGCTTGGTCAAGACCCTTCCTATCCAAGTATTTCCATAGTAACTGTACTGTTTCTGTTTTTTTTTTTCCTTTTTTTTTCACTGAGACACTTGGAATGATTTGTTTCTCCCTTAGTGTGTTAAGTACAGTTTCATAAGCTCCAGTAATAGATATTTCCTTATTGGCCATTGGACAATGGAGAAATGAAAACGTATCTGCATATCATGAGAGTATTGGCAAATTTCATCATATTAGAAAGCTGTTATTGAGATAGGTTCATCTCCCCTCTTCTATTGGGGTAACCTCCACCAAAGCCCTGCTGAAAAGCCTCATTGTGGCCTGGAGGTGATTCAGGATGATCCCAAGTCCTGCCATTCTGGAAAGATTTCAAAAATACAATCCCCACTGAATATGTGTTTATCTTGGAAGTGTCAGCTTAGCCAAATTAGGGGAAAATTCCTCACCAAAACATTAAATAGCAAGTGATAATTTTTTCTTTTAGATTACAGTCTGCAGGAATTGTAGCATAGGGCTACTGGATGAAATACTAGCTCCTTGAAATATTGAAGTGTTTAGGTTAACGGAAGTTACAATGCCATGTTTTCACCCAGCTGTGATTCCTTCTCATCAATCTTTATCGTAGGCTTTGAAGATGTAACCCATTTAAGGTAATTTGCTTTGCAAGTTATTCATTAACTCCTAGGCAACTTAAGTACTCCATGCTGTTTCCTTGACTTTGTTCTTATTCTTTAAAAATTGGAATTATTTGTTTTTTCTTACAAGTGGAACCACAATGATTGAGTTATATCATCAGATTGGAGAATTTTTGAGGTTCCTGTCTTTCAGTTGATAGCTAGTCAGAGTACGGTCCCCTCACCTTGGTGTCACCAGGACACTACATGTATATACTTTGGCCATAATTTCACATTTGTGAATAAATAAATGTGGGTTGTCAGGTGCACAGTGGATAGAATGCCTGGTCTGAAGTTAGGAAGACTCATCTTTCTAAGTTCAAATCTGGCCTCACTTACTTGCTTTATGACCCTAGGCAAGTCACTTAACCCTGTCTGCCTCAGTTAACTCATATATAAAATGAGCTGGAGAAGGAAATGGCCAACTACAGTGTCTTTGCCAACAAAACCCCAAATGAAGTCACAAGACACAACTGAAATGGCTGAAGAAGAAAAATGCAGGATATAGTTAAAATAAATACAGAGCAGTTGGGAGGAAGACATCAGCCACAGGAGGAATCAGGAAAGATCTGTTGAAGAAAGTAGCAATTGAGCCTTAAAGGGAGCTCAATATTCTTGAGGTGAAGGTGACTGGAGAGAAGGGGTGGAGGCATTGCAGGTGTGAGGGATAAGGCACTGAGGCGGCAGATAGGATGTTGTAAATAGGGAAAAGCAAATGGGCGTATTCTGATGAAGTAGAGAGAGACGTAATGATGTGTAATCAGCCTAGAAATTAGGTCTGAAACCAAATTGTGAAAGACTTCAAATTACAGAGTAATTTATCCTGGAAATGAGGTAATAAAGGAGAAGGTGTGACTAGTTATATTCACTTGTGCTCTGGGAATATTTTGACAACTGTGTGGAAGACAAATTAAAAATGAAAAACACTGAATGCAGGGAGATCCATGTTACAGTCGTCTATGAGAGAAGTATAAGGACCTGAATCAAGTTGGTTGTGGTATGAGCAGCAAGAAAGGACAGAAGTAAGAGATGTTGAGATAGAATCAATGACTTGGCAACAGGTGGCATATGGGGGGGCAGGGAGTAAAAGTGATGAATTGAGAGTGACTTCAAGTTTGTGAACCTGGTAATGAAAGAGTTGAGATTTTGAAGGGAAGAAGATGAGGTCAGAGCATAAGAACCTAGTGGTGCTGGAGTGACTGGTGGTATTGCCCTTAACAAAAATAGGGAAGTTGGGAGGGAAGGGTAGGTTTCGAAGTAAAGGTAATGAGTTCAATTTTAGAGATGCTGAATCTGAGATACCTATGGAGTATCCAGGTAGAGATGCTTAGTTTTTGCATCATTAATGTAAATGTTGATACAGTTGTTTCAAGATTAACTATGACCTTCAAACAAGTTGATTTGACATTTTAAATATTTCAATACCACTTGTATATTTCTAAGCATTTACATAAAAGTTCTTTGACTATTAATTAGTGTTGATATAGGTCAGATAGAAGCAAAATAGCAAATCCAGTCACATCTGCAGCTTTATTAATTTGTTAGATAAAAGTACATTTCTACAGATGAAATATTATTATATTAACTCATAATATTATATTAACTCTTCATATTTGCAGCTAAATCTTTAATTCACAACTCGTATAATATAGCCTTTGGAAAACTACACTGTATGCTTATGAGAAAATGAGAATGAAAAGAGGAAATAACATTTTAGTATTTTTATGAAAAGAGTGTTGCCCTCAGACTCCCTGAACAAGTCTCAAGTATGAGGAACATATCTTGAAAACCACTGCTCCATGAGGTAGTTGATATGATGAAATCACTGCAAAGATATAGGGAGAAGAAGAGGCCCAGGACAGAGTGTTGTGGTATACCCATGCAGAGATGGTGGGACTTGGATGGAAAGGAAACAAAGAAGGATATATCAGGAAGTGAACCAGGAAAAAGGACTATCCAGAAGGAGGGAGTAGTTAACAGTATGAAATTCTATAGAGAGATCAAGAAGGATGAGGAACAAGGAAAGTCTTTTGGATTTAACAATGAAGAACTCATTTGTGACTGTGGAGAGAACAGTATTAGTCCAGTGGTTGGTATAGAAACCAGATTGTAAAAGGCTGAGATTTAATGGAAGGTGAAAAAGTGGAGACTTAAATATATAGGTAGCTTTTTTTTTCTTCTAGGAGTTAGGCCATGAAAGGAAAAAAAAACATATACAGTGATAGGTTGAGGAGACTGTAGGGTCAGGTGAAGGTTTTAAACTCAATCAGCAAGTAATTACTAAGTCCCTTTTTATGTGCAGGCATTGGGGCTACAGACACAGTGAAGGTGAAACAATTCCATCTTGTTGGGGGCTTACATTCTGTTGGGGAAGAGACAACACAGACACATACCAGGGTGCACAGAATATACATATAGTGAATAAATACAAAGTAGTTACGTTCAACCCAGACTAGGAATTCAAGGTGATAAGGTTTGATACTAAGGCAAAGAAAAGGTAGACTCTTTTGTAAATGCAATGTAGGATGGGCAGATCTTAGATAACTTCAATATGCCGATAATGAATAGTTCTTCTATCCATCTATTTATCCATTCATACACACGTTTTTATTGTTGTTCAAGCGTTCGGTTGTGTCTGACTCTTTTGGCAAAGATTTTGGAGTGGTTTTCCATTTCCTTCTCCAGTGACATGTTTATATACATACATGCAGCACAAGTTGGTAGAATTCCTTTGGTTCCAGAGGTTGTATTTATGAACTCATCAGTTGTTTTAGATATTTCTACATGTCTCCACTCCTTCTGGGGGAAGGGAGCCTCATTTATCTTGCCAGCATCTGATAGGAATTCAACCAGGAATTGGAGAAAAGATTTTTTAGATGGTTTGTGTTCCTGCTTGCTTGAACAAGTTGAGAGGAGCAAGAGAAAGTCATGTTCCCTTCGCACAATCTGAGTCCTCTACAAATATGTTAAATTATTTCCTCTTGGACCGTAAAGTAGCAATAATAAAAACTAACATGCATACAGTACTTTTAAGGTTTGCAGTTTTCCTTACAAATATTGTCTCAATTTATTCTCACAACAATCCTGTGAGATAAGTGCCATTATTATTCCCATTTCACAAAGCAGGAAACTGAAAAGTAGAATGGTTAAATGACTTGGGCAAGGTCACACAACTAGTTAAGTGTCTGAGGTAGCATTTGAACTCAGAACTTTCTGACTCTTAAGTCCCATGCTCTGTCTCTTGTGTCATTTAACTGCCCCTAGTAAGACGTCTCTTGCCTAATTGATTCTATTGTACTTTCCACAATGGCTATTCCAAACTTATATCATGAAGTTTTCCACACTACTGCTTCTCCCTCTCCTTTGCACCAAACAAAGCCCTTGCTCCATACTTCACTGAGAAAATAGAAGTCATTGACTGGCAGCTCTCTTGCTCATCTTTTCTGTATCTTCAAACTACTTAACAATTCCTCTCCCTGCCCAGTCCCCTCAATAGACTGAAAGTTCTTTAAGGAAAGGTGCATTTCAGTTTTGTCTTTTGTTCCCACCGTGTAGCACATCTTGCTGATGCCATGCACGTAGTAGGCACTTAAATATTTGTTGAATTGGAAAAGGCAGCAGCAAAGAACAAAGGACTGTCTAGATAGAAAGTTGGAGAATAGGAAAACAAATAAATGGCTGTGATGTAAAAGGGTTGGGAGCTGAGGCTAATGTTCCTTCTTTAAAATATAGCAGGAAGGGAATAGTCAATAAAATAAGTTTCAAAAGGCAGATGGGGCACAATTTCTTTCCTATGAATCAATGACTGTACTATGCTGCCTGACTCTTCCAGAGCTGCTAGGGTTTGGTATTTGTATACATTAGATCTTAAATTTCTGTTCCAGATAAGTAGAGACAAAATTTATAGTGGAAATAACATTAAAAGGGAACTTTTATTTATTTTCTTCATTTCAACTATTCCAAGCTTCTGATTAGTCTGTCCTAGCTCTGTGACAGGATCTATTTAAAACAAACAGAAAAAAAAAATCCAGAAATTAAGATTCAGAAGCAAATCCTGTGCCTATATTACATAGACGAGGGCATTAAGGTGTGCATTTGCAAACTGTCAGTGTTGTCTTTAGATACAGTCTAGGGATATAGCACTGAAGTTTTTTTTTCTTCAATTCATTAAACATTTATGAAGCATCTGCTATGCAGGGCAGTCTGCTAAACAATGAGATAGAAATAAGAAGAGGAAAAGGGCATTGAGTTTTTAATAAAGACTACACTAACCAGTGAGCAATTAAATACTAATTGGAGAATGATAAAATAGGTTCATTGGTAAATAGGTCTGTGTTGCCCTAATATCTCTCTTGAACTATACTCCTTTGTCCACATTGCTGTTCCACTATGTGATGAATAAAAAGTCTGAGAGACATAGTTTCTGGGTAATTGATAATTAGTTTATTAATTAGGCTAACAGATAATCAATAAATTGAGGTCAGTGGTTCTCTTGGTAAGAAAAACCCAGCATGGAGGTCCTTAAATGTTTAAATAATTTTGGCAATCAACTCTGATTGGTTAACCATTAGAGAATGAATGTTATAATGAGAAAGTAGGGCTTTTCTAATGAGGGGCTGGGAACTGACTTTGATTGACTCAGTGCCCTTGGACAAAGAGACTCATCTCCACTCCTACCACTTAGTTGAACACAATGGGTCGGAATTCACATAGATTCGATTTTCTTTACTCTTTAATCAGAAATAAGCTCTCCCAGTTGGATGGGGTCCTGCTATTCAATTGAGGAGTATGTCTCATTGTCAGCCCTGATATATGTGCGTGCAATGTGTGCACATGCTTGCACAGGCACACACACATACACACACACATGTATATATTTTACAGTTTATTTTTGAGGAAGCCACATCAGTTGGGGTCAGGGAAGACCTCACGTAGTGGGAGTACATGAGCTAAGCTTGGAAAGAAAATAAAAATTCTAAAAGACAAAGGTGAAGAGGAAATTACAGGAGACGGGAACAGACTCTGTAAAGTCATAGAATTGGGAGATGGAATGCAGTGTGTGAGGGCCTACAAGAAGGCTAGTCTTTGTGGACCTTAGAGTTTATAAAGGGGAGTAATATATAATAAAGTTGGAAAGATAGGTTAGAGATAGCCAGAAGAATTTGTCCTGAATTCCAGAGCTAATAGAGAGTCATTGGAGTTTATTGAGTAGAGGAGTGACATGGTTATACCTGGGTTTGAAGAAAATTGCTTTGATTTTGTGGAGGATGGAGTGGGGAGAGGCTTAACCCAGTGCAGCCAATTAATAAACTGTTGTGATAATCTGGGTAAGAGATGATGAGGGCCTGAACTCGGTTGTGGCTGTTGTGACAGATATTGTGGAGGTGCGATAGACAAAATTCACTAACCGATGGATTGTGAAGAGAGTGAGGAGAGATGGAGGGGACAAAGATAACTCCAATGTTGTGATTCTGGGTGAATGGAATATTGTGGGAGACTCTTCTCCTCTGAGGGTCTTCATTTCTTTGCTCTTCTGTAAAAAGGATTTGAGGAGGGACTAGATGACCTCCAAGGTCCCTTTCAGCAAGAAACTGCTAAGTCCAGAAGAGGTGAAAAAGGGAAGGAGAAAGGGGAGATTCTTGTACTACCAGGTGTTCTTCTGGTAGCCATGGGTATATGCAACTTAACAGAACTTGTCCAGTTGAAAAAAGTAACACGAAGGTTTTTTACTAAAAAGAAAACAAACTCAGAAGTCTTAAATATTTTGTTAAGTCATGAGTCAATGGAAACTATTACATACAAGGAGGCAGAACTGAGCCCCAGACTGAAGCTAATTTCATATTTTTGAAGCACATACAGAAGAAACATTAAGTGACATTGATCAAACAACAATACCCACGGAGGTTCGGGTAAATAATCATAAACTTCAAGAGCAAATCTGTCAGAGAATGTCCAGCCAATGGCAACATCTTGTTAACTTCCTCAAATGGTATCTCTTTTTTAATCTCAGCAAGTTTTTTTTCCTTTTTTCTTTGTAAAATAAAAGTATAGCTAAATGGGCATTTCTGTGCCACCCATTGTGAACATATTTTAGTTTTTAGAAGTTTTATTGACGTGTTTTACTTTGCATGCTTGTTCCTTTTTACTCTGAGGATTTCATTGATGCAAGGGTTTGGAAATTCCTTCCATTAATGCAGCTTAGTAAGGTATTTATAACTTAACATTTTAGAAAGTTATCTGGGGCAGTTTGAGGTTAAGTGCTAGTATGTACCAGGGTCAGGATTTGAATCCAGATCCTCTTGACTTTTAAGTACAGTTCTTTATCCAGTATGCCAGATGTTGACAGAGTCCAGCTGGGGGGCCTAATCTGACTCTCTGTCTGTTTTTGTAATGTCCATGAGGTTACTTATTATGCCAAAGTTATTTTCTGATATGCTCCTCCTCATTGAATCCTCCCTTAAAACAAGAAAAAAATTAAGGAAAAACTTACTAACAAAACAGCAGCAAAGTGTGTAGTCTTTGCTTCTGTGGTTTCTCTTCTCCTTTCTATCAAGAGGAGGAAAGTGTGTTTCGTTTGCTATTCTGGACTAAGACTGGCCTTTGAATGTTCTTTTCATTTCTATTATTCTTGTTACTGTGTGCTTTGTTTTCCTGGTTCTTAATGCTTTAGTGCATTTTAACCTTCCTATCTTTCTTTGGAATTGTTTCCTAAGGTGCAATAGTATTCTATTACACTAATACTCCATTTACTTAGCTGGCCACCGGTAGATATTTATTTACAGGATATGAACAAATGCTTTTCAAAAGAAGAAATGCAAATTATCAGCAGCCATATGAAATACTAGTCAGATTACACATACACACAGACACACACAGACACACACACAATATGAATTAAAACACTTCTGAAGTTTCACCCTTCAGTTCTACCCTGCCCCTGTAAAACTAGTGAAAAATGCCAAAAGACGCAAATAGTCAATTTTGGGGGGATTATGGCAAGGTGGGAACATGAGTACACGATTAGTGGAACTATGAACTGACCCAGCTTTTCTAGATAAGATTTAGAATTATATTAGAAGAGTCTTAAAACAGTCAACAGCTCTTGATCCAGAGATCCCATTATTGGCCACATACATACACCAAGGAATTAAAAAACAGAATGTGGCTTTGTATCTACACCAAATATTTGTAGCTGTACTTTTGTTATTTCAGCTAAATGTAAACTGACACGAAGTGGTTGGCCATCAGTTGAAGAGTGGCCAAAAAACTGCATTTTATGAATTTCATAAAATACCGGTCTGTTAACTGTTCAGCAAACTTTAAGCCCTTATATGTGCAAAGCACTATTCTAGGCACTGAGGGAGATACAAAGATGAAAAGAAAGCATAAATCCTGTCCTCAAGGGACTTCTGATCTGTTAGGAGAGATGTGAAAAGAGCACATATCATTGCTCTAGAAAATGGGAATATGAATTCATAGGAAAGCTATGGACAAAGTGCTTATGAGAGAACACTCTGGTGTCTTGTCAGAACTGATAAACAAAGTGCTATTTTTAGTGGGTAGTTCAGAATGTCGATTTCACTTTCTTTACTCCCAGAGTCCCTGCTGAGGAAAGGGTGGCCTGGTCATTTTTCAAAGCCAATTTGCTATGCAATTTTGACATCCCTGTGCTTTTTGAAGTTCTATGCCCTAAAATGCTATAAATAGAGGACAATGAAACCTGCAAGTTACAAGTCAGAGTATGAAAAACGTTTTGGATTCTGAATGTGAGATTCAGGAGAAGCCTAATTTTTTCTTAAAGCAGTTTTAAAAAATCTTATTCTATTTTACATGCCTTACCATTGTGTAAACAAAATATTCACAATATGTAATCAGAACTAGCATGTTATTTTAAGGAAACGTAGAATAGTGGAAAGAACTTTTTTAATCAGAAGAGCCAGGTTCAAACCAGGTTCAAACTAAGTGCCATATTGCCTCTTGACCAAGTCTCTCACTTTGCCTGTCTTTTTTTTTTTGCTTTTCTAGAAAAAAAAGGGTTGGAGTAAATGACATTCTATGTACCCTTCTAGCCCAACTCCCTGTGAATAACCGTAATTTTTAAACTTAAGATATCTGAGATTCAGATTTATCTCAAGCATGTTATGGAGTGAGACAGAATCAAGTAATGTCAAGAATAATGATCTGGATTCAAATCCTGGCTTTGTTCTTTATTATTTCTGCAGACCACTTACCATCTCTGGGCTTCAGTCTTGTCTTCTGTCAAATGAAGAGGTTGGATGAGATCATGTTAAGGTTTCTTCAGACTGAACTATGAGTCCATAGGAATAGCTCATCTCCTGGTTACTTACCTAAAGATCCATGGGAAATGCAATTTCTTTCCCCTTCTTCTCTTTCAGATTTCCTCTGAAAAGTAGATGCTCTTTAAATTACTGAATTACTGAATTCTTGAATTCAGTATTACTGAATACAAATTACTGAATCCTTGAAAAATTAAGAAGATGGAGAATCACAAGTATGACATGAACTAAGCTATGACAAATTTCACCTTCTTTCTTATTAGGCTTCAATTTCTTCATCTGTAAAAATGGAGAAAATTACACTCAATAATCTAGAAGTTATGATATTCTATAATTCTATGGGCTCTAGTTCTCGGGAAGGAGAAGAGTCTGAGCTAAGAGTTAAGATAATTTTAGTTATAATAGTATTTATGGTAGGTTAGAGAAGGTTGAACCAAGGCCAATGGGATCTTAAAATTAAGAATGTACGTGTTGGAACTTCCTAAAAGTCACACTGCTGTAAAAAGATCATAACATGGTAGGATTAGAGCTCGAAGAGGGCTTAAAACTCATCTACTCCAATCCTCTCATATAAAATCAATATCACTTTTGAATATTATCTGTGCCCCCCACTACAACCCCAGAATTGGAGGCTGATCAGCAAAGCTAACTGATAGAATGACCACATTTGACACCAAATCTAATATTTAACCCTCAGATTTCCTCGACAAAAATGAAAGAATTCTATTTCCTCTGTTCTCCTGGTTCTTAATGAGTTTTTTTGGTTACTTAGTTTGGCTTCCTTTGAATGATTTTTTCATTTGCATTTTTGTAGTCAACCTGATGAAATGAAATAAAAGCACAAACAGAGAAGCAAACCAAAGAATAAGTCCTGGGTGGGTCACTTAGTTTTTCAGGAATTGATTTTATAACAAGGATAATTAATCGATCTGCCAGGCTTATTGCATTTTGAAGCATCAATACATACACATCTTCCCAAGTTTCTCTGAATTCCTCCTATTAATCATTTCTTAACTGCATTGTAACATTTCATTCCTGTTCATATACCTTAATTCTATAGATGAGGAAATTGAAACCTAGAGAATTGAAATGACTTGTCTAGAGTAAGTTGAGAGTGGGAGTTAAATCTAGGTTTTCCTGACTCCAGGGTCACAGAAGTATTAAGTATCAAGACTAGGAATTGAACCCAAGCCTTTTGATTCCAAATTCATCATTTTTTCCTCACAATTCCAGGTTGCCTAGAAAGAGATTGCAAATCTGAAAGATCCTTCTCCTAGTTTATCTTTTACAACATAGAGTGTATTTCTTTCCTTAGAAAACCCCCTTTCCTTGGTATTTGTGTGTATGTACAAACTTTCAATGGTCATTTCTGTAAGATACTACTTAGAGAAATATGTTGCGAACACTCTCCCCTTCCTCCATGCCCACACACATACATGGTGTGAATGTTGATATTTAGTAGGTAGAAGCAGAATAGGGCATTGGATTTCCAGCTAAACTCAGATTATGCCAAGCAATCTAGGTAGGACTCTAATTGACCTCATGTGGGTGCTGTACTCAGATTTTCAGTTAAATGAGTAAAAGATAGTCAAGCCAATGAGATCATAATTTAAGTGGATAGTTTATTATAGTACTTCATTGAGAGACAAAGGTGTAATGACATTGCTGCCACAGAATTTCTAGAAGGACAAGAATAGAAATTTAATTAAAAGCCAGGGCCTTGAGATCAAAGCAAATGACTTTTTCCTGCCTTCATAATATGTCTGTTCTGTGGGAGTTTGAGTAACAGCCACATGATTTGAAAACACTCTTAATTTCATAGTACAGTTGGCAAAAATGATTTCTTATAAGCTGCAAATTTGGGTATAAAAATAAAGCCTTCAATCCAGCCCAAATATTTATTGACAAAGACTCAAAAATTAGAAGTTATCATTTTGTTTCCCCACATTTCATCTGACAACAGTTGTGTTCTAGGGTAAATACATATCAACTTGTATTTAAACTCATACAATTATACTAGAAACTGGTACTAGAATGCCCCTTCATTAAATGTTTACATTGCTGTAAAGCATGTCCTTTTACAATCTACCAATTTAAAAGATGTTTAAGGTGAAATTTTCTTACGTTCCCTTATTGTCCCAACAAAAGCAAATAATTTTCCCTTTCGTAGATATGGAATTTTTACTTAGACCACAGATTGGTATTTACCATCCCTTTTCTGTGAAGCTAGAGAAGGAAATGGCAAATCACTCCAGCATCTTTGCCAAGAAAATCCCACATAGGGTCAAAAAGAGTCAGACATGACTGAAATGACTGAGCAACAAGAAGAATCTGTGGGTAACAATTCTTTATATTTATATGTCCTTTGATTGGAGCACCTGCTTTGCTATTGTAATCTTTTTCTTATAAGTGGCCTTACTGGAAAACTATGTGTTCCTCTGTTTCAAATCCAACATAGGAAACTTTATAAGAAGTTGTGATTAAAAAAAAAAAAAGAGGAAGGCAAA
>CM053582.1:417247928-417261881 GCA_028627135.1 Pseudochirops cupreus
ATTTGTTGCAGATAACTGAAAGTGATTAACTTTAATATGGAGCCTCTAAGATCCAAGAGTGGGATTGAAAGAACTGCAGTGGGTAATATCCTCGTGAAGCCCATCAATGATAAGCCTATAATGAAATATCAAACAAATAGCGGAATTATATGGAGTGAGAGTGAGCGTGTGTGTGTGTGTGTGTGTGTGTGTGTGTGTGTATGTGTGTGTGTGTGTGTGTAAGACAGACAGAAAGAGAAAGAGAGTGAGAGAGAGAGAGAGAGAGAGAGAGAGAGAGATGGTCAGATTTCTGCTTTAGGAAAATCACCTTGGTGGCTGAATGAAGGATGGATTGGAGTGGAGACAGTTTTGTGGCAGGCAGACCCACTAACAGACTATTGTAATAGTGTGTGTTGTGAATTGATGAGAGCCTGCATCAGGGTGGTAGCAGTATCTATGAAAAGAAAGACACACGTTCAAAAAAAATGCTGCACAGATAAAATTGAAAGGCCTTGGCAAGAGATTGAATATGGGTTAGTGAGGGAGAGGTAGTGAGGAGTCAAGGGTGACACCTGAGTTATGAACCTCAGGGACTAAGAAGACTGTGTTGCCCTTGACAGTAATAGGAAAGTTGGAGGGGAGGGTTAACAAAATGTTTCAAAACTATTTAGTTTAAGATGTCTATTAGACATCCATTTCGAGATGTGTAAAAGACAGTTGGAGATGCAAGATTGAAGGTCAGCAATGAGGTTAGGGTAGAATAGGTATATTTGTGAGTCATTAGCATAGGGAGGTAATTAAATTCATGGGAGCTGATGAGATCACCAAGTGAAATAATATAGAGGGAGAAATGAAGAGGAACTAGGGCAGGCCTTGTGGGCCTGATCTATGTGAAGATCCAAGAAAGGAGTCTGAGAAGAATTGGTCAGATAGGTAGGAGGAGAAGCTGGTGAGAATGATGTCATGAAAACTTAGAGAAAAGACACTATCAAGAGAAAGTGTTCAATAGTGTCAAAGATAGGAGGGAGGTAGAGTAGAATGAGAAAAGATTTCTGGATTGGGCAACTAAGAGATGATTAGTAACTTTAGAGAAAAAATTTAGTGGAATAATGAGTTCAAAAGCTGGGTTGTAAAGAGTTGAGAAGAAAGTGAGAGGAGAGGAGGTGGAGGCATCTATTGTAAGCCGCCCTTTGACAGAGTTTAGCATGAAGGACAGAAGAGCTATAGGACACCAGTTAGCAAGGATGAAAGGAACAAATGAGGTTTGTTTTTTTAAAGATGCAGGAGACAAGGAGATGTTTGAAGGGAGTAGAAAAGGAGCCAGTAGACAGGGAGAGACTGAATGAAGGAAGATAAGTGACAGAGTGGGCATGATACAGGGGGCAATTTATTGTAGGAGATGGGATAAAGTGGGATGGCTTGTTCAGGTGAAAGGGTTAGCCTTAGTAAGTATAAGATCACCTCTTTCTGTGAGATGGGTGAAGGAGGAGAATGTAATAGAAGGCATCTGAGTGATATCAGGAGAAAAAAAGGGAACGCACAGCAAATTATTTCCCTTTTTTCTGTAAAATATGAAACAAGGTTGTCAACTAATAAAATAAAATAGGAGTTGGCATCAGGGCAAAGGAGATTTGAGGGGGGGATGAAAAGATTTGGTTGAAAGTGGGAAAGAGTTAATAAGGGCAGTATAGTAGGATTGCCTAGCAGCAGTGAGGGCCCAGTTGAGTTTGTGCAAATAAATTTGTAGTGGACCCAGTCAGAACAGTTGTATGATTTTCACTGTTGGCAGCGAATTGTTGGAGTGGTCCAAGGCAAAGGCTTTACAGGGTACAATCCGCAATACAATAAGGATAGAGTTTGGTTCACCAAACATTCATGATAGAGAAAAGAGGAGAGAGATGCTAGTGCAGGGGAGATTGTCTGGGAGAGAACTGAGGGGTCAAAGTATTTTAGGGCACGGTGTGAATGAAGAATAGGATTTGTAAGGGAGGACAGAGAGAGAAGTAGAAAGCCAATATGTTATGGGAACTCTAAGAGCATAGAGGTAGCACATTTTATGGGTGATGACAAGATCAAGGTTATGACCATTCTTCTGGGTGGCTGAAACAAGTGTGAGGTTCAAGAGAGAAGTGAATAGGTTGAAAAACTGAGTGGTTGGGGTGTTTGGGGAAGAGTCCATTTATATGTTGAAGTCCTCAAATATGAGGACAGGAGTTATGGAAGAGAGGAAAAAATACCAAAAACCAAACTTTGGTAATCATATACCAAACTTGTTGAGGAAGGGAAGGGGAGTAATGTGGGTGTCTATAGATAGCAACTACTAGGATTTTTATTGGATGGTAGATAATGAACAGCAAGAACCTCAAAGGAAAAGAGGTTAGTGAGTGATCGAGGAAGAGGGAGAACCTGGAAGTAGCAATTCAGTGATAGCTAGAAGATGGAAAGAGTGGGAGAAGAAAAGATTTAGGATGAAAGGAAGTTCATTGTCATTGGAACAGGCATTCTAGGAGTGCTCATTGGAAGGGACTTGTGGTGTTTGCTTGGGACTTTGGGGTGGAATAGTTGAGGGGGATGGAACTAGGGAATCTGGTAGTGGAGGGTGGGGAATGGGGCCTGGAAGATGACTTACAGGGTTTCACTACAATGTGTGTAGGTCATGCATAGGATATGACCAAGTATGAGAATAGATGACATATCTGTCATCTGAGGACCAGCTTAATCAAGTCAGAGAGGCTCATCTCCAGCAGGTTAGCTATCAGGTGATGAATTATTTCTGCTACATCAACCCCCAAAAGTACAATATATTGAGAATTTGCCATCTGTATAAATAGAGGGAATACTCAACAAACACCTATGAAATCACAGATCCTTGAAGCACTGAAATATGTTATCCTTTTCTGGAACATAAGAAGTGATAACAATTATAAAAGACAATAACACTTAGAAAAGGATAATTTTCAGTTTCTTGGATGAAAGAGGTTCTAGTGACAGAATTTCTGATGAGTGAGTATGAACATGTGTTGGCACTTGACCTCAGTGTTGTGTCTTTAAAGCACTTTAGAAAATATTCTGTGATAAATCTTTAAAACAGTATAGAAATGTGAGTTTTTCTTTTCCTCAGCAAAATCTAGGTAACTTAATCAGATCGACTAATCAATATCATCTCTTGAAAACATGACCTTCTGCCAAGTATGTAAAGGAGTAAAGCTAATGTCTAGTAGATATATACCACACTTGAAATCATCATTTGGTAAAATGGATCTAGCTAATACTTAGTACTTGTGTTCTTCTCTTGACTTGGAATGTTCTGTTCTCTTCCTGTTGCAGACTGAAAAGAGTTGCATGTCCGACCTCTGCAGACAGCAACTGCATTCTAGCACAACCCAATGTTTGGTTAAGGGCTAAGAAACATGATAGATTGTCTCTAGCCCATTCCCTTCTACTTCACAAAATTGGACAGTGTTGATCTGAGCATTATGATAAACATCTTTTAATATTAATGGTGAAAGGTTTGTGTTAACTAATGTTTCACTCTGCAGCACACTGTCTTGTAGCAATCCTGCCATATTATGAATATAAGTTTGAAAAATTTCAGGAAATAGCTGTCTAGAAACAGTAGTAAACTATTCAAGCACAAGTCAAATTCAGTGGAAATTTATAAGGCAAAATATTAAAATTTTATCGTGATGAGTCTATAAATCTAGTTTACTGCAGTATGTTATTAGATACAGAGAATTTGCAGTGAAGTCCTCTGTCACTGAAAACACCCATCAGAGAATGATCCAGTTCCTGTCCATTTGAGAGGCAGCCTGGTGTAGGGGAGAAGGAGCTGGCCTTGAAGCCAGGAAAACCTGAATTCAAATCCTGACTGTGTGGCCCTGGGCAAATCACTGAAACTCTTAGTACTCTAGGCAGTTTTTAAGATTACGAGCTGCAGAATTGAAAGAGAGAATTTCCTCATTTTGGAATTCCCTTTAGCAGTGAACTTACCTGATCATTCTCTTGTCTCTGATGTATATCTTATATTAAATACATTTGTAATTTTTCTCTGTGATATAGTATAAGAAAAGAAATGTTGTTTGGTCATTTCAGTTGTGTACAACTCTTCATGATCCCGTTTGGGATTTTCTTGACAAAGATACTGGAGTGGTTTGCCATTTCCTCATCCAGCTCATTTTTACAGATGAGGAAATTGAGGCAAATCGAGTTGAGTTGCCCAGAGTTACAAGCTATTAAGTGTCTGAGGGCAGATTTGAATTCAGGTCTTTCGACTCCAGAGAGGGCACTGTATTCATTGTGCCACCTAGCTGCCGGGCAAGAAAAGAGATATATGTAATAAATTGGCAGGGAAACTATTGTCTTTAGTATGGCATAACTAGAAGGTGACTAGTCCTTTAAGTGAAAAAAGGCGGAAAAAAGAATTTAATTTAAGGGTGAGTACTAGCTCATGTGACCAGGAGGAAGTCACTTAAATCTCTCTAGACCCCTGTTGTCCTCATCTCTAAAGGGAGAAGGTAGGACTAGATGACCTCTACATTTTATGATCTTTGCTTACAAGAGGATATTGTATCCAGCTTATTGTAGGATAAGGATGCTTTATATACAATTC
Organism: Pseudochirops cupreus; assembly: GCA_028627135.1. Lineage (NCBI taxonomy): Eukaryota > Metazoa > Chordata > Mammalia > Diprotodontia > Pseudocheiridae > Pseudochirops > Pseudochirops cupreus. The sequence goes on from CM053582.1 coordinate 417,252,517, forward strand.
AAACCACTTTCCCATTCTGCTGTAGAGTAAATGAGGAAGAATTATTGAACTAATTGAAATTTTAAAGCCCAGTATAATAACCCTAGGACCTTGATGACTCAGATATACACTGTTTTAGTCATTAGTACAAAAAAAGAGCATCTTGCTAACACCATTGATTCTGTAGATGAAACCATAGAATGACACCAAGAGATAAGTAAGCACTGAATACTTTTTGACATATATGTGAGCAAAACTTGAGAGATATTCTTGATGATGACAATTGATTAATTAGAAAGATAATTAGCCTTTACCAGCCAAAATGAAGGCAGCTGTAAGCTCCCTGAAATTCACCCAAAATTAAATTTGAGCATTTTTTTCTCCTCATCACAGTGCTATTTCTCATAGCACTTCAGTGACTGTTAACCAATGACAATAAAAGATCCTGCATACTTTGGTAAAGCTTCAATAAATCCCCACAAGCCTGATGTTGCTAAAGAAAGCAACACTGATGTCCAAAATTAAGCTACCACCCAGCAAAACAAAGGACTTTCTTTTGGAACTGAATATTTCCTTAAATCCTCAAACCTTTCACTTTGGGAAGTAATGTTTTTTTTATTCCTCACACCTTTCCCTAATCCCAAATCTCTTTATCTTGTTCTTCCATTCTTTCACGATCATAGAAAAATAGGTGTCATGGTCTGGGAAGGATGTTTTTTAGAGATTAATGTTTTTGATTTACTTTTCTTTAATTGACATGTTTAAAACACAAAAGCATAGAAATTATGCTGTAGCAAATCAATGCGTATTTCAAAATGATTTCATATTTAAGAGATTCATTACCTCTTTAATATTCTTCTTTTTCTCCCCATACCTATCAGCTGGAGTTGAAAATGGATATGTATGGACACTTCCCCCCTGCCCCTTAGGATAAAGGGATTTTTCCACTTTTATGGCAAAGCATGGAGTCTTAGAATTGGAAGGGCCTTGGACGTCATCTAGTCAAACCTGAACAAGAATCATTTTTCCCTCTCAATTCCCCCTCTTGCCCCCACACCTGACAAGTAGTAATCTAGACTGCTTAAAGACCTCCGATGATAAGAAGCCCAACCTCTCAATGTAGTCCATTCCAGTTTTCCCTAGCACTAATTTTCGGGAAGCCCCTCACCCCTTTCATCATACCTAAATTTACCCATTTTCATCTTCGAGTCATTTCTTCTAGTACCATCCTCGGAGACAGGGAAAACACCTAAAATAACCATACCAATAAGCCAGCATTTCTTCCCTTTTTTTTTCTTTTTGTTACTCAGGTCTCAAATAAATAATTAATTAATTTTTAGTTTTCAACATTCATTTTTATAAGATTTTGAATTCTAAAACTTCCCCTCCTGCCTCTCTACCCCCTCCCCAAGACTGCATTCAGTCTGATATAGACTATGCATATACAATCATATTAAACATATTTCCACATTAGTCAATGTTGTGAAAGAAGAATCAGAACAAAAGGGGAAAACCAAGAGAAAAAAAAAGAAAGAGAGAGAAAATAGTATGCTTCAATCTGCATTCAGACTCCATAGTTCTTTCTCTGGATGTGAATAGCATTTTCCATCATGAGTCTTTTGGAATTGTCTTACTCTTAGAACATTGTATTGCTGAGAAGAGCTAAGTTCATCAGAGTTGGTTATCACACAATGTTGCTGTTACTGTGTACAATGTTCTGGTTATTCTCACTTCATTCAGCATGAGTTCATGTAAGTCTTTCCAGGTTTCTCTGAAGTTTGCCTGTTCATCATTTCTTATGGAAAAATAATATTCCATTTCATTCATATACTAACAACTTGTTCAGCCATTCACCAATTAATAGGTATCCCCTCAATTTCCAATTCTTGACCATCTCAAAAAAGAGCTACTATAAATATTTTTGTACATGTGAGTCTTTTTCTCTTTTTGATGATCTCTTTAGGATACAAACTAATAGTGCTATTGCTGGATCAAAGGGTATGCACGGTTTATAGCCCTTTGGGCATAGTTCCAAAATGCTCTCCAGGATGGTTAGATCAGATCACAATTCCACCAGCAATGCATTCCTGTTCCAATTTTCCCACATCTCCAACATTTATCATTTCCCTGTTTTGTCATGTTAGTCAATCTGATGGGTATGATGTTGTTCTAATTTGCATTTCTCTAATCAATTGTGATTTAGAGCATTTTTTCATATGATTATATTAGCTTTGATTTCTTCCTCTGAAAACTACCTGTTCATATCCTTTGACCATTTATCAATTGGGAATGACTTATGTTCTTATAAATTTGACTCAGTTCTCTATATATTTTAGAAATGAGCCCTTTATCAGAGACACTGGCATAAAAATTGTTTCCCAGTTCTCTTAAGCCAGAATCCCTTAAAAATCTCTCATCCCCTGTTTCCCTGATTGCTGATGAGTGGTTAAGATAGTTTTACAACTTCCCTTTTTGGCAGGTAAAGAAGTAGTGAGTGACTATGGCATTTAAGTTACCTCTTTTTGGAAGAATCTTCTAAAAGAGACTTTATTACTTTAGTATCTGATAGTTTGAGTTTCAGCACAGGTGCTGACAACAGTTAGTCTGCCTATGCTCCTTTCTTGCCAAAGAAAAGAAGAAATATATGTTATGAGCTCTGTGAATGGAAAACTTGAAAACAAAAACAAAAGCTAACAAGAACATACCAAGTTTAAAAACTTCTGACTTGTCTAGCCTGTCATTTGTTTCACTTAGTTGTACTATTTAATGTTTTCAAGAGTTTGAACATTTAGATGATACATGGGTAGAATGTGAAACATGAACTGGAGATGACTCACATATTTTCTAAGCTAGATATGCAATGGTAAGGCAATTCATTGTTTCTTGGCATTCTGTTTTCCTTTCTTCCAGTCATTCTCTTCCAATAGCAAGTACTTAAGAAAATTATGTATTTTTTCTAATAGATGCCAAATGGTGATGTTTAGACTCCTCCATGACGGAACACCCCTATATTTATTTGAAAATGCTAATCTAGAGCTCTAGGTACTTTTAGCTATGACCTATTTAAAATTAAAAACTGTTTACAAAGTTGAATGAGAAAATGACCTCTCCCATGTTTAATATCCCAGAGTTTATCTTAAGAAGGTAGTTGAAAAATTACTTTTTAACTCCTTGATGTGCCTCATTTAAATTTAGCTGAGATGACATACAGATATTCATGAAACTCATATTAGACAAAGGACTCCAGCCTATTGGGCAGATCTTTTATGAAGAATTTACTAGAAGATGTGAATAAGAATGATAATTTCATGGTTGGCCATTCTTGAAATGGACATTTTCATGGTAGACCAAAATGAGTTTGCAGGCATGTTACCAGCACTGACTTTTGTGCAAAAAAATGAAATGAATATATTAAGTAGGAAATGTATGATAAAAAAAAAAAGTAGCATGCTGTTTATGTACTAAGAGCAAAATATAACCAGGAGCCCAAATGCTATGACTTTAGGCCGTTAATCTTAGAGGAGGGATCACCAGTACATGGGGCATAAAATTGTTATGGAGGCTTTATGGCAATATATGAATAAGAATTGTATAGGATGAGAAGGCATGAAAGAATTGTGCACTGCAACATTGGAGGAAATAACTGTGATTACTGCCTCATTGAGGTATGAACACTACATGCCAAAGATGAAATGTTATGGAATATTATCTACCTTGGTGGGAAGACCACCAATGGTGTTCCAGTGTCAATGGATTGTTTTATTTAAGCAAGCAGAATTGTGCAGTACACCTCATGCAGAACACAGCTAAATGAAACTTCCTTGTAAAATCCAAGAGTGATGCTTCTTCCTTCCTGTCATCACTGACAGAGCTTACCCAAGTATAGGACAGTACTAGTATACCTACTAGAATTTATCTACTTGTCTTTATTCTTTAGAGAAGTGAATAAATTCTCAGACCTCTATATTAAGGAGCTTTATCTCTCTTTTGCATGTGTAATCCTGTCATGTCTATTTGTGTGTTTCCTACCACTTCCTAGAAACAATTTCAAGGATAATGGCAGAATTGTAAAGTGTTTTTTTCATTTCATCCTTCATCAATTTATGTAAATCTTCAAAATTGTTCAATTTAATAATTTGATATTGTAATATAAATTACTCATCAGGTTCTTACTTCACTCTGAATCAGTTCATAAAAGCCTTGACATATCTCTTGGAAATAATTTCCATTTCTTAATAATAATAGTATTTCATTATATTCTGATTTCCACAAGTTACTAAAGAATCCTTCAACTGATGGGTGTCCTTTTAGTTTCCAGGTTTGGAGTTTATTTATTTTATTTTATTGTTATTTCTACCATGCAAAGAGCTGCTATAAATATTTTTATACATATAGGACCTTTTCTTTCTTTGATCAGGAGATCAAAGAGTGTAAAGGGGTAAAGAGTGTGCAGTAGTGTTGCTGGATTAAAGTCACACTGTTTCTTAATTTTTTTGTGTGTACAATGTATAATTAAAAGCATTTTCCAGAATTGGTATATCCATTCACAATGCATTAATATGCCTTTTTTCCCCCCACTTCCCCTCTAACATTTTTTATTGTCTTTTTTTGTCATCTTGACCAATCACCAATATGTGAGATTTGAATCTCAGAATTGTCTTAGTTTATATATATATTTTAAATTATTAGTTATCTGGAATGTTTTTTCTTTAGCCTGAGTTTCTTCTCTGAAGAATTGCCTGTTCACGTACTTAGACCATTTCACATTTGGGAAAGGTTCTTATTCTTATAAATTTGTATCATGTCCTCATATAGCTTGGCAGTGAGACTTTTACCAGTGGAACTTGCTGCAAATACATATTTTTCCATTTTAATATTTTATAAAAAAATCTTAGCTATATTAAATTAGTTGGTATAAAAACTTTAATTTTATTTTTTTTCAAACTTTAATTTTAAATAATCAAAATTATCCATTTTTTCTCAGTAACCCATTCTATTCCTTGAGTTTTCTTCCATCCATAGATCTTACAGTAATTTGTTTCCCTATTTCTTTAATTTGTTTGTGATGTGACCTTTCATGTCTAGGCCACTATCCATTTGGAATTTATCTTGGTATTATTACAATATGACATATGATATATTGGTCTAATTCCATATTGTTATCTAATTTTCCCAGCAATTTTTATCAGATACTGAGTCCTTATCCTAGTAGTTTGTTTTTTTTGTATTTCTCAAACCCTAAGCAACTAATATTAGTTGTCTTCTGTATGTTCTCTACCTAATCTGTTCTACTGATGGACCTCTATTTTTAAAATTCTGTACAAAATTTACTTTGAGAATGGTTACTTTATAATATAGTTTAAGACCTGCTGAATTTCACAGAAGCATAGAATTTTAGATTGATCAGATCTTAGAAGATCTTTTTTATTTGACAGAGGATGGAACTTAGGCTCAGGAAGGCCCAAGTTAGTCTTGTCTCCTTACTCCTAATGTAATCATCTTTCCTTTAGAAAGGCAATGTGTGTTAGTGGAAAATTAACTGGTTTTAGAGTCTGCTGCCTCTATTGCTTATTAGCTTTATGGTCCTGAAAAAGTCACTAAAACCATTTGGAGCCCTATTTTCCTAACCTGTAAAATGGATGAAATAGTTGCTTTGATATATATACTTCAGAGAATTATTGTAAGAAAATATGTTGTAGCTATAAAGTGTTATGTAAAAATGAGGAATGCTACCTCTCAGAGCACTGAATGAATGTACTTCTTGGGTTCATACTTGTGGGGCACACATAAAATGTCTAGAAAAGTTGCGGTGAGTCCCTTAAAAGAGGGAGAATGATTGGATGCTTATCTGGCTCTAACTAATACATTTATGACCAAAGTACTTACCTTTGCTTTACCAACAACTTTGGAGTATAGGTTAAATGCAGACTTCACTAAATGATAAATATGAGACTTACTCTACATTTTCTCTCCTATATAATCCCTAAAATGAAATATAAAAGTAAATGCCTTAGGATTAATGATTATGCAGAAATCTACTTACTATGGCACAAAGCCAAATGGTATGTGTTTTGCTTATTTCTACTTTCTAAGCATTTTCCTTTTTACTTCGTCTCCTTTTAAAATCATCTGCCAGATCCTATCTTGTTCTCGAGCTGTGAAATCTGGAGTCCCAGTATGTTTGGGTGACGATGTTTGCTAGAGGTAGCACCTGGCTGTACATTCTTAAAGCACCTGTTCCAGACCTCAACCCAACCTCAGAATTCTTGATATTTATTGTTTCTGGGAAGCAGCAACAATGATGAGCAGTCTGTGCACAGAGTGGGAAATCTTAGTACCACACATGTTTGTAAACCTCAAATGAACTATCCTTTTGGAACTCATCTTGGAATATACTGTGATTTATTGGTCTAATTTCATACTGTTGTCTAATTTCCCAAGTTATTTTTATCAGATGGTCTTTATCCCAGTAGTTGGGAGTTTTGTGTTTCTCAAACCCTGTACATTCTGTATCTAATCTGTTTCACTCATTGATCTCATTTTTTTATATTCAGTACCAAAATTTTTTTGAGAATTACTACTTTATAATATAGTTTAAGACCTGCTGAATTTCATAGAAGCACAGAATTTTAGAACTGTCAGATCTTAGAAGATCTTTCATGTAAAAGATGGGGAAACTGAGACTTAGGTGTAGTGATGTTGGCTTTAAATCTAGTGACTAGGACCTACCTGGTGTGACATTCTCAATCATGGACCAGTAACCACAGTTTGAGCACTACTTTTTACATCCTACTGGGTTCTGATTGTTATTCTTGAAAATTACTTCAGTTTCTTTTTCTTGGGCAGCCAAAATTTGATTCCTTGTAAATTCTACCTATTGCTTCTAGTTTGGGCCTCTGGGCCTAAACAGATGATATCTCTCTATTGCATGTTAACTCTTCAAATACTTAAAGACCACCATCATGATCATTCATGCTTTCATTTTCTAAACTAAACTTCCGTGATTTCTTCATCATCCTTCACATAGCATGGTTTATTGCCAATGTGATACCTTTAGCATCTTCTGTGAATATGCAAACATTTTTCCAGGGTTGAATTGCAAAATACAAGAAACTCCCTTCCTCAAAGATGAAACCAAGATATTTATTTGGATACCAGAAACCCAATTCCACCACCGTAACAAAGAAGTTTATATATATCACCAATCCAGGGAGCACTGCCATCCCCAAGCCTTCCCTCCATTAGGCCCTCCTACAAACAAGCTCCCCTAGGCAAAATTCTTCGTTCTCTCACTCAAGCTAGCTGCTCTGTCTCAGCTCTGCCTCACTCTCTTCAGTTCCACTCTTTCTGCTCCACCTCTTTGGCAAGTTCCTCCCACTGTGTGACTCAAGCTCTGGGCTGGACCAAAGCTCAAAGCAGGTCACATGGGCCTATTAAGACACAGGGAAGTTCTTCAAATTCCCTTAACATTACACATGGTTTCTAATTTCCTCATCATTTAGATTGTCCTCTTGCATATGCTTAAGCTTGTTAGTATCTTTTTATGATGTGGGTCCCATAACTTCCAATGATAATCAGATGCTAAGTTATTTGTCTTCTCAGTGGGCTTAGCCTCTCTCTGTATCTATCTTTTATGGACTAAGATCAAATTAGTCTTTTTGGTTGACCATCACATGGCTGATTTATACTGAATTTATAATCTGCTAAAAACCGCCAGGATTTTATTTTTTTTTTCTTTTGCATGAACTTTGTCTAACTTCATCTTCCCTAATCTATTCTTTATAGACTCATAAGACTTAGAGCTGAAAAGGAGCTTGGGACTTAGTCCATCCTCTTCTTCTTACAGATGAAGAAAGTAAGTCTTAAACAGGTCATACTGATAACAAATAGTAGAGTGGATATATTTGCCTTTCTTTTTCTTCCCTTCTATCTCTTTCTTCTTTTTTTCCTTCCCCCTTTCTTCCTCCTTTTCATCTCCTTTCTCTCTTTCCCCTCATTCTTTCCCTCTTTTTCTCATTCATTAAATTTTTTTGATACATTTGAGAATATTTACTTCAGTGACTAAATTATTAATTTTCAAAACTCTGCTGAAAACAAATTCACTCAGATTTGGTACTGAAAATGATTGCTGTGAGAAAAGAGCACACTGTTGCAAAAACAATCTTCCTGAGACACTGGTAAAGCCACGTCAGTCTCTTGCTTCAAACCTTTAGTAATTCTTCACTGCCTACAGGATAAAATGTAAACTGCTCCACTAGACTTTGATGACCCTCTTTAATCTGGCTTCCACCTACCTTTCTGACCTTATTTTATCCTACTCCTTTTCATGAACTCTAGTTAGCTCTTCTCTGAACTCCTGACTCCATTTCTCGCCTCCATACTTTGGCACATACCATTCTCCATGCCTGAAATTCAATCTTTCCTCATCTCCACCTCTCAGAAACTTTTAAAGTTCATTTTATGTTACCACCTCCCCTGCTAAAACTTCTTTAATCCTTCCCCATTGTTAGTGGTTTTTCCTTCCTTTTTCTTTGTTCCTATAACTTGTTTGTGAGCATATATCATTCTAATAGAATATAAACTCCTTGAGGGCAGTATGACTTTGTTTTGTCTTTGAATCTCCTGCACACCGTGGGCACTTAAATATATGCTGGTTTTTATTGAATTGTTGAAGAATCTGTTAACTTGTCATTAAGTGTACATTAATCCTGCCTTTTTTTCTCCCCACTGTGGAAACTCTTGGGGGTTCCCATAATTTAAGACAGCAGCTTTATATTACTAGCCACAATATGAGTATTTAGAAATTACATTGAATATTTTGAACAACAATTGTTCCTTGAAAACAGTGGGAAGTAAATTACTTATTACTCCTTAAATCTGATTTAAAATACTTCCATGGTAATAGTTTGGCATCATGGAAAAATCTAGATTAGGAATTAGGAAAACAAGTTTCTAGTCTTAGCTCTCCTGTTCGACATTGGGTCACTCACATTATTTTATGTAGTTATAGCTTCCTCATCTGTTAAATGTGGAAGGTTTCAGTAGGTAATCTCTGAGGTCCCTTTTAGCTCTTAGTATTTTTGATCATAAGATTAATTGTCCTTTATAACTTGCTTTCTTAACTCCTAAATTTTGAAAACACAGTTAAGCTGGAAAACCTTCTACTTGGCCTAACATTTCATCAAGTCTGCTGATCAAACAAGAGTCAGACAGCTAGCCAGGAAGTTTTACTCAACAGTACTATAGCAAGGGAAGCACTTGATATGGAAACCCTGTGATTCATATCTGTTATCTACTTTCCTTTAACTTTTGAATTAGGTTGTAGCTTTCATTAGCGCTGTCCTCTTAGGATATATTTTACAACAAAACCACTTTTATATATGTAT
>CM053582.1:417262381-417307020 GCA_028627135.1 Pseudochirops cupreus
ATGTATATATATAAACATAGATATACACTAAAGATATACAAAAGAGGCTAAGGAAAAATGATTAGCAGATAGAGGAAATTGCTGAATTATGCATTGTTTTATTCTGAATTTGGGATCCTATATCTTTATGAGGCTGAATTTATTGCTGCTCACAAGATGATGTCCAAAGTAAATGCGGACCATAGCTATTTTTGTGCTGTTGATTGGATTATTCTGTGGGAATAACTAAATTGCCTCACAGAGAGAAGTCGTAAGTAAAATTTTTCAGAGAACTTCCTACCTTCTTGTCTGATCCTGAAATTTTAAGCAGATTTCTAACATAATCATGGATCTTTGTCCCCCATTGCATTTTGGCAGAAATGTGTCATCTATATGCAAATTGAACATTAATAAATAATGCTGTCAAATTAGCAATAGTGGATGATGGTACCAGGAAATTGTATGGGAGAGGTGAGAGTGTTCTGAGTCCTACCCAAATGAAAGAATTGAACTATAACGTATTTATAGAGTTTTTAAGAAATCAGATTATTTGGCACAATTAAAAAGTATCTTTAATCAAGAAGGAATTACTTCTTTGAAAAATCTGTAAGTGAGAAAGGGTAAAAATTAAAGGTAACTGATAGAGTTCTTCTGTTCCCCTCTTCCTGTTTAATTTTTTTTAATCCTCCTGAGATCTCTTAGAGGTTTTTCCATGGTTATTCCTCATTACTATGGCCAGCACTCTCTTCAGGTTTATTTTTCCCTCTTTCTCTGTTGTATTGTGTCTGTGTCTTATATAGCTTAAAATCTCAAAAGGCTTTGATATTTTGTCATGTGAGAAGACAGCATCATATCTGCTTAATCTGCCTCAAATCAGTTGCAAGAATTAGGCTGTTATTGAATTGTGGTGTGTAAGAGTCAGAAGGGGCCTCTGTGATCAGCAAGTCGAACTCCTACTTCCACTCCCATTTTATAGATTTGGAAACTGAGACCTAGAAAAAAGAGAATCATTTGCCTTAAGGTCACACACAAGGCAGTTACATGTAAGACTGCGCTCCAGATTTTCTGACCCTGTCATTTACACCTAACATATTTACTTAGAAATCAAGTTTGGCCATTAGCCACCATTGTAGACCATGTACTTCCCTTTGGATTATCAGAATTAGTGTGAAATATCCTCCAAGGCTATTATTTTTTATTTATTTTTTCACAACAGGTAGTATAGTGCCAAAATGATCTTCCTAAAGCTGACTGTGTTATTTTGCTGCTAAGAAATATCTTCAGTGGTTCCTTATAGCCCTTAGAATAAAATACAAGCCACTTACCCTGTCATTTGAAGCCCTCCAATATGTTACTGCAATGCACATTTCAGAATTATTTCTTATACTATCCTTCATAAATTGTAGCTATTTTCAAATTTAGCACCCATCCCCTCTGCTTAGAATCATTATTAAAGGTACAGCTATGCCTCTCCTAATGAGTTTTTTTTTTTTGCCTCTGTGTATGTCATGGAATCTTTTGGCAGCCAGATGAAACCTGTACATTCCTCAGAATACTCGTTTAAAATGCATAAAATAAAATACCTAGGATTACATAAGAAATCAAATGGATTGAAATAGTTATAAATAAAAGAAAAAAGGTTCTTGAAACCAAGATTGAGAAACCTTGCTCCAATATGAAAGTAGTTATACACTTCCTTATTTAGGCCTCTGTTTGGTCAGGCAGATGGAAAGGGGAGTGTATCATTTTCCTTCCACGTCGATGTTGTACGATTTCCAAGGTTAGTGAGTGACATGGCCACCACCTGAGTGATTTCTATTGTACTAAGCCTGAGACAGTGTCATTTTTTTGGAAAGAAGCCAGTCCCTAGGGTTGCATCACTGAATTTTCCTGTCTCTTATTTTAAAGGGAGAATTTCAGGACCTACAGAGAACAGGCCTACAAAATTTCTCAACTATAGGGGAAGACTAACAAAGTACAAAGAACAAAGATTTTCAAAGAATAAACTGGGTATTTCCTGTAACTCCTGCCTTAGCTTTAGATGTTTGTCAATTAGAGTACTTCATTTAGGGATAGATTGGACTCTAGATAATCAACAACTTTTTTTGAGCATTTTCCAATGTTTTTCTTGTCCTCTCGGAGTCTTAATTTCTTTCTTTTTATTTTTTTAACTTTTATTTATTTGTTATTTAGTTTGTGGGATAAAACAAGCATTTCCATGACATAGTATAATAAAAAAGATGATTGTGCATGAAACTCCAAATCTATTATGTACAATTTGTTATTGCTTTTGAATATATGATAAAGTCATTATGTAAATTTCTCTTTTCCCCTCCTTTTTTCTCTTCTCCCTCCCCTGCCCTAGAGATGGCTGCTTTAGCCTCCTTACCTTCAGTTTGGTAATATGGATGGTGGAATACTGAACTCCTTCCAGTGCTTTCCTTTATAGAAGATGGAACTCTCAGATCATTCTTCTTTGCATCTTCTGCCTTGCCTGGTTTCTATTCCATGCAGCAAGATGCCCCCAACCTGGATACCTTGGTGTCCCCCACCACTTTCCTGCCTTCTTTTGTTTTCTTCCACCTTTAGATGCTCATTGAGATCTGAGACTCTTTTAATTGCATCTCCATCACTTAACACAGTGTCTGGCACATTGTAGGTGCTTAAATGTTTCTTGGACTTATTGGACTGGATTGCTCCAATTGCCTAAGGGAAATATTCAGAAGAGCTCTCTTGTCATCTGGTCAAAAATTTCCAGTAGAAGTCTCTCTAAATTTTTCCATGGGGGTCTAACTTTCTTAATTTATTTCAAATAGAGTTGGGGTTTATTTTGGACCGTTTCAGGTTAGAAAAAAAATATGCACATGTGGTCCATCCTTCTGTCTTGCTGCTTTTATTCAATTTATTCATTCAAAAATATTCGCTGAGCGTCTTTTATATGCAAGGCACCATGCTAGGCACTGTGGTGACTGAATTTTATTTTGGCTTTTACTCTTCTCTCCTAGGGTCCAGAAATTGTGAGTTTGTAGTTTTTCTTTTTAAGATGCTAACATGCTTACAAAGGTACCTTAAAAAGGCATTTTGATGCTTCTGTGACTTAGAAAAATGCTTCATTCTTTCCTCTTTGTGAATAGTTTAGGAGGAAGAATGGTACAGTAGTAAAAAGCACTAGATTTTAAGTCAGAGGACATGGATTCATATCCAGTCCTGCAACTTACTATATGGATGACCTTGGGCACACAGTGCCTCTGAACTTCAGTTTTCTTATCTATAAAATGAGGCAGTAGAAAGATGGCTTCTTAAATTCCTTCTAACTTTAGCTCTATAAATTCTAAGGTGCCTGCTGATTACATGGGCTCTATCAGGATGCCTGGACTAAGTAGAAAGATCAGTTGGGTGGGTTAGGAAAAAGATTACTGTAATTCACAACATAGATTTAAAACTTGACAGCATTACAACAGAAGAACTGGTCAGTCTTTACCTCCAAGATCAAATAAAAAAAATCTTTTGTTTAGCTTCTAAACTCTTATCAACACTTTATTGGGGTACAGCCATTCACCTCCATCCTCGTTTGCCTATCTACACTGACATCCTCATCCATCCTACCTCTTGCTTATGAGATATCATGAAAGATTTTGTCAAATACTTTTGCCAAATCCTAGATATGTTGGCATCTATTGATATACCAGTTTAAGAATCCTAAGTAAAAACAAAAGAAAATAATCCAGTATGACTTGTTCATAGTGAAGCCATGCTAGCTTGTCCTGATCACCTTTCTTCCTAACTGCTTACCAGTCATACTTTTAATAATGCTAATATTACTGAATTTGTAAAGATTTGATCATTGAGAAGAACTTAATTTCTTCCCTTATAAAAAAGGTGACCTTTGTTCATCCCGATTCCTTTGGGAATTGTCTATTCCTAATTCATTCTCCTTAAGTCCTTGAGGATCAATAACGGTGGTTCACCAGTTGCAAGTACAGCAGTGTTCTTTCTGTACCCTGGAATATAGCTCATCAGTTTGAGTGACTTGACTCGTTTTACAATCTTCTCACTTATCTAGGTAGAGAAAACAAGCAAAAAGACATGAATAATTATACTTTCTCAGTCTCATCTGTTCTAAATAGCAAGATGATGATGATGATGATAATGATAGTAAGCATTTATATTGTGCCTACATTTCATCTTCACAATATCCTTGGCAGGTAGGTGCTTTTGTTATGCCAATTATACAGTGAAGACAAACAGATTAAATGACCTGCCGAAGGTCACAGAGCTAGTGTCTAAGGCTGAATTTGAATTCAGGTCTTCTTTCCTCGTTCTTTTTCACCCCTACAATAGCTTTAAAAGTCTTCTTTTCTTTCACATTTTAAAAGAGATCCTGAGCTTTAGGTTTCTTGACACTATTAACCTCCCACAAATTTCTTTTCACCTTAAGTTACATATACGGTATTCATTTCCTTGTTTTTGAACATTAAAAAATATGAGCTTATTTGAAAGCTCCCCCCACATTAGTCTCTTTAGACATTCTACTGCCCTATTCTGCTTTGGGATCAAGTTTTCAAAATTTCTTTCTTGAGAACCTTCTATCCCTCGTTAGAGGAATTCCTACCTCAGTACATGGCATCTTTCTTTTCTATGAATTTTAAGAAAGTTTCTTCTCTAAAGTTTAGGAGGCACACGAGATTCTGAATAACATTATTTTCCCTAACTATATTATTAAGACAAATCAATTTATTCCAGTTGTTTCCACTTTACCAACTGGTCCCTTTTTGTCAGTAAGAATAACATTTGTATAGAATTTGATACTTAAAGCTTTGGAAAGGGATTTGGGGTTCAGAACAGTTCCCCTCTTAACTTCCCCCACCTTATGATGAATTTTTCCAGAAGACAAAGCAAGAACTTATCAGATGCCTGGCTTTTGCCATAAAGAAACTTTTTTATTTGGTATCTATCTCACTGAAATCTCTGTCCATATATGCTCTTCCTACCTTTGTGCCATTTTGTGATTTTTGTATTCATCATGTGTTTACTTCTTCAGACTGGTCTTAGAGTATACTCCCACAACAGTATTGCTTATTGTTTCATTTTCGTCCATCTCATCCAGATGGTCTCCATTAGTCTTTCTTCTTTAGGTGCATGGGGATTCCAACATATATACATATGTATGTAGATATGTGTGTGTGTATATTTCACATGTATTACCATATTGCTACTATCTCTATGTAATCTTATCATTCTAGGACCTTAAAGGTACCTTGGACACTGTGACATAGTAGTGAAGAGGAAAATGATCCAGTGTCTCATGAAATGCTGTTTATTGGGACCCATTCTGCTAATTCCTTTCATTGTCTCTCCAAGGAATACCCATGAACTATCCTTCCATTTAGCTACGACTTCCCTTCTTTCTTTTGATTTTGTTTCTAATGAGAATATCAAGATTGATACGATTCAGTTTCTCTAGCAATATGTCAACTCATTGATCACTGGACAAAGATTTCATGTTTAGAGTATCAATATTCATTTTAAATTTTATTAATAGTCTAAAACCCTGTGATTCTTAGCACCGTCTGCCTTCTTTCCCTGACACATTCACTACAGAAGCAGAAGGGGGCTACACAAGACTAGGGGACATTTACATGTTACATTTACATTTACATCAGGGAAATGATGACGTGACTTGCAGTTGACTTTCATCCAAAACTGATCTTATTATCCCAATGAGGAACCCAATCCAAATTCCCTCTTCCAAGTTTCCCTCTTTCTTTTAATGCTATTACTCTCTTTCTAGTTTCCCAGGTTCTCATTCTCCTTGATCTCACAGGTCCAGTCAGTTGTCACCTCTTTCCTATTCTACCTCCACAGCGTCTCTCATACCCCTGCTCCATTTTCTCCCCTTGCATGACTAATACCTCCAGGCTCTCATTGTCCTCTTACCCAGTTTGTGGTAACAGCCTCCCAGCTGATCTCTAGATACTCAAGTCCATTTTGTACCCCACTGCCACAGTAATTTTCCTTAAGCAAAGAATATGACCATATGACTTCCCTTATTAACCAAATCTAGTGACTTCTTTTGCCTCTTGGATAAATAACTTACTCTTTTGTTTAGCTTTTAAAAGACTTTTACTACCTTGCCCCAGCTGATCTTTCCAACATCATTACAAAATATCCTGTGCCTTCATTTGTGATCCAGCCGCAATGGCTATTAGTTACACTCAGACCTCCATTTCCTTTCTCTGGACTTTTGCATAGTTCTGACCACATGCCTGTAATGCAGTCCTCTTCATAGAGCCCCTCCCTTCCTTTAAGACGCAGCTCAAGCACCATCTAATACAAGAAGTTTTTCTCATCCCCCAAGTGCTAATGCCCTCCCTCCCAAACGACATTGTATATAGCTACTTTGTAGGCACTTATATAGGTATATATGTGTACATATATGTATTTGTATATAGAGTATATTTATGTGTATATATGCATATAGGTATGTGTGTCTGTGTATATATGTGTATATGTGTTTGTGTATGTAGGTGTACGTTAATGTATTATACACACACACACACACACACACACACACACACACACAAAAACACATACATAACTGTCTCTCCCATTAGAATATAAGGTCCTTGCAAGTAAGGATTGTTTTATTCTTTAATAATAATAGTTTACATTTATATAGTGCCTACTGTGTGCCAGGCGCTATTCTAAGCATTTTATAAATATTTTCTCATTTAATATTCACAACAAGCCTTGGAAATTAGGTATTGTTATTGTCCCTATTTCACACTTGAGGAAACTAAGGCAAACAGAGGTGAAGTGAACTGTTCAGGGTCACATAGCTAGTACATGTCAGAGGCCAGATTTGAACTCGGGTCTTCATCACTCAAGCTCAGCACTCTATCTATCCACTGCTTTATCTAGTTCTTCTTTGTACTGTATACCCAGTATAAATCACAGTGACTGGAATAAAGCAGGTACTTAATCAATACTTCTTAATTGATTGACTTTTGACTGAAGAAGGGGTTGACATAGATCAGGAGTTACTAATCTTTTGTGTGATATACATCCTTTTAGCGGTTGGGTGAAGCCTAAAGACCCCTTCTTCAAACAATGTTTTTAAATGCCTAAAATATGATACTTAGAATACAAAGGAACTCAGTTATATTGAAATAACAATATACATTTTTTTTAATCTTAGTTCACAGACACTCTGAAATCTAGCATGAACCCAGGGTTCTCAATCCCTGGACACCTAATGTAGATGTACTTTCTGAGTCCTTCTAACTCTAAAGTTTCAGTGATTTGATGTAAAATTACACATACAAGCATCAGCATGTCTTACACCTACATTTGTTCACTTCCTGTTTCCCACTTCACATCATTACCTGCTGTGCTTATTTAGAATGAAGAGAGGAAAAGGGTGGGAGCTGAGAATAATAAGACAGATGGGATCTCCCTGCTCCATTGAACCAAACTTTTTAAAACACTGGGGTATTCTCCCTCATTAATCAGTCCTTTCTGATAATAAGCAGTTCCAAGTTATTGGCCATTAGGTAATTTTACTAGATGGTTTCTGATCTGTTCCTTTCAGAAAGAGATTACTGTGCTTTCAAGGACCAAGCTACTGAGAACCCATGTAAAAGTAAAGTCTGGAGTGAAGGTGGGTTCTCTCTCTGAATGGTTGGCAGTTGCTCCCCTTAAAAAGAAAGAAATGATTCCCTACATGTTTGTGGGCTCGATTTTTAGAATCAGAAACTGTCCCTTGCACTGTGGAATAAAGAATGAAGTATGTTAATAAGCCATGAATAAATGTTTGTCGGATCGAATGAAATATATGACTTTGTGTCAGTACCAGTCCAGACACAAATGTTGCTTTTGATTTCCCCATCAGTTGATGCTTTAACAAAGTGTCATCTGATAGATTTTTAGTAGAGTACATAAATGCTCAATTACCCCCCATGTCTCTACTGGGCAGCCTCCAGGTTACTAAAAGAGATACACTAAAAAAAAGTATATGAACCAGCAACCTCACTGAGGTCATTCTAGTAGATGTCACACTGTGAGATTACATTTAAAGATTTATGAAATGTTGAGTTAGAAGATAATATGTAAATCATCTAGACTAGTCCACTGTCTAAACCACCAGACATATGACTATCTGTACATTTTTTTAAAAATAAGAAGTAAAACTAGAAGGAATCTCTAGATCATTTAGTACAGACCCCTCATTTTACCATTAAATATACTGATTATCAGAGAAATCAAGGGATCTGCTCGAGGTCACCCACCTTATACATATTTGGGTTAAGGCCCTCTGACTACCAAGACAGTATTCCCTCTATTACACCCTGGTCCTCAGGGATGGAGATATAACAGTCTTGTGTTGCAGCCTTTACCTCCTATTCTAAAGTGGTTGCTCTTTATAAGTCAGATTTTCCATTTCTCTTCGATCCTCTGAGTCCCCTTTCATAAGGATGATTGAGGTTCTTCCAGGTTTTTGAGTGCTTTTTGAAAGGTTTTTTTTTCTTTGCAACCTCGTGTTCCAGGGCACTATATGTGAATGGGAGAAAACTCAATTTAGTTTGTGACTGGAACACGATTCAGCTCCGCTTGATATGCCAGCAGCTGACTGCAGCCTTGAAAAGGACAAGTAAATGCTGTGAGCAGCCAAGGTGCTGCAATGCTCCTTGAGAGGAAAGGGAACTAATTGCCAATCCTACTAACCTCTACTCTTTTTCCCACATGAAGGACACATGGCCTAAGCCTATCATTCATTTGTAATTAGACCAGCTGTGATTATACAATTTACCCTTTTACTTGAGAACGTGCTCCTCGGTGGGATGCCGGGTTTATCCTACTTCCAACTTGCCCCTCTCCATTAATAGAACTAAGTATTGAGGTGTGAGTGGCATATCATAGGTGACTTTTAATTGAATTTGTGACTGTCATTTCTCCCGAGTGTGCATGTTAGGAGATTCAGAAGATTTTGTTTTCTCTGCTTTTCTTTCTGTGACATCCCAT
Organism: Pseudochirops cupreus; assembly: GCA_028627135.1. Taxonomy (NCBI): domain Eukaryota; kingdom Metazoa; phylum Chordata; class Mammalia; order Diprotodontia; family Pseudocheiridae; genus Pseudochirops; species Pseudochirops cupreus. The sequence continues at coordinate 417,271,382 of CM053582.1, forward strand.
TGCATTAGCTAATCTCACTGCTTTGGTTGACTGATAAATTAGATAAAATTCTAGCTTTTCAAAAGTGTATAGGGAAAAAAAAAACTTTTCATAAAGCCTTTAGGGGGATTTGATGAAGAAAGAGATAAAACAATTTTACAACACTACACAAAGCAAAAAAATAAAGGGCAGAGAAAAGTGGAAGTTAAAGACATGAATTCCCAAGCAGACTAAGCATGTAGATACAGCCTCTTCCCCTCACTGTTCCATCTGTTGGGTATCTAGTCCATTTTAGTATAGCTTAAGAAAACCTTAAGCAGTAGAGAGAATAATTTTGTGAATGCCAAAAGAGCCTATCCTGGTCCTCTTTATGCAAAGGGACAAGTTGATCCAGAACAGTAGCATACAAGAGTGCAGGAATGTCCAGTTCTGGCATGTGAATAAGTGTTGGGCATAGTGTAGTTGGGTGGGGAAAGAAAACTAGAAAACTTACATACCCATTAGATATAGTAGTAAGGGCTATGATGGCCTGAAAGAAGTCACATTTCTATTTCTGGTAGTTGAGGTCAAGAAGCTACTGAGATTTCAGAAGTGGAATTGATTTGGTAACTGGCTATCTGACTCAACTTAATGGCACTGAATTCTTAGTTTCTTATTCTATGGAGTCATGTCCTTCATCTGTCCTGAGTGATTGCCACCAGATCCCTTAAACATGCAGAAGAATCATGGTTCATTGCCAGTGTTGTTTTTCTGTTACCTACACTATCAAAAAATGTACCATATTATGAGATCCTTAAACCTAAGCTTGAGAGCTTGAATTAATCCTAGTGACTAATGAGGTAGGAAAGTGATGATATATTAATAGTAGTGTGCATACATGGAAGATCCATGATTTCATAAATGTGGATACTTCCTCTAACAATGCTGATGGCAGCTCCTCTGTGCCTGCAGATTCTGTTCAAGAGTTGCTATGGCTATGACTGAAAAATTCCTTGCCCTGTAGCCAACCAAGTAATGAAACTCTGAAGTTAGGTAGGTTAATTTCATGTTCACAAAGCATACAGTGGGTTTGGAATCCAAGCTCTTAATGTTGGTGGGATGTACCAGGGCCTAGGTTCCATTGGCATAGTATTGGAAACCTCAGGGTCATCTCCACACAAAAATGGGATATCAGAGTAAGATTTTATTGATAATAGTATAATTACATTTATTTAGGTGATTAAAATAATATTGGAATGCTTCAATGGAACTGTGATTGCATCAATCTGGCTACTCCCTCTAATGCAGGGGTTCTTAACCTGTGGTCTTTGAACTTACTTCTTTTTCTTTTCTTCTTTTCATTATTTTGATCACTGAATTTTAATATAATTGGTTTTCTTTGTAGTCCTACCTAGAGTGACAACTTTGGTCCCTGGCTGATACACAAAAAAAACAGTTAAGAAGCCTTGCTTTAGTAGATTTGCTACCTGTCAAACCTTGCTGTCCTCTGCAACTCATCTATATCTTCTTAAAATCTTCCTGCCGTCATTTCAATACCAGTTGTATTCATTCTTATTTTGTGACTGGACCACCAACTTGATTGTTCCCACATCTGATTCCATTAAATTCAGCAAGCATCTTTAATATCCTGCCATATGCCATGCTTACATATATACTCAGGATAAAACCCAGAAAAATGAAAGCAGAGTTTATTATCAAGCAGCACCTTGGGAGTGAGGAGTGACAGCATGTATATTGCTAGGTAAGTGAATACAAAGAATTTTTGGTGAGGGAAGAAGCATTAACAAGTGGTAAGAGAAATAATACCGTATCCTAATGCCTGTATCTGTCACTCAGATCCACCTCATTCTCAGATTGTAAACTTCAGTTTCTAATCTTTTGTTGGTCTAAGAGGGATGGTGTTTTAGGTAGATGACTTCTCATTCCCCTGGCTGCCTAAATACCTTGATCCAGCTTGCCTATATTTTTAGACTTACCCAGTCATTAGCCTAGAACCTAGATAAATAATACCTGCCTGTCTTCATTGCCTTAGCAGATGCCTCTGTTCTTGAATTCTGTTTGGCCTGACAGTCATCCTCCTATCTAGCTGAAAAGAAGCTATAGAAGAGGGTGATAGAATCGAAGGAGGTATAGGTTCAAAAGGGCTATTTTGTCCATTTTCAGTAACAATGTATGAACCTCAGAAATTGATACTGAAGACTTATATATTAAGTAAGTTTCTCTTTGAAAGGATGATATCTGATTCAGTGGAAAGATTATTGAGCTTAGAGTCTGGATACCGCACATTTGGTAACTGTGGGATCCTGCAAACTAGGTAGCATGTATATTATTCCTACTTCATAAATGAGGAAACAAGAGGCTTGGGAGTTAAGGAATATTTGTATCACCTTGTAGTTGTGGAGAAACTACTGCATAAATCTTAAGAAACTACTTAAAAATGAGCCAACTTCATTTTATAGATGAAGAATAGGCCGAGATGTTAAGTCACTTCTCAAGGTCACGTAGATGGTAAATGGCACAGCCTGAATTCTGTCTCTGTACCTTTAATGCCACATTTAACACCATTCACATTCCTTTTTTTTTTAACCTTAAAGAAGCTCCCAGGCATCACAGTCTTTTACAGGATTTTCCTCCAGAGCCTTTTTGTTTTATGAATACTCATCTCAAAAGTAATGATAGCTTTCATTTATATAGCATATTATAGACTTTGAAGTATGTTCCTCATTTTACTGATTAGGAAATGGAGGATTTGAACTATTAAGTGACTTTCCTAAAATCACATATATAGTCCTAACTGAACCATTATTCAAAGCTGGTCCTGAGTGCCAGTCCAGACTTATCACCAGACCATATCACTATCTCAACAACAACCCCTTTAAGGATTATTATCCTCATTTTACAGATAAGAAAATCAAGGCTCGTAGAGCTCGTAATTTGACCAGGGTCCCAGAGCTAGAAAGTGATGGAACTAAGACTTAAACTTAGGTCAGATTTTTTTCTTTATCAGTACATTCTATCTTCATTAAGAAACTATGTGAGAAATAGGTTACTACAAGCATTACCAGTGAAATATTCTAGCATATTATAGAACAAAGAAAGAAGCAATAGCAAAATTGGAACCACTTCCCTTTTGTCAAAAACTTCCCTCTCTGTAAGAATAATATTCCATCCTAAAAATGTCTAGTAAGTTAATATAGGTGAATGATATTGATTCAGCATTGCCCTTTGAAGGTCTTAAAATTAGAAACATTGCACTAGAGGCTTTGTGTTTGGTTAAGCTGATCTCTGCCAGGAATTTACAGTAACAGCGGTGCCCTGAGCCAAAATCAAGCTTAATACCAGCAGAACAAATGTACATTATTACTTTTATTCTTCTTATTTTAAGTAGCCATTTAGAAAATCTGGTAGGCTGATTAACACTCAAATAATGAGACAATTTTCTTGCTAACAATTGTGCTTTGTAGATGGATGTCTAAAATGGATTAGGGACATGTGTGTGTTGCTTTAAAGTGGATACAAACATATGTTGTCTTGTTGTATTTTGCATATAAGGCCTTTACTAAATCTCATAATACTTATTGAAAACAAGTACTTCCCTTTAATGATTCAAATAAACAACAAAAAGTATTTTGTTGAATGGGAAATATAAAGACCTATAGAGTCTAGTGTGTCCTTTTAGAACTTGAAATGGTAATTGACTAACTTGGAACTTATTCTTAACCAAAATAAAAAGACTTTACATACTCTTAACTTTGAGTTTCGTATACCTTCAATAAAAAAGATTCCCCCTCCCATATAAAAAACTTTAGCAAGAAAAGACAAAAATAAAAACAAAGTTTGTAGTTTTGAGTAAATCTAATTGAAGCAATTGGGAGTTCATAATTCTGAGTTTAAGTGCCAGGTTTGTTTGTTTCTTTGGACGCTCTATCTCTGTCTCTCTCACCCCCACCCAGACAGAGCAAGGAAAGAAAACAATGGGTCTTGCTAGCAGAGCCTTAGGATCCAACTCTGTTACAGATCAGAAAGGCTAAGGCCTAGAGAATGGAAATGATTTTTATAGATTAAGTACCAAAAATTATCCTGGTATTAAGGTTGAGAAAATTCGGTATGCAATAGCAAAGGAGTCTTCTAATTTCAAACTGTGAAATTCTTTAAAGAATAAAAAATAGCCCGAAAACTTTCCATGCCTGGAATTCTCTACGCTGTCATCTCTACCGCCTCTGGTATTTTTGGTTTCCTTCAAGTCCCAGCTAAAATTCCATTGTACATAGGAAGCCTCTCCTTATCTCCCTTAATTCTGGTACCTTCCCTCTATTAATTATCTCCATTTTATCCAGTATGTAGTTTGTTTGTATATAGTTGTTGGCATGCTGTCTCTCCCATTAGACTCTGAGCTGCAGGAGAACAGAGATTGTCTTTTCCCTTTTTTTATATCCCTACCACTTAGCATAGTGCCTGGCATGTGACAGATGCTTAATAAATATTTATTAATTGACTAACTGATTTTTAGACCTAAATAAATGCAGATGAATGAATTAAAGGGTTCTGATGTCACAGTTATGAACTATGTTGGTACAGTGGAAACATCCCAATGGTTAGAGTCAGAAGACCTGAGTTTTCCATTCTGACTTTGCGTGGCCTTGGGTGAATCACTTAACTTCTTGGACTTCGTTTCCTCATCTTTAAAATGAAGACATTGGATTAAATGACTTAAGTTCCCTTCCATGTCTAAATCTGTGATCTTCTGATTTTGTATAGAATATTTCAGTACTATAAAGTGTAACGTTAAATCACAATCCAAACTTTAAAATATATGCATCACCTTGTGGATGTTAAATGACTGTTAAATGACTCCTAGAGTAAAACTCTAATGTTTAGAGATTGCCAAAATCAGGTTACTCTTATTCATGTGAAAGCAGTCAGACTTTCCTTGCCCATTTGTTCCAGTGAGCTCCATGCAAGATGAAGAGTAGATGTGTGTATGTGTGTGTGTTTTTGTGTGTGCATGCATGCACATGCATGCTCACATGTATGCATGCCATACAGTTTCCCTGTTCATGTACAGGTTTCTGTGATATGCATCAACAAAGGTCACCTTTACATGGGATAGTTGTTTTTAGCCAGAGCATATTGTTTGCAAGTCATTCTCCAATTGATAAAAGGTCAAAGGACATGAACAGGCAAGAGGAAGGAATTAAAGCTATCTATAGTCATATGAAAAAATGTTCTAAATCACTATTGATTAGAGAGATGCAAATCAAAACAACTCTGAGGTACCACATAACACCTGTCAGACTGGCCAACATGGCAAAAGGGGGAAATGATAAACTTTGGAGAGGATATGGGAATGTTGGAACACTAATTCATTGTTGGTGGAGCTATGAGCTGATCCAGACATTCTAGAGAGCAATTTGCAACTATGGCCAAAGGGCTATAAAAATGTGCATATTCTTTGACCCAGCAATACCACTTCTGGGGCTATGTCCCAAAGACATCATAAAAATGAGAAAAGGACCCACATATACAAAACTATTTATTATAGCTCTTTTTGTGGTGGCTAAGAACTGGAAATCGAGGGGATGCCCATCAATTGGGGAATGACTAAACAAGGTGTGTTATATGAATATAATGGGGTACTATCGTGTTGTAAGAAATGATGAACAGGTAGACTTCAGAGAAATTTGGGAAGACATATATGAACTAATGCTGAATGAGGGGAGCAGAACCAGGAGAACATTGTACACAGTAACAGCCACAATGTACGAGGATTGATTTTGATATACTTAGCCCTTCTCAGCAATGCAAGAACCTAAAATAATTCCAAAGGACACATGATAGAAAATGCCAGCTTTATCCAAAGAAAGAACTATGGTGTCAGAGTGCAGAACAAAGTAGACTGTTTTCTTTTTTTGTTTTGTTTTATTTTGTTGTGTTATTTTTCTTTCTCATGGTTTTTCCTACTAATTATAATTCTTCAGTGCAACATAACCCCCAATGTGAAAATGTGTTTAATAGGAATGCACGTGTAGAGCCCTTATCAGATTGCAAGCTGTCTTGGGGATGGAGTGGGGACAGAGAGGGAGAAGATTTAAAACTTGTGGAACTGAAAGTTGAAAACTAAAAATAAAATATTTAATAATTAAAAAAGAGCATATTGTCCTTAGCAAGGGCAAAGCATATCCTGAATCTGGAGGCCAGGATGACATCTGCTTGGCTGTTGGAGTACAATGCCTTAGTTTTCTTACTTATCAAACTTCTCCCTGAAGAACCCTTCTGAGCAGTGGAATGTAGAAAGTGAGGCTCATTCTACTTCCTGCCCAGATCTGTGGGAGTTTTGTTTACAGTTATTAATAGTTAAAACTTGGAATGACATCAGTGCCTCATTGCTAATTTGCTTCCTCTTTCTCATTTCTCTTTGGTAGTTCTGTTTGATGACATCTCAGCAGAGAGTCTCACATTTTATACTCTCCCTTGTGGCTGACCCTCTCTGTTCATCTGCTGCTCTGTAGCAGGCCCAGATAGAGCAAGGTGAAAAAGCTGCTAATCCCTAGAGATCTACTGTTTCTCCCTACTGTTAGCTTGATGCCTGGGACAGAGGTCTGAGTGCCAGAAACCTGCTGCTAATTCTCAAAGATGAAAATCTAGAAAAAAGTAAAGGGTTCCACCTTTTCTTTCACTGTCCTGTCAGGAAAAATGTTATCAACTGACCAGGAAGTGGTTGGGTCAGAATAAAGATTGCCTTCCCATATTTTGAATTTTGATTTCTTTATTTCCTTCATTGGTCCTCACAGAGAACTATTTCCAATTCCTTAATGCACTTAAATACCTATTATAGTTATGTGTTTTATGACGTGTCATCATACTAGACTATAAATTCCATGAGGGCAGGAGCTATGTCTTACCTACATGCTTTATGTTACCTTAGTGCCCAGCATGACATTGTGCTCACAGAAGGTAGTTAATGAATATTTGTTAAACTGAAGTCTTTCTCTTCTTTTTGCTTAAGAGATCTAAGTAAACCCTATTTTCATGACATCTAGCAAACAGTTATGATTTAAAAAAAAATTTTTATGTCTATGACTTAAGTCAGAAGAAAAAGGAACATGTTGAATTGATGTGGCCTTTTAATTTATGTAATAATTTGATATACATCCGAACAAATCAGTTCTCTGAATGCATCATAACAAGACTCATATTTTTTCTCTTTGTGGGTTGTTGCCACCAGGCAGGGGAAATTGTGCAATGTACATAGATAACTGTGTATTATCTGCCAGGATAACAAGTCCAGTTTACTTACATCACTCAACAGATATTTATTCTATTCTCAGCCTTGCACTAAGTGCTGTCGGGCTATAGCAATGTCTTTTGAATTATGTTTAAAAGGCTTCATGTCTGTACGGGGCTGCTTTCTTTCCAGAGCAGCTTGCTCAGGATAGGCTGTAACTGGTCAGGTAGAAAAATTTCCATCTCCTTACTTGAAAGACAATCACATGAGGGAAAGTAGGACCACAGGGCAGAGACAAATAAGACATATGCTCAGCTTGTTCAACTTGAGTCAAAAAACCAAGAAAGGGTGAAGACATTTGATGTGAAACCTGATCTAGCAGGAGAAGTATGGTGCAGTGCAAAAAAAGCTGTCTAGAATTTAAGAACCTGAGGTCAGATCCCAATTCTGCTACTTATTACCTTTGTGCCTTTGGGCAAGTCAACTAACTTCCCTGGATATCAATGTCCTTATCTATAAAATGGATTGGATGACATCTGATGTCCCCTTAACCCTGGATATGTGATCTTACAGCCCACCTTCATCCCTTGTGGCATAATCCAACTGGATTTGAAATCAGAGAAATTGCATTTGAATCCTGGCTCTGCTACTAAAGACCAGTATGATTGTGGACAGGTCTTGTTATGCATTGATTAGACTAAATGCTATCCAAGGTCCCTTCTAATTCTGAATCCATGATCCTAGGATCCTCCAAACAGTTAAAAAAAATCACCAAACCTCTTCCTGTCTCTGCCCCCCAAACTGTGCTCACAATAAATGTTGTCCATCTCATCAACAAATACTGAATTCAAAAATGAAGAACCAGAACACTTCTGCTTAATACAACATGTTAACAGAATCTTAGTCGCAACTACCCCACCTGTAGCCTGTTTGGGATTGGCAGAGCTGTGTGGTATATTACACTGATAATCGTGAAAACAACCCACCACTAGTCAGCTACCTAAGTCATTATCTTATTAATTCTTATCTTGGATTCTAAGGCAATTATATATGTTATGATATTGCCTCATGAATTCATAGACATGTCAAGTGTATTTTAATACTTCCTCAGTAAATGGATGGAAATGTACAGCCTCTCATTTATCAATTAGCTCTGAGCCCCTTATTCTAATTTATGAAACAAAGTAGAACCTATTTTCCCATAATCTTTCTTTCCTCCCTCTTTAATCCTCTAATCTCATAAACTGAAAGAAATATCAGTACATTGACTATTTATTTTATACTAAACTATATAAAGACATATTTAGGTATTCCAGCATTGTATTACAGTGAAAAAGATCACAGTCATAATCACCTCTGACCATCAGATGCAACTGTTGACTTCTCAATTCTCAAAACACAGCCCCACCATTCAGCTTCCTCAGGATAACAAAGCCTCACAGAAATATTCTTTAGCGTGCCTCTATTGCATGAGAACTAAAATTGCTTCTCTCTATAAACATCTCTTCAGTTGTTTTCTTTGGTAGTTAGCTAACTCATTTTCTCAGAAAATGAGTCTTTATAGTCCTTTTTTTTCCCCTCTACCTCTCAATTTCTTCCTAGCTTTGGCAGTTTAATACAGATGACAGTTAAATTTTGTTCCTTCCTGTGAAAGCTTAACACTATGCCTGGCATATAGCAGCTATTTAATAAATGATCCTTGATGTGACCTGCCTTGGCTTGATTATGCAGACTTCTGACCATTTATAAGCTATTAAAAAATGAACTGATAAGGAGGTTTGAGTGCACTAGTATTTTAAGTGGTCACAGTCCCTTGGTGTCATGGCATAATGCCTGGCACATGGTAAATACTTAATAAATGCATTTTCTTTCTATCTTTCTGTCTGTCCATCTTTATTTGAGAATCTCCAGGGCCACTTTTTGTTTTAAACATTCTAGTATGGGATATAGTGAATATCGTTTGACTTGGCTCTAGGGTAAAAACAGGTTATGTGATTGGTGGAAGTGTGAAGAGTGTCACCCGAACTCCCCAGTCCATTAGTCTTTCTTTTTTCTTCATTTGGTAAAACTGAAATGGCCTTGACCTTGTTAGAAGGTCCCTCTGGTTAATGTGGGAAAGAACTGTCCTGGTAATTTATTTTTAGAACTCTCTGTGCATCCCCAGCTACTGCACTGATAAGAGCAATATGTTTATACATGGGAGACATTGTGAACATAAGGTAGTTCAGCTTAACAGACACAAGTTCTCCCTCAAGGTTAAGCTAGCAGTTTTTCATATAGCAAGAGATGTTCTCCCATATCCAAGAAATAGTCTTTCTTTCAGTAGTGAGTAACTGAACTATACTAATTCTTCTTTCTGCTAACTTTTTATTTATTCTCTTTTCTCTTGTTCTTAAACTTAAGACAGATAAGAATGGAGGATAGTGAAAAATCATGTCCAGAGTGCCCTAAAATAGAATTGTAATAGCAGCTCCCATGTATACAATGTCTTATTTCCAGTTCTTTGTGATCTTCACCACCCTGTGAGATGTGGGCAGTGCAGATTTTTTTTTGGAGGGAGAGGGTAGGGCAATTGGGGTTAAGTGACTTGCTCAAGGTCACAAGGCCAGTTTTGTGTTGTGTCTGAGGTTGGATTTGAACTCAGGTCCTACTGAGTCCAGGGCCAGTGCTCTATTCGCTGTGCCACCTAGCCGCCCTAAGGGAGTACAAATTTGATTATTGCTATTTTTACAGATAAAGAAACTGAGGCTTAGAGAGGGACACTGGTTTGCCCAAAATCATATGAGTAGTAAGTGGCAGCTTGACTATTGAGATTGCATTTCTACTTCTCTAGTGCCTTCTGACTGGAAGTTCTAGAGATTGAAATAGCTATGTGATCTTAGGTAAATCAGTTTACCTCTTGAGCCCCCATTTTTTCAAATGTAGAGTGAGAGTGTTCAAATATGTTATTTCTATGGTTTCTTTCTTCTCCAGTGTTGGTTGACTATTTAAATGAAGTGAGTTGCCCTATACTACCATTAATTGGCTTATGCCATTTAATCTTAAAATGAGTCTCTGTACTGTATGATGAATGGCAACCTTTTACGGTTAGCATCTCCAACTTAAATCTTTGTTGTGTGTGTGTGTGTGTGTGTGTGTGTGTGTGTGTGTGTGTGTGTGTATCATTTTTTTGTGATGGGAATTTAGATTTGCCATCACAACTGCAAACCCCCTCAATTACTGCCTGGGAACTGCGGCAAAATCAGAACCTATTTGTTTGAGTTCAGTGAAACCTTTCACATCAGCAGATTCTCACTGTTCTTCATTCTCAGTGCCTCTAGCAATGATTTAATAAGCCCTGTTTGCAAAACAATAAAAAAAAAAAAAGGATAAGGGCTCACTGGAAAACCCCATTAATGTTCCAGACCATTGACTGTTGGAGGCCAGATAAATAGTTAGTGGTATACAGAAGTAGAAAAGGCTCGAGTTGGGGAAGGGAGGCAGCATTTTCTCTAAGGCACAAAGTACTTGCCTTCCTGTTTTGTGGAAGAGATTAAAATGGAATCATGGAGGGGGCAGGGGGAGTAATGGTTGGGTATTTCAAATGCAATATTTTGTTTAGTTTGAAATGTATTAGTTTCTATTGATTAGAGTTATGTGGACTCATGATTTTGCCAGGTTAGCAAAATACAAAATCATCGTCATCATCATCATCATCATCTTCATCATTCACATCTGGCCTTTTAGTTAAGGGAGGAGTGTCGTCCACTGAGAGAAGAATAAAGGCAATATTTTACCTTCAAGGAAACAAAACCTGCAAGCCCCAAGGAAGGGTACACTCCATACACTCTAGCATGTGTATTCTCACGTAATGTTTTAGAAAATGTTGCATTAAAGGCCTTACTTGTCAAGAGCCTGTAAATTTCTGGAAGAAAAATATTCTTCCTGCCAAAGTGTGTTCTTGTCCATGCTCTCTGCACTCACGTAATTTGGGGTGGGGAGGAAACTAGATTAAATTTATTTGATCATGCTAAAGTTATCTAGGAACATGGTGTTCAGGAGGTTGGTAGGATTTACATTGTCTTTCCTTCTCATAATTACAGTTTTTTTTTCATGGCCAAATGACTGGTTAGATTCAGGAGCATGTCAGATTGTTGAAAGAACACAAGTTTAAGAGAGAGAAGACTAAGTTTAAATATTTCTTTTACCACAGAATATCTGTGTGAATCCCAATGCAAGTTACTTTCCTGTTCTGTTTTTTCATTTATAAAATGAAGAGTGTATTGTGGTTCTGCCAGTTAGATAGGGTATGAGAATCAAATTAGATGATGGAAGCAGGATCACTTTTGTCAAAAATGCATAAATTCATTCATTCCATTTATTCAACAAGCATTTCTGAACAAGTCGCAACTTCTCTGGGTACTGAATTTTGTCATCTACAAAATGAGAAGAATACATGTACTATGTACATCGCCGCATTTTTCAGAGAAGAGTAACTCATAAGCTTCAAAATACCACATAATTGTGAGATAGCTATTTTGTAAAAGGATTATATTTGTAAATTTATAAAATTTACAAATTGTAAATTTGTAAAAGCTATATTTGTAAAAGGACTAGATCATTACTGAGGTTCCTTTTAGGTTTCAGATTCTAAGAAATCACTTGTCACATTCCTGCTAGAATCAGTGTATTGTGTTAGGCACTAGGGGAAATACACATATATAAATAAACCATGTCCTTGACCACAGGAAATTAACAATCATTTAAGGATTATTTGGTGTGTACGGAGATATAATATAAAAGCATAATTTTATAATAAGGGGAAGGAAAGAGAATAAGCTTTTATATATCGCCTGCTATGCTCCAGGCATTATGCTAAGTACTAAGTACCTTTAAAAAAAACAACAATAAATATTACCTCATGTGATCCTCACAGCAGCCATGTGAGCTAAGTGCTATAAGAGGGCTGTAGCATTCCAAGAGCTCAGATAGCAAAGAGATTGCTTCTGGTTTGAGAGGATGTGAAGGGATTAGAGAAGGGTTCCCAGAAGAGATGGGCTTTGATTAAGCGGTATGCCACCAGCATTATACAGCTACACAGTGTTTTGGAAAACTGGATACATACTTAGTTTGCCAAGAGTTTAGAACCCCTTGTGAATGTTGAAAAATACAAATGGCCCCAGAGTCAGAAGGACTGGAGTACAAATCTGGCCTCAGACACTTGGCATATACTGGCTGTGTGATCTTGGGCAAGTCACTTAACCCTGACTAACTCATGAAAGAAAAAAAGGTGCAGATATAATTACAGTGGAAGAAGATAGTTCTGGGAAGTAAATTAGCTAGTTGGTGGTATTGGTAGATATCAAATGGGTATCTACCGTTACCGCCTAGCTAAAGTGAAGTCTAAACAATATAGATAGATTTGAAGGTTTTGGTGAACAGAACTGCTAGTAAGGTACATAGTAGTAAAGAGGGGAGGCTGGGAGCCAGTGGATGGAGGCTTTTGAGACATATTCTTTTGTATCCTTATTTTTCCACAATTTGAAAACATTTGTTTCTCAGCTTACTCCGGGCCTAAAGATCAAATCAGTGCACAGTTGCATGCTGAGCGTTTGAGACCTCAATGCTAAGTTGCAGAACACTGAGCTATTTTTTAATACCTTAGCTGCTAATATTTCAAAATCAATATTCCATTTTAAAGGATACCTCATGGAGCAAAAATACGAAAATGTGGGGTGTCATTTTCAAATAGTAAAAAACATGTAACAGTATGTCTACATATTTTTAAAAGTATTTCATGAAAGCCTTGATTTTTATATAGATATAGATATAGATATAGATATAAATATAGATATAGATATAGATATGTATATACATATCTATATCTATATCTAAGTGTATGTATATGAGCTTCTGCAGGACAGCACTATGAAGCAGGACAGCATAAGAGTTATTATTATCTGCCCTTAACTCTTGAAAAAATTAAGGTTCTTAGAGGTGAAGTTATTGTCCTAAGGCAAAGTTTCCAAACTTTGATGGTAATCCTCAGTCTTGCCTCCCAAATTGAACCAGTTGCCAATTTTTGTCAATCTGATCTCCAAAACATCTCTTGCATATGTTCCTAGCTCCTTAATTGTTTCAACCACCACTTTTGGAAAGACCCCCATCACCTCTCACCTGCAATAATCTAATTGGTCTTCCTGTGTCAGGTCTCTTTCAACTCCTATCCATCCTCCAAAGTGATTTTCTTAAAATTCAGGTCTGACCATGTCATTCCCCCACTTCAGTGATTCTGTCTCTATATTGACATTAGGATCAAATATTATTTCATCTTTTTCTCATTCTTTTAAATTTCTGTTATTGTCTATTTTATGATGTACATAAATAGTAGCACAATAAAATAATTAAGTATACATGTACCAGCAAAAAAGGTTTATTTATAGGGTAAATGATCAAAAAAGCTTCAAGATCACTTCACTGTTCATGCTACCCTCGTAAAAACAAAAGATATCACGAGGTTTTGTTTTATTTTGTTTTTAAAGAGTAGATTGGACTAGTTCATTTCTGAAGTTCCTTCCAGCTTTAACATTCCATGTTCTGTCTTCTTTTTACTTCCCCACACTGTCTCCTTATTGTTTTGATTCCAAAATAGTGTGTTTTGGCTACTTGGGGAAAAGAAGTTTTAATATTAGGCCTACAAATGTCAGGTCAGCAAGCTCAAAGTCTCCGTTATTGACTTTTGGCTAGGCATTTGAAGGTACAATATTTCATTGCTTTTAAAGGGGATACTGTATTTCTAGAATTGCTGTCCTTTAGGGAACAAGTGGAGATAAGATTCATTCTGTGTGTCATTGAAGTTTGAAATCGGAATCGTCAATTTGGAAATAGCGATGTACCTTATGTTCCAGAATTTTCATGATGAATGGCAAAAGATGGAAATCATCCGATTTTTTGCAGCTGTTGTATCAGGTCATTTTAACTGAATTTTTTTTTTCTAAATTGCATTTAAAAATATAAGCATAGTTTGATTTGTGGAAATTGTACTGGTTTTCCGCTAATCCACTTTTTAAAGAATATAGATTAGTCTGCAAACAGCACCACAGAATAATGATTGATGTGCCCAATTGAATCTTAGTGTCTTCCTGAAATTCCATTTTCCTCCACAGTCTCTAAGATATGATAATAAGATATTACTATTATTATTTGCAAAATCAGGTACATTGTTCTGCAGTGAAGGTAATCATCAGTCATACTTCTTGAAAAAGTCCTAGACCCTTAGAATAGCTCTCCTCCTCCTCCTTCTCCTTCTTCTTCTTCTGAAGATCTTTTTGTTTTTAAGACTGATTTGTGTTATGTGTATTTTGCTGTCATTTATGAGCTGATATTGAGAGAAGTTAAAATTGGAAATATTTAAGTATAATATTCTCTTTGAGAAGAGAAACCTGGTATTTCCTAAGCTTTAGCTTTAGCAAAAGAAGACAAAGTGAATTATGAATCTATATAAAAGAACATAGATAGTTGTAATGGTAATGGAATTTAAAGATCTCCCTGTATTGGCTTGGTTTTCAGGTTGAGTGTCAAAACCCAGAGCTTGTGAATCCCACTTATGGGATGGACTTAAGGGCTGAACTGGGAGGAGTTGGTGCTATGGATTTAGAGAGAAGGCCCAAGCAGAGGAGGCCAGAAGGACTTTTGGGGAGCAGTATCATGGAGGCAGAGACGAGAATTGCTGGGGGCCAGAATTGCTGAGAGAAACACTGCTGAGGGCCAGTTGGAGCTGCCCAGGACTTTTGAGAACTGCCACCCAGAGCTTCCCAGGACTGAGGAGGCATGGCTGTGATGCCGGTATTTTATCTGTCTGTTTTGATGTTGTTTTACCAGATTTGTTTGCTGGTGAAGGACAGTGCTACTTTTGTCGAGGTCCTGGAACCTTGCTGTTGGTTCAGAAGCCCTGAAGGAGGATTTTCTTGTATGTTTACAGAAATCCTGGAAGAGGGTTTTGCTGATGTTTTCTGGGGTCTGGGACTATTCTGCAGGCAGAGAGTGAATAATGAGGATACTGGCAATGCATATTGTGGCTTTGTTAAGCTTTATCTCCCCAGGAACAGAGATTGCTGAGAACTTGCCTTGTGTCAAAAAGATGAAAGGACCTTTCCTTGGGTTTTCAATGCTGTGATGATATCTTAACTTTGTTGTAGCTTAAGGGTGGATGACCTTTTGTGCTCTCCTGCCCCTTTTGAGTGCTTGGCATTAATGGATGGTATTTTAATTCAGTTGTGATCCAGGGGTGGGAAACTTTTGACTTTTTGTGCTGTTTGACTGACCAAATGAACTTTGTTTATGATTGGAAACTAATCTCCATTTGAGAAGAGAGTCTTTGACTGACTAAATGAATGTATTGTCCAAGGGTGGAGTAGTACTTGGATTGAAATGAGAACTTACTTGCTAAATGAATGAGTTACACTGTATTTTGATTTTCTCTGTTCTGTGAATGTTTTGCCTTAATCTGTCACTGAAAAAATGGAGTTTGCTATGCTGGTATTCCAAACCTTGGAAGTTGCCTTTGCTTGGCATTACAATAGTTGACCAGATTATAGCCAGATTCTCTCAGGAGCAATACTAGGGAGATAGCACCAATGACTGATTATAGGATGAACTTTATTAAATTTGGATGAACTAGTATTGAGTACTAATGTGTGGTAGGCACTTTGTTATGCAAAGTAGGGGAAAGGAGATAATTCAAAACTGTGGGGTGTGCCCTCATAGAGTTTACAGTCTAATAGCTGAGCTAACATATGTCTGTTTCTAGTGGGTGATCTGTCAGGAAAACTGAAAGTTTAGGTGATTTTATAATAAAAGCTGATGTAGATGTATAGGACATTAAGGTTTGTAGTGTGCTTTTCTAAAAGTACCTCACTTGATCCCTACAATGCCACAGTGAGGTTGAGTCCATTATCCCCATTCTGAGCTCACAGAAATATGAAGTGATTTAGCTAAAGTAGCATGATTTGCATGTGTTGGAAAGATTCCATCCCTGTTTTCTTCTTTTTCCAAGTGTATGGCCCTTTCTACCATGCCTTGCTCACTCATACTGCCTTTTCCTATCCATTACCAGCATCCCAAAGTGGTCTCTGGTCTTTGTCCTCAGGTAACTTTAGTTAAGGCAGTGGTTCTCAACCTGTGGGTTATGTTCAATTTGTAACAATGAAAATACATTTTGCATATTAGATAGATTTATAACAGTAGCAAAATTAGTTATGAAGTAGCAATGAAAATAATTTTATGGTTGGGGGTCACCACAACATGAGGAGCTGTATTAAAGGGTAGTGGCATTAGGAAGGTTGAGAACCACTGAGTTAAGGGGATTAATTGATGTGTCTCCTTTAGTCATATCAATTATATTGGAAATTGAGTGATGACAAGGTCACAGAGGGTCATTGACTAGTGGCAATGACAATTCAAGGGAAAAAAAAAACCATAGTTTTTCTCTTGTCATTTTTACTTTCTGCTTTCCAGAAAAGAATTGAGTTCATACCCCCACAAGGTACTGTAGTAGTTCCCCCTCCTGGCACCCTCATGGTGTTAGCAGTTAGTTGTCAGTAGGAAAGAAACATAGCTCAAGGTGATTGAATCCTTCTTTGTTCAGTGGGGATAAGAATACTTACCTTTGTCCTTTATATCTCTCAAGGGAATAATCTATGGAAAAATTGTTTGGTCCCATAGAAGAATACTAATTGTTCACAAACGCTTTAGAAGCAGAAGAGAATTTAGAAATTATATATACTATATTTTTCTTAAAAGATAACTTTTGTTTTTATATCACCTTCATTTTCCAATCCATTCCATAAACATTTATTAAGCAACTATGATGTATATTAAGCAACTATGATGTAACCAGTAGGCAGTGGGCTAAGTGCTAGGGATACAGTTATAAAATGAAAAAGAGTCTACATATGATTTGACAGGAAAGACAACATGCATAAGAATACAGAAAAGGGTCGGGGCAGGATACCAGAGGGTATCCAGCATTGGTGGAGTTGAAACTACGCAGGGCAGCAAGATGCTAGGTGAAGTGAACTGAGAGTCCATTTCTGCCATCTATAAAGTATTGGGAGGAGTTACTCCACCTTCCAGCTCTCCAAACAGAGGAAAGAAGAGGCTAAGGGAGGTGGAGTCAGTCAGGGCTTGAGTTAGCAATACCAGAGTGAATTTAGAAGTGATGAGCTTGTCCTGGGAGGGACATCTTCTTCCATGGATTTGAAAGCAGCAGAGCAGCAGATGCAAAGTGGCAAGTATATCCACTATATATTATCAGTATATCCCTTCTCCCTATCTTACCCAGTGAGCAAGATCAAGATACTATATATGGTTGTGAGATAGTAATAGCTCCTTTTAACAATGTTTTTTACGAACAACATAGACAGAAAACAAGTTTATTATAACAGCTAACAAGTCTGATAGTTTATAAAATGTTCTGAACTCATAATCCCCTGACTCTGAAAAGTAGGAAAGAGTTCCATTTATTTATCAACTTTGGGGACAGATTTGTTTTCATAATTATACAGCATTCAATTTTGTTTATTCTTTCCATTTACATTGTTGTAGTCAGTGTGTATTGTGCTTCTTGGTTTTGCTTGACTTACTCTGTGTCAGTTCATTTAACTTTCCATTCTTTTCTGAATTCTTCACCTTCCTCATTCCTTATGCTGTATCGCTAATTCAATTGTATCCTCATAACATAGTTTGTTTAATCATTCTTTTGTATCTAGTTCTTTGCTACCATGAAAAATGTTATCCCTCCATTAGAGGCAGGTGTTGGTTTGTACAAAGGGTGAACCTAATACTTTTGTGGAATTTGCAATACATTGCCTAAGCTCAATAAAGATGTCTCAGTAACTGGATAGAGATGGTGCCAACAAACTGAAATAATGCCTCTGTTATGTTTTTAATATAGATAGTCATATACACATGTATATATACATATTTACATAATCATATATTTGTATATATTATATAATAATATTTTATAAGGGATCTTTTATATCCTTTATTTCTCTCTTTAACCTCCCTGGAGTATGTGCCTAAGATTACAGTGTCTGGATCCTTCGAGTCACATTTTGTTAGCAAAATTCCACAATTTTTCCATAGTATTTGGACTAGTGCACCCACCAATAGCGTATCACTGTGTTTGCCATTCTCTTGAGAACTGTTCATATCTTTTCATTAGTAATTTGTTGTAGACTTTTCATTTTACAGAGAAAGAAACTGAGGCCCAAGGAGGTAGAGTGACTTTTCCTAGCACAGAGCTAATTAAGATTTGGAGCTGGTATTACTGAAATCTTCTG
Organism: Pseudochirops cupreus; assembly: GCA_028627135.1. Taxonomy (NCBI): domain Eukaryota; kingdom Metazoa; phylum Chordata; class Mammalia; order Diprotodontia; family Pseudocheiridae; genus Pseudochirops; species Pseudochirops cupreus. The sequence continues at coordinate 417,289,910 of CM053582.1, forward strand.
ACTACTAGGTCAGGAATTTTTCTGTGTTAGTTAACATAGACCATAGTAAACATTTATTAAGCTTCTACTATGTGCTAGGCGCTCTGCTAAATATTAGGGATACAAATGGGAGGGGGGAAATAAAGACAGGCCTGCCTTTACGAAGCTTATAATTTAATTTGTGAAGACAACACACAAATGGAAATAGAAAAGGTGGAGTTGGTGGGGTGGGGGGATGGTTAGTACATTATTTATTGAACATGGCGGGGGAATCAGTCGGAAAGGTTACAAAGTAGGCTAGTAGGTGAGATATGAGGAGATATTTGAGCTTTCCTTAAATGGAGGTTTGGAGTTCATGGTGCCACTTGCAAGGTAGAAAGGAAATCTATCCAAGAATGAATCTCTATTTCCTATGTTGTTTCTTTTTATCGTGGACTCAATAAACACCAAATGAAATTAGTATTTCCATATACAATTATGGAACAGGAGAGAATTGTACACAATACTGCGAATCCTTGTTAGGTAGATGTTGTGTTTTTTGTGGTTTTTTTTTGTTTTTAGTTTGTAATAAACTCAGCATGGAAATTTTAAATCTCCCTTGCTTGTCTTTGGCTGTTTCTGTACTTTTCTTCTCATGGCGGTAGAAGTGAGTAAACTCCTTTTCATACCCACCCACCCCACATTGGGAATCAAGATAAAACTTTTGTAATAAATAGGCAAATAAAAAATGAAAATAAATTAATAAATGAAATAAACGAATGAACAGATGAATAATTTTGCAAAAAGTGCTTTTATAAATAATTTTTGCACAGTCTTTGAACTTTTTGAGAAATAGCGCCATAACTAGATCACAGGGTATACACAGTTTAGTGACTTTGGGGGTATAGTTCTAAATGGCTTCCCAGCATGTATCAAGCAATTCATAGCTCCAAAAATTTCCATCTCTGGCAATAAAACTTCTCTCAAAGAAGTATAGTTTTGGAATGCATGTTTTTGTTAGTACATGTATTCTTGTTTCTGCTATGTAGATAATCCACCCAGATATTCTCCCACACAAGGTCTTAACTTTTCTTTAATATTTTCTTTATTTTCTTTACCTAACCATGTAAGAATGAATTGTCTGCTTAAAATAACACACAAACACACATGCAGGCACACACATATGCACATAAGTACACAAGCATGTGTTATACATAAATATCCATGGCTGTCTTAACCCTGGATTGGTCTCTTAATCTCTTAATACTCTAGAGTCTAGAGCACTCCCTATGATTATAAATTGTAGAGAAGGTACCAACTTGCATTATTTCAGGGAGTTTCCTCATCTGGAAGTTCCCTGAACCATGAGATCATATGTGCCATCACTATCCTTATCCCTATCAGTGTTAATGAGATCTTCAGTCTAGAAGGGACCCAAGATATCATCTGGTCCAGCTACATGCTGCTTATTACCTTGTCACAATAATGTTTTAGTTACAAGGTATGTAAATGGGCACATAAAAAAATATACACCTCTATGGTTAATACATTAAATATCTGAGTGCTGAAGCACCATCTCTTTTAAACTACCTAGCCCCTTGGCATTTTGTCTTGTTCTTAATGCTGTAAAGTTTAAATGATATTTTCACGATGTCTTGAAGTGTTTTTTGGTGCACAGAACATTCAAATATTGATTCAGATTCTTTGCTACGGTCTACTCCCCGAACTGGGAGCTGCCTTCCTCTCTCAGCTTAAAAGTGTTCCAACATAAACTTCTCCTGCTAGCTGGAGATCTGGCCACCCACAGTAGGTTTCACGAGATGTGCGGATGGGATTGTATTAAACTGCTCTTTCACAGACTAGATGTGGAGATCCATAAGAGATGGGAGAAGAATCCCCAAAAAACTGGGCAATGAATGGAGTGATTCTGGTTCCTACACCCTACCCTTCCTTCCAGTCTGCAGTAACATCTGAAACATGATTTTTCAAAGTTTTGTTTTTATGACAGAAAAATGTTTTGGGGGCATATGGATCCTAGGGTCAGTAGTTGGGAGGGGAGAAAAAGAGGGACTTGGAAATAAACAGTAATAAAAAAAAAGGTAGAAGAGACAGGAAAGTGTAGGAAGATGAGCATTGGATCAGGAGTTTGGAGATAAGCCATGATTCAAAGTGTAGCTCTCTTGTGTTGCTTGGGGAACATCACTTCTCTAGACTTCGGTTTCCCCATTTGTCAAGTGGAGTTGGACAAAATAATTGGTAAGATCTCTTGCAGCACTGATCTTCTAGGATTAGCTTCCTATTAGCACAGTGCAAATGCTTTTAATAAATAATCTTGATTTATGGAGTCTCAACAATTTGCAAATACTCTTTAGGTGCTTCAGTTGAAACAAATAGGTGGAGGAGTGGGTAGAAGACAGGAAGACCTGAAATACTTGCTAGCTGTGTGACCCTGGGCGAGTAATTTAACTTCTGTTTGCCTCAGTTTCCTTGCCTCTAAAATGGGGAGTATTAATAACAACAACCTCTCAGGATTGTTATGAGGATCAAATGAGATATTTGTAAAGCATTTAGCACAGTGCCTGGCACATAGTAGGGACTCTAGTAATGCTAGAGTCCTTTTAGTGGTAGAATTGCTTGTGATATTTGACTGAAGACTGTCTACTCACATACTTCAATTGCCACCAAATTCATATTCTTTTAAAAATTATTAATGATTTACTTTTGACTTAATGTTGAACATTAAGGCAACTAAATGTGCTTGATAACTGAGTTTAAGTGAATCAGTTTCACTGTATGAAAAATCATAATATTCTAGTTACTTCCTGTAAGTCTCCATCAGAAGTTTTTAGCCTTCTCAACCCTTCCTCCTTTTATGTGGTTGGCCCCATGAGGTGGTGCAGGGATTTGTTGGTGCTTCTGTATTTTCGAGAGGTTTCCAGGACCTTTTCAGACATTCTCAATTCCTGCATGTTGGTTTTTGGTTTTATTTTTCTTTTCCTCCTAGTTTCTGGTGATTCCTTACTTAGACTCAAGTTGATGAAATAGCATCCTTTGACTATTTACCTAGGTTGCTAGAGGCAAAGGTGTTTTAGGGAATTAATAGAGTCCTCATTAGATTGTAAACTCCGTGAAGGCAGGGACTGTCTTTTGCCTCTTTTTGTATGCTTAGTTCTTAGCCCAGTGCCTGGCCTATAGTAGTCACTTAATATATTTTTATTGACTGACTGATCCCCCTCCCTAAGGGCCAAGTCCAGGGGTATGACCCTCTAGCTCCTCAAATGTGGCCCTTTGACTGAATCCAATCTTCACAGAACAAATCCCCTTAATAAAAGGATTTGTTCTGTAAAACTTGAACTCAGTCAAAAGGCTGCACCCAAGGATGTAGAAGGTACATGTGACCTCAACACTGCAGGTTCCTCACCCCTGGACCCTTTTTTATGTGTAAGGGCTGGGTACCTCAGGTAACACTGGCACACTTTTAGAGACAATGACTGTACCATGGTGTCTAACCCCACTAATAAACTTTATGATGGCTCTATCAGACTGTCTCACAGTTTGAGGTCAGTTAGCCCTCTTACGGATCCACAAGTCTCTAACTTAAGTAGTAAGGAAAATTCTGCTCCCATGATTAAGGCTTTAGGTTCCCCACCCCTGGCCCAGTATTAGCAAAGAGATCTTTTCCAGAAAAAATTCAGAGCTTTCTGCTGGGGGTGTGACAAGACCTACTAGACTTGAAACCCCATGAAGGCAGGGCTAGCACTCTATCTAAACATTGTATCTTCTCCAGCACCTAGCATAGTGTTCTGTACTCTGTAGGGATTTAATAAAGGTTTCTTGTAAGGAAGATTAAAGACGTATTAACAAGACACTGAAGCCAGGGTTAGGCATGGAGGAATCTTTAAGGGGAGGTAATAGGTTGTACTGAATAAGAAGAATTTGAATTCCTGGGATACTTGAAGCTATTTTTATGGCCTTGCCTCTATATCTGTACTGCTATTGAGCCAAGCTGTGTTCTTCTTCCCACAAAATCTTTGCTTTAGGGTTCAGTGTGAGACATTATGAGGGAAAAAAAGGAGACTCCTCACAATCTTTACCTTTCTTGCCTCATTCTTCTAGCTAAATACTATATTGGTAAGGCATATGGTCAGTTAGGCAGCTAAGTGGCACAGTGGATAGAGCACTAACCTGGAAGCAGGAGGACCTGAGTTCAAATCCAGTTTCAAACACTTACTAGCAGGATGACCCTGGGCTTAACTTAACCTTGTTTGCCTCAGTTCCTCCTCAGTAAAGTGAGCTGGAGAAAGAACTGGAAAACCACTCCAGTATCTTTGCCAAGAAGACTCCTAATGGGGTCATGGAGAATCAGACATGACTGAAAATGACTAAACAACATGGTCAGTTGATGTAAAATGCTATAGATTTTCTTAAACAGAACCATACTTCCCTCCAAAGCATCTAACTGGTGAGCCTAGTGGTAAAAACAGTTTCTCTCCGTTTTGTGTTTGGAAAATGTGGATTCCATGTGTGAACTGGGCAGAATTAGATCCACTTCTCCAGTCCCTACCCGTAGCTGCTCCTGGAACTAATGTGCATTTCTGTCTTTGTCTGGGGATAATTATTCCTCTTGAACTTTTATTGTTTATGGGGCAGCTCCTGCCCGCTGAGATCCTGTTTGCGTTTTGAAAAAGGAGTGCCCAGAGCACAGGGGAAGGAAGTTAATCTAGAAGGCAAGAAACTATCAATGAAGAGAGAGAAAATGGGGTCTTCTTTGTACCATTTTCTCCATTTCTTCCCATCTCTTCCTAGAATAATTGGTTTAGGCTTGTAATAGAATTGCTTTTAAACAAACCCTGAAAGTTATCTTAAATAGAAGCAAGTAAGTGAAAGTATGCTAAATGAGATCATGTCTGGTTGAAGGACAAGATCTATTGATCCAACAGAAAACTTGGCCTGGAACAGAGATTTTGAGGATCAGGTTGATGGTGGTGTTGAGTTTTTTTGTTTTTTTTTAAATTTGTTTGATTTTGGTCGGAGGTGGTACAGGGATGATGTAACTGATAAAATTTGATCTTCTTGAGGGCAGATACTCTGTTTTTATTTCTTTGTGCTCTGCTCCCAGCACAGTGCTTGGCACATTGTAGGTGCTTAATAAATAAATGCTTGTTATTTGATGGATTATCTTAATAATAAATGTATACTCTAAGGATGGGCCTAGAATCATAAAGGCTAATCTTCCTGAGTTCAAATCCAGCCTCGTACACTTAGTAGCTGTGTGACCCAGGGCAAGTCACTTAACCTTGTTTGCTTCTGGATCCTCATCTGTAAAATGAGCTGGAGGAGGAAATGGCAAACCACTCCAGTATCTTTGCCAAGAACAGCCCAAATGAGGTCACAAGTCAGACACGACTGAAAGAAGTGAACAAAAATATGCTAAGGATAGAGTGTATTACAGGGATAGGGAGTGGATATCAGAAACTTTTACTCTTTGCCTCTTTTGCTTTTTAGGAAAGACTTCATTCATATTCATTGAATTAAATGACTTAATACCTTTCCCTCCCCCCCCCCCCCCCGTCCTCCATCCCCTCATTTTTATTGATGAAGGATGACCTGTGGCTTACAGATTGAAGTGACATTTCCAGGATCATAGAGAGTAATAAATTCTAGAGCTTGGATTTGAACCCATGCCCTCTGACTCTAAATCCAGTCCTTCTAGAATCTAAATAACCTTACTTTGGAACTGTTCTGTTTAACCATCTGAAATATGTCTGAATTTCCTGATCTTCTAATCTAGTATCTTTCACAATCCTCTTCCTTTGTAGAGGACATATGAGGCTCTAGACGTGCATGTCTCATTAAATGACGGGGGAGGGAACATCCAGGAGAGGAAGTTGGGCTTGATTGGGTAAAACATTCTGAGAATCATCAGTATAAATGGAACCAAAAGTAGTCAACCACACTTGAGTCTTTCAATAGTTCAAATCCTAGTTAACTGTGTGAGTATTCCTGTAATGGGTAAGTATACAGGTGCCAAAGCACATCCCATTTCCATTTGTTCCTGATTCATCACAGCTCTCGTTTTTTTTAATGTTCTTTAGCATCACCTGTTGAAACTGTTAAATTCTGGTAAGTGCCATTGCATGCCCAATTAAATGTCTAATTACCAATTTTAAGCATTCAGCTTGAGTTCATCCCATTTTAGAATGTAAGCCCTGTAGCTGAATTGTTGATGGGTAAACCCATCTCTAAGGAAGAAAGGACTTTACATTTTTTGGTTTTGTAACATACCTACCTCCATTATAAAGCATATCTTATACCATTTCTTATTGCATGCTAGCATCTGTTCATTCTAGCAAAAGCCCACATGCTAATAGCGTTTTGAATCAGAGAGTGTGAAAGCAAAGGTGGGTGGGTATACCATTATGAGAGTAAAGAGAGAGGGAGGGCACCAAGAAAGCCTTGGCAGCTGTTGTGGGGCGATTAGGGTAATTTCCTCCTGGAGAAAATAATAAAACCCTTCTACAGAGGCCAGGAAGTGAGGCCAGGAAGCTAAAAGTTGTGCTTTTAGATATAAATGTGTATTTAACAAGATTACTTCCTAAATATTGAATTTCAATGTACATCCAAGGTTCTTGGCTAGGAAATGGGCCACCTTAAGATTCATCCTAGGTCATAACACTCTATGAAAGATCAGTCACTGGAGATTCAATGGGCAGTATATTATTCCTATATTTATAAGATTTTTCTCCTAGGTGGCACAGTGGATAGAGCACTAGCCATGCAGTCAGGAAGACCCGAATTAGAATCCAGCCTCAGACATTTACTAACTGCGTGATCCTTGTCAAGTTATTTAAGCTGTCTGGCTTAGTTTTCTCAACTATAAAATGGGGATAATAATACTACCTACTTCCTCTAGTTGTTTTGATGGTCAGATGAGGTATTTGTAAAAGCACTTAGCACTATACCTGACACATAGGCACTTAATAAATTGTTTTTCTCTTCACCCTCTTAGGAATCTTGGTTCCCTCCTCTCATTTTAGTGCCTCACTATACTGGTGCTGGATTTAGGTATAGACACCCTATCCCTATAGCCCGCTGCAACTCAGAACTCCAGAACTCAAGAGATCCACTAACTTCAACCTATAGGGTAGCAGAGTTAACTGGCAGGCACCCTCACACCCAACTGCCTTTAGCATTATAATTGCACTCTGTCTCACTACCTCAAAGGCATCATTAACTCTTCTGCTTTTCCTCTTGCCTCCACGTCTAATCACTTGCAAAAGTTTTGTCATTTTTTTTCCTTCCATGATAGCTTTTCCATCTCTCCCTTCGTTTCCTTTAACAATGACAGCCCCCTGATTCAGGCTTCCATGACTTCCTACCTGGATCTCTGCGATAGACTCCCAAATGTTATATCCCCTTCCCCAGCCCACTTCCATTCATCCTCAGCACTACTACCCAATCAACCTTCTGAAAGCATGATTTGGACTCCTTCTTCTCTGACAAATAAAGACCAGGCTCCTTGGCCCCACGTTGGAGGTTCTCTCGGTCTAATGATCATTCTTGAGATATGTCGTCTTTCTTCTCAAACTTCTACCAAACTCCATTATTTTCATCTCCATCTGCTTGAATCTGTTGAATCAAAGCATCATATAGAATTGAGCACTAAAAGGGAACTTAAAGGTAATCTAATCAGTTCCTTCATTTACAAAAAGCCCAAGGTCACATAATAAATTAGCAGAGTCACGATTCAAAGCCAGATCCTTTGCCTCTGAATTCATGGCTTTTTTCTCACTATACTGCTCTCCTGTACTAACATTGGACCATAGATATAAACAAGAAGGGACCTCAGAGGCCATATAGTCCAACCTCTCCTTATTTTGGAGATCAGGAAATCACCCAATGTCATATTCATGCAAAGACTTCCATAAAATATTTCCTGATTCTCCCCTTGCCCTTTCCCTTGCCTACCAGCCCTTCCCCCTCATACCTGAAAGTGCTATTTACTGTGAATACCCGTGGTACCTTGTGCTTATCTTATAGTACTTGCCTAAATTTTCCTTGTATTTTAAAATTTGTGTGCATACCTTCCTTCTACTTCTAGATAGTAAGCTCTTTGAGGTCATGGCAGGCCATGTTTTAGAATCACAAAATTGCAATTTTATAGCTGAAAAGAGACCTTTGAAATCATCTGCTTCAAACTCCCAATTTCACATATGAAGAAACTGAGGCCTAGGAAGGGGAAATAAATTGCCTGAGGCAACAAAGTCTAGTAAATGGCAGAGATCTGAGACCAAATACCAGATTTATACTTCTCTGTATTCCCTTGTAGAATCTTACAAATTGTAGAGATTTAATAACTATTTCTAGAACATCGTTTAAGTTTCTCACCAAAATAATATGCATATAAAGAATGATAGTAACACTTTTATGGTGAACGTGATAGTGGTTTAAATTCCTCTTACCCTAAACTGAAAATTTACATTGATTTCTCATATCCAGTTATGATTCCCTCCAGGGGAATTTAGGAAAGTTATGATCCCAATATTTTGCTGCTGTCTAGTGAACAACTTCATTTCTCATATTTTGTCACACTCCCCCAGCCTAGTGTCCCCCAAATGATTCACCAGTTATTCAGAGCGCAGAAAGTTTTGTGTCTAAGATAAGTAGAGACAAGAAGGCTGATATTGTCTTAGGAAGGGAGGTAATAGTGTTTTACATTAGGCACCTTTAAAAATTTTTAACCAAAAACTTGAAATAAAGAGTTTCTTTTGGAAGATGCCTTTATCATGTTTTTTTTTTTTCTAAAAAGATTCTCCTGGTTCTTTTTAAATGTTTGGTTTTTCTTGCATATATTGCAGAGCCAACTGACTCTGATGTCTGTCATGATGAAACGCTTTCTATAAATGCGTGTGTCCCCATAGTCAAGAGCACTCTATTTAGAGCTGGGAAAATTTTAAAAAATCATCTTCTAGTACAACCCCTTCATTTTATAGATGATGAAACTAACTTGCCCAAAGTCAAACTGGGACTCAGTGACATAGACAAAAGGACTAGAACCCAGGTCTCATGACTTCTAGTTCAGGGCACTTTCTACGCACTTAGAATCTAATCCCTCTCTCCTTTTTTCTTTATTTATATATACAGTGCCACAAAAGTATAGCTTAATACTGCACTAAGTCTTTTGAGACATCTGTATATTCTGGTGCTAAGATCAAGACTATGGGTCGGAACCTCTCCTTCCCCTATATAAGTTAGTTATCTTCATGTGGATTAAAACTTAGTTTTATTGCCACAGAAAGTACCCCTGGCTCCAGCCAGGTAACATAGTCCATGGGTCATGAAGAAAACTGACTGGAATGTATAGATGATAGCAAGGAAAAAGGTCAGTCACTGATTCTAAGGAAGAGATAAATCAGAGCCCAACCTGCTTGGAATAAGTTTGGGATAAGATCTTCCTATTCATAGGAGGCACATGAAAGCTCTTATCCTTCAGACAAGATAACCACATTGTGCATCATTCTTATCCCCACTGGACTTCTGACCAAGATTCAGATGTGGACAGTTGTCTACCAAGTTCCCATGGCAGTGGATAGTGTGAGCAATACTGCTCCTCATCACCTAATAACATAATCCCAGCCCTGTGAGTGAGTCACTTTGATTAGACTTTTTGGTTTAGGCAAATCAGCAAAACTCCTTTCTACCACCATACACTCTACTTTCTTCAAGGCCACAAGCAAGAGACATTTCACGTTTTGTGACACTGACTTGTCTTTGGCATTGACTTATAAGTCTTCTAGCAGACAGCTTGATGTCCCATAGGCAAATCAAACTCAATATGTCCAAACTGAACACACTATCTTTTCCCAAAATCCCACCACTGTCTTCCTAACTTTCCTCTTTCTCTAGAGCAGACCTGCACAACATAAGCTCTGTGGGCTCTCGTGAGCCCAGGCGGTAGGTTGTGCAGGCCTATTTCACATACTTTACATTTTTCACAGGCTGCCTGAAATCTTTTCTCAAGTCTAATGTCGTGCAGACCTGCTCTAGCATATGGGTACTGCCTTTGTTCCAGAAATCCAAACAGGCAACCTTAGTGTCATCTTCGATTGTTCTCTACTGTAAACACACAAGACTGTTCAATTTTCATCTCTCATTCATCTATCTTTTTTTTTAACCACTCCCTTAGTCTTAGTTCAGGCCTTTATCATTTCTTGCCTGGATTCAAGCTAGTATATTCTTCTCAATTTGTTTCCTTTTCCAAGTCATTCTTCACATTGGTGTCAAAGTGATGCTCTGAAAGTGCAGGTTTGACCATCTCTGTTCATATAGCTCTGGTGGCTCCCTAAGTTCCTTTAGGGTTTTGGCGTTTAAAAGCCATTCACAATTTCATTGCAAAACTATCTCTGAGCTTACTGCAAATTATTATTTTTCATGCTCACTAATTTCCAGTCAAACTTGTCTCGCTGCTGTTTCCAGTATACTACAGTCATCGAATCACCCCTGGCTGTATCTTCTCTCTCTCCCACACCCTCACCCAATGTCTCCTCCTCTTTGCTTTTTAGACTCTCTATTCTTCTTCAGAGTTCACCTTTGAGCCACTTCCTCATCCTCCCTAATTATTAATATTCTATATCATCCAAAATATTACTTTATACTTAACTTTGCATGAATTATCTATTTTCCTATTGTTTTCTCCCTAATAATAATGTAAGATACTTGAGAGTGGGAATATTTTAAATTTGTCTTTATATCCCTAGTGTCTTGTAGGTAACAAGCACTTTATGAATGCTTGCTGAATGAATGAATTAATGAAAGAATGGCCGTGAGCAATGATTTGATGAGATTTTTGTTCTGAGAAATATTACAAGTCCTTGTAAATAGAGCAAATACATGTAGTCTCATGTAGTATGTATATGGTACTTTAAAGTTTACAAAACTCTTTAGAAACATTTGTTCTCATTTAATTCTCAAAATTCTGGGAAGTGGGTGCTATTATTTTCCCCATTTTGCTGATGAGGAAAATGAGACAGCCAGAAGAAGTACAAGGACTTACCCATGGTCACACAGCTAATAAGTGTCTGAGGCTGGATTTGAACTCAGGTCTTCTTAAGTCCAGGTCTTGCACTTTATCCACTATACCCCTATCTAGTTGTTTCGAGCATTTATTAGGCATTTACTGTGTTCCAGGCACCCTGCTAAGTGCATGGGAGCTTCCTTCTTATAAATGGGAAGAGAAACATGAGCACAGCTAGGTATATACAAGATATATACAGAATGGATGGAAGGCAATCTCAAACAGGAAGGCACTCACTAGCAGCTAGGGCTACTCTGAAAGCCTCCTTTAGAAGGTTGGGTTTGAGCTGAGTTTTGAATGAAGCCAAGAAAACAGAGAAGCAGGGATGAGGGAGGAGGACCAGACAAAGGAACAGAGATGGAAGATGAGTGTTTTGTTCAGGAAACAAATACACTAATGTGGCCACATCTTTGAGTGTGTGGAGTAAAGTGTAAGAAGAATGGAAGGGTAGGAAGGGAACAGGTTTAATGAGCTTTAAATACCAAATAGAATTTACATTTGATCCTGGAAGTAATAGCTTCTGGAATTTATCAAAAAGGAATATGATACAGTTAAACTTACTTTAGGGGAAAAAACACTTTGGCAACTCAGTGGGGGATGAATTAACAGATGCTATTTATATAGCTGTTCTAGCTGAACATTTATTTTTCTTAATATTCAGCAGTTCATAATATAACTTTAGAAAGAAAGAGTATATCGGCTTCCGTTTAAAATATGGAACTCTTTGCTAAAGAATTCTGGATCATTCCTGCAGAGGGATTTGGTTGTAGTAGTTCCTGAAAAAATGAAACAATAAGTTCATATCTAATACAGGAATACACCTAATTTCATCCTGATGAACTTCTGTACCTTTCCTCCTCTCTTCAAGATGTTCATAGTCTATGAGGTCAAAGGGTATTAGCCAGTGCTATGCCATCCATCATCTAATGAACTGCATTATAACAGTTACCTTTGACCCAACTTTGTACGTTATTCTTTTCTTCTCTTTATTGGAATATTTAATTTTAGAAGTAAAAATGTGGCCTTGTCTCCATTTTTTCACTACAGGGAGGTTTTAGGACGTAGTGTATTACCTTCTCCATTTTTGTATGTATGGACATGTTCTCATCATTTGTCATGTCTCCTTAGAACTTGGTCCATTCTGACAACTGTCCTGACCTTCCTTGATCCACTGAGTCTGCATGCAGCATTCAGATAGAATTATTATTTTGTCAAATTATAGCCTGCAAACCCTTCACTTGCAGTGCTCTGTCATTTTTGCCTATGGCACCAAACTTAGTAATTAGTAAAACAATAATGAGCTCTGTCTCAGAACGATATTACCAAGGATTATATTCACCCCATATTCCCAATTACCAGGACTTAGTCAATAAACATTTAAATAAGAACCTACTCTGGGCCAGGCACAATGTTAAATGCTGGGGATTCAAAGAGAGGCAAAAAAAAGTCCTTGCTCTCCATGATCTCATACAGTTGTTGTAATTGACCGCTCACAATGCTCATAAATGTACTTCCTGTGCATTTCTGTAATTCTCTCCTCTCTTTTTCTTTCCTCTCCTCTTCCTCTGATCTTGTGACTTAGATACCACTTTCTTCCTATCCGTAGGCTTCCTTGGTCTCTGCTCACATTCCTCTCCTCCCCTTAGTATTATACTCACCACTCATTACCTAGTATTATACTTCCAGTATCACTGCAGAAGAACATGACATCCTGGAAGAGAGGATCTGTGTATACTTGCTATCTTTGTATCCTCGGTTTATCATGATGTCATAGCAGGTCTTTAAATAATGTTTGTTGAATTGAATCAAATCTAGATTGGCTTGACTGCAAGCTTAGCTTTGAGGTATCAATGAAGAAAGGGCTTGTTTATCAAATTAATAAGATAAACAAGATTTCTCAAAGCAGATTTAAAGGAACAGACCAATTTCAAGTAGCTTAGGGCACACTCATTTTTTTAAAAGTGTGCTAATTACAATTGTTTTTTAGCTCCTCTCGAAAGCAGATCTGGTGCTAGGGGAAATGCCAAGCTGATTGATATTGGCAATAAATACAGTTCAGGGAAGGAAGCCATCATTTAGGGAGGAGTAAGGGAGGATGGAAGCCATTTGGATAAGAAGAAGGAGGCTGATAGGGCATTCTAGGTAGGGACTAGAATAGGTAGGAAATAAAAAAAAGAAAATAAAAATGCACAGCATATTCAAAGGGATTAGAAACCTGGATTGGTGTAGAAATGGGACCAAATTGTGGAAGACCTTAAATAATAGCAAGATTGATATCTCACATGTATACAGCTCTAAAGGTTTACAAAACATTTTCCTCACATTAACCCCAAAGCAATGCAATCTAGTGAAAAGAGAACTGTGTTTGGGGGTCACGATTAGAATCTGAACCCCCTACCCTTGAAGCCTTTGAACCCCCTTGTTGCCTACTGGACCATGAAGCAACTTTGCTTCTCTTGCCATTTCCTCTGGTAAAATGCAGTTAAGTTAAATGATGAATAAAATCCAGTCAAAAATTCTATGAAATTTAGGTAATTAATATAAATATCTTCTTCCTGATTTTACATATAAAATAGACTCAGATTTTAAGTCACTTGCCCAAAGTCAGGCAGCTAGTAAGGTCAGATTAGGACCTTGTGTGACTTTAGGTGAGTCAATCTTTTTAGGCCTCGGTTTCATTGTGGACAAAATGGGGATACTGCACTAGATCACTGAAGCTTTGGATCTTTGATTCTGTAACCTGAACCATTGCTTAGGTGAAGAGTGATCCTAGACATTAATGGAGGGTTATTATATGTACTTGAATAAAATGAAACGTTTCTCTAAAGTGTTCTACTTTTGACGTTCATAATTTATTTAGACTGATTTTTTTGTTTAGTCAGTTAGTCATGTCTGACTCTTTGTGACCCCTCAGTTTCCAGTTCTTTGCCACCACAAAAAGAGCTACTGTAAATATTTTTGTATGTGTGGTTCCTTTTCCCTTTTTAAATGATCTCTTTGAGATGCAGACCTAGTAGTGTTACTGCTGGATCAAAGTGTATGCACAGTTTTGTAGCCCCTTGAACCGAGTTCCAAATTGCTGAGGTTGGATTTGAACTCAGGTCTTTCTAACTCCAGGGCCAGAGCTGTATCCATTGCACCACCCACCTGGTTACCCTACTGCCTATACACATATTGAAATTTTACTATGGTGTTTTTTCTTTTTTATATGAAGATGACAGGATCAAAGGATTAGTGATTTAGAACCTAAAGCAGTGGTTCTCAACCTTCCTAATGCCAAGACCCTTTAATACTCATATGTGGCGTATCTGCATGTGGGTGGACCCACCTGGAGATGGATAGAGGAGCAGTGTCTCGGTTCCTAAGACTATCAGAAATATGTGTTTTCCAATGATCTTAGGCAACCCTTGTGACCCCTGTGAAAAGGTCGTTTGACCCCAGAAGGGGTTATGACCCACTGGTCAAGAACTGCTGACCTAAAGGGACCTGAGAGACATTCTAGTCCATTATCTTCTTGGCCCCCTCTACCTTCCTCTCTTTTCTTAACAGATGAGGTAACTGAGACCCACAAACATTATGCCTTATCTCAAGTCGCAAGGCAATAATAAGATTCATAGGTAGACTTTAAATCCACATTCTCTACTCTAGAATATGAACCCAAGTTCTCTGTCTCTAGAACCAATGTTGTTTCTACTATGAAAATGATACCTCTGGCCTTTTATTAATATGTGCCCTTTGAATTTTTTTACTCCTTGTTAATAGCTGGTGCTCAGGCATCCATGCAATCCTTCCTGCTCTTTTTGTGAGGATCTTGCAGAATTCTTGCTCACTCATGAGTGATGTACGGAAAGCCCTGTGAAAGTTTTTGTGTGACCTTGGACAGACCAGTGGATTGTACTTCAATTTGCTCATCTGTGAAACTAGGGAGGATAGACAATGTTATTCCTTCTAATTTCAAAATTCTTTGACATCATGAAGTTTCTTAGTTAAATGGATTAATGTGAGTGAAGCCCAGTGAATATGTAAACATTTTCTTTGTGTGGTACAAACACAAAAATTTTCACAGATGACTGAGACTTGCTTCATTGATCTAATGTCTTGTCACAAAGACATTGCACCTTGTAATAGCTAAATGGCACAGTAGATAGAGGACTGGGCTTGGAACTTATCTTCCAGAGTTCAAACCTTGATCTCAAGACACTTACTGTTTGACCCTGGGTAAGTCACTTAACTCTGCCTCAGTTTCCTCATCTGTAAAAGGAACTGGGTAAGGAAATGGCAAGCCACTCCAATATTTTTGCCAAGGAAACCCCAAATGGAATCACAAAGAGTCAGACATGACTGAAAAATGAACAAACAACAAACATTTTAAGACAGAAATGCTATGCTTATTTGGGGGGGGGGGAGGACAGGGAGGAGGTTCCCCACCATAACATAGAGTTGCAAAGTAGGAATTCATAACCCTTTTTTATGTCATGGATACTTTTGGTAGGCAGATGATGTCTGTGGACTCTTAATCAGAATAGTATCTTTAAATGCAAAAAAAAAATTACATAATATTATGAAGGAAACCAATTATATTGAAGTACCGTTATAAAAAAATTATAACGGTACTTCAATATCATTAAGTTCACAGATCCCAGATTAAGAACTCGTAATCCGAAGTGACTTTTGCTGTGGTCCTTATTATTCATGCTAACATTTTGGGATTTCTTTGGTGTAGGGACCTCCTAGATCAGCAAATGTTTATAATTAGCATCATGGAGAGTTGCATGAGGGTACCGAGAAGGTAATTGACTTCATTACAGATTATATAACCGTACTTATCAGATGCAAGACTTGATCCTAACTCTCCTGGCTCCATTTTCCCTTTTATAGTGTCATGACGCTACTGCATTGTTACTGTTGTTTTGTTGCTGTTGCTGCTGCTGCGATCTCACATTTCCGTGGTTCTGTTAAGGTTTACAGTACCTTTTCTTCATAATACTGGAAGTGGATCGTGCATATAACTGAGATTACTCATTTTCCTACACTCATAGTTGGTTGGTTGTTCTTCATTCTCTAATAGGATCAAAATTACATCACTGTGTTAGATTCAACTTACAGTGTATCTGTCTTTGGTTGATCAGACTAATACAAACTCAGAATACTCTACCACAAGTTGGATGCAAAATAGTCCATGTGAACATTTGGGGTGGATTCTTAAATTCACGTGTCTAACATTTCTTTTGAGCTACTTCTATTCTGCTTTGCCCACAGAGCATAGACCTAATAAGAGGGAAGAGTCAAGATTGAAACTAAGTCTTCTGATCCCACGTCCATTCCCACTTTCACTAAAGTAACTAAAAACCTGTTTGTTGCTTTGGAAATACTTCAGTTTTGTGGTTGTATCATAGGGCCATATGTGAAATCACCACCTATTTAGAAATATTTCATTGTATGTGCTTTAACTCAGTTATTCTGAGCAAATACCTGTTATATACAACCTGGGATCAGTTCCTTAAACTGCTCCCCTCTTTGTTCCTCCAGGCAATTGCACTATCTTTCTTCTCTGGTCTCCCTCTCACTTTCTCTAGGAGTCTCTATTCTGCAAAAACCTCTCCTTTACCCTTATCTTAATTAGGCTACTCTCCCAGGTCTCCCTTTCCCTTCACAGCTTAATTTCTGTTCAGAGAAATCTTCCCTCTACCTCCTCACTTATTAATCCCTTGAAGTCTGGCTTCTAATTCTGCCACTTGACTAAAAAGACCGTCTCTAAAATAATAATAATGAATACATAATAACTAATGTTTTTACTTACTGTATGTCAGGCACTGTGCTAAGCTCTTTGCAATTATTATCTTATTTGAGCCTCATAACAACCCTGGGAAGTAAGTGCTATTATTATACTCATTTTACAAATAAGGAAACTGAGGCAAATGGAAGTTAAGCGACTGTTATGGGAATCTGAAGATCTTCCCTGCCCCTAGACCCTTTGCTAAAGTGGCTACGTGACTCTGAGGACCCTTGGATATTTGAAAGTATACTCTGTTCCCTAATAGGCTGAATGTGGTCACGTGGAGCCTGTGGCGCCAGGCTT
>CM053582.1:417307520-417390656 GCA_028627135.1 Pseudochirops cupreus
TGAATATTATAATGTTTTGAATGTTTGTCTTGATTTGTAATGGAATAAACAGAGTGTTCACTCTATTTTGTAATCTGAACTCTAAAAGCTGTTCACAGTAGCATTCCTTTGGGAATCTGCTGGTGCATGGCATTACAGTGATATGAAATGGACCCATGATTTCACTGGTATAGGGAACTGTTACATTTAGATGGATAAGAATGCTTATTTGGTTATCTTTCAAAAAAGCCACTGTTGTATATTTCATCACAGGCCCAAGATTAACCTGTTTGTATGTAAATAGGGCAGCAAAGATAAATGTAAAATAAACATAATTTTTTTGCCTTGTATCCTTGCATAATCTAATCTCTCAGAGGCACTGGAAGGTGAAGATTGCAAAGTGGAAAAGAAAATCAATAGGCTGTTGTTCTCTACTGTGGAAAAAAGCTCCCTGAAGGCTTAGGGTTACCACTAGGGATGAGAGTTAACAAAGGACAAGATAATAAGTTTGTGCTGTGTTTTCTACACCGGAATCTTAATCTTCACCCCACCCTCTAGACTCATCATGACTCCCTTTATGCTAACAGATGATGGCAATAGATCCCATCGGTTTCTTCTGTGACATTAAGGGGTGATAAACAGAGGCTGTTCCTGACATCACTTTGGACAAACATTCTGATTGGCTTTGAGTACAAGTATTTGAGGAGTGTTCAAATGCATCTGCTGTCGCTTAGGAAAATGCAGATAATGAAGCAGTTTCTTTATATTTTCTCTGACAGTCTTCTCTCTCTAACTCTATGTGCTTTTGGTAATAGACAACAAGGAAATTAAATTGAAATAATTTTTTTTAAAAAAGCTACAATAGTAAACTCCTGTATGTCCAAAGGGATTGGAGAATAAGACCTTCCAGTTAACTATGGGTTTCTACATATCATACCTGCAATACCATTTTTCAAAAAACTAGAATAAAATAATGCTAACATATTTCTAATGATACATGATTTAATGGGCATTGCTTTCCCTTTCATCTACATAGGTCACAATTCGTATATGCATTAACAGATACTTTCATGAGTGACTGTGACCAAATAATGTGTTACCTGGTGGTCAACATTGTGGTGAAAAACATTTTCCAAATTTAGCTAGACTGATTCTTTGACAATAGATGTGCTTTCCCATTTGATGGAGCTTGCCATCAACAAATCAATCAGAAGACATTTATAAGTGACTACTATATACCAGATACTGTGCTACATATAAGGATTTAAGAATCCAAAGAATGAAACAATCACTTCTTGAGAAGCTGACATTCTAATCAGAAAGACGACAAAGATATATGAGTATCTACAGAATAAATATAAAAAGTATAAAGTTTTGTTGTTATTCAGTTGTTTCAGTCACATACAACTCTTCATAACCCCTTTTGGGGTTTTCATGGCAAAGATACTGAAGTGGTTTGCCATTTCCTTCTCCAGCTCATTTTACATATGAAGAAACTAAAGCAGACAGGGTTAAGTGACTTGCCCAGGATCACACAGCTAGTAAGTGTCTGAGGCCCGATTTGAACTCAAGTCCTCCTGACTCCAGGGCTGTCACTCTATCTGTTTTAAAGAGTATAAATACAAAACCATTAAACATTATGTATTTTAGTAGGAAGGGCACCAGCAGTTGGGGAGATCAGAAAAGGCTTCATGCAGAATGTTATCTTTGAGCTGAGTCTTGAAGGAAAAGAGGTTATGTGAGCAGTGGATAGGGGAGGAATGAGTGCTTTCTAGGCATGAGAGGGTGGCCAGCACAAAGGTGCAGAAAGGGAAAATGTGTATGATGAACAGAGAGAAGGATAGTTGGATGTTTTGTATAGTAAAGGAGGGAGAGTAATATATAGTGAAGCTAGAAAAATTGGTTAAGGCCAAGTTGTGAATGTGGGGTGTGAGGATAATGACTTCATATTACATGTAGCGCTTTATAGTTTACAAGTACTTTCCTCCCAGCTGTCATATGAATTAGTGTACATATTACTACCATTTAATAGCTAAGGAAACTGAGACTTGGAGATAGTAGTCAGAATGAAATTGGACTTTGAGTCAGCTGACTTGGTCCACTCCCTGAGGTCCCTTCTAACTCTCAGATTCTGTTTGTGACCTTGGATCAAGTTACGATGCTGACACTATCACTGTGACCATAAAGTAGTCACTTGCCCAATCTAAGTCTTTCCTTATCTGTAAAATGGGGATAGTAATGCTTTTACTGCCTTTCTCATAGGGTTTTCTTGAGGGAAACTCTTTGAAAACTTTAAAGTTGTGTAGAATGAACTTTGCCTCATCATCATCATCTTCTTCTTTTCCTTCAGATTTGCCTATGGTCAGTGTTAAGAAATATCAAAGGGTCCCCTGAACTATTCTTTTTTGGTTGTTAATTTATTTTTAGTTTTCAGCATTTACTTTCATAAGTTTTAAATTTTTCCCCTCTCTCCCCCTTCCCTCTCCAAGACAATCTGATATAGGCTCTTGATATACATTCCTATTAAACATTTTATCACATTAGTTATGTTGTATGGAATAATTATAATAAATGGGAGAGACCATGAGAAAGAAAAAACAAAATGAAAAAGAAAATAGTCTGCTTCACTTTACATTCAGACTCCATAGTTCTTTCTCTGGATGTGGATGGTGTTTTCCATCATGAGTCATTTGGAATTATTTTAGGTCCTTCCATTGCTGAGAAGGGCTAAGTCTTTCAAAATCAGTCATCACAAACTGTGGCTTTTACTGTGTACAATATTCTCCTCACTTCATTCAGCATCAGTTCATATAAGTCTTTCCAGGTTTCTCTGAAGTCCACCTGTTTGTCATTTCTCATAGCACAATAGTATTCCATTATGTTGATAAACCACAACTTGTTCAGTCATTTTGATGGGCATCTCCTCAGTTTCTAGTTCTTGGCTACCACAAAGAGAACTGCTATAAACGTTTTTATACAAAAAAATTTTTTTTTATGCATGTGGATCCTTTTCCCATTTTTATGATCTTTTTGTATTGCTGGGTCAAAGTAGTATTGCTGGGTCAAAGGCTATACACATTTTTATAACCCTTTGGGCATGTTCCACATTGCTCTCCAGAATGGTTGGGTCAGCTCACACCTCCACCAACAATGAATTAATGCTGAACTTGTCTTTTTGAGTTGTCATATTTTCCAGAAACACTAGACCCAGTGTATGCAAGAGGCCCTGAATGTGGGCAAAGCTCCCTCACTCCTTCCTCTCCTCCCCATCCCAGCTGACATAATGTGTTGTTAGCATCCCAAGCTGAACTCCTGGTGTATCCTTGGGAGTAGACAGGTGCTAGTCACTCTGCACTACACTGAGAAATTGCTTGTGCAGCTGGGACTTTTGTAGATAAGCAGACCATCCTATTTTCATAGTCTAGCAGTTACCATGGGAAAAGAATGTGGCTTTTGCCATCACCTTGCTCCTCCCCTTTGGGAAGGGTTTTGTCCTTTTCCTACCTTAATTGCAACTTTCCCCCTCCCATGCCATGCCTACTAGTTGGAGATTTCTGGTACCTCTTTCCCTTTGTCCTGCTGTTATAAAATTGTGAACTTCTGTATGGATTGTAAACTATTTGTGATCCATATGCATGTTCGTTCTTCTTGTAATAAACCTAGTTTTCTCATAAATTTTGTGAAATTGTGATTGCTATTGACATCAGTCACCCAGCTAGTAAATATGCAAACCAAGACTTGAACCTGGGTCTCCCCAATCCCAAATCCCAAATTCTTTTCCATAGTACCAGTAAGGATCACCCATACTGGGATTTTGAGGAGAATATAATATAAAATAAAACCTAGCTACCTTTCTTTAACCATTCAGTGGACACTCAATCAAAGCTCATACAGGTACTTCAGAATTATGTAGTGTGAACTTTTTATTTTTTTTTCATTTCAGTACAGTGATTAGACTTAAATCAGCAAACATTTATTAACACAAGTAAAGTACTGCCCTAGGCAGGGGGAGTACAAAAGTGAATGAGCCACAAACTCTGCCTATGCAGCTTACAGTGTGACCACTGTCACTGCTGGCCTGTGATCTCTTTGAAGTGGGTGCAAATCACAAACTATCTCAGTATTTTTTGTTTTGCACAGCATTTGTTCTTCCCCCTCACCCCCCTCCATGAATCTTCCAAAGGGGCTCTAGGCACAGTAGGGAGTTTCCTCTAGGTCTCTGAATCTTAGGTGTAGAACATGGTCAGTCTTTATCTGTTTTATGCTTCACTCTTACTCACCGACTAGTTCATCTTCTTTTCCGGTCAAACATCTCTTTGATATCTCATACTCTGTTTCTCACACTTAATTCATATTGGTAAGAGGCTTTATACTGCCACTGGTATCTCCATTGTCCCATATGTGAACCACAACTTATTCAGAGAGTAGTCCATGAAATGGAACACAAAGACACAAGTAATATAAAGTATAACAGATAATTTGACTGATACCTAAGAGGTAACAACTGCTATAGAAAGCTTGAAGGGGAGAAAATAATGATAATAATAGCAGCTGACATTTACTTTTTTATTATCTTATTTTTTAAAATGTTATTTATTCAACATTAACTTCTATAAGATTTTGAATTCTAACTTTTCTCCCCCTCCCTCCACTCCGCTCTCTCCAACATAGTGTGCAATCTGATATAGGCTGGACATGTATAATCATATTAAACATATTTCTGCATTAGTCATGTGAAGAAGAAAACCTTTCTCAATCCCTCTTAATTCTACTGCCTTCCCTCTGTTGAGTATTTCTTATTTACCCTGTATATAGCTTGTAGATTTTGTCCCCTCCGTTCATTTGTGAATTCCACCAGGGCGAGGGTTGTCTTCTGCTTTTCCTTGTATCCCTACTGTTTAACCCAGTGTATGACAGTGTTTATTAAATGTTTACTGGGTGATTGATACATAATTGTATTTTCCAGTATGGAATCAGGACAAGTGAGCATTTGTTTTAAGTGTATTATTAGTGATGTAGATTCTATAGATTGAATATAACATTGCTATCCAGAAGACCGTCTTAATCCCTAACCAGGCTATTCCCAAAGCATAGGTGACACCCTTAAAATACGATCACTTTGAAAGGAAGAAAAAATTTGTAGCTATTAAATATTGGCAGGTTTTGTGTTTATACATCCAGATTTGGGGGAAATCTAGACCAATGTTATTGGGGTTTTTTTCCTATTGAAAAAGGGGTACATTAGATTCTCTTCCTCATTAGATATTTAAACAACAAGAATCTTCCCAGTCTAATTCTTTACACACAATAAATAATTGATAATTAAAAAAAATAAATAAGTATAATTGTGAAGAATTACCCCTGTACAAATCCTAGACAAAGAAAAAAGGTTAAACCGTGGAGCCTTAAGAGTTTGGAACCCAGAGAGCTTGGCCACTCTTTTTAAAAAGAATTTTAGACAGGAAAGCCTTTGTTTTTAAATGTATCTCTGCATATATAGTGTTTATGATAATTTTTAAAGCACCTGTTTCCAAACAGAAACTGGAATGTCATACATAATAACAATAAACAAAAATTAAACCAAACTGGGCTCTATGCCCAGAAAAACTAGCCAGAGTCTCAGAACTTAGCCAAAAAAAAAAAAAAAAGCTGGTAGAAAAGAAGCTAGAATCAGAGAATGCTGGAGCTAGGGTATGAGGTATTGGGGGATGGGTGTGAAGCTTAGAAAACTCTTATCCCACTCCTTCCTTTTAAAGATCAAGACACTGAGGCTCAGGGAAAGTGATACTACCTCTTACCCCTACCCACCTTCCCGACTCAGTAAGTATGCTTCTAGCCGACAATGTTTGTTGGTTTTAGTTTTGTTTTTAATTTTTAAAAAGTCCAACCTAAGCTATTTTCACATTATTAGAAGGAATGACATATGGAAGAGAGATTTTGTTTTATTTTATTTTTTCTTTCTTAGCTTTAGAGGCAAAACTAAAAGCAAAAGTCCGGAGTTATAGAGAGGCCTATTTTGACTGCGTGGAGATTTACATGATGGTGCAACAATAAAACATTGTCACAATTTGAACTTTATTCTAAATAGAAGGAGTAGCCCTTGAGGTATATAGTAAGTAGCAAGCAGCCTTCTGCTCTGTGTAGACTTTCTCAACCTGTGGGTCTTGACCCCTTTGGGGGTTGAAAGACCTTTAGGGGTCGCCTAAGACCATCGGAAAACCCATATTTCCGATGGTCTTAGGAACCCAGACACCACTCCTCTATCTGTCTCCAGGCGGGTCCACCCACATGCAGATACACCCACATACAAGTATTAAAGGGTCAAGGCATTAGGAAGGTTGAGAACCACTGGGGTTTCAGACAAAGACCTACAGTAGAAGGGATTCTTGAACACATGCAGGTCTTGAAATGTGCCTTTAGGCATTTCAGGGAAACATGAAGCCTAAAGACCATATGATTTACATAAACAAACAAGGAAATCCTCTTTGTGTGTTTAGGGGTGTGTGTCTAATACAGGAAGCCCTGTTTTCCTGTTATTGAAAGTTTCCTTTAATCTTTTAGGCACATTTCAAGACCTGCATGTGTTCAAGGTGTGTTGTTTCCTTTAGTCTTCAAACACAGCAGTGGTTTTCTGGTTGTGCCTGTCTATCTGATGTGACTCTTATAGAAAACCCCTTTTTCATAGAAAATGCAAATAATGAATTTTAAATTCGTGGAAAGAACCCTGATTTGGTTTAGACCTAGAGCTATAATATAGCCATTGATATGAGATTGTAAAATAAAATAAAAAGACTATGGGTTTTATGAAAAGAATGAATATTCATCATCAATCAGTAAATTTTTATTAAGTTCCTACTATGTGCCTTTATTGTTCTAACGCCTAGTGAGACAATCCTTGTCCTGGGGAGTTCACAATTATATGCTCTTTATTAGAAATGAAAGAGTTTATAAGGTAAAGCAAATCTAGGAATCATGTTGGTCAGGCAGTTTCAGGGAATGAACCAAGTACTTCCTCAATATGGGAATAAAAAAGCAATCAAGGTAGAAATTTTCTATTGACATTTGGGGGTGGGGTCAGGAGGATAATCTTCAAGCCCAGGCATCCACTGAGCTTTAGATGGCTCCCTTCAGACACTGCCATTGACATAACTTTTATTTTTTCTGATCTTAATTAAGCTTTTATTGCTTTAGTCAAGATGCACTTATCCTCCTCCACCCCCAAGGCATTCAGAGGTTAAGTGACTTGCTTAAAGTCATACTGCTAGTAAGTGTCAAGTGTCTGAGCCCAGATTTGAACTTGGGTTCTCCTGACTCAAGGGCCAGTGCTCTGTCTGCTGCATCACCTAGCTGCCCCCATTAACATAGTTTTTAGCTATAGTAGTCTTTAGTAGTCTTCAGGTAGTGAAACTGTTCTGTGTCTTGACATGTACAACAGAGAGCTTTTTTTCAGTACTGTAGGCGCCATTCTTGGTTTTAAGTCTGTCTTGAAATTCTTTCATTGAATGGGTCCTGTAATCGCCTTGCTTAATAGACGATTGGCCATGATGCAGATGTTATTCTAAGTTTTGTTCTTATTGTTGTTCAATTGCTTTCAGTCACGTCTGACGCTTTGTGACCCCATTTGGGGTTTTCTTGGCAAAGATATTGGAGTGGTTTGCCATTTTCTCCTCCAGCTCATTTTGCAAAGGAGGTAAACATGACTTGCCCAGAGTCACATAGCTAGTAAGTATCTGAGGGCAGATTTGAACTTGGGAAAATGAGTCTTCCTGACTCCAGGGCCCAACACTATATCCACTGTGCCACTTCGCTGTTTGAGAAAAAACTATACTGGCCATTCTCAATCTTTCTCTTAGGGAGAATATAAATTATTTTGCTTATTCATAGGAAATTATGCTCTTAGCTCTTTGATAACATTGAATAAGCTATCCCTAAAATCTACTTCCTTGAAAAACTAGATCTGTTTGCTTCTTTTACATATCTTACCCTCCACTCATCTCTTTTTCCTGAGTCCTGTTCTTTGCCCCTGAACTATGCTGAAACAACAGAGGATGAGGCATCACACTGTAGAGAGCTTAGCTGTTTTATGATGCCAAAATACAAATTTAGTCGGGGAAATACTCTAGGCTGTTTAATTCCTTGATTGATACCCCTTTTTAAAAGAGTAAGTGAATTCATGATCTCATCAATATGGATATTTCTTTTGATGGCACAGGTCATACCCGATCCTCATCCTTGGTCACTCTTATCTTCCTATTAATCCTTCACAAGGGATCCACCTGATATGCTGGGGCCCTGCTCTGGGTCTCTTGACATTGTGTGGTTACCAAGAGAACATATCATTAATGCACATAGCCTTGAACAAGAAGGAAGTAGAAGAAAAGTCCTTTTAAACATAGAAAAGCAAAATGTTATAATGGATAGTAAGATAGCCTAAGAGGCTTGCTCTGACCCATATTGGCAGATCCCTTTTTGGAGTGGGGAAGGTAGGGCAATTGGGGTTAAGAGGTCCAATTTGAACTCAGGTCCTCCTGACTCCAGGGCTGGGGCTCTGTTCACTGTACCACCTAGCCACCCCTGCTTTTCAATTCATTAGGTGACTCCCTAAGATTACAAGTTGCAGAGAAGATGCAGACCCACATTGGTAGACATTGTTTCCTCACCTGGGCCTTCCCTGTACCAATGAAATAATTGTGTATGTATGTATTTGTTTCTACACAAACTATGTATTATATATATGTATGCAGTATATGTAAGCATATATACATGTATGTATGAATAATGCATATATGGGTTGTACATGCCCATATACATGTGTTTATGCACACTATGTAGATGCATTTTTTCCAACTAAATTTTTTATTTGCTATCTTTTTAGTAAAAACAGGTTACAAATAACTAACTTATGTAACAGTTTTTGTTCTATATCATTACATCCTCACAACAACACTGTGAGGGTTACAACATGTATTATTGCCTGTTCTCTATAGAAAAGGTAATTGGGACCTATGATCATATATGCTAGATATGGGTTTTCATGACTAAATTCAACACTATCCATTTTGCCGTATGACTTCTCTAAAAAGGAGAGTATAGCTCTGCCTGTACACCATTTTGGGATGTGATTCTATGCAATATAAAGTTAGAAATAGCAAGGAGATGAAGAGATCAGGGAGGTGGAGGAAGATAGTGACATACCCGTAATGAAGCAGTCAGATGGTTTTGCAGATTCTTTTAAATTTCATTTTTACAATATAGTGGTCTTATTATAGTGTTCTGTGATGTTATAAAAATTCTAAGAACTGCAGATAAAATTACGTTAAATATAAACACAAGACTTCATTTGAAAACTAAATATAATTTTTTTTCCTATTTTCTTCCATTTGCTTTTTTCAGGCCTCTAGCTACTCATTACTCAAGTTGATCCCTAAAGACCTTTCACATCCCCTGACTGTTCTTCTCTGAGATCATTGAGAGTTGACTGAGTTTCATTACAGCTATATCTGCCAGCTTCCCAATCTTGAAATGAAACTTTCCATCTGCCACACCAAATCTGATCTCATCAGAGTTTTGCCTAGTTTTCTACAACTTAACCTTTATATTCTATGTGGAATGCTTTATTGCCAGCCTTAAAATCCCAGGAACAATGGTCTTGCCATTGCTGAAGACTGAGAATTTTGTAGTACAATACAAACTGGTGGCAAATTCCAGAAATCTGAGCTACCTCCAAAGGAAGCAATCTACTCATCCCATTTGCCTTTAACACGTAACCCCTGCCTTGCTAGTTGATGCATCCTGACTCTGACCAGCCCTTCATTTTGCCTCCCTTCCACATAGACAGAGCACAACCTCTAACAGATTGTTTTACATATGTAGTCACATTGTTTTGTCTTTGTCATGTTGCACATGCATGTTTCATATCCCCCTCTAGTAAGTTCTTAAAGGTTCAGGAACCATGCCTTTTTTTTTCCCTTTTCCTCTTCCCTTAATACCTAGAACAATGCTACGTGTACTGTAGGTACTCATTAATTTCTTCTTTTGGGAGTAAATGAACAGAAACACTAACGAGGAATGATCTTTCTTGTTTGTGTGTGTCTGTGTGTGTTCTTTCCCACAGTGACAAACAAAAAGCCCACACAGGCATCTATCACAAAGGTCAAACAATTTGAAGGCTCCACATCTTTTGTACGAAGGTCTCAGTGGATGCTTGACCAGCTTCGCCAGGTTAATGGTATCGATCCTAACCGGGTGAGTGAAATGTTCCATGCTGAGTGAAGGAATTATATTCAGAAGGTGATTCTTTTTTTATTTTCTTTTCTCTGCCTTTTATTGGCAAGGCCTTTTTCGTGATTTCATTTATATTGCAAAAACTTCTCTGGTCACAGCTCTTCTCAGTCAGACAAATCCTAAAGTTTTTCATCTGTTATGTAACTAGGAACTAACAGGGGTCCCATTTGGAGGAAAAATTTTTCCTTTAGTAATTCAGGTAATCACAGTCATGACTGTGGTAACCCACTGCCCACCCAGGAAGCATTAAATGTATGCTACTGGGGAAATGCAATGTTTGTCTCAGAAAATTACAGAAATTCCAAGACTTGTTTGAAATTCTGTGTTATGATTTATTTAGGTTTAAAAGGTCAAGCTTTTAATGGTAGAATTATCTAACCAGCAGTATATTACCTTTCCCCTGGAAGGATGAAAGAAAATAGCCGATTATAATGGATGACTAAAGTAGGCGATATTCATGTTATACATTAGCTTGGCGGGAAGGGGGAGGGTCTTTTGCGATGGAAGGTTATGTGTCTGATTAATAAGATGGGATGCAAAAAAGTAAAATAATTCTTTTTCTGGAATAAAGAACCCTAAAAATCCAAAATTCCAAGAAATGAATCGTTTCTTAGGCAAGAACAGTTTTAGACCCAGAGATGGAGGAGGGAGAGACATTTGCAGCCCCATCAAGTCCAGCCCCCTCATTTTACAGATGAGGAAACTGAGTCTTGGAGTTGTCTGAGGTGGAATTTAAACCTAGACTTTCCTGAGTCCCAGTCTAATACTCTATCCATTATTCTTTGGTGTTAACTGATCTCTAAGAATATCCACAACTCCTATCAAGTTTGGTAGTGCTAATGATAGTAATTAATACCAATAATAATGATAGCTAGATTACTTACACACATGCACACATGTGTGTACATGCACACTTTAAGGTTTGCAAAGTTCTTTACAAAATATTATCTTATTTAATCATTTAATCATTACAACCTTTTAGGTGGATACTATTTTTCCCATTTTACATCTGAGACTAAAAGATGTCGAGTAACTTGCTCAGGGTCTCAGCTAGTAAACAACTGAGAAATTATTCAAACTTATTTCTTTCTGACTCTAAGTCTAACACTCTACCCACTATACCAGCTAGCATCCCATGTTCTTTGCATGCTTTTAGCCTTCAGTGATCAGAACCAAATTCCCAGAAAGCAGGTTGATCCTTTATAATTTTCTTTTTTCTTTTTTTTTTGCATTCTAGAGGGGGGAAGGCAGGGCAGTTGGGGTTAAGTGACTTTCCCAAGGTCACATGGCTAGTAAGTGTTAAATGTCTGAGTCTGGATTTGAATTCAGGTCCTCCTGACTCCTGGTTGGTACTCTACTCACTGCGCCACCTAGCCACCTCCTATTGTTTTCTTAGAAAGCAATGAATTAATAGCAGTCATTTTGTAACAGGTAATAAATGCTAGTTTTTCTGGTGTTTCTTCTCCAGGATTCTGCAGAATTTGATTTGCTATTTGAAAATGCTTTTGACCAATGGGTGGCTAGCACCGCTTCGGAAAAATGCACCTTTTTCCAGATTCTCCATCACACTTGTCAGCGGTACCTCACAGACAAGAAGCCAGAATTTATTAATTGTCAGTCCAAGATTATGGGAGGTAAGTGGAAGAAAGGTCTGCTGATCACTTTGTTGCCATATATTTCCTTTATTGATGAACGGACAAATCTGCTGCTAGATAGTATTGAGAGTAGATAAAAGAAAAGTCACCCGGGATGCAATATAAGAAGAATTAATTTTAGGGGATTCCACCTTCTTATAAATCTTAATATCTTGGTGTTTTTACTCTACTCTGATAGCTCTCAGGAGAACAAACCACTTAGTTGAAGTAACTTAGTCTAAGCTGCTTTCTGATAAGATCTTTCTAACCCATTTTTCCTTCTTCTTTCTCCTAAATTTTACTCTAGGGAACTGTCTAATTTTTCAAATGTGTTTTTCTACTTATTTCACCTGATGATTTTGACTATGTTAATACCAAACACTCCTGTATCGATAACACATAACATCCTTTTTATTCTGACATCACTGATCTACTCTATCTACTCTAACAATTTTCTAATTCCTGCTTTTCTTCAAACAGCATAAAGAGGATGACTTGTGTAAAGCAAAATTCACTTTGTGGGAGAAATCGTTAACATCATCAACACACTCATGTTGACAGTATAAGGTGGCAGCTTTCTCTAGGCTCTGAAACATGATAGTAAATCGCAATGAAGAACCCTGAATTCTCTCTCCTTACTTTATTGTTGTTTTTTTCCCCCAAACTCAATGTGGCTAATGATGTGGAAAAAGCTAGAGCAGGGTCATCCCCAGGACAAAATTTGGAAGGAAGAAAGAAAGACAGCTTATTGCTTATGATTATAAAGAAATTCCTAATAACGCTATCTGAAAAAAAGAATGACCTGCCTTAGGAGGTAATGAGTTCCCTTTCCTTGGAGATATCCAACAAAGATTGGAAATGGGCTTCTTAGGAATTACTGTAAAAGGGTTTCTTGTTTGGAGTATGAAGTTGGAATGATCCACTGAATCCTTCATATGATGGTTTTGAGATGCTCATGAAACAACTTTTGAGCCTAGACCACTTTCTTTATATGGCTATTATATTTATATCAGCACTTTTCTGTTTATAGAACACTCATGGCTGATCTGTGAATTAGACAGTGCAAATATCATTACTGTTATTTTACAGAAAAAGAAACTGAGGATTGTCAAGTTAAAATTCCTTGCTTTTGACTATGTAACTAGTAAGTGCTAGAGACAGAACACAAACTCACCTTGCTTTTGACTCCAGTCCACTTTTTCATCCACCATGATCATGGCATCATGGGCGTGGAGCTGGAAAGAACCTTACAGGTCTTCTAGTCCAAACTCCTTATTTTAGAAATGAAGAAATGTTTCCCGGAAAGGACAAATGACTTATCCAAGGTTTTGGAGTTGTAAATAAACAAACTGGAATTAGAACCATGGTCTTGACTCCAAATTTGTACTCTGTTCACTATACCACAACTGTCCCTTTGGGGACTTGTGACTGTGTGGCAAATGTATGAGCACATTGGCAGAGTGGGGGAGATGAGTGTGTAGAATCTTTTTCAGTGTAACACCTCTGTGTTTTATTTTTCATGTAGTCTTAAATTGGAAAGCAGACCTTTGTCTAAACTTATTTCTAGAACAGGTCCTTAATTGAGGATGACATTTAGAGACCAATCTTGTTCACAAATCACTTGCTTATGTGGTAGAAATCTCTCAAATGAATATAGGGCAGAATCTGTTATTCATCTGAGCTGATATATATTAATACTTTGTACCCATTATCCAGCTGCATGGCCTATGGATTAAGTATGGTTCTATTCATCTTCATTACCAACTCTACTAAAGTATATGTCACATCCCTCAGATAGGAAGATGTTAATGTCATCAGAACAGTGGGAGATGCTTCACAAGAATGAAAGCCAAGTTTTCTGTAATTTATCTCTTCAGCTCTAGATGAATATGAAAGATAATTAGTAGTGCATACTTTCATCACAGTGGGCACATCCTATAATGCCATAATGAAAAATATTAGATGCTGTGGTTTTAATGTAAGAAAATATTGAAGCCCATTCAGGAAACTCATAGAGTATAGATTTTTGTATCATTGCCACTGATAATTATCTATAGGAATTGACCTATTCAGTCTAAACTCAATGTAGAAGATCAGAGAAAGTTATTGTCAGGGTCACCTAGCCACTTATTACCTGTATGACCTTGAGCAAGTCAGTTAACATCTGTGGGCCTTAGTTTCCTCTTCTGTAAAATGTAGTTGTTGGACTAGATGCCCTTTTAAGTTCTTTCCTGCTCTAAATGTATAAATCTGTATCCATAGATTCAAAGGTCTAATCAATGAATGTGGAAGTTTCCCTGAACCATGTGGTTTTTTTCTTGTTCTCCACCAAGAAGTAGTTGTCTCTTTTGAATATAAAATCTAGTCATTTCCTTTGTCAGTCAGTTTCTTGCTCAGACATTTCCCTCCTTGATAGTAAGTCCTATCTCTGATTGTCATGCTGCACTCAACACATCCTGATTAAGATAATAAATCATTCTGATAAGACAGCAGTATTCTTTAACTGCAAAGTCACTATTGGAAATGGGGAAATGTAGACTTGGAACCTCTGATAATTGCTGTTGGAGAAGAACTCATCTTATAGATTCCTGTCTTTCCTTTTCCACTGTGAATACAGGACAGGAAGAAGAGGGGAACCCAGTGGTTTTCTTTTTCCTTCTTCCCTCAAAAGAGACCAGTAGATTACCTCTTACTTTCTCTATTACCTCTAAATCTCTTCCACTTTTTATCTTTTTTTTGGGGGTGGTGGTGGTAGTATTTATTCTGTTAGAACAGTGGTTCTCAAACTGTGGGTCGTGACCCCTTTGGGGGTGGGGGTGGAGGGTCAAATGACCCTTTCACAGGGGTTGCCTAAGACCATCGGAAAAACACATATTTCCGATGGTCTTAGGAACCAAGACATCATACCTCTATCCATCTTCAGGCGTGTCCGTCCACATGCAGATATGCTCACATACGAGTATTAAAGGGTTGCGGCATTAGGAAGGTTGAGAACCACTGTGCTAGAACCTATTAATTACGTTTCCCTACCCTTAATAGGTGGCATAATGGACAGAGTGTTAGGCCTGGGGTCTGAAAGACTTCCTGAGCTCAAATTTGGCATCAGACATGTCCTAGTTGTGTGACCCTAGGCAAGTCACTTAACCCTGTTTGTCTCTGTTTCCTCATCTGTAAAATGAGCTGGAGAAGGAAATGACAAACCACTCCACTATCTTTGCCAAGAAAAACCTAAATGGGGTCACAGTGTGTCACATATGACTAAACAACAAATCCTTACTAAAACCTCAATACAACTCCAGTTTAGCCCCAGATCCACATGCTTCCCTCCTGTTACTACCTTACTTGTTTGATCAAGAATACTCTGACATCTTAAATACCTGAAATCTTTGCCACGTTCTACCCTGGGCTTCTTCTGTCAGTTATCATGCCATCACAAGACTTTTCCTTTTATACTTTTCTATGCTCTCGCCCCTGCCCCCAAACCCATACATGACTGTAATTGGCAGCCCTCCTACTCTAGATAATAGACATCGCATCTCTGGGATGGAGTAAAGCCAAATGTAGACAGTCAGCAGCAGTGAAGAATAATTAGCAAATTTCTAAATTAGAATTTTGTTTATAGCTGTATTGTGGAGCATCATTTGTTAATTTGAGAAAGTTCTGGTGTAAAGATAGAGAATTTTGTAGTCAAGAAAACCTAGGTTCATATTCTTCCTCTGATACTAACTAGCTTTGTGACCCTAAACAAGTCACTGAACCGTTTTGCCTCAAGTAACTCCATACGTCTTACCTAGTAGATCTCAGACTACCTATTATCTACATTAGTGGGAGTTCCCACACTGTTCCTCAAACTGATGAAATCATAAATTCTTCATATGTTTTGTAAAAGAGATGCAGTGGGTTGATTTAGGTGTCAGAATAGAAATCTCTTGTCTCAGCTTGAGTCAAGAACTATCAGAGAATTAATAGTTCATAATTTATTGATGAGAATACATGGTTTTAGTCAGTGTAGAACATCTTAATTGAACAGATGGTTGGTCCTGATAATGGAGATATAACTTGGACCCTAAAAGATCAATTTGTTAATTTTCTTTCCTTGATACAGGCTGTAACATATGTAGAGCTTTGAACATTAAGAATTGTATGTTTCTCTGAAAAGGAATGCCTTAGGACAGCTAATTTATTCCCTGTCTTTAGGCATAACTATACCTAAGCCATCTTTAACAAATGGACATCTGCCCAAATTTTCATAACTCCTCTTGGTTCTAGTATATGCCACCAACCCATATAACAATGTATGATAATTACATAAATCAGATATATAGACTGCAGCTGTTGTAAATGTAGTTAGATTACCTCTTCCTTCAATTGGACTACATAAATGAATGTTTTGCTTAAAAATATTAGGGTAATACTTTATCCACTTTGCCCCTGAGTTAAATAACAACCACAGAAATAACAACAGAGAGAATAATAATAATAGGATCACCAGTAATTTTGTTTTTGCCACAACGGATATCCTATACCACTATCTCATCTAGCACCAAGCATGGAGGTAACACTGTGTTATTGGTGCTTTGCCAACTGAGTACAGCTCTGTGAGGCTCTCTCAAAGTGGAAAGGCATCAAGGATGGTCTGAACAATACTGTTTGTCCTCTCAGGGCCAACCTAACTAAGAACAGAGAGGCTCACCAGCAGTAAGTTTGGTAACTTGGTACTGAATTCTTTAATCATGGTGTATTTTGTGGCTCATCATTAGAATAGAATAATTACTATTATATAGTTGTAACATTAATAAAAACAATTGATATATTAGTTATTAATTAGTAAAATAATATAACAATCAAGAATATTAGAGTATAAGCTTTTAGTATGAGAAGATACCTTTCTCTGCTCATTCACAGAGGTGGGAGAGCCACAGGTAGAGAATGTTGCATATAATATCAGATGTTTTTGACATATAGATACATTTTACTGATTTTTTTCTCTTCTTTCTCTTTCTTTTTAAAAGTAGTTATTTGTATAAGAGATGACTTGCTAGAAGAGGGGAGGTATATCAGGGGAAATCTAGGTGATGTAAAAACAAAAGATAGCAATAAAAACCTATCTTCGAGAATAATATAAACTCTTAGAAGACAGAGACTGCTTTTGACTTGTTTTTGTGTCCTCTAGTGCTTAACATGGTGCCTAGCACATGGTAAGAACTTCATAAATGCTTACCGACTGATAGCAACCCATGAACTTTGAACATATGACCAAGATGTTCCCCTTGTATAAAGGAACTACCCTGATAATAACCACATGTAACACAAGAATTGAAAAGAACTTTCAATATCCTCTAACTTGAGACCCAGGGAGGAAAATAATTTGCCCACGATAGCACAGCTAGTCAGTGGCAAGGCTGGGGCTAGAACTTAGATTTCCTGATGCCCAGGAAAGCAATTTTTCTCTTATACCAAACTGGCTTCTTAGTAGTAAACATCCTGCATAAAATTCCCAAACCAACTTTTAGAGGTCATTCACATTTTTCCAGCCAAGGCCTTCAAATGTTCTCTTATTAGAGTGTCCCTATTTCATTTCCCACTTGTTTGTATCCCAAATGGCCATAATTTTTCATTGTCCTCTTGGGGAAAAGTCAGTAAAACAAATGCTGGGACTTCAGTGCATTCTGATACTTCCGCCCAAAGTATAAATTTTGCTTATCTTTGGTAGACAGAATGGAATGCTTTGATCTTCTGATATTAAATGCAAGAGTCTTAAAAAACAACAAATGACTTATGAATGCTGCAGAACCTCATAAAGTGAAAGGAGGCATGTGGCCTTGGGATGGGGGAGCTGTGGGGCAGCTTATGTGTTGTGGTTATTATCCTCATTGCACCCTTATTTTTTTTTTTGTCACAACCAGGGATTTAATGGGTTAAGTGTTCCCTGGTATTCTCAAATGGAACCTCCCATTATAGAGACAATCTGAAGTGGAGTTTTCTAATTGCAAAACTTAAGACAGCAGACTATGTCTGATCCCTGTATACACACTCCTCTATAGATTCTCAAGCTTGTTCCACCTTCTGAAATATGTGATCAAGAAAAATTAGGGAAATTAGAAGACATATATTTATTAGTGATGGTTTGGGTACATTTGTATCCCAAAATGGGATAATAAAATTAGGTCACCTAATGAGTTCCCTTTTAGAAAAGCACAATTCAGTGTTCTGTGTTCTGTATGTGTCATAGTCTGTAGGAGGAAATAAAAATGAGCAGGTTTATTATTTACACCTCTTTTGTCTGGGCCCACCATGCACAGCACTTCTGGATGAGGTAGTAATTTGAGAAAATCTTATTTCTAAGTTGATTGATATGTAAGTTAGGAAAAATCTGCAATTATTTTGTCTAAAGTCAAAATATCCTTATGTTAAAACATAAGGATAACAACCTAACTCATATGTAATTAATTAACTTGGTGAGGATTGATATATATGGAAGTCTTAAAAGTTGAGAAACATTTTATTGTTGTAGGCTTTTGCCACCTAGAAATGGCCACTTTCTCCATTTTAAGGAAGTACTTAGGCCAGACATGTTCGCTCCTTCACTCATGTTTCTCTCTTGACTTTCTGCATGTCTCTACCACACACACACACACGCTGGTACCTTCCCTCTTTTCCCATCCTGCTTTTTAGCTTTCTTTCATCTTCCCCCATTAGAATGTAAACTTCTTGAGGGCAGGGGCTGTGTTTCTATTCCTAATGCTTAGCATAGTGCCTGACACATTGTAAGTGTTCAATAAATGCTTCTTCAATCTGATGGAGATGATATGATTTGCTATATCGAAGAATCTATGATCTTATCAATGTCATTAATCCCTCTACTGATACAGATAGTAAACCCTCTCATCCTGAGATGTAAACCTTACTCATCCTGAGTAACTTGCCATGCCATTCTTTAAATCTTCTGTTTACCC
Source organism: Pseudochirops cupreus (assembly GCA_028627135.1). NCBI lineage: Eukaryota > Metazoa > Chordata > Mammalia > Diprotodontia > Pseudocheiridae > Pseudochirops > Pseudochirops cupreus. Next base: position 417,326,374 of record CM053582.1, read on the forward strand.
AATGGGCCACAGACTTCCTCTGGTTCTTTTAATTCCCTGGACACAAGTACAGCACATGAGTTGTTTATCTCTTTCCCCTTCTTCTCACTATATGACTACTCCCACCTTCTTTCTGCAATGATTTATTTTACTCTTTCTTTGCTGGTTGTCAATATTTGACAGCCTTCTGATTCCCACTATGATTTTCCCATTTCCTTTTGGGTCATAGATCATTAATGCTTAGATTTAGAGGAATAGACTAATTCCTCATTGGGGGATGCTGAAATAATGTATTGCAACGTGGACAACACGGGAGATCTTGAGGTGTTGGGTATAAATGTTTTATTTGAATTCTTCCAAATGGGCAGTTTTTCTTTTATACATTTTTACATTCGCTGTGGGGCGATAAGTTATTTAAGAGGTAATAACTCCATAAAATGAATAAATATCACTGTGAACATTACATGTAATACTGTGGGCTCCATAAGGGGCATCATTTTTTACTACTCGCTCATTTCAGAGAAAACCAATCAGCCAAAAGTATCAACTCCAACAAAAATTATGAGTATGTCCCCGTAACATAATTCCTATTGGGACTGAATTTTAGATTTTTCTAATTTATCTTATTAAAATGTGATGACATGTACCAGATTTTTAAGATACCTGACTCTTAAGGAGTAGATTGTATTCTTTTTTTTTTAATTAATTTTTTTAGTAGATTGTATTCTTAAAAATCTTTCATTTAAGCATATAAATTGCTCAGAGTGATGTTATTAGTGGAATGTTCCTACTGGTGTCTTAGCATATATCACCAACTTTAAGTGAGACCATTTTGGAAGGTATAACCTGATAGAGTATCAAAGGAATTGTTTTTCTGTTGTAAGATAAAATAAATCATTAAATTTTCCCAAAAGAGGGGCAGTAACCACAGAAATCACAGGAATCATCTAATTCTAATCCAATCCCCTCATTTTTTCTAAATCCAAAGTCTAATGTGACTTGTTCAAAGCTATGTAGCTGGTAAGAAGCTAGGTCAGTACTTGAATCTCTGTCTTCTGACTCCAACTCCTTTTCCTTTCCTGCTTTGTCCCATTAGATTTTAAGGTCCTTGAGGACAGGGCTTATGCCCCCTATTTCTTGGAATGTGATCATCCCACTGCAACCTGACAGCAATCTCTTCTAGTAGTTGTAGCAAGCCATAACTACTACAAAGGGATTCTGGGTTCCATTTCCATAGAAAGTCTGAGCATTCTACGAAAATGATCTCCCATCATCCTGGTCTTCTGGAATCATAGCTAGGCCATTGGTAGGCAAGCTTCTTTAGGAACTTGAAGAATACTTTTCACTTTTCACTTTCTTGACAACTATGGTAATCCTCAGAGCACTCAGGAATTTTCCTGATCATATGTTACCTAGGTCAAGAAGCCATGAAAAAATGGTACATATCAGAGAGCCCAACAAAACCAGTGCTGGGCCTTCTGCTTGGCTTACACCCTCAACAGAAACAGGCCAGGCATCAGAGGCCATTCCCACCTATCCCTTTCCTCCTTCCCCTTTCTCTTTGCTTCCCTCTTCTTCCTCTTCTCCTAATTGCCTGGGTAGGAAGTGGAATTACTGTGGCTAAAATCTTTGTCACCACAAAGTCTTTTTCCAGTGCTGCCTTTTTATGAATTTGGCCAGGCTGAAAGAAAATTCCACCAGTTTAGCACTTGAAGCAGTCCACCTTTATATAGGACCAGCCAGAGCTTGTACTCCATTAGAATAACTAAAAGATCCCTGGACATTTTGACATATTCCATTAGGAGTTTAATGGAGGCAATCATCGATAATCCCGACTCATTAGCATTTTAGCAAAGCTATAGCTTTGGAGAATCTTTTGCTTTTCATATTAAGAAAAAAAATTTAAATTCTATCCTGATATTTTCCTGGTAATCAGTAAACCTTATTCAGCTTTAGAAATCATCCATTCACACACAAAGGTGTCTGATATTTGGTGACTTCTTGGATCTGTTTCTTAAAACAATACCCCCTGATACCTATGCAAGTTTCAATTTACTTTATGAGGTGGAGGTTATTGGAAAGAATAGTGGAAATTCAAATTCATATGTAAGAATTAAATTCCATTAAATCATTCTCTTCCTGCTTTTTACTGCTAAAGAAAGCCTAGATTTAGAACAGGGAAAATAAAAGTTGAGGCAACTTGATTGATAAGTAGAGGACACCAAGATGGCACAGTGATAGAGTACTGGACTTGGAATGAGGAAGACTCATCTTTATGAGTTCTAATACAGCCTCCGACACTTATGAACTGTGTGACCCTGGGAAAATTACTTAATCCTGTTAAATGAACTGGAGAAGGAAGCGGCAAACCACTCCAAGTATCTTTGTTAAGAAAACCCCAAAATGGGGTCATGACTGAAACAATTGAACAACAAAAAACTGACCGGTAACAACCAAACAATTTCTGTGGTCCTTCAAACCCAGATGAATTAATGATGTATTATTATTTGGTGACTGCCTATATTACCTATAAGTAGATAGCTCTAAAATGTGCCAAATTTGGGGTGGCAGGAAATTATCAGTAATATTTTAGAATCCAAAATAATTTTTCTTTTCATTTGTACCAGTAATTGCAAGATTAATTTTTATCTCTGAACTTAAGTTCACTTAGTATTTTACTTTGTATATTTTAGAAAGCAGCAATGAGTGACTCTACTCTTCCATATTTTCATTCTAGAGCTCTTTCTGAGTGCAGAATATGAGGAAAACAACATCCATAAATAAATTAGTTGCTCTATATTGGTTTCTGTTTTGTAGAAACCATAGCATTTGCCTATTATTATTATTATTATTTTTGGTTTTTGGAGGAGGAAGATAGGGCAATTGGGGGTAAGTGATTTGCCCAAGGTCACAGGGCTACTAAGTGTTAAGTGTCTGAGGTTGTATTTGAACTCAGGTCCTCCTGACTCAGGGCTGGTGCTCTATTCAGTCCACCACCTAGCTGCCCCAGCATTTGCTAATTATTATGCTCTTGGTTTCTTGGGATCAGGCATGTTGCTTTGGAAAAACCACATTAGAACTTCTTTTTTTTTTTTCAATTTAAATTACTTTTATTTAAACATGATCTGAGACAGTACTGCTCACCCAAGAAACTGGGTGGCTGTTACCAGACAGAGGTGTTTGGAGGGAGTCTTCCTGAGCAGAGCACCTCCAGGGACCTGGATCTCACAGCTCCCAGCCTCAAATAGGTGTGGCCCCTAAAACCTCAGCCAGAACATGCCACTGTGGATCCTGTTGTAGTCAGGGAGTTGTTCGATAGGACCCACTGCAGCCACTGCAGGGCACTGGTCATACAGGTATTTGGAGCAGACTGCCCGAACAACACTAGCATCAATCTCTGAAATCCGGCTCTCCCATTCAGACAAAGGTATGCGGCGGCCATAAGTGAGAAGGCTACATCCAATGTCTTCACACACAGGGGTGGTACCATCCAGATGAGACACCAAAGCATTTCTCAAGATGTTTTTTGCCCCTCATCACTTCACTTTCAGTGGCACTGGTACACAGACGCATCCACTGGCCCTGAAGGAAGAATACCATATCATCTATGTTCATTTTATCAGTGACAAAATGGATGCCAAGCAAGCCGGTTTCTGAGTAGCAGATGTTGAAGGTCTGGAAACTCTGGCAGAGCTTGTTCGCCACAGAAACAGATGCCAATGGACTCGACTGATGCACTCCCCCTCCATAGGTACAGTCATAGTGACCAATGATCGAGTTGGCTACTGAGAGTGCAATATTATCAGAGTTGGCCCAGCCTGGGCCCTCAACTGCCATAGCCACATGAGCTAGAGGCATAGCATCATCCCGGTGACGGATCTCACTGCCTGTGAAGCGGCAGGATGAAGGGAGAGGCACAGCATCCTCAGCATACGTGTTGGAGACACTGCCAAAATGCTTCTGAGCAAGGTCCACTAACTGCTTGTGCTCCACACCTCCTGCAGCAGCCAGCACCATTCGAGGGGCCTTGTAGTAAGTATCAATGAACTCAGCCAAGTCTTGCCTGGACAGTTTCTTGGCATTCTCACTGGGTCCTTCCACAGCCCGGGCAAGGGGAGTGCCTTGGTAAGCAGTGGCATGAAGATAGTCAAATACCACATCACGCAAGGAGTTGTCATTCTCCTGCATTTCTTGAAGAATCACACTTCACTCCTTCTCAATCTGAGAGTCTTCCAAGCTGCAGTTCTGCACAATGTCACCCAAGATTTCAACAGCTTTAGGAAGGTCCTTACTCAGTGCTTTGATATAGTATGCAGTGTGTTCCCGAGTGCTATAAGCATTTAGATGGGCACCCGTCCTCTCCATTTCTTCTTCCAGTGCTTTCCCAGGACGCTTCTTTGTACCCTTGAATGCCAAGTGTTCCACAAAGTAGCCAGCTCCATTGTTGGTTTCATTTTCATAGCAGCTGCCAACATCTATCCAAACTCCCACTGTACAGGTATGTTGGCTGGAGTCCTCAGAAGCCACCCGGAGCCCATTGTCCAGTGTAGTGACCTGGGTTGCTGGAATGTTCTGGAGAGTCTGAACAAAGGTAGCTGCGCTACGAGCTGTGGGCAGCTTTCATAGAGAAGGCGAGCCGCGGGCACGCAAAAGGGCCCGAGCAGCGGCACCGCCGACCCGGCATACAGAGGAGGCCGCCATCTTCTTCCCTTCCTTCCCTCCGCATTAGAACTTCTACTTCTAATACTTAGAGCAGATAGATATGCCTACTCCTGCTTGATGAAGACATCAATAAGAACAAACTATTAGACTTTCAAAGAAATCCTTTTTTAAAGACCACTAATCTTCAGAGATGACATTTTATGGCTGATACTACCTCCTTGGGAAATTAATTCCGTATCTTGCAATCCACTCTTAGTTCTTAATAGGGTAATATTCTGAGTTAGTCAAAGGTTCTAATTTTTTTTTTCCATGCTAGTTGAGAGCATATTGCATTCTCCAGAAACTTTTAGCTCATCTCTGAATTGCCTTTGATTTATCTAGGCCTGCTATATTGCTGCTAAAGATCTCATAAGCAAAATAACATTTTTCATCATTATTGGAGAAAATTTGATAATCCCATATTTGTTAAAGAGTGGCGATCCCTTTTAAAGTTTTCAAATGTTCAAAGAAATAGACCCTCACTCGCTATACTTAAGCTCCTGTCTTGACCTTTTAATTGTATTTTTGTTAAAGGTAAATAATGCCCACTTCTGTTCATTAATTGATAGCAGAGAAATAGCGTTAAACACCTTGAAAGTCACATTCCTTTTTTTTTTTTAATTAGAAAAGTCTATGTGGGTTTGACACCTATAGATAGTATTGGACAACTTTTCAGAAATACTTAAAAACAATTCACTTTGCCAGTTTAGGTAAATTCAGGGAATGAATGTAGATACTCTTCTCAAAGAAGAAATGTGTTGTAGCATGTTGAATTTGTAGTTAAATTAATCTGGGTTTGAGTTTCAGTTCTGCCACTTATTAGCTGTGTGATTTTGGGCAAATAACTTTCCTTCTCTGGGTCTCACTTTCTTCTTCTGTAAAATGAGAGGGTTAACTCGGTGATTTGTAAGGACCATTCCAAACCTAACATTGCATGTTCTGTGATGTGTGGCTTTGAAGGTACAGAACTGAGCAATTGACCACAGAAAACCTGGCTCTTGATGGATACAGTGAAGAAATTCGTCAAGGAAAATCATACTTTTGGTTTTTTGTTTGTTTTGCTTCACCTCTGAAAATTGATATGAAGCCAATAAAGTGAGAAGATGATACCTGGTACACCAGAAGGGTCATGGGATGAACTGGCTAGCTTTGACTTGCACTGAAGAAAGTTTGAAGCATCAAGGTGGCCCCCAAAGCACAACTGGACTGAGCCAAGTTCTAAGCTTCCAGCCCCTTGACTCAATGTTTGACCTCTCCCAAACTATTAATTTTGTATCTCAATGCCTATTTGCAAATGCTATAGACCTAGCTCTTTGCTTATGAAATTCGTTATGACATTGAATAGGAAGTAGTAGATGCTTAATAATGGCAACTGTATTCACTTATTTTTGTGGGTGTTTTTCTATTTCTTTTCCTTTGTTCTTATTCAAGTGTCATTTGAAGAATAGCCTACTTTTTGTGCATTTTCAAAACTTCCTTTCCATAGACTTTTTGGGGGGAGTGAGTGGAAGATTGAAAACATAAGGAAGAAAAACTGTAGCAATCAAAATAATTATGTAGGTTTTCCATGCATACAGTCAAAATACAGCTTTGAGAGGAGCAGTCCTAGTTTGGGCAAGTCAACAAAACCCATCAGTGTTGCTACTGAGTATAAGAAAAATTTCATTGGGTTCATTAGAAGCACATTATCATCATTCAGCACCAATTGGAGTCACATTAAGTTAATAAGCCTTTGCTAAATGCCTGCTATGTGCCAGGCACTTCACTAAATGCTGGGCGTACAAAGAAAGGCAAAAAATCCCAGTCCCTTCTCTCAAGGAACTCATGGTCCAGTAGCGAACCTCACTGGGACAAGCACCTTACCAGGAACTGAGACAACTCAAGAGCTAAAGTCAGCATTTGGTTCTTATACTAACCTTACCTCTTAAACATTGGTTATTGGGGGATGGGTGTTTGGGGTGAAAAGGGAGAGAGAGAGAGAGGGGGGGGGGGGGAGAGAACAGGAGAGAGCAGGCATATAATAGAACATCTGTTAAAGCCAGAATTAGGTTATGGTCTTATGATTATCTCCTACTCTGTGTCATTATGACAGATGGAAAACAGTCACATTTTTTTTCCTGTCCAAGTTTCAGCTTTTGAGTTGCTCTGTAGCTTTAAGCTACATTGAAATCAATGCTAACAAATCTGGTGCTGTCTTGTTTTAAGATCGCATTCCAATATAGAAATAACTTTTTGTGTGGAATTATACGGACCATTATTATTTGTGATATTATTTAAAACAAAAATCCCCAAACCATTTGTTCAATCAAACTGTTTACTTATAATAATAACAGAATTTTAGAGCTTGAAGACCTTATACTGCCACCCAATATAATAAAGCAGAGATTCTTAATTTTTTTTTTTTTGCATAATGAGTCCCCTTGTCAGTCTGCCAAGTAATAATAATAACAGCCACCATTTATGTTGGACTTTAAGGTTTCCAAAGCACTTGAACCTCACAATAACACTAGGAGATAGTTGCTATTGTTACCTACATTTTACAGATGAAGAAACTCTGTAGAGCAAACAAAAGTTAAATGACTTGCTCAGGGTCACATGGCTTAGAAGTGTCTAAAGTAGAATTTGTACCCAGATATTCCTGATTTCAGCTTCAGTACTGTTCCACCTTATTACTTCTAGGAAGACTTTGGATCTCTTCTCAGAATTAATATTTTGTTGTCTATATTTATAATTTAAGGAGATACTAAATTTCAGTTAGAGATGAGTAAATAAAGGTGTGGAGTTTTTTTTCTATCCAAGTTCACCAGCCTTCTGAAATCTATCCATGTACCCTACACTCTTTGCTCCCAGGTATCCATGAACCCCAGGTTAAGAATAATCTTTGATGTAAAGAAATGTCTATCATTACAAACTCACCAAATGATCAGCCTTTCCTTGAAGACTTCCAGTGAAGAAAAAAAAAAGACTTCCAGTGAAGGTCTAAATGTGATAATAATTTAGCTTTACATAGTGCCAAATTTAAAGTTTTACAAAACACTTCTCACAACAGCCTTTTAAGGTATTTTCCCCATTTTATACATGAGGAAATTCTGGTTCACAGAAGATCAATGTTTATGCCAGTGTCCCAGAGCTAATAAGCAACATAGTTAGGATTCAAGTTCAGGTTTCCACTTCCATGATCTCAGTTCTATCCCTGCCTCAAACCAGTCCTTAGTAAAGCAGTAAATGCTGCCTTAGGCCTGGATATCAAACCTGGAAAAGCTCTGGAGAGGTCATGTGGTCTAGGGGTTGGCACGTTATTGACCTGCCTGTTTTTTTGTATACTCACAAGCAAATAATTAAAAAAATATATATTTTTATGTGAAATAGAACCTTATTGTAAAATGTAAAAAACATTCTTAGTTCCTGAGTTAAAAACAGGCATCTGTTTGCTGACTTCTGGTATAATCCATTCCCCTGTCTTTTCGAGTAGGATTGTAATCCCAATTGAAGAGAATTTGGTTTTTAAAGACATTCAGGAAAGGGAAATATAAAGCTCCAAAGACCTCAGCATGTACATAGGGACTGATCCTGTGATTTCGTCGGTATAAGGATAATAGCACAATAAAATAAGCAGGAGAAGGAAATGATAAAATACTCCAAAACCTTTAAAAAAAAGACCCCAAATGGGGTCACAGAGAGATTGTCATAACTGAGAGGACTCAACAACAACATAAGCACATAAAATATGCTTACGTACGTCTCTTATATTTGGGAGGAAAGAGGTGTGGACAAAACTTCTTTATGTCCCCACCTTCGGCTTCTACTTTAACAAATCTTTTGGCCTTTCTTCTTCTCCAAGGTATGTTTCTTTGTCAAAGGCATGAAAAACAGTTCTTTCTTTGGCTTCTCCACAAAACTCTGTTCAGTGTGTACCATAGGAAGTGGTGCAGAAATAGTGATTTCTTTCTTCTAAGGTAGGGAGGGAAGCAAGTTTTCTGTAGTGCAGACATTTTAGATGTGTGAAATTCTGAGCTCTTTGCCATGGCTTATAGAACGCTGATTGTGTTGCATTTTTCGTTTGACATTTATAGAGTACATATACTCCTGCTGACTCACCAAAATGATCATGTCTGAGATATATGGAATGGCAGTTTTAAGCAGAGTTAGAGGCCTTGAATTTAGGCCTGCTAGTGGGCAAGAAAACAGCTGAAAGCATGTTTTTGGTTTTGTTTTGTTTTGTTTTTCAATTTACCAGAGAGTGGAACTTGTCATCCTAACTCTGGAATTTTTTTTCAAATCAGTCTTCCCTCACTCCCCTCAACCCCCAAAAAGGCAAATTGTATGAATCAAGGATGAGGCAATTACAATAACTCACATGTCTATAACATTTTAAAGTTTACAGAGCAGTTTTCTCACAGCAACTCTGTGTGGCAGGTAGTAGAAGTTATTATTCCCAATTTACGGCTGTAGAAAGTAAAGTTCATTTTATTTTCATAGTTCACTGGTTTTGTTGATCCTCTGTCTTGCTCCCATTATATGACATTGGGACTTCTGCAAGGTCAGAATGGTTTCACACTTCTTTTCTAAAAGCCACGCACTGGTCTTGATAAATAAATTAATAAAAGGATTTGTTCTGTAGAGTTTGGATTCAGTCAAAGGGCCACACTTGACCACCTAGAGGGCTACATGTGACCTTGAGACCACAAGTTCCCCACCCTTATCCAAGAGTGTTGGTTTCCTATAACATTGTGGAGACAAATAGTGTGTAAGGTTTTTTATTTTTTTAATTTTAGACTCAAGGGCCAGAACACAAATACAGAATAAAGAAACAAAAACATATCATAAACTTAAATATTGAAATTTAAAAAAAAAAAAAGAAAAAAAGCATGTCATGTGCATAGCAGAACGAGAGGATTCAAAATATGTGACATTAATTTTTATTTCAAGAAAGCCTGTATGATAAATAATACACGTTGTGTTGAGAAATGTCTATCTTTGCTTTCTTGTAAGTTTTCTTTTGCTATCTGCTGTGTACCTTTTTACTATTTTTTTTTAATGAATGTTTGGTTGTTTTTTTTAATGAAAGTGTTACATGATATTTATAAAGTCTTTGTATGGTTTTAAAATTTTAACTTTAATTACATAGGTGACAAAGTGGAGGAGAGGGAAGGGATTGTTGTGATAGCTCTTTTTTTTTAATCTGCAAATGAAATTTAAAAGCAAACCAATTTTTCTTTCCACAGCTGATAGGAGCTTTAATTCCCCAGCTGTAGGACATAACTTACTTTCTTGTCTCTAGAATCCTCTTTTTGTTTGTTAAAAGTTAAAAAAAAAAGAACAACCCAAAACATTGTGTGTAGCTATGTAATATAAGTGTCCTAAAAGCTAAAGATTTTCTTTTGGTGAATTCACTCTTAGATGGTTTTACCAGTTGTTTTGAGTGTGTAATTGTTTCTATAATAGCATTCGCCTAAACAAATATTAAGTGCATATAGTTATCCTTTCTATATCACTGGGGTTAAGGCTGCATCACCTCCATCATCTGGAAATGTATCTAAAATGTTTTTGCCTTTGCTTCAGAAGAAGTCTGAATTTTTTTCTTTTTCTTCTATGAAGTATTTACAGTTTTAAAAGATAAAATATCTTGATATTATACAATACTATTCATATATTTTAGGCATTTCTGAGTTCCTAAATTTTTTTATGTCATCTGTTGACCTTCTTGTGTCATCTTCAGCTTCTGCAAAATTCCGCCAAAATTCCCATTTAATTTATTATGCTGACCCATGATGTATCAAAACCACAATGCAGAAAGTTGTGATGTGAAAGAGATAACTATACTACGTTCATGGAATTGTACCAGGTGTAGTTTAAAAGACAAAAATGATAATTCTTTTTTTTTTGTCTTTTTGGAGGGGGGAAGGCAGGGAGAACAATTGAGGTTAAGTGACTTGCCCAAGGTCACACGGCTAGTAAGTATTAAGTGTCCGAGGTCAGATTTGAACTCAGTTCCTCCTGATTCCAGGGCCGGTGCTCTATTCACTGCTCCACCTAGCCACCCTGAAAATGAAATAATTCTTGGCCTTGTTTATTGAAATGGACAGATTCAACATGTATGTGGATAAATAAATTCAAAGTAATTTAAGGAGAGAGAAAGAACTGCTAGGAGAACTTGAAAGACTTCTTATAAGAAGTATGGTACCTAAACTAAAGCATGAAGTTAATAATGTGGGCACATCTAGAAAGATTGGGAGGGTCTGAATTGCAGAGAGTTTTAAAAACCAGGCTGAGAAGTTTGTGGTTTTTCCTAAGACAAAATAGATGCTTACTAAAGATTTTCTGGATTGGGGAATGATATGCAGTCTTATGCTTTAGGAAGAATATTTTGGCAGCTGGGTCAAGGATAGATTAAAGAAGGACAGTGCTAGAAGCAAAAATAGCCATTAGGACACTATTTACAGTAGTCTGCAAAGGTTCTCAAAATGTAGTCCGCAGGGGTCTCTGAGTCCCAGAAGGCCCCTGATGTTGAAATTATTTTCATAATTCTAAGGCATTTTTTTTTGTCTATTAAAATACAGTTAACTGACTCCACACCTCTCATGAAAAGTCTTTCAAGCTTTCCTAACAGTTCTTTCTTCTGTTTTCTCATTTTAGAGAGGAAGAAACCGAGGTCCAGAGTAAATAAGTTACTTGTTCGTAGTTCTGAAGCTAGTAACAATCAGAGCTGGGAGCCCTTGGCTACAGAGACAGAATATTAGGTTGATAGAACTATTTTTTTTTCCTTGTCTCAGAATGATCATGTTTGTATTCTTCCTACTTCATTTGACATTTGATTTATTATCTTTCTTCTTCAGTCTTGTGTGACCTCCCGTTTTTGCAGTGACTGTGGTTGAGTGACAGTAAAGGAGGAAGAGAGGAATAGGAATCACAGTTTTCAGATCATCCATAAATGTTAGCTTAGCTATTGGTACCCTGAATAAGTTCCTTGTCCAATCACTAGTCATTATTTTATTTGAATAAATGAACCATATCACTGTTGACATCCTGACTATAAATGAAGTCATTAGCCATAAGGAAGTTACAGGTAAATGGACTTAGAGGTTTTTCTTGGATAGACAGATAAAGTTGCTTTCATCTTTCATACAAAGGGAACAAAAAACATTTCATGAAAAATTTTGTTATCTTCCCTTGAACTCTTCCTCATAAATGTAAACAAACAGACCACCATAAAAGGTGCATCAGCATTTGTTGCAGAGAATAATATAGGGGAAATCTGTAAAGAATTTGACAAGATTAATTAAATCAAGGTAACATATAAGGATGCTTTGCTGCAAAATTTAATTAAAAGAAAATGGCAAAAAAAATGTTGGAAAATATGATTTGGGAAAAAGGAGCAAAAGAGACAAAATGCCTATTAGTTTATCAAAAGCCTACCTTTTTATCATGAACATTTTATTTCAAAAAGGAGTTGGAAAGGACTAAATATAGAGAACAAAAAAATATTTATTATGTATCTTAATAAATAGGAAGTGACTGCTTGCCGGTATTGGGGTAATTTCTGAATTTTCTGTCTGGTTTCTCTCAGACGATTGACAAATTGGAGCAAAAGTTAAAATAATATTAAATCAAATTAATACAGGAATAAATGAACGCAAACAAGACGTAGCAAGAAGTTACAGCATCTCTTATCTGGCCTCTTCAAATAAGATGCTGATACCAAAAAATGAGAATTTGAAAAAAAAAAGTATTTATAGATACCCACCATTCTTGCTACAATAGGGAGATTGAGAGATTTCAGACACCATCTCAACCAGCAAACACTTGATCTCCTTATTAAACAGAAAGGTGACAACTAAGGGCAAAACTAGTTGAGAAAATAGCTCATTTGAAAAACGTCACCTAGGATAATGGTAGAAGATTGCAAAGAATGTATTGATCACAGAATACATCAAAGGTCTTATAAAATAGCAAGCAATAGTAGAAAGGAAAGAGTCTGCACAAGGCGTGATATGAAATCCAAATCAGCTAAATTATGCTCTCAAGAGCACCTCTAGATAAAAATGGGAGGAGGGAAGCAAATAGATTGGAGAATGACTAAACAAATTGTGTAATGTAATTGTCTGAAAGTAATGAAATACTGTTTGTGTAAGAAATTGCAAATATGAATAATTCAGAGAATCTTAAGAAAATTTAGATAAACTGTTGCAGAGTAAAGTAAGATGAACCAGGAGAAGATGGTGAAACAATGACTATAATAATGTGAGAGAATATAACATGGAAAGACCTCAGAACTGTGATCAATACATTGTCCATTCGTGACTTCAGGAAACTAATGTTGAAATATGCCTCCCAGCTCTGAGAAGACTATAGTTAAAGAATGAGATGTGCATAATTAGACATGGCCAATATGCTCATTTGTTTTGAAGGTATATAAAACACTTTTCTTTTAACTATGCTTGGAGGTCAGTTGTACCAGTATTTGAACCCCTTTTTTCAGATAAAGTAAATAATGGCAGAGCCAAATCTAACTCTGTCAGTTGACTTTTATACTACATCTTGTTGACTTTTATCAGTGGAATTATAGCTCACAGTTTCTATATTTTATGCCCATTTGCCGTTAAAAAGAATTGTATGGAAACTGTCTCAAAACCTTAAATGGGGCTGAATGATCAGTAGCAATCCCTGGAAGGCTCACCACACTGATATCTGTATCTAGAAACAGTTGAGCTTACCACTTAATTAACAAAAATAATTAGTTTAAAAGAAAAGTTTTCCTTCTGCTGCATCCTATGCATTCTCCCCCTGATCTTCTTGTCTTACAGTTTTCTGGGATTTTATCCTTATGGATTAGTGTGTGTAGGGGGTGTGGCATCCCTTCAGCGGGATCTCGTGTCCTGGAGTCTCTAGCCATCTTTATACCATCAGTGGACTTTATATTAAAATTTGGATTTGAGAGTTACCTGTTTTGGGTGACAAAATTGCTAGTTATAGTTTTCTCATTTGCTTTTACTTAAAAAGTATCATTACCCCCATTTGATCAAGAAACTCAGACAGGCTGTGACTTATCCAGAGTCACTAGGTCAGTGAGTAGGGAAGCCAGAATTTGGACCCAAGTCTCTTGACTGATTCTAAATCCACAGTTCTTTCCACTATCGTTGTATATAAACTGTTGCTGTAATTTCTGTTCAGCTATTTCTCTCCCTCCTCTCTATTCCCTTTTATGTAGAAAGTAGGCTAACTATGTGCAGTTGGATCAAAATTCTTCCATTCTTAGAGGGAAGGAAGCCAGACTTAGGCTTGAACCATGTATTGCCTGCCATTTGGTTTGCTTTTTGTCTCTTATTCTTAAAAAAAAATACCATCAAAGTCAGTATGCCTAAAATTAGATAGCCCCATTAAGCAGGGAAAACAGAGGACAGACGGTGTAACTTAACCTGATAATCACAAAACTGGATCCCCTTCTGTGTTATTTGGCTGATTGCACTGCTGAGTTAGAGGATCAGTGGTGTTTCTAGGCTACATTCTCAGGCACTGTGTATGAGCAGAATAAGCTCATTTTAAAGTGCATACATATCGTGTGTGTGTGTGTGTGTGTGTGTGTGTCTGTGTGTGTGTGTGTGTGTCTGTGTATTTGAAGTATCAGTTAAGCAACTCTTACAGTATGGTAAAAGGACTACACTGGATGGGATCTCTAAAAATTTAAATTCAAATACTGGCTCTGCCAAACTATGACACTTCCTCACTGTGCTAGGAAATATGTTTTGTAACACTTTTGGGTGCTAATTAGCATAGTGAAGATACAAAGACAGAAGTACAGCAGTTCCTGTCCTCAAAGAGCTCACATTCTATCAAGGCAAAATAGTAAGTGTATATATAGTTCAACACAAAATACATCCTTCATGATGGGGGTATGGCACTAACAGTTGTAGGGATTAGGAAAGCCTTCATGGAAAAAGGTAGAGCTCCAGATGAGTCTTCTTAAAGGAAATTAAGGATTCAAAGAGTTCTAACTGAGAAGGTAGCATGTTACAGGCCTAGACGACTGCCAACTGAATGCAAAGGCATGGGAACCGAAAATGGCACAGTGTGAATAGAGAACACTAAGAAAGCCAGTTTGAAGTATTCATGAGTGTTCATGAAGAGGACTAATGTGTAATACAATGTGTAATGAATAATGTAAATGTGTAATATAGATAGGAGTGTAGTTTGTGATTGTGAAAGGTTTTAAATCCAATATATGACTTTGGTTAAATCCTTTAACCTCCCAGAGTCTTTGTTTCCTCATCTATAAAGTATTTCCTGTACCTACAGCACAGAATTGCTGTAAGGATAAAATGAGGAGAAAAAAGTAAAAGTACTTTTTGAATTGTAAAATACTTTATATTGGTATGCTATTAATTCTCTATACACACCTGTGATTTCATTGGTCAAATCAAAACAGTTGTCTTAAACTGTATTCAACTTCATGAATCAAATTTTACTATTTAGGAAGTGACTTTGTTTTGATCACCTATCACCTATAGATGTTAATTGTCTTCTTAATTTTCCATTTATAGATATGTCATATCTTCCTTTCTTATTCTGTTCCAGAGTGCAGATATTAACACAGTTTACTAGAACATCCTTTTAACACTTCCTTTGGGGGGCAGGGGTGCCTGTTTGGGATTTCTTAAGCTTTTTTCCGCTCGAGACCCCTTTTGGGCGGTGTTCATGGGCGCTGTGTGGCGTGGTGGCATGCACGATGCAGAGTGCACATGCTGGATGTTCAGAACCAAGGCTGCAGTGAAGTTGTGTGACGCAACATGAGCAAGCCACTGCCAGAAACACCACGGATTCATGACACATTTGATTTTAAATTAATTTTTGGTCATTTCAAATTCAGAAACCTTTTGCTGTTGCCAAATTTTTCTTGACCCCACATGGGATTGTGACCCACAGTTGAAGAAGGGTGGCAACTGGATCATAGGACTTAAGAGTTAGAAAGAGAATATAGAGATCAAATAATCCAATCTTCTCTGTAAATAATCCAATCTTCCTTAATTTACAGAAGAAACTATAATGAGAGTAATTAGTTTGAGATTATTGATAAGAAATAGCAGAGCTTAGACTTCAAACCCATATTCTCTGACTACAAATTCAGTGTTCCTCCCATTACAATACACTACTTCATGAAACTCATTTATAGGTGTGCATATTTTATAGTACAGCTATTTGGGTAATTTATTAAATCTACACCTTTAGATAGGGTCCAAATTATGGACTTATACCAAATTATGTTGTTAATGGATATTGATAATTGAGGGATTCTGGTCTACCAAAGTTATGTGCACTGAAAATTATACAATTTATTTGCAAAACTAATTCTGCAAAATGAAGCAAACTAGTCCATCTTTTTTTTTTTTTATGGAGGGGGAAGGCAAGGCAATTGGGGTTAAGTGACTTGCCCAAGGTCACACAGCTAGTAAGTGTGTCAAGTGTCTGAGGCTGGATTTAAACTCAAGTTCTCTTGATTCCTGGGCCAGTGCCCCATTCAACTGCTCCACCTAAGCTGCCCCTGGTCCATCTCTTTATCTGAATTTATGCATGTTCCAAATTAGTATAAAATGAATTAATGAGGCTTGATTATACCACCGTACAATTTAGTGGTTTAAATGGCCTTAAAAATTAGGGGCTTACACGTTTCAGTATAAGGTTCTAGGTTCTGACTATTATTTTACTCCTTGCAGATTGGGAATGGGGAGTCAAACCACAATCTTTCTCACATATACCCACCTCTCCCTCCACTGGCACAACTTTCATCCTATCTCACTACTTGTTGGGAGCTGGGTGGCTCAGTGGATAGAGTACTGGGCCTAGAATTAGGAAGAATTGAGTCCAAACTTGACCTTAGACACTTTGTAGCAGTGTGAGCCTGGGGAAGTTACTTAACCTCCATTGACCCAGTTGTCTCACCTGTAAAAGGAAGATCATAATAGAGCCTACTTCTCAGGGTTGTTGTGAGGATCAAATGAGATAATTGTAAAATGCTTAGCACAGTGCCTGACACATAGTAAATATGATATAAATGTTAGTTATTATGATTATGATTATCTTGACTATTGTAGTAGCCTTCTAATTAATCTCCCTGCCTCAAGCCTCTCCCCACTCTAATCTATCTTTCACTCATCTACTAAAGGATTTTTCTAAAGTGCATGTCTAACTATGTCACCATCCTCCTTAATAAATTTCTAGTGTCTTCCTAGTACCTCCAAGATCAAATATGAACTTTTCTGTCTGTCATTTAAAGCCCTTCACAACCTAGCCCCTTTTAATCTATGCAGTATTCTCAAAAACCCCTCCACACTCTACCATCCATCTGAATTAACTGTCTCACATGTCAGAAATTCTCTGCCCCCTCACATCTGCCTTATAGTTTCCCAGCCTTTCTTCAACTCAGTTCTGTGTTCTGCAGAAGGTATTTCTTAGTCCTCCCCTCCCCATTCCTAGTGTCTTCTCCCATATTCCCATCTGTATACCCTGGATGTTTCTTGTAGGTTCCTAATTATTTATATGTTGTTTCTTCCTCTACAATGTGGGTATTTTGAGAGTAAGTTCTGGTTTTGCCTTCCTTTGCATTCTCAGCTCTTAACACAGTAGTACCCAGTGCATAGTATATACTTCCTAAATGCTGACTGCTCAAATGGGGGTAACCAAGGAGAAACAAATAGAGTGGTGAAGTCTCTGAAGCAAACAATGGCTTTATTTGTATTGTTGCTGTTAAACAAAAGGATTTTAAATGACCCAGAGAAACTGGAGAATCACATGATGTCTTTGTGGCACGTTAGTATTGATGACTCATGCACAGGAAGTAGCACAGCAAATACAGTTGAGAGTATGTTTAACTAGAAATGGAAATGGACAAGTTCTATAGAAGGATGCAGGGGATAACCAAGAAGGTCAAAGAGAAAATAGATACCAAAATATTCATAGCAATACTTCTAGTGGATGCAAAAAAAGAAAAAAAAAAGAATCAAAGTGGGCAGTCATCAGTGAGGAAATGGCTTGAACCTATTATTGTAAATGAAAGCAATGAGACATTATTGCTCTGTGTAAAATGAGGAATATGAGAAATGCAGAGAAACATGGATACTCCCATACCTTCTTGCCTCCCTCAGCCTCTCCTCTCCTCTCATTGGAGAGCTGGAGGGTGGGGTTCTAAACTCCTCCCAAAGCCTTCCTTTATAGAGGACAAAAATTGGACTTCCATCTCACTCTATTTTCTATCTGCAGCTCCTCCAAGTTTCACCTCTGCAGAACAACATGCCCCTGTCCTGGTTACCCCTAGTGTTCCCCCTACTTCCCAGTTTCCTTTTCATATATTTTCCTCCCCCATTAGATGGTATACTTCTTGAGGGCAGTATTTGTATTCCCAGTCCTTAGAACAGTGCCTAGAAGATATTAGCTACTTAATAAATGTTTCTTGAATGGAATTGAATTGAAAAATATATGAACTTATGCAGAATGGAATAAGTACAAATAGGGTAACAATATACACCCAAATTTCTTAGCCTGGGGTCCATGAACTTTTCTTAAATACCATTTTGATAATTTTTAATTATAATTAATTTCCTTTGTTATTCTATATATTTTATACATTTAAAAATGTTACTCTGGGAAGGGGTCCACAGGTTGTACCAGACTGCCAAAGGGGCCCATGACACAAAATAGGTTAAGATCCCTTGATATATACAGTGATCATATCATATTATGCATAGTATTTATATTACTACAATAATAGAAACAGAACAGTCAGATGAAACTGAATGTTAAGTAGAGTTAAGGTAGGGGATTAAAAGCAGAAAAAACTGCATACACTGTGGGAGTGAGAGATAGATCTGGATATGACTGATGTTTATGGGAAGAAAGTATAAATAAAAAGTAATATTCTTGGGGTGGCTAGGTGGTGAAGTCAATAGAACACTGGCCCTGGAGTCGAGGACCTGAGGTCAAATCTGGCCTCAGACACTTGACACACCTACTATCTGTGTGACCTTGGGCAAGTCACCTAACCCCAAATTGCCCTGCCTTCCCCCCCTCCAAAAAGCAAAAAAAAAAAAAAGAAAGGTAGTATTCTTAAAAAGTGAAGGATAAGATGAGTACCCTAGATACTACACTTGTACTGTTACCTATCAGGGAAATATTTTTTAAATATTAAAATTTTTAAAATAAAAATATTTTTAAAAGCCTTAGAAGAGAGCCTCCAACATGCTGGATAGCTCATACTCTCTGGACAATTAATGGAAGAATATGGACATAAGTTGCACAGTATGAGAAGTTATTAAGTCAGTTTTGATTATTGCTGAGGAAGGAAGTACTCACATTGAGAAAGTCATGGACCCATTCATTTGGAGAAAGGGAGAGCATCTTATTCATTACTGACTGAAAAATTAATGTGAATTTGGGGAGAATTTCAAGTTCCTTTGGTTACTTGTAAGAGCCAATATCTGAAGATGTATCCTATTGGAAAGAAAACCTAAAATAAGATTGCTATGACTTTTTTTTACCACAGGGATTGCTTCATTACAATATTCAAAGCATTTTTTCTTTCCCAAGAACACAATTCACTTATATGCCCCTGTGCTATGAACAATTAGGTTTTGTTCTATTTTCTGCCATCTCCCTTGCTATTACAGTTCCTTGTTTTAGAACACGTATCAAGTTGCATTTATTGAAAATAAGCAAGGCATCCAGTTACCAAAAAGAAGAAAAGAAATTATTATAATGCCATATATATATAGATACTGACTGATACTACTAATGTGTGTCTACAGTGGTTACCATATAAATTAAAATATTCATGTACTGGAGGCCTCTTAGTATCTACAAAAGGAAGTGATTACCACATTTTGTCAAACTAATGCCAATATGATGATATGTTGAAACATTCAGCCCACAGCTGCAAGTTTATAAGCCATATAAGGCAGGGCTTTAATTATAGTTCACTTTTGCAGCAAAAATGCTTAATTAGGCTTCTGTAAAATTTTTACTTGAAGTAAGACTTTTATAAAGATTTTAAGGGGGAAAAAAAGTCTTTCCATTTTTTCCTACTCATCTTCTTGTTCTTTTAAAAAAAAAACCTTTACCCCTCCTTCCTTTCCATTCCAGATCTAAAACTGGGGACGAGACAATCACTAAATTGAGGAAGAGACAGTCTTTGTGCTTTGTTTTTGATTGAATGTCATTTCTGAGTTGTGAATCTAAAATGTTTTCCATCCTTGAAATGGCTGACTAGTTCATCCAGGAGCAATGTAAATACTTCATATTCTGCACAGAGCTCCATTATTTCACTAACAGTACTCCATCATCACACTTTTCTTATTCATCCTTAAAATAAGCAGGAGAAAGGGAGAGTTGTTTCTCAGGAAGCTTGATGTGTATAAAGACCCCTAGACTGAAAGTTCTAGTCCCCCAACCCCACCCTTTAAATCTTCGTCTCATCTCTTCAATAGAACATATTATTTATTTAGGAAGCAATTTGTGGCATAATGGATAGAGTGTTGAACTTGGAGTCAGTAAAATTTGAGTTCAAATTCTGCCAGAGACAGTAACCAGCTGTGTGACTCTGGGCAAGTCACTTAACTTCACTCAGTTTCTGTTTCCCCATCTGAAAATGGGAAGAAGGAGGAGGAGAAGGGGAAAACCAAGAAGACCTACCTTACTGTCTTGGTGTGATAACTATATGAGATGACATATGTATTTTACCAGTTTTAAAACTCTATGAATACTAGTGATAAGGACTGTTCTTAAAAAGGCAGGTATATCATTAGCACCCTGTTCTTGTCATGTGATTGATTGATTTTGACAAGTTAATTTTTATTTATAGATCTTTCCCCTTATTTGTATAGTGTCTATGGAATAGATGAGCAGATCTGACTCTGTGAGTTGAGTACTGTGGAATGCCAGGGCCAGTACTGAGTACTGGCCATCTAGGCCTTTGAGGACCTGTGGCCCAACTCTTGACTTTACTGACCACTCACTCCATGGTGAGGAGATATTGCTTCAGATGAGGAGTAGACTACTGGCTTGGAGAGAAAAATGATGATGGCTGCAAGGAATAATTTGAATCCACATAACATGCTAGCCCCAAAAACAGCTTCAGGGACTAAGGAGGAGCCCAACCTGGTCCTTTCCATCACTGAGAAAAGAATCTTGGGCTGTATCTGTGAAGAGGACAGCAATGCAGTCATCTGGCTCTGGCTTCACAAAGGCAAGACAGAGCATTGCCCAAACTTTTGAAACCATTACAAGCCAGCACCCTACCAGTTGAGCCGCTGAGCCCTTGAATTGGTTTATTTGAGATGTGTTGTAATGTTTCCTTCCCTCCAAGTAAAAGACTAGCCATTTTCCTGGCTCTCCCATTGAAAAAGAAAAGTTAGAGATCAAGTCATAAGATGTCAATCAGGACAAGGGTATTTTCCCACATCTAGCTGGAACCCTCTATTTTCCTCTGAGGAAACCGAGGGTAAGCAAGTTGCCAAGGATCATATATATATATTATGTAGCAGAGACAGGATCTGAACTGAGATCCCTCTAATCTGATTGGTGTTGCACGGCAACTTCCAGAATAACTGAAGGTAAAACAATGGTTCTGTTTGTTCTACCTTTTGCTTGCCCAGTTCTGAGAGATATTTTGTTTCCTCAACTTGGATATTCATGTTTATAGATGCCTTTAGCCCACCTCTAAAAAGCTAGAGTTGTTTTATTTTTATCGGACTCTATCGTCATTATTGGGGGGGGGGAACCCTTATTTTTCAAATCACTTTTTTTCTTTTTTGCTTTTTGGAGGGGGGAAAGCAAGGCAATTGGGGTTGTCTTGCTCAAGGTCACATGGCTAGTAAGTATTAAGTGTCTGAGGCTGGATTTCAACTCAGGTCATCCTAACTCCAGGAGCAGTGCTCTATTCACTGCCCCACTTAGCCGCCCCTTAAAGCACTTTTTTTTTATTAAAAAAGAAAAAGAGCAGTGACTATAGCTGTCATTAGCACCTAGAAAACAATTTGGCTAAGATATTTCCTAACTCACTTCAGAGTTTGCATTGGAAACCTCAGAGATCCTTCCCAACCTGTAAGTTCTAGTATTCAAGCCCTTATATCTTTTCTTACTCACTAGTGGCCAATATTTATCCTACTCAAGCATGCTAAGTAAGTCACACTGCTTTCCAAATTTCCTGGGATGTTGGCATTGGGACATATGGAAATGAAGGTTACTGGAAAGAAAATGTTAAAAAAAAATCATCCCAAAGGAGGAACCAACACTTTCAATCATGTATTTGAAATGAAGTTATTGAGTTTTTCCCAAATAATTTCAAACTTGTCAGTAGAGTGAATTTTCTGCTCTTCTGCCAGTGCCAAAAGTAAAAACCACTTAGGTCATGAATCTAGTATGGGGAAGAATGATAGATCAGATTTGTTTTCCTTTCTGTTTTATATTTCCTTTCTCCTTATACTCTTACAGGAAGGCAACTACCTCTATTCTCAGTTGCCATACCTTCAAATTCTTGCTTTTGTTACATACATTACCAAAAGTATCTTTCCTACCCTTTTCTCCTAACAAGCTTATAATGTGTGCATACATGTAGATGTTACCTCTGTGTATCTATGTGCTAATATGTGTGTGTATCATAACATCCCATTTGGCCAAAGACATAATAACAATGTCTTTGAACCAGAAGTAAGTGATAATATCTATGCTACATCCACACTCTAATCTCCCCATCAGGACTGTACTCTTATTTCCCGCAGTCTTTAACACGTTTGGTGATTTGATTTCCTAGCTCTAAGTAGCTCAAAAACAGCAAACTACAAGATGAGAAAAGAGAGTCTCATTAGTCAGTGGCAGACACAATGACAGGCAACAGCCCTATATGGAGGGAGAAGATAGAGAATTTGTAGAGCAGATATAAGGTAATGCTGTGTTTGTTTTTCGTAACAATGACTCTGAATTAGGATTAAATTGTGTATAAATAGTACCCCCTGTTTGGGGAAGAAGTGGATCTTAGGATAGAAATTGAATAAATTTTCATCAAAGTGGCTTACTTTAAAAATATATATGTTCTTTAGTTATCTAGAAAAATCACTTCAGTGGAACAGCCCTTTACCCCACAATGCTCGATTGTTGAGAAATTGCTGTCTTTATGCATACACACAGGTAAGCCAGCTCTAAGCTCTCTGCCTGGTGTTTGTTTAACCCTGGATCATTATTTAGAACTTAATGTATTTCAGTGTTCTCTAGTCAAATGATACTGGTGTAATGGCATCAGTTTTATACAAAAGTGGATAAGCATACTACAAATGACATTTATTCAACAAGCAAATAACCAAAGAAGAGTACAAATCCAGCATATGAAATTTCTCCCAAGTAGCTGTGAGCCCTCCACTTTCCTAAACTCCAGAAGTCCTTCCAGACACACGAGCAATGGGTGACCCAAGAACTGTAAGACATGTGTGGTTTGAATTTGCTTGGTTCCCTAAAGCTGTGCCTCCTTTGAGTAGACATAGCAATGTAACAATCTTCCCACATTGTATTACCTTTCTAGTAGGACTAGTCATCAGAAGACAAGGTGGGAAATGAGACTAAAAGTACAGCAGTGTGGAATCAGGGTTCAGTGTGACTGGGCCTTAGGAGTCAGCTCTTACTCATAGTCTCACTATATTGTCCTGGTGCCTACCTCTGACCTCATCTGCCCAGAGCTAGTTCATCACAAATCAAAATGAGTGGATGAAGTAGCCAGCCTCGAGTGAGGAGACTGTGAGGATAGATTGGGTAATTTCTGCATCTATTTACAAATTACATATGTGTGTATATTTATGAATACACATGCACATATATATGTGTGTATGTATATCTACGTATGATTATATTGTGTGTATGTATGTATGTATTACATGTCATGTAGAAATAAATGTCTTCTCCTCTTACTTAGTAACCCAAAATGAAATCAGTGCCAAAACTCACTTTTTCAAATCCATCATAACTTTTTTTTAAGTCTAAGTGTTTGAGGTTTCTCTCTCGTTTCTAGAAAAAAAAATCTAATACTGAATTTATAAAATGGAGAAGGCTAACTATTACCAAGGCCCAAACAGTTGCTACCATTAGTCTATTGTGCCTCTCTTACCTTGAGCTTCAGGGCCCCTCTCCAACGAGACTTTATCACACCATTTCTTTCTAGCTCCCCTAGCCCAACTGCCCTCTCCTTGGGGAGGGGTAGCCAGAGAGCAAAGTGTTATTATGTACAGACAGGGAAACCTAGGTTCTGCAATATTTGACTTGTCTGTGGTCTCACAAATATTAAGTTGCAAGGCAGGGATGCAAAACCAGATCCAGTGACTCCAAATTGAAGGTTCTTTCCAGTACAGCACTGTGACAATCTTAGAGGATAGTCATACAATCTGAGACCTGTATTTGGAGTCAGAAGACCTGGAATCTGAAGTCTGATACTTAGTGGTTGTATAACCTTAGATAAGTCATTTCATCTTGCTAGACTGGACTCTCCCACCCTTACTGCCTTGGATTAGATGATTTTGAAAGTCCTTTCCAGCTCTAACATTCTAAGATTCTAAGAGAGAGAAGTGATATCTGTGAAAATGGAATTTAGATTATAGCTTTCTGTTAGCAATATCATTTAGATACTGAAGGCCTTTCCAGCTTGGTGTAAGACCTGCCAGGGTGGTCTGATAGGGCAGTCAATGATTTATGGCTTATAATGCCTTTAGATATGATAGCATTTGAAATGTGATTTTTCAATAGTTATAAATCCTCAGCTTTCAAATAAGAGCCTTTTTAATAATAGAAACAGCTAGGTGGCATAGTATATAGAGTGCTAGACCTGTAGTCTACAAGATCTGAGTTCAAATGTGGCTTCAGTCTCTTACTAGCTGTGTGACCTTGGACAACTGATTTAATCTCTGCCTCAGTATTCTCATTTGTAAAATGGGGATAATAATAGCAGTTTCCTCCCAGGGTTGTTGTGAGACACAAATGAGACAATACTTGTAAAGCAGTTTTTAAACTTTAATGAACTATATAAATTCTAGGTATTGCTATTATTGTCTTCAACCATGCAGTGTCTTATTTTGGACATTTTTTCTACATAAAGTTTGCATCATCCCCTCCACCATTAGTATAATATTTCACCAGAAGAGTTGGTGGAAGTACTTTATTCTTCTTTATATTCTAAACATGAAGAACAAAAACAAAAAAAGGAATACAGAAATGGACAAAAGAACTGCATCCTTTGGACTTTCGGGGTTTAACCAGCATGGTAGAAAACGGTATTACCTTTGAAATTGTGATTTTCCATATAAATTAATCTTGGAATACCTTTAAGCCAGCAGTTCTTAACCTGTGGGTCGCGACCCCTTTGGGGGTCGAATGACCCTTTCCAAGGGGTCCCAGGGGTTGCCTAAGACCATCGGAAATCACATATTTCCTATGGTCTTAGGAACCAAGACACTGCTCCTCTATCCATCTCCAGGCAGGTCCGACCACATGCAGATACGCCCACATATGGGTATTAAAGGGTAGTGGCATTAAGAACCACCTCTTTAAGCCATACTCTCCTTTAATTCCCTTTTCAGAAAATGATAATATTTAAAAATCAGAATTCCATTTCATCACAGTGCATCCTAATACCAGCAGTCAAAATCAGCACTCAAAGAATGCCTAACAAGGAAAATATGAGAAAATCATTTCCTGCAAGTTTTCCAAAGCCAAATACAATTTTAAATTATGTGTTCATGATACTAGACTTACTTTGAAGCTCTTGCTTCAAGGGGATCACAAAGACCTTTAACCTATAGCACATTTCACTCAGAATTTTAGCCTGGCTGTACTTAGCTTAGAGATGATCTAGGAGCCAGGAAAACCTGACTCTGATGCAAAGACTCTTTGACCCTGGAAAAATCACCTTCTCGCTACTTCAGGCAACAGTCTGAACTGCAACTAAGTTGCAGAAAAAGTGCTGACCTCCATTTGATAGGAGTTTTCTCATACATGGATTTCCTGTACTAATTTCATCATAGATCCAGTCTCTAGGCTTATACTTTGTGTTTACTTAACCACATATAGTATCTTTCTAAATTCCTTAAGGGGAAACACTTGCATTTTTATCTTTGTATAGCAAGTGCTTAGCGTGATGTTATGAACAGAGGACTTTATTAAATCTTAAAGTGTGTGTGTGTGTGTGTGTGTGTGTGTGTGTGTGTGTGTGTGTGTGTGTGATAGAGAGAGAGAGAGAGAGAGAGAGAGAGAGAGAGAGAGAGAGAGAGACAGAATATACCTCTGCATGGAGATTACATAGGGTCGTTATATTTTGAGCTAGAAGGGACATTTCTGATTTAAAAAAAAAATTTTTTTTTGCTTTTTGGAGGGTAGTTGGGGTTAAATGACTTGCCCAAGGTCACACAGCTAGTTTGTTGGTATGTGTGTTAAGTATCTGAGGTCGGATTTGAACTCAGGTCCTCCTGACTCCAGGGCTGGTGTTCTGTTCACTGTGCCGCCCCATTTCTGATTTTTTTTTTTTCCTTTTCGATCTCTTACATTGAAATTATATTTGGGCTTTCTCTTTTCCATCAGATTTACTAATGGTCCATTTATATTGGTTGCTTCCTTTTTCCAACACTGCAATCATCAAATAAGGAAGCAATTATGAGATTAATTAGTTTAACCCACATTCAAAGGAATTTATTCCTTTATGAATGTCATTCTGCCATTGCTTTATCTCTAGGGTTAAAGCTACCTTATTATTTCCTACGTTGTTGTTTGTGATTAGTCATTTTCAGTTATGTCCAACTCTTAGTGACCCTTTTTGGAGTTTTCTTGGCAGACACTTTACATTTATTAGATGTCTTAGAGCTCCTATTCCCATTTAGTAAATGTAATTCATGAAGCCGGTGAAACAAAGTGTAGTGGCTAGAGTGTGTGTGTTTGTGTGTGAGTGAGTGAGAGAGAGAGAGAGAGAGAGAGAGAGAGAAAGGGAGAGAGAAAGAATATATTCTCTCATTCTATTTCCCTCTCAAACTTTAATCCGTTTCCTGGATTTTTTTTTTCTTTTTAAAAACTTATTTGTCATTTACTTAGATAACTGTCCCTTCCCAATAACCCCAATGTAGAACCTTCCTTGATAACAAAAAAGTGCAGTTAAACCAAACAAAGTGACACAGACCAAGTCTGATAGTATAACCCTTATTCTCTATAGTCTACCTTTGTACTGAGAGAAGGGAATTACCCTTCATCTTTGGTCCGTTGGTGTCAATTGGTCATTGCATTGATCTTATTTCTCATGTCTTTTAGGGTTCCCTTTATTTACATTATTGTAGTCATTTGTGGTGTGTATTGTTCTCTTGGTTCTACTTTGTATCAGTTGATAAAAGTTTTCTCAAATGTTTTATTTATCCATTTTCCATTTGATGGACTGCAAATTTTCCATGTTTTTGGTTTTTTTTTTTGTTGTTTTTTTTTGATATCACAGAAAGCACTACTATGAATAGTTTGATATGGCAGATCTTTTTCTCTCTGTTTAGCTTCCCTTGTGGTATATGCCCAGCAGTGTTACTGGGTCTAATGGTGTGAATAATTTGATCACTTTTCTATCACAGCTCCAAATTGTTTTCCAAAACAGTTTGACTAATTCACAGCTTCAGCTACAGTGTATTGCCATCTCTAACCTAAATGTTATTTTCATCATTTGTAATCTTTGCCAATTTATTGGTTGTGAGGGGGAAACTTAGAATTTAATTTGTGTTCCTTATATCAGTGATTTGCAAAAGCTTTTCACATTCTTTTGGAAACTATTTGTTAATAACCTTTGATGAATTATTTCCTGGAGAATGGCTCTTTATCTAACACATTTATGTGTGTGGATTTGTTTCAGATTTCTATATATCTTAAATATCATACTTTTATCAGAAGGATTAATGGGAAGAATTTTTTTTTGTCCTATACATTTTTATGGGATGTTAGAGTTCACATATATATTTTTCTGATTAGGAAAAAAAAATTCACATATCAGACAAGGTAATGTCAGTTCTGAGCTTTAAAGAGGAATAGATAATATATGATCAAACTGAATTTCTGGAGGACAGAAATTTATATGAACCAATTACACCTGACTTTCTGATAAAAAATAATTTTTATCAGAAAACCTCTTATTAGGGATCAGGGTTTCTGAAAACTAATGAGTGATGATAAAAGGAATGCTTTACAGTATTTGAATGGAAATTAGAGCAAGCTATGACTATAAAGTTATCAGATGGCACCCACAAGTCATACATGAAAATTAGTGTTGTTTCTTTATACTTTAACCTCATGTACAGAGCCTTTGAAATAGAAGATGGCTATATTTGTGACTGGCAGTAGGTACCACAGAACTTGAGCTGAGCTCATTCTCTGGGTATCTAGAAACCATGAATTCAGTGAAGTCATGTTAATTTGAAATGAAAATGTTTATGTATTTAAAAACCTTTTGGCTTATGGTTAATTTCACTGTGTAATTGATAGCAATTTGAGTCCCTTGATGATAATTCTAGTGTATTTTCATGACCAGTTGGCTTGAGTTTTCAGTGCATCCTTTTGAAGAAGTTAAATTTATCCCAGGAATTCATTATTAATCAAGTGAGATAGGATAAGATAACAGAATGACTGCCTTGATTTGAAATGTGATCTAATTCAAATTAATTCAATAAGGAATTTAGTCAGGATTTACTGGAGCAAAAATTTGATATTGGGAATGCATGTTCACTTTAGTATAATTAAATGAGATATTAAAGAAGTGGTTTTAAAACACCCACAGTACCAGTTATTTGGTTTCATATCAGTGTTACTGTGATGAAGCCATTGTGTTTAGTCCAGGTGCCAATTTACAGCATCTGTTTGACACCTGTTATCTCTTTAACTGCTGGCAGATATAGTGAAATGGCAACAGGAGGCCCTTTTGGATTAACCAAAACATAGTGCCATTTCTTTAGTTGTTTTTCAGTCCTGTCTGACTTTTCATGACTCCATTTGTGGGTTTCTTGGCAACGATAATGGAATGGTTCTCCATTTTCTTCTCCAGTTCATTTTACAGATCAGGAAACTGAGGCAAACAGTATCACACAGCTAATAAGTGTCTGAGACTAGATTTGAACTCAGGTCTTCCTGACTCCAAGTTCAGTGCTCTATCCACTGCACCCCTTAGCGGATCCATTGAAGAAGTTAAAATGTCTCCCAAATTCATGTGGCTGCCAGCATAATAATATTGACAATGACAGTGATGATGATATCAATGACAATAAGAAAAAGAGATAGCTAGTACTTATGTAACATATTAAGGTTTTCAAATTGTAAAGCCAGTCATGAATAACTTTCCTGAGGACCGCTGCTGTGAATAACTTTAAGAATCTAATCCCATAGTATAGTGAACTCTCTATTCAGCAGTCAACTAAAGCATCACATTTGAGAAACTAAAGCACAGCATTCACAACAATATAACATAACAACGTATTACTAAGGTGGCCACAGTCTTAAACATCCACCCCTAGGTCACAGTAAGTCACAATCTCATCAGTCAGTACAGAGTACCCATGTAAAGTCTTATTTCATCTTAACTCAAGGCTGAAATCCAAACCCCATGGCTCCTCTTCCATGGGCTGACCACTCCCAACTCTTGCCTGAATTCACCCAACTCTTGCCTGACTTTGCATGCAAATAGCTCTCCACTCCATTTCTATATCTCAGCTCACAGGGACTGCTCTATTTCTAGCCCTTCACAGTTTGTTTCTAGGAAGACAAAGCTTAAAAGAGCTACAGTATTTACATACATTA
The DNA here is from genome assembly GCA_028627135.1 of Pseudochirops cupreus. Lineage (NCBI taxonomy): Eukaryota > Metazoa > Chordata > Mammalia > Diprotodontia > Pseudocheiridae > Pseudochirops > Pseudochirops cupreus. The sequence goes on from CM053582.1 coordinate 417,355,876, forward strand.
TCCACACTATCATCGCAATTCGTTTTCTATCTAACAAAGTAACACAAATCAACAGACAAGGCTTCTGTCTGAGAAATCAAACACAAATCAACAGTAAAGTACTCTTTCAGGATTTTGCCTAATAACAACAGACAGAGTGCTTCTATCTGACATAACAGCAGAGTGTTACATGGTGCCAACATCACTTTGCTTACCTTTTCACAAATACTGTGTTAATTTACCCTCGCTACAACCTTTGGAGGGAGGTGACATTATTAACATAGAATGAAAGATAAGAAGGGAAGCAACCAAGAAAATGTGTTGAGATGTGTTACTTTGTCAGCTACAAGGAAAGAGGTAGCCAGGGCAATTTTCATGTGGACGAAATAAAGAGGATTTTTTAACAGAGACTCTTCTGTCCAGAAATGTTGTGAATTACCTTCCATTCTGATAGAAAAAGCACTGTGTGACCTAAGTACTTGATTACAATAAATATAGTCATTAATTATTATTTAAGTCACATTGCTGAGGTAACTAGACTCATACCATTTTTTGTTTGTTTCTACATTTGCCTATCTCTACCAGACAGCAAGTGATAACAATAGCTAGCATTTATAGAATACTTTGGTTTTAAAAACATTTCATATATGCTATTTCATTTGACCCCTACTGCAGCCCTGGGAGGTAGGTCATATTACCAGTGAGTAAACTGAGGCTGAACAAGGTTAAATAACTTGTCCGTGGTCACTGTAATGCAGAAGCCTTTGGGCTCCAGGCTCTAGAAGGTTCACTTTTAATCTGGGCAGCCAGAAGGATGACAGTGGAGACATGATAAGGGGTTAATTTGCTTTATTCTTCTCAAGGGTCACCAATAATGGAAGCACCCGCTCCTACAGCATCCCCTAAATCAGTGGTTCTCAACCTTCCTAATGCCACGACCCTTTAATACAGTTCCTTATGTTGTGGTGAGCCCTAACCATAAAATTATTTTTGTTGCCACTTCATAACTGTAATTTTGCTACTGTTAGGAATCTATCTGATATGCAGGATGCATTTTCATTGTTACAAATTGAACATAACCCACAGGTTGAGAACCGCTGCCCTAAATACTCTTCTAACTGGGAAGGTTGAGACAAGCACACACATTCCACAAATCCCCAATAATTGACCAGTGCTCACTTGATTTATAGAGGAGCACACAAAAAAGGCATCTTGCCAACAGTAAGCTCCTAAGTTTACATTCATGTTGGCAATATCATAGTGACTTAGCACAGAGCATGCACAGTGGGCTGTTGACAACATAAACTCAAATGTTTATATTATGCATTATTATACAATGATGTGCAAGCACAGTAAGATTGTTTATAAACCATGATCCTGGGAACTAGTAGATTGTTTATGTCCATAGATCCTGAGAACTAGTATCTTAACAAGAAAACAGATCCACCTTACATACAATCACACAGCTAGTTGTTTGAGGCTAAATTGGAAAGTCTTCCTTACTCCGGGTAGAGTGATAGTTCCACTGCTCCACTTAGCTGTACCACAGGTGATAATAATCATACTTCAAGAAACTATGATTTTATCAATGTGCATCTATTCTCCTTCTTCCAATGTCTAACCTAGGTTCTCCATATCTAAGTAGTTGGTTCATAAGTTTCTTGGGCAAAAAAGTTTATCAAGCAGAGACAATCTTTTGGTGATAAATTTCATAATAGCAATTTATAAAGCTTTACCACTTGGATAATGCTTTACCCATGTTAACTCACTGATCCTCAAAGCAACCTTCTGAGACAGAGGAACTGCTGTATACCTACTTTACCATTAGTTAAAGTATAAAATGAGCTGGAAAAGGAAAGAGCAAACCACTCCAGTATCCTTGCCAAGGAACTCTCCAAATGGGGTCAAGAACAGTCAGACAAGACTGAAAAATGACTGAACAACAACAAAAACCATCAGAGTATCCTGATTATCTCTCTGTTATCCCTTGATGTCACTATAGAACACTCCTACTCCTTTAACAATTATAATTGTTTTATTGTTCCAACCAATGAAACAATAATGGTGACACATGCACACAGAGGCAGGCACGCACGCGCACACACACACACATACACACACACACACACACACAGCTATGTGTTGCAGTGGATAGAATGCTGCATATGCAAACAGGGAGCTCTAAGTTCAAATTCAGCCTCGGGTACTTACTTGCTATATGAGACATGGAAAGTCAGTTTCTTCATCTGTAAAAATGGAGATTTTATAGCACCTACCATTCTGGGTTATTGTGAAGATTAAATGAGAATATTTACAAAGTATTCTGCAAACCTTAACACACTATATAAATGTGAGCAATTATTATTAGCTATTATTTTGTACTATGTAAAATGTAATTGTCGTGTGCATGGCTCTGACCCTGGTGTGAGGGAACAAAAAGAAAAGCTTCCTCACCCAGTGCCCTATTGTACCTTCTCTGAATAGAATCATCATCATCCTCATAATAGCAAACATTTGTTTTGCACCTGTTATGTGTCAGACAACATACTGAGTCCTTTACAATTATTATCTCATTTGATCCTTACAAAAACTCTGGGAGACAGGTACTGTTTTCATCTTCATTTTACAGATGAGAAAATTGAGACAAAGATGATTAAATAGCTTGCCCATAGTCACACAGCTACTAAGTATCTGAGGTCTGCCGGACTTCGGGCCCAGGACTCTACCCATTGTACTTCCTCATTGCCTGGGAGGCTTGTAGTCTTAGAGAGACATAGCATGGCCTAGCAGATGGAGAGCTGGCCTGGTAGTTACGAGGACCTGGGTTCAAGGTCTATGCCTGATGTAAACAGACTGCATGACCCTGAGCCAATCTGACAACTTTTTAGTGGCTCGGTCAACTCTCTAAGGCTCATGATCAATGTGCCTTTTTACTTGTGCTAAATCCTGTCTGATACAATTATCACATATATTTTGCAGGGACCAAAGTGCAAATGATGGAGAAACTATATAGCACTAAGCCCTCAATTGTGTTATGTACATGAAAAAGTGTCTTCACAAAATCCTTGGTCTCACTTAAGTAATATATCTCATAGGAGAAAATCAATTTCAGAGAGAAATATTAATTCCTTAAGATTGAGGTCATTAAAGCATGGCTTGCTTATGGTAACCATACTAGGAATAGGAATAGCTGTTTTATTTAATCTAATGAAAAGAGGTATTTCTGTTCATCTGTGACCAGATCAAATAGGAACCATAAGAGGAAGAGCTTTCAGCCTTGAGTTTGTAAACTTTAAAAAATATATATATTCAGATAGTTGTATTTCAGTATAATTGGTTTTCTTTATAATACTCTGTATTTTATGTTATGCATTTAAAACATTATTTTGAGGGAGCCATAGACTTCACCAGACTACCCCCAAAAGACTAAGAAACCCTTGTATTAGAATAGATAGTAAAGTAGTTACTTTCAAGAAGATACATTTTTCCAAGAGTACAAGCCATTAACATTGCTGTGCGGCTTAAGTTTAAGGCTTTTTTTCCTTTAAATTACATTTTATATCCTGATTTTCCTTTGCTACGTGATTTTACCTTTTGTTTCATGATAATTATGTCATGTAAGCAGAAATTGCTTAGGTCAGAGGGTATTCTAATTAGCATGATGAACTCTGTCAGTCTCACTGTCTTTTAAAGGAGAAGTACTTATGTTAATTAATAAATTGTCTCTCACAGGTTTTGTCTTAAAATGCAGCATATAGATTTCACATGACCTATAAAATCTCTTCCAGTTCAGATCTCTAATCCTGTGATTAATCATTGTTTGATTTTTTTCCAGTAGCCTTTCTGCCTCCTAAAAGTGATACATAACAAATATTTGTTATACTATGTGAACCTAAGCTAATTTTGTTTTGTCAACTTGAATATACTTAAGAGATCCGGGAGCTATATATAAATAGAATTTACAGGATCATAATTTTAGAACAGGGAAGAGCATTAGAGAATACCAAATCCACTACCTTTTATTTTGCCTGTGAGGAAACTGAAGTTCAGGTATCAGAAAAATTTTATGGCTCCTTGAAATATGATATCCAGGATTAGTTTTTTTGGTCATGGTTTGCAAGAGTCCTACAATGCTTGAATTATTTCTTCTCTGTTTTCCAAGTAAAATTGTTTTCAATTTTATGACCTTGTCCTAATATTTTCTATTGTCTCCTGGAGCTATAGAACTCTCTTTTCTCCATTCCATTGTCCAGGGAATCCATAACCTATATAAGGTTTTGTCTCTTTTGTTCTAAGTTATTTATTCCCCTTTCAGTTTCTTTCTTCTGAACTCCGGTTTTAATTTCACCCTTGATCTTTTGTTTCATTTCTTTTAGCAATTGCTCTTGTCTTTGTTTCCAAGCCATTTTTTAATTTGAGGTTCCACTTGTCATTATGGTGAAGTCACTCTCTCTTTTTCCAAGTTTGACTTTTTGGCTTCTCTTACCCTATAATATTTTTTCATTGTGTTTGATATATTCTTTTGTTTACTCATATTTTCTGCCTCAGTTCTTTGATTGGGATTTTTTGTTCTGACTAACCCCTTCTGTTCTTTAATAGATTTAGTAGGTCTTATTTGGTCCCCTCTCCTCTGAAGTAAATGCCACTGCTTTTGCTGATGGTAATGCGGGCCACTAGTCCATAAAGATCCCTGCAGCCCACATATTGACAGTTTTAAAATATAATGTTATGTGTTTAATTGTGTTTTGTTAAATATTTCCCAATTAAATTTTAATCTGATTCAGCCACGCAGTACCATAGGTGATGTGTTCAACACATCAACCTAATATCAACTATTAGGCTCTGTTTTAATCCCACGCTTCTTTGTCCTGATGGTCCATTGTAGGTTCAGATTTCTTTTTCTTTTTTCTTCTCTCAGAATGGTCCTCAGAGTTAGTCTATCCCAATGGGATGTAGGAAGTAATACTCATCTCCAGCCTCCTGCACAGCCCTATCCATGTACCTGATGGTGCCCAGGCACTCACTTGGTCCTGTCTCCTTGCACAGGGATCTCTTGGGGCTTTTTCTATCACCCCTTCTGTTCTCATAATCAGTGCAGGTGCTTAGTTGAAGCTGGCCTTGTAATCACTCTGAGTGACTTCTGGCCTAGTTTGTGCAGGTTCTCATAGCATGACTCCTTTCCCTGTCTCAACTGCTTCTGTGTTTTAGTGTACTGATGCTGGCTTCCTTGTTTCAACCCAACCTCAACCAGCCTCTGCCCTCTTCTTGTCCTCATTTTGTGTGGCTCTGGACTGGAAAGAGGCTTTTTTTTCCTGAGTCACTGGGAATTTCATTGGTCTTTCTGGGGCCAGTTTCCCATATTTGTTGGAATTTCTCTGGGAAAGCTGATCTTTTCTATGACTTTTCCTCATTGTCATCTTAACCAGAACTCCTGTTTGTATCATATTTTAGATTCCCCTCAGAAGGTTATTACTTAACAGATGTTGAAAAGATCATTCCCTAATTTATCAGTTGTTGTTTCTTCAAGTACCTCTATAATTAAAGCTAGTGTCCATAATTACTGTGCTCAAGTTAACATTGCTCCTGCCAAAAAGAGACTTTAATTTAAAGAGCATGAGACTTAGTCATAAGACCTGAGTTTGAGACTGATTCTGTTAAGAAATCCAATAGGTCATTTAACATCTGATCTCAGTTTTCTTATTAGTAAAATAGAAAATAATATCTCTTTTACCTGCCTCACAGGGTTGTTGTGAGTAAGCAATTTTGTAGACTTTAAAGGACTATAGATATATGACCTGTTACCTAACTAACAATTTGTAAGCAAAAGTACTTTGTAAAAGATAAAAGGTTATATGAATGTTAGCTGCTGTCATTAAAAGATTATTTTAATGCCTTTACTATGACAACATTTTTTAAAAATAAGACTACATTCATCTGAGATAAAAACAAAATATAACTGCCAATATTTATACCATTAAATACTTTTAATATTTGCATTTGAGGGAGAGACAGTCAGGGTTAGTTACTTACCCAGGGTCACACACCTAGTAAGTGTCTCAGGCCAAATTTGAACCCGGGTCTTCCTGACTCTAGGGCCAATTCACAATCTACTGTACCACCTAGCTGCTCTGCTGTTTGTGTTTTTTTCCTTAAGAACTCAAAGTACTTTTACACAGCTTCTCATTTTATCTTCCTAGAATAGCTATAAACAGGAGGTGTAATGGTATTCTCATTTTCATATTCTTTCCTATTAAGTGGGAGAGTAATGGTATTCTCATTTTACAGAAGGAATTGCAACATGCTAAATGACTTTTCTAATATTACAGAGTGGTAGAACAAGGTCTTGAACCCTGGGTCTTCCTGACTTCTAGCCCAGTGCTTTTTGCACTGCCTGATCTGTTTCCTTTTATTGTACAACACCCTAAATAAATAGCATGTGACATCACCTGAAGTGATCGCTCACATGCCAGAAAGAGTTTAAAGAGGACACTTTTAGAAAATGTTCTGGACTGTTTTGGGGAGTTTCCAAAGACTTAGTGTATTTTGCATCATTCACAATGATTACTAGTTCCTCTGACAGATGGATCAGTGGCCAAACATAGGGCCTCTTTTCTTTTTCCACTCTAAAACTTTGACCGTCATTCTAACTCAGAGCCATGTGTAATTTGTCTTTTAAAACATAGACAACCCCCTAGATATTCCTTTCTAAGATAATCAGCCTAAAAATCAACCTCTTTTGTACACCAGTATTCTTTCAGGAATTCTGTAGTACATAGCTATGAATTTTGAAGTACTATTATTCCAGAAAAATTAAAATTTCAGTGACTCAAAGGCAATGGAAAGGTACATAGTATTAATGAAGGAGAAGCATCTTGCTGATTTTGGCTTGTGAACAAAAAGTGGCTTAAATGTCATCCTTAAGGACATCTGTGACTATGAAAGGAATTCAGTCAGTCACATGGCAAAAGCTAGAGACCATGGATAGGAGACCTTGAGTGCTGCTGAACTGATTCTACTGAAAATTAAAATAACACAAGAAAAATATTCCATGTTTGGGGTAGATGTTTCATTGAAAAGTTACGGAAAGGCAGAGTCAGTAATCACGCATATGAGAAGATGTGGCTGGGATGTGCTTATTAAAAAGGTTAGAGAGTGTCCAAATCAGGTCACGAGCCCATCAAAGTAAATAATCGTAACATTAAAAGCATTTGTAAAAACCAGGTATTTTGTTTTGGAAAATATTAGCTTTGGGAGTGGTTTGTTTGTTTTGCTTTTACAAGGGAATATTTGTGTTTATTTCAAATGAATATCAAGAATAAACATACAAACACCCACTCCCAAATTTTGGGGGCATAATTCTCCCCCCAGATTCCCACACCATCTCATCTAGGGATGGAAACAGAGTTAGGTTCACAGCTTAGCTCAGTCCCTATATAGTACAATCCCACCAAGGTCCAAGATCAGAGCCCCTCTTAGGCTAAAAGCTCAGGTACATTAGCTTTTGGAGCTTCCCTGTTGGACTGACTGGGTGTACGTCCCCTCTGCAATCCTTCCTCCTGGCTTGAACTCCCAGATCCAATAAGGATTGCATCACCTGCACCTAGAAGCAAAAAGGATAAATGAAACAGAACAAAGGAAAACATATCCCACAGTCAAATTCTTGAGTTAGTTACCCGTGCAGTAGGTGGGGTTGTTATTGTTCAGTCATGTCCAACTCTTTATGTACCCATTTGGAGTTTTCTCATCAATGGAGGGGTTTGCCATTTCCTTCTCCAGTACTCTTTTCACTCTAACACACTATGCAAAGTCACTTTTTCCCTTTGTTAGCCATGTAAATGGCATGACATAACAAAAGTTAATATTTTGTCCTCTAAGATTATCTCATGTCTCTAGTCTTGTTTCCAAAAATGATTTAGGTTGTATACTATGAGATGATCCTTCTCTGGTATACATCCTTCATATAAAAAGGGTAGGAGAATAGGAGGAAAGATGTTTGAAAAATAATTGAATCAATGACAGAGTAAGAACAAAATAAAGTACCTCGGGGGATGAATCCTTTGCCCTGAGAAAAGTGGAAGATGGAGCTCAGAGATCTGAAATGAACCTTTTAAGACTCCTTTTAAACTAGATCATGAAAGCAAGCAATGTTTTTTTTCTCTCATGAGACCAATTAGTCTCAGGAATCTGACAGACTGATTCCCATGGCAGTCGTTTCAATAGACTTCTTTCTTTTTCCCCCCTTTGTACCTAAAGTGTGTAAAGAGTTTCTTTTTATCCTCTCAGTGAATAAATTTTAGCTTTCTATATGAAACTGGTACCTTGATATATCTCAGCCAGGCCAAATTCCTGTCATCTGCTATAGGAACCTACTGCTGCTTCTTCCTTATCTGCCCCTGCCTCTCTTCATCTTCCTTCCCCTCCAAGTTCTTGAAATATGCAAAGTTTGAGAGAGTCACAGACAAGGCAGTCATTATCTAGGACACTCAACTCTAGGCAAATCCATTTCGGACCAGGATACTTTGCCCCCTTGGGAAGACTCCATAAGCAGTCTCCATATTTTCAAGATAGAGTTGATAAGATTCTGCATCCCAGAAAGATAATAGGATCACAATATTTAAATCTGAAAGTAACCTGAGAGATCTAGTTCAGCACTTTCTCTTACAGACAAGGAAATGGAGACCCAGAGAGATTGAGCTCCCTAAAGTTAAACAAGGCAAGTAATAGATTCAAACCTAAGTCCTATGACTCCAAATCTTGAGATCAGTTTCCTCTTACCTGATTGCCCTAATCTAATTAAAGAAATATTTATTAAGTGCCTACTGTGTGCAAGGTATTTGCTACGTGCTGGGGATGCAGGGGAAGCACACAAAAAATCAACCTTGCCATCAATAAATTTTTTATTTTGGGGGAATACAGAGAAGTATTTACATAATAAGTTGAAGAGGAGGAAGAGAACATTAATAACTATGTGGATCAGGAAAGACTTTCCCTTAAAATATGGCACATGAGCCAAGCCATGAAGGAGATTCCAAGAGACAGAGGTGGGGGATCAGAATATTGCAGACATGAGAGACAACCTGTGTGAGACTGAATTAGAATCTCAATCTAGAGAATTTCAAACAAGTTAATTTGGTTGGAATAATAAAAAGAGTACCATTTATGTAGCACTTCAAGGTTTGAATAGCTCTTTATAAATATTCTCACAGTAACCTTGAGAGGTGTTATTGTCCTTGTTTTACAGTTGTAGAAATCCAGGCAGAAAGAGATTGAATTACTTTCCCAGGATCACACAGACAGTAAATATCTCAGGTTGCATTTGAACTCAGGCCTTTCTGATCCCAGGCCCAGCACTCTTATCCACTGTGCCACTGGGACATAGAAAGCCTGAAATAGCCTGATATCCAACAATCTGAGAAAAGTAAACTGGAGCCATATTGTGAAAGGCTTTAAATGTCAAACTATGAGCTATGTATTCTATCCTAGAGGTTTTCTGAGAGGTAGCAAGGTGTCATGGATAGGGAGCTGGTCTCAAAACTAAGAAGGCCTGTTTTCTAGTCCTTCCTCTGACATATACAGCACTGTGATGCTGTCCAGAGGTATCTTAACTCAGAACCAAATTAAAATGTAATTAGGAAATGTTTAACAAAATTTTAAAAAATACAGTACAACATAGATCATGTTAATTTGTGGTTTTCTAAGCCAATACACAACTTACAGGGGTCTATTTCTATTAGAGTTTGATGCCACTTGTCTGGACAGCTTTCTAAGAATATAAGTTGAAAGAAGGTGCATAGGCAGGGGGAATTTCTTTCTCTGGGAGAACTCTATACAAATGAAATTACAGGTTCAGTCCCTATCCCTCCTATAGAAAATAGAGAGCCACTTAAATCTCTTGAACAAAGGAGCAACATGGTTAGACTTGTACTTTAGGAAAAAATGTTTTGGTAGCTTTGCGGAGAATAGATTGATGAAAAGAGGTGGTTATTTCATTTTTAATATCTAATGACTTCTGTGTGTATTTTATTGTGTTAAGATAAAGCTTTAGTTTTTAAAGAAATGCAGAAAAAGCAAAATTAGGTTAAAAGAAAATGAGTTCTGTTTCAGATATGTTGAGTTAGAGATAGGGATCTAAGTCAGTTAAACTTAGACCAAGACTGTTCATTATGATGGAATACTTATGGATGATGCCATTAATGATAATAAACATCCCTCTGTAGTCCTAGAGTGGAGGGAAAGTGTAGGTCCTAGGAATTCAGGAGGCTGATATATGTCTTCTCCATTCTTCCCATTCCCTTTACCCTGAGATAAGTAGAAAAACTATTACACAATGCAAATGAATAAATGTATTTCCCCATTATTAGGATCAGAACTTTAAATAATAATTAATGATGTAAAAATGACCCACTCTGAACTGCTTGATCATTTGTGGCTGTAAGCATAAGCAAAGTGGGATTTGTTGTTATTGTTGTTTTTTTGGAGTTCAGTTTCCTAGGCTGAGGCTAAATTGTAAACATCTAAAGGATTAATCTCCTTTGAACCCTGATAACTCACAACTGTGCTGAGTCAGGTAGGTTTCGTGCCTTCTTACTCTGAGCCAATCAGGGGCTGAGTCTTTGTTATATATTCTGGGAGGCTGGCATTTTGCTTTGGGGGTTTACTTATGAGAACAACCTTTTCATTCCCTGGAGGAAACTCTGAGTAGCTGTTTGTTAAGAGCCCCCTGACTACTCAGAGGTTTGTGCTCTCCTGATCTGATGGTATATGTAGATGGTCATATTACTTTGTTCAGACAGTAGGAGCCCTGTCTGTTGAATCTCTGTGCTAATTTCTCTGCTTGTATTTTCTACTTATCTATAATTAAAGTAAGATTGTTGGCTCTTTTAAAAATTGTCTTTCCTTTAGCAAATCAGATCAAAGAACCCATGCCAGTAGGCCACCCTGGATGTAATAGCTTGACCACCTTAGCATATAGAAAGATTGGTCTAACTTCAGTATAAAGTATATGTTGGAAAGAAGAAAGAGTGGGCAAGTGAAGACCTGTTAGGAAGATGCTATTTTAAGAGCAGGGAGGATTGGACAAAAATGATGGTATCTAGGATAAAGGAAAGGGGAATGAATTGGGGAGATGCTAGAGGACTTGACAGGACTTCTTAATTAATTGAATATGGGAAGTGAGGGAAGAGGAGGAGTTAAAGATAATATCAAGGTTTCAAATTTGGGGGACTACACAAAATATCATGTCATAGGCAGAAATAATAATGTTGGAAAGGGGAACAAAACTAAGCCAAGCCAAAATGGAAGCAGGGCTGGCTGTTTGGAGGTTGCTGCTGAACCTAGGGCTCTGAAGTTTACATGCCCATCAATGGTCATTGGTCTGTGGCTATTGGTGAGAAGATTGGAGCAACCACCTCTACAAGGGTTATTCCTTTCAAGGATTGCCACAAGGGCCAAGGTAGAGGCGTGGGCAGTGCTCTGAAAGGTTCAGGAAGTGGAGTGGGATAGGAAGGAGGCTACTTTTCCTTAGATTCTTGGACTCAAGACCCTAAAATGGGAAGCTCTTTTTAGGATAGAGAAAACCTTATCTTGTTACTGGTCAAAAGGAGACAGTGGAAAAGAATTTAAAATTTATGAAGTAGAGGAAGGAGAGAGAGTACCTAGAGCAGGGTCCTGGAGGACTAGAAATAATTGATTTGTTACCAGATGGAAAGAGGAGATGATGCATCATGGTGCTTAAAAAAATTCGGGGGAGGTGTTTGGTTGAGTTTTTTTTGAGGTATGGTTAAGTGACTTGCCCAGGCTCACACAGCTAGCGTCTGAGGCTAGATTTGAATTCAAATCCTCCTGGCTCCAGGGCCAGCCCTCTATGCACTATACCACCTTGTTGCCTACCCTTGCTAAAAAGTTTTAAGGAGTGGAAAAAAGATGTTGAGAAAGCTCAGCTTTAATAATCTTGTGTTACTAAATGGAGCATGGTATTAAAGTATGTTCTCTAAGTGTGGAGTTTGGAAATGAAGTTAGAAGATTTTAAAAGACTGAATGAGTAGGAGGGAAGGGGGTCAAGCAACTTATCTTTGTATCCCCAAAGCTTGGCACATAGTAGGAACTTAATAAATGCTTGTTAAGTTGGGAAACCATTAAGAAAATTCATAAGCCAATCCAAGCATTGATATCAAGGAGGATATTCAGACAAGCTTTCAAGAGAAATCATAGCACTGTGACTTGGAAGCAGTTTGGAAGTCTTCTATAAGACCTTCCCATCAGTGAACATGGACTTGAGCCAATAGACATTATTATTGCTCTTCCTTTGGTGACTCCAAGTTCTAGATAACTCTGAGGTCTCATCAGCAGGCAAGCTTTTGTGTTTCCTTGTTTACAAAGTATTCCTGGTGGCTGAATTGACTTTTCTCTGTCACTCAGCTCCAGGCAACACAACTAGCTTCACTGCCCCTGGCATCAGCCTCAGACTTGACACAAGAGATAATTCTGGAGCTGCTATTAAATATCCTCTAGCTACACTCCTCTCTCTGGAAAGCAAGTCTTTGAAATGTAATTATATGCTTTGTCTCTCTGTTCCTGAAACAGGGAGAATTGTCTAGCTTTCTTTGTTTACTGCATCTTTTATTGGGAATTTGGAATGCTTCTGGGTCCCATATCTATTAAATATCTTCCTGAAGGTCAGGGCCCAATGACTCTTCAATAATAATAAATGTTTGTCGAGTTGTCAAGGGTCTGGCATAGCCTAAAGTCTCATTCCACAAACATTTTGCTTCTCTCATCTCCCAATTTACTTCTGCCACAGCAATAGAATAATTTTTGAGGCAGGGTTAAGTGACTTGCCTAGGCTCACATAGCTAGTATCTGAGACTAGATTTGAATTCAGGTCCTCCTGACTCCAGGGCCAGCCCTCTATGTACTGCACCACCCAGTTGCCTACCCTTCCTAAAAAGTTTTAAGGAATGGAAAAGAGATGTTGAGAAAGCTCAGCTTTGATAATCTTATTGTTCTAAATGGAGCATTTAGAACAACAAGACTTTGGGGCCATTCTGTACATTTTGTTTCATGGGATGCCACGGCTGGTGACTGTATCACCCAATGACTAGATTACTGGTAATTAGTCCAGTCTTCTGAAAGTAGATACAGTCTGATTATAGCATACAGGACTATGTTTCCTGCCTTTCTGGCTTGACAGAACTTAACGGTAATTTTGCTCCTGTGCCTTAGAGAACCCAGCATCGTCCTCATGCCAGTCCTCTGGGATTCCTCTCAGTTCTATACTATAAAACCTCATTAATTTGAACCTAATAGGTAATTCACATAGCATTAGACTGAAGTTGACCTATGTACTACCTATCACAAACTAAGGAAATTAATTAAACAAGATTATAGTGGCAAGATATAACCTACTTAGGGGAGAGAAAGAATAAGAATTTATTTATTAAGTGCCTATGATCTGCCAGGTACTAAGCCAGGTGCTAAGAGCTTTGCAAATATTTTGTCATTTTATCTTCACAACAACTTTGTAAAAGAGGTGCTATTATTTTTCCCCCCATTTTACAGTTGAGAAACCTGAGGCAGACAGAGGCAGACTCTGACTTGCTCAGGGTCACAGAGTTAGTAAGTGTCTTAGGTAGTATTTGAACTTGGGTCTTCTTGCCTCTTGTCCAGACCTCTGTTCATGCGCTCTACCTGCATCACCTAACTGCCCTTTTAGACCATGACTCATGCTTTAGAATCTCTCTTTTTCCTCTTATTCTACATGGCCCCTTCCCCCTTCCTAGAATTGCTAGATTTAAGTTGTTAACCACTGTTACATTTTTAATACACTTCCACCTCCACTAATTGTTCTTTCTTGCAGTCACTGCACCCAATTTTTGCAGCATTATCTTGGCTTTCTCTCCCAATAAAAACTTCTACATCGTTTAACATAAGATGCCAGTGTATTTTTTTAAAAGCATATATTGAGTGAAATTTATGAAGACTTATCATCAAATGAACCAAGCCTGCCTGGTCTTAGCTCAGTTCTCAGGGACTATAATTTAAACGTTAGATGACTTTTTTTTTTCCCTGTACAGTTGACTGGGCTATCCTCAGAATGCCGAATAAATTTGGGTGTTAATATCTTTCTATTCCATTTAAAGAAAGTTACAGACCTTTTTACAGGGGAATGAATATTTAAATTTCAGATTTATTATGCCAGTATGTGATATTCCAAAAGCCTTGAGTTTTAAGGGTCTCATTTATTCCACAAACATTAGCTGAGTACCTTCTATCCCCAAGGATTTACTGAAGATACAAAGATGAATAAGCTTCAGTCCCTGGCCCCAAGGAATTGACAGACTGGTATGGCTTTGACTGTTGTAGAAATAATTCAAACATAAGGAAAGAAAAAATTTAGTGCCTACAATGTTGCAGGCACTTTGCTAAGTTCTTTTATCTCATTTGATCCTCATAACAACCCTATTTAGTTAGGTGTTCTTATTATATCCGTTTTACAGATAAGGAAACTGAGGCAGAAGTTAAGTGACCTACCCATGGTCACACAGCTAGCAAGTGTCTGAAGCTGAATTTGAACTCAGGTCTTTCAGACTTCAAATGCAGTGCTCTATCCACCAGGTCACCAGCTGCCAAAGGAGAAAATTTGAGTATTTATTCAGCTCCACCGTCTCCTAGCTCCCTTAAAATGTACCATGAAACTTTGCCATGTTGGAAGTACATTGCATTAGTCATTTCCCATGAGGTCATATGTATTCAGGTTCTCTGCATCATCTAAGGCATATTTTCCATTTGTTCAGTCTAATTAGCTAGAGGAAAAGGTTTCCCTAATTACCCTAATTTGAGTATCCTATACCAGAAAGAATCCTCTGAAAAGAGAAATCATGTCATTGGTTATACCCTGGTCACTGAATTCTTAGGAAAGTAGTTATATGTTGGGATTTATGGACCATTTCATTTTCTTTATTTTCATATTTTCTCATTAATCCATTTTTCCTAATTTTAAGGAATATTAACACCATTTTTACCCCCACATTTTTTTTCTCCCTGGGGGATGCGAAAAAGTCTTTCTTTGTCTTTTTGTTCATTTTCTATCATACAGAAAAAGCCAAGCTTCGGCAGTCAATTCCCAAATAAGATACTTAAGTTTTCTCTGTTTTATAACCACAGACTGTGCACCCAATAAGTCATTGCACATGAGGGACCTGGTAAGACTATGAATGATGATTCATTCAATTAATTAAATGTTTATTGAGCACCTACCAAATGTGCCAGTAGTTTGGAGGAATACCCAAAAATCCCTGTCATTCAAGCCCCTGCTTTTAAGAGCTCTTTTGATTCTCCCCCCTCTGAAGCATCCCTTACATGTGTCTCCCCTTTGCAAACATAACCACTGCCATGGTGCTTTGTGTCACCTCTTACCTGGGCTGCTATAATAGCTTCTTTAGGGGCCAGGTAGGTAACCCAGTGGATAGAGTGCTGGGAGTCAGGAAGACCTGAGTTCAAATCAGACCTCAGGGACTTCATAGCAGTGTTAACCTTTCTGGCTGCCTCAGTTTGCTCAACTATAAAATAGAGATAACAGCGCCCACCTCAGGGTTGTTATGCGGATCAAATGTAAGTTTGCAAATAAGAAAAAGACTTTTCAAGTCTTAAAGTGCTACATAAATGCTAGTTATTATTAATGGCATCCCACCACCCCTTACATCAGAATCCCACATTAGCTGCACAAGGTGAGAATGATGCTCATTTTTTTTGCTTCTGAATCTTGTTTTTAAGAGATCTGGAGCAGGGTTCACAGGGTACTTGAGTTTCTCCAACTTTCCCAATTATTTGCAAGATGGCAAAGGAGATACTAAACAGCAGCAAGAAGATTCATTCAGCAGCAGCCAGCCAGCAATCATTTAAGTCAGCGGTTCTCAACCTGTGGGTTGTGTTCAATTTGTAACAATGAAAATACATCCTGCATATCAGATATTTACATGACGATTCATAATAGCAAAATTACAGTTA
Source organism: Pseudochirops cupreus (assembly GCA_028627135.1). Lineage (NCBI taxonomy): Eukaryota > Metazoa > Chordata > Mammalia > Diprotodontia > Pseudocheiridae > Pseudochirops > Pseudochirops cupreus. The sequence continues at coordinate 417,371,860 of CM053582.1, forward strand.
TGAAGTAGCAACGAAAATAATTTTATGTGGGGGTCACCACAACATGAGGAACTGTATTAAAGGGTCGTGGCATTAGGAAGGTTGAGAACCACTGCTTTAAGTGGTCATTGCTAGGGGAGTGCTTGAGTAAGGCATAGACCCTGATTACCCGTGGTGGTGTCTGACTCCTCTAGCATTTCTGGAATAACACTGGGTACTTTGTATCTCCAGAGAGTCTCATTGAGATTTTTTTTTGTATGTGTACATCTGTACATAGGTCTGTGTGTATGTGTATACACGTTTACACATGCACAATATACATTTTGTTTTTGTATTATGGGCATTCCTGAATAAATCCCTTCCCCCACCACACACAAAAAATAACTCCTTTTTAAAGGAAAAAGTCATGCAGAAATGGGCAGCCATAGGGACCATTTGTAACTGTGTATGCAGTGTTTGGCATCCTTGGTCTGTGAGCTATTTATTAAATAGAGAGGGGTGTTTCTTCATCTCTTCTCCAGAGGAAAGACTCATCATTCTAATTGCTTGGTGTTCTACTTCATCTTAATGTCCTTTTCATTTCCTTCATTGTAGTCATTGTGCTCTAATTCTGCCCACTTCGTTCTGTATCACTTCATACATACATTACCATATTTATCTGAAGTCTACTTGTTACAGCACAAAATTTTTGTTTTTGTGCACAGACACACACATACACATTTGACTACTACCATATATTGTCATTCCTCACATTATAGGCACCAATTTTTTTTCCAGGCTTTTGTTTGGTTTTTTGTTTTGCTACCATAGGAAGTACTGCTATATGACTAAACAAATTGTGGTACCTGAATGTCACAGAATATTATTATGCGCTGAGAAATTATGAATCTGAAAAATTCAGAGAAGCATGAGAAAACAGATGAAAAATGAAATAAGATAAACCTGGAAAGCAGTATACAAAAAAGACTTCAGCAATGTAAGCACAAAGGCAGAGAGAGAGAGACAGAGAGAGAAGAAAATGTACTTCTGTGCAGAGATGGGGAATCTATGGGTATGGAATAGAAATATCTTTTTTAATAACATTTTATTTTTCCCAATTACATGTAAAAACAATTTTTAAGATTAAAAAAATGAGTTCCAAATTCTCCCCCTTCTCCTTCCCTGAGATTGTAAGCAATTTTATATAGGTAATACATATGCAATCATGCAAAACATATTAGAACTATCTTTAAGAAAATTCTGCTATGACTATTTTATTATATATGTGCTTGCTGTTTTTCTCCTTTCCCTCCTTGGGGCATATGTGCAGTATTGAATGGAACCATCATCTCATACTAAAACAGCATCCAAAACCTTCCAGCATTCCTACATCCCTGTTTTTTGGCTGTGTCAGACCAACCAGTAGTAGTATAATTTTCTCATTAATTGGTTAATTAGATGATATGCACCATTACTGACCATCCAAAGGGCCAGTGACACTGATTAAAAGAATTCCTTCCCTATGTTTTTGTGTATCCTATAACTATTTCTGGGTCCCCATTGGAACAAAACTCTTGCATGGTATCTCTGCATACCAGTCTTGCCATTTACTTCCTCTATCTTAAGCATTATCTTATATGGCCTATATACTCTGTGTTTTCTCCACTGGCTTATAAACTAATTAAAAAATTTCTATGATTGAGAAATTTATCGTCCCTTAGCACTTAGGTGAAGATTGATAAAAACCAATCCATAAGAAAAAAGACTTTTTTTTCTGCTCATATACCTTTTCTATAGACCATAACTAGTCCCCACAGAAATGAAATTATAAAGTCTTTGCATCTAATACAAGTGGAAATTTAATTTCTGTTAAAAAGCTGACTGTGGCTAGATGTATCCATTCCAGATGTAGAGTTAAGTGGTATAATAAATTTGTTTTGAAGCAAAGCTCTTGTATATAATGGCATTAAATACCTCATATTCTTTGAGGGGAATGAACTGTAATTTTTTTTTCCAGTTGCTCCTTTGAAATTTATTGGCTGTAGTTGGATGTGGTACCCACTGATCATTCCCAGCTGCAACACTAGCTATGTGACTATGGACAAATCATTTACCTTTCTGAACCCTTGAGGTCCATCTTCCTCCTCTTATAGAAATAATACTTGCTCTGGCTGTCTCAGTGGTGTGATGTAGTCAAGTGAAGAACTTTGTAAACCTTAAAGCACTATCAAAGTATGAATTATTATTAACTATTGGCTTTATCAATTGAAAATGCAGGGATGTTTGATTCTTTTGAGGTTGGCAGTTTTACTTTCTACTTCATGCCAGTAACTGTTGAATTTAGAAAGCTCTATTCCCTCACAAATTTTGATTTTGTCATTTTCTGTCTGCTAACACAGAGTGATGATCAGTTTCTGCTAAGACTCCTTTGTTTATATGGCAGAGATCAGGGGAGAAGAAGCCTAAGCAATAAGATATACCATAGTCTCACTTTTTATCTGTACCTTGAAAGAACCATCAATTCTGATTTGGAACAAAAGATTCTCTTCTTGAATAAAAGCCATGACTTCCAGTCCCTTGACCCCTTCATTCTCTCCCAGGCAATCTCCCCTGCAATAACTGCTTTCTCTTCTCCTCATCTTGACATTTTGGGGAACTAGTTCAACTCTATGCTGACCTTCTCTATGCCTAGCCACCTTACCCTATCACTGATTACACCCAGTGGCTACTCCCTCCATTTGCCGCCTTCTCTCCCACAAACATGCTGCTAAATGAAGATGGAGACTATCACTCTGACTGCATTCATTGCAAATTTATGTTATGCAACTTCATCTGGGCCCTTGTTGCTGGTAGGCAATCTTAGCATACCTCCCTTATCAACTCACTGTCTCACTCTCCAAAGTAACTCTTCCAAACGTTTTCATCCCTCCCATGGTTCCCTCTACTGCCACTCTCTCAGCTGAGAATATTGCTTCATATTTTACAGAAAAAAATTGAGACCATTTGCTGTAAGCTCTCTCACCTCTTCCTCATCTCCTATCACTCAGACACTTCTACACTTTTTTGTTTGTTTTTTTGGAGGGGGAAGGGCAGGGCAATTGGGGTTAAGTGACTTGCCCAAGGTCACATGGCTAGTAAGTGTTACGTGTCTGAGGCTGGATTTGAACTCAGGTCCTCCTGACTCCAGGGCCAGTGCTCTATTCATTGTACCACCTAGCCACCCCCACTCCTACACTTTCTCAAATGATGAAGTAGCCTTACTCCTTAATGAGGCTAATTCCTCTATTTATTCAAGCACTCTTATTTTTATTCTGTCTCCTCCAACAAATTGTTTCTTCTGACATTCTCATCATTCACTTATTTTCAGTCTCTCCCCATTTGTTGGTTCGTGCCCTTCTGCCTACAAACATGCTGGTTTCTCCTCTATCCTGGAAAAAAAAATTACTTGCTCCTTCCATCCCTGCTATTGTCCTCTATCACTCCTGCCCTTTATATGTAAATTCATTCAAAAGGCCATCTATTATAGGTGCCTTCACCTTCTCTCCTTTTGCTATTTTACGGTCATGCTTCTGACCTTGCAATTCCACCAGAATTTCCCTCTCAAAAATTACCAGTGATCTCTTAGTTGTCAAATCCAGTGACCTTTTCTCTATCTTCATTCTCCTTGACCTCTCTGCAGCCTTTGCCACTGGTAATCATGCTTTCTTCTCTCTAGGTTTTCAGAACACTACTTTCTCCTGGTTCTCATTCTACCTATCTGACTGTTTCTTCTCTGTTTCCTTTGCTAGATCCTCTTCAGATCATGCCCTTTAAACATAGGTTCTCAAGAGCTCTTTTCTGGGTCCTTTTTTCTTCTACAGCTACATTTCTCTCATAGATTTAATTACTATTTATCTGATGATGATTCTCAAATTTACCTTTCCTCCCCCTATCTCTTTGTTGACCTTCTGTCTTGCCTTTCCAAGAGCCTTTCAGATATCTTGACTGAATATCCAGTAGACATTTTAAACTCAACATGTCCAAAACAGAACTGATTATCTTTCCTCCTAAACCCTCCCTCCTTCCTACCTTCCCTGTTACTATGGAAGGCAACACCATCTTCCCAATCCCTTAGGTTTGTAATCTAGGAGTCATCCTGGACTTCTCACTATCTCTAATGCCCAGTTTCCAACTTGTGGCCAAAGCCTGTAGATTTCACCTTTGCAACATCTTTTGAATATGCCTCCTCCTCTGACACTGCCATCATTCTCTTCAGGCTTTCATTACCACATTCCTGTTAAATTATTGCAGCAGCCTGCTACTTGGTCTGCCTGCCTCAAGTCTCTCCCCTCTCCAATCCATCCTCCATTTAGCCACTAAAGTGATTTACCTAAAGCACAGGTCAAACCCCACTCAATAAATTCCAATGGCTCTATTTGGTATTCAGTGCCCCTCCTACTGTTCCAATCTTCTTGTACTTTGCTCCGCTTTGATTCAGTGATGCTGGCCTCCTGGCTACATCTGAAATGAGATACTCCATCTCTCTGCCCTAGCTATTCTCTCTGGCTTTCACCCATGCCTGGAATGTTTATCCTCTCCTACTCCTTCTACTAGCCTTCACTCTGGTAATTCTAGGACCTTCCTTATGTTAGTTACTCCTAGTGCCTTCCCTCTGTTAATTATTACTTCCTACTTATCCTGAATATGACTTGTTCTGTATATATTTACATGTTGTCTCCCCTGGTCGACTGTAAGCTCCTTGAGGGTAGGGACCGTCTTTTGCCTCTTTTTGTATCCCCAGCACTTAGCACAGTGACCAGCACATAGCAGGTGCTTAATAAAATATTGGTCGATTGATTTATTTTGAAAGGATAGTACTTTGTAACTATTAGAGCTATCTAAAAGTAAAGTAGGCTGCCTCGGGAAGTACTGATTTCCCCATCACCAGAGGTTATAGGATCACAGACTTAGAGTTTGACATGATTTTAGAGGCCACTGAGTCTAACTCCCTTGCCTAAATTACAAAGCTAATAAGTATCTGAAGCAATATTCGAATTCAGGTCTTTGTGCCTTCAAGTCCATTGCTCAGTTCATTATGCAATCTAGGTGTTCAAGTGGAGGTTAGATAACTTTTATTTTTGAGACAGAATGTATATTTGAGTAGGGCTTGCACTAAATGACCTCAAGGATCTCTTTCAATTCTAGAATTCTATGAATACCATGAGGGTGATATGTAGTTCTTTATTTCCTCTGTTTGTGGTTAACCCACTCACCCTCAGATAAGGAAAGTAGGATGAATTTATAGTTACAGTTATCTTTTTTTTTTTGATCACTGTCTGATGATATACAATTACTCAGTGTTGTTTAGTTTTATATCACTAGTTCTTGTGTTCAGGACTTGTTTCTTCCCCCACTCCCGTCTCCAAAACAGAGTGCCCTCTGACAGGCCATCTAGAATGGGAATGTCTGATGTCTCAAACCTCAAGGTTCAGGAGATGGGCTTTAGTATTTACCAATTTCTGCCACTGCATGAATTTCATTCCTGGGAATAAAAAGTAATGTTATCCTTTTCAGGCTCCTAGGAACAATTAATTAGTACTCCTGCATCTTGAAAATGTCACGGCCCATCCTAATATGCCTGATTTATTCCTAAAGCATAGCTTGTCAACTGGAAGGACCCGGTCAGTTACTTGTTTCTTAAGGAAGCTTCTGATGTTATATAAAAGAAACAAGGTGGTGTAATAGGTAAACTCTGGGCTTGTACCCAAAGTGTGTTTGAATCCTGGTGCCACTCATTGGCTATGTCACCTCAACCAAATCATTTATTTGAGGAAGCTCAGTTTCCTCAACTGGAAAATGATACTTGCCTCCATAAGATCATTGTCAGGAAGACATGTTGAGAATTTCAAATTACTCTGTCGATATGAATCATGAATCATCATCATTATTTGTTGTTATTTGTCTGCTTCAGGAAACAGCATACTTCATTCAGCAGCAGACAGTGTCACGAGTGCAGTGCAGAAGGCCAGCCAGGCCTTGAATGAGCGTGGGGAAAGGTTAGGTCGAGCAGAAGAAAAGACAGAAGACATGAAGAACAGTGCTCAGCAGTTTGCAGAAACTGCCCACAAGGTAAGATGCAGGGCAATGGAACTTGGCTTTGGCCTCCTGATTATTTCCAAGGAAACTCTGAGTTACTAGTAAACTGCATTATAAAAACCCTACTGTGCCAATAACCTGTCTCTGAGTATTTGTTACATCCCATGAAATGTGCAAAACAAAACTCTTTTTCCATCCTTTGTTCAATAAATCAGACATGTATTGTTTAGATTTTATTTGTATCAATAAATGCTTAGTTTGGAATAAGGGGAAATAGTTCTTTCTCCAGCTCAGAATTTCTTAAACTTTTTCCACTCATAACCCCTAATCAGAATTTCTTAAACTGTGGGTCATGATTCCATATGGGAGCCATACAGGAACATTCTTTTGTCCCTATCTAGAAATCTGGGACTAAAAGGATGTCAAGGGACAGGATGATGCTCTAGAGATCTCTTCAAAAAGGACTCCCTCCACTCCCCCCACACCCCCCAACCCCTACATTGGCTGACACTTGAAAGAAACCATGGGTGCTTGTCTCCTTTTTTATTTACTGTCTCTTTTGCTTCCTGAGAGGCATTTTGTGGATTCTCATCTCTGTGCTCTGCTATGCATAAAATAAGCCCTAGAAAAAAAGTGGTCTTGATATTGCATCACTCAGGAAGGGGCCCAGCTATTCCTGGTGCTTTATTGCTGGAACCTTAGCTGTGGCTTGGCTATTACAGTTCTGCCTGCCAAGATCTGTTTCTACTTTTGTAAACCAAAATGTGCCAGGACATCTCCATATACTAAGAACAGTCATTTTTAAAATGGAAAGACTGAGTATTTATTTGCAACCAGCTACCTGGGGTAAGGAGTTAGGGATAGAGAGTAGACCTGAAATTTCATTAAGATAAAGAACTCCCAAATTGGGAAACTCTCTCTACCAACATAGGCAAAAAAGTTAAATGACAGCATAGGAAGAAAGGAGTCTGTATTTCAGTAGGCTAAGTTAGTGTGTTGAAATTCTGATTGAAGAGTAAGACTGATCCGGCTAATGACAGGACTTAACTTATCAAGGGCTTTCAGGTAAACAAATCAGCAAATGTTAATCACCTACTACATGGAAGATGTTGGAAGGAAAGCCAAGTTTCCATAAGACATGGAGAATATAGCCTAGGAGGGTCTGTTGCTTATGTTGTTGTTCATTCATTTCAATTGTGTTCAACTCTTTGTAAACCCATTCAGGGTTTTCTTGGCAAAGATACTGGAGTGAGTGGTTTGCCATTTCCTTCTCCTGCTTATTTTACAGAAGAAGAAACTGAAGCAAACAGGGTTAAGTGACTTGCCCAGGATCACACAGCTAGCAAGTGTCTGAGTTTGGATTTGAATCTAGATCTTCTTAACTCCAGGCCCAGTGCTCTATACATTGTGCTATCTGACTGCCCCCATTGCTTATAACTTTGACTAAAATACTAACCTTGAGATCTGGCTTTTGTCTTCAGATCTCAGTGAGATCTGAGCATTGATAGTAGAGTTAATGGGCCGGGATTTGAATCCCAGCTCTGCCACTGTAGAACCATACTTCTGCTGAGGGGAAGATTTAAGAAACAAGAGAGAAACTACAAACTAGTAATAAAAAGGCTTTTTAGGCTGTTCTCCTAAAAATTCTGCTTAGAATCAGATGCTGGTGAAGCCTCTCTGTGGTTACTGAAGTTTCTCTAGATTATTCTAGCCAGATTTCTTTCCTACAGCATTTCTTCAAAGGCTTATGGTTTGGAAGAAGGAAAAGGAACAAGTATTTATTTAGCACCTTCTGGTGCTAAACATGTACTAAACACATTGTAAATATTATCTCGTTTGATTCTCACCTGGGAGGTAGGTACTATTATTATACTTATTTTACAGTTGTGGAAACTGAGGCACAGAGTTATTAAGTTATTTACCAGAATGATACAGCTGATAATTATGTGTCAGAGGTCCAATTTAAACTCAAGATATTTCTGACTTCTAGTCCAGTTCTTTATCCACTGTCCAACCAAACTGCAATATGGCAGGTTCTCCAATGAATTGCATACTGAATTGTGCTGGAGCCAGCTCCTGCTGGCTATGGAGAGCTGGCTTTTAAATTTTCAGCGAGAGCTTATTTCCATTCTAGAAATCAGCAACTGCTTGGAGCAACTAAGTGACTCAGAAAAATAGGGCACCGGGCCTACTTTCAGGAAAACCTGAGTTCAAATCCAACTTCAGATACTCACTAGTTGGGTGACCCTGGGCAAATCACTTTAACTCCTATCTGCCTCAGTTTCTTCATCTGTAAAATGGGGATGATTATAGCACCTACCTAAGTTTGTTGTGAAACTTAAATGAGCTCACTGTAAATATTGCATGTGCCTGACACGTAGTAAACACTGTGTGAATGCTTATTATTATGATTATTATTATTACTAAATCGGGCCTTGATTATTGTTTTGTTGATTGTTTAGACTTAAGAAAGTGATGGAAAAATGCAGAAAATGAAGATTAAAATAAAAGCGTGTCTTGCAGACATTTCCCCCCCCAAAGAACCATTTGTCAAACATTTGCTGGTTGCATCCTTCTGTCCTTATTGCACGTTTGGAGAGAAGAGTTGAACAGCAGCCAGTCCTACTGAAGATATGAGACATGTTAGTAAGCTCCTTGAGAAGAGACATTCTTTGATTCATTGTATTTTTATCACCAGTGCTTCCTGGTGCAGAGTGGTGCTTAATAAATGCCTGGTGATTGATTAGTTCACAAGTGTATCCTCATAGGAGAAGATTAGAGCTAGGTGGGACAGTGGACTTAATTTGGTCCAACAATTCATTTTCTAGATAAGAGAACCAAGGGCCAGAGAAGTGAAGGCACTTTTCCAAGGTCACACAAGGGGTCAAAACCAGAATTTGAACACATTCATTTGACTGAGTCCAACACACATTTTCCTGTACCACAGTAACTGAGAGTTGAGATAGTCCTACTTTCCGTAGGTCTTGGTTGGTACAGAAACAAATAATGACATTCAAAAGCCTGACTTCATACCTTAGCATAATTGCAACTGAAGTCATTTCAAAGGGAAGGGAAATAGGAATGGGAGAAAGTTTAAAGTGTTGGGGGAAGGGAGGAGACTTAGGAGACAGCTAACTTTTAATTCTGTGATGACCTATTATAAAGGCAGTGACCTACTAGTTTTCTCTTTATATCAGGTACAAAACAACAGGTTAGGAACTGATAGGACTTGAGTAAGAGGCATCAATAAAACAGACCAAAAAATGTAGAGACTAAAGCTTTGCAAGGACCTGATTTTGTGCTCCCCCAGACTGACTTAATGGAGTCTTTTCTATGCAACCAGCCTATGGTTATCTGTGAATCTCTGGCTATGTAGCCAAATGCCATAGGATTTTCAGTTTGTAAGAGACCTTAGAGATTATCTGTTTCAGTCCTCTTTTTTACTGATCAGAAAACCAAGGCTAAGAGAAGGAATTCTTTGTTGGGATTCTTTTTATGATTCTTAATTAATTAACTAATTAATTCCTGCTATACTTTACCTATTCTGTTACTGCTGATAAACCTGGTATGAGATTTCAATAGGCTTTAGCAAAAGCTACTGAGGGTTAGAAACTCTGGGGGTCAGAGCGGTATGGATAGGGTATGGTGGTGGAGGTTTTGTTGATTTAAACCTGCCTCCAAATTCAAAAGAGAAGTGACAGGCTGAGGTCAGTACTCCCTAAAAACAGAACAGTCCATGGAATATAATGAAACACCTGTCAGAAGAGAACTTGACTGAAAGGACCATAAGATCTCTGGTTTGGACTAATGCAGTCCTTGTTACTAACCAAAATTAGTTGCTTTATATTTTCTAGCAGTGGGCTGTTTTATTCTTTGCTGAGTGCCTTGGGGGAGAGGGAGAGGGTGTGTGTGTGTGTGTGTGTGTGTGTGTGTGTGTGTGTGTGTGTGTGTGTGTGTGTGTGTGTGTGTGTGTGTATGTGTGTGTGTGTGTGTACGTACACATAAGTAAGCAGACAAGAGAGGGAGAACATTCCGAAGCCAAGATTGCAATTTTTAAAAAATTAGGATGTTTGCTTATGAATCATCCCAGCAATGGAAATGTTCTCTAATAAGCAGATTTTACCTCCAAGGAGATGGAATACCTATCTTCCTAAATTCTGAGGTAGAACAGCCAACGTGGGCTGGCTGGGATGATATCCTTTCACTACCCCAGTGACAGTTCCCCTGGGACTAATTCCCAGGTGAGGATTTAGAGGAGATGTTGCCCCTGCCTTCCACCCCCACTCCAGTCTTGACTCAGTTGACTCATAGTGGGTGGGTTGTATTTACAAATGCCCCAAACTGCACACTCTGAGCAGAGGACAGAAATTCCATCTGATAAGGTACCTATTACTAGAGTTTAATTGGAAGACTGTTCTCTCACATCCCTTCCTCATCCCTCCCCCAACCTCCCCAAACTCTAGAAGTACGGTGATGTATTTCAAGGACTATGCTGTAAGACCTCCAGGGAATTTCTCAGACACTTAGAGCCTTCCAGGCATGTTAATGGATGGATTCTCATACATGATATTCTTATGGTTGTCTCCTGTAGAAGGGGTGGCAAATTAAGTTATCTCTGGCCCCTAGCTCTTGCCCCTCCTCACACCCACTTTCATAGTCTGATTTGAGGAAGCACAGTTCCTTCCTGATTAAGAGTTTGGCATAACTCCAGACAGTAGAACCACTCAGGCAGAGACGCTCACTTTTCCTTTGCCCTGAAAATCACCAAGTTGCAGAGTATGCAATGCCTCTGGGAGCCTGGTTCAGTAAGAGTAGTGAGTCAGCAGTAGTGGTGTTAATAGTATTTTAAGTATCCTCCTTGGAGGAGAAAGGATGGTTGGGATCTACTCTATCCAACATGCCAAGGGATTGCTGGGCAAGGAGGGCAGAGGCTGTTCAATGGAAACATCCTAAACACCTGAGTTCATGTCCCACCTTTGCCACTGGGCAGTTTTAGGAGCCTGGGCAAGTTGCTTTGACCTCTCTTCTTTAGTTTCCTTCTTTGTCAGATGGGAATTGTACCTTGTAATACTTGCATTGCCAGTATCATAGGAGTGGTTATGAGGAGCTTTGCAAAGTACCAAAGCACTGGGTAAGTGTCAAATGCTGTTAGCACTGTGTGGCTAAGCAAAAAAAAGGAATCATGGTCTCCATTTCTACCTCTTCCATGAGATACTATGCCAAAGGTAATTGCTTTCAAAAATTTATGCTAGTCTGGATCCTGCCTTACATTGGCCCAATAATCCATTAGACCTGGAAACCCCATGGATTAGTTCATCTAGTTCCATTCATTTTAGGGACAAGAAAACTGAGGCCCGGAGGGCGTCATGACTTGAACAGGGTCACACATCTGATGAGGGACAGAACCAGAGCTGAGATATAAGTCCTCCTTATTCCCAGTGCACTGTTGTTTTCTTTATGCAGAGTTGCTCCCCATGTTCTATTTCTCTCTGGTTTGTTAGTGAGAAGGGCCTAGCAAGAGATATTCTAAAGCTAACATTAAGAAAATCCCAGTTCAGATGTAACATTGACAGAATTAGGCTTTCTACAAAAATTCCTGTGGAAACTGACTTTCTCCTGTGGTTTTAATCACCCAGTTAGCCAAACCCCTGACTGACGTGGTGTTTCCTCTAACTTGAAGCTGACACCAGACACATAAAGTTATTACCTACAGGGGACTGAGTTCTTTTCCTTAGAATAGAGGGCTTCTGATGATGAGAATAAACAGCAAGGGTGAGTTATCTCTTCACCAGAGAGAAATCCTAGTGTGGAAATTCCAACCAATTCAGATACCACTAATCAGTAACTTAGTAAATAAGCCCTAGAGTTACCTGAAGCACAGAGTACTTAAGAAATTTACTGGGATCTACATCACCAGTAAACACCAGGGGCAAGATTCGAACTCAAGTGTCTCATACTCTCAAGCCTAGCATTCTATCTACTATGCTCCATTTTTCCTAATAATCGTTAACAACAGTAACTGGCATTTATAGGGAGCTTTAAAGTTTTCAAAGTATTTTATATACTTTATCTAATGTCATCCTCGCAACAAACCTGTAAGTTAAGTATGAGGTATGTTCATTATCTCCATTTTCGGATGAAGAAACCAAAGTTTAGAGAGGTTGTAACTCACCCATGTTCACACAACTAATAAGTTATCTGAGGCAAGATTCAATACCAGATCTTTCTCTACTCCAAGTCCAACAGTTTTCTGCTCCTTCAATCAGCCCTCTGATAGCAATTTCAGGTCACACAAGTAATTCTAAGTCAACTTCTTCTGCCTTCCTGTTCATAGCATTGTATTGACTCATTGCGGAGGGACATGACTCTGAGGCACAGTTGGATTAAATCTGTATCCTGTACCCAAATCCAGTTTCCCTAAATGAATAGCCCTGGGGCCCAACTAAGTTTTGGAAACTATTGACTAGGAAGGTGGCATTTAGTACTCCCATTTGTAGAGATCTGATGTTTCAATAGAATGCATTTCTTAAATACCGCTGGAAGTAGAAATCAAGGTCTGGCTTCCAGCTATTCAGCCGTTGTCAATAGCCCGGTTTAACTAGCGAATGTATTGTACTAACTTGAATGATCTCATTAAACCAAGAATTAATGGATTAGTCAGTAAAGAGTATGTAGGCTCCTCTTCCTTTCCCCTTTGTTCATTTTTAGTATTTTATAATAAACCAGTGGAGGCTCAAATTTAAGGCTCTTCAGTTCAAGGAGCATTGTTTTAGTACCTACAATATGCTAGACACTGTGCTAGGTATTAGGGTTGCAAAGGCAAAAATGAAACAATCCCTACCCTCAAGGAGCTTATATTTTGCTAGAAGAGAGCATGTACCAAGATAAGTAAATAAAAAATGTGTATTAAGAAAGTTTGTCCTGGTGGAGGGCTGGGGGTGGAGAGGGAAAGCAACCACCAAGTAGAGGAATCAAGAATCTTGCAGGGGGTGATGCCTGAACCAAGCCTTGAATGGAACTAGGTATCTCAAAAGAGCAAGTTGAGGAAAGGGAGCATTCCAAGAAAGGAATTAGGTTATGGACTGTCACACAGTATTCAGTAGATTGGTTTTGATAGAGCATAACATGCATGAGCGGGAGTCATGTGAAATCAATTTGAAAAGAGTATATAGAGCCAGATGGTAAAAAGATTCTCAATTTTTGACACTAGCCTGAGTCAGGACATTTTGAGCTCTAGTACCATCTCTCCTACAAATACATCATATTACCTTGAGCAAGTCACTGAATCTATGCATTAGTTTGGTCTTTGTTTTAGACATGTAGATACTATCCCCTTACCCTAACTTCCTTCCCAGGAGTTCCTTAGAAGGCATGATAAAAGATGAGAAAGCCCACTTGGACTTTGTAGATGAAAGGTGCCATTTAAGTACTAGGAAATATTGTAAGTGGTAATATATACATGCATACATACATACATATACATATATACATATATGTATTTATATATATATACCATGCATTAACATTCAGAAAGATTGAATTATTACCTCTCATTTCTCATTGAAATGACTGAGATTTTCATTCTCCTTTTTCTTCTTCTTCTTCTTCTTCTTCTTCTTCTTCTTCTTCTTCTTCTTCTTCTTCTTCTTCTTCTTCTTCTTCTTCTCTTCTCTCTCTCTCTTTCTCTCTCTCTCTCTCCTTCCCTCCCTCCCTCCCTCTCTTTCTCTCTTTCACTCTCTCTCTCTCTCTCTCTCTCTCTCTCCCCACAGCTTGCCATGAAGCACAAGTGCTGAAATATTTACTGCCTATCCTGATGACCCTCCCAAGAGAACTGGAAAAGATTGGTTCAGCAGTTTTTACAAGAATTCCAAAATTCCACTTGCTTCTTGTTACCAATTCATTGGAAATTGGTTTGTGTTCTTTTCAGATGTTAGTATGGGGTGGGGGGGGTTGTGGAGATGTTGTGTTTTTACATTTCTGTAGTGACCTTAAGAAATGCTGCACTATCATCAGTTTAGGGGTGGGAGGTTTTTTTTTGGGGGTATTTTTTCCCAGAATGTCTTACATGTTTTGTTTTTAAGTCAGAAAATAAGAAAATTGGACAAAATAATTTGAACAGGGTGAAAACTGGCAAAATCTGGTTTTTTCCCTGATATGAAACAGGAAGACATTTTAATTTGGCTACATCAAATGTTATTGTTTCTGTATGAAAATAAAATTCAAAGAGTGATTAATTTTTTTCCCTCACTTTTGTAGCTAGTGTGAGCAGAATCAGAAAACTAGAATTCTGTATCCTGGGACATTAAACGTTTCTATTATGGAAAACAATTGGATTTATCAAGGGAAACAGCCGTCTTAGATTTTGCTCTTTGCCTAGCTACCTTTTGCATGAGCCATCACCAGCATTCTGAAAAGCAAAACAGAGTTGCAGATAAGATTCTGTTCTCTGTGTTGCAGGTTCAATGTTTCTGCTACTTATTTCCAGAATGATCTTTTTTTTTTACTTTACTGTGAAAAACAAAAATGTGAAGTTAAAGTCTTAAGAAAAAATTTCATTTGTAATTGAGCAGTTTCCCTGTACTAGGTACAGGGAGAGTAGTTTTGATGACACATGATTCCTTTGCCCTCCAGTAGCTGGTGGGGAAGACTGGGTTGAGCAGAGATATGAACTTTCAATGTGGGAACTCCTTCACTAACCCATCTGTGACTTAGTGGATAAGAAATAAGAAGTTGCCTGAAGCAAAGGGATTAAATGAGTTGCCCACAGTTCTTCCATAAAGTTCAGAGGGAAGAGATTTGAAACTAAGTTATTTCTCACTCCCAAGTCCAGCCCTTCACCCACTGCCCCATTACAATCTAGTGGATAAGATTAGAACACATATATGAATTATCACAGACATGGCACTGTGTGATAAGCCATAAGAGTGATACAACCAAAGTACCAATTCTGAGATGAGAGGGATCATTTCTATTTGAGGTGACAAGAAAAGACTTTGTGAAATGGAAGGCACAGGTTTGCCACCTCTTTACCTTCTGAAGAAAACCTTAGCAGTTAAGGTAGTTTCTAAAATGTGTGCTATAAAAGGGCTTTTAGCATCCTTCTAGGTGAAAGCTTTTAGGTTACAGCAAGATTGTTACACAGAAGTCAGGTCTCAAGCATTTAGTGATGGGCAGTTGTTATGGTATGGGCCTGTCTGTCCTTTACCTCAGGAACAGCATGCTTACTTGGAGAACTTGGGCTACAAGTGCCACAGAGGACTAGGTCTCTAAGTACTGCAAGAAGCCTTCAAACAAAGGCCAGAGACCACATGGTGATCATAGTGTAGAGGGGAAAGCTTGATAAAGTAGGGATTTGGCTGGATGGCTTCTGAGGTCCCTCCCAGTTCTTGCATGTTATGATTCTGAGTTGCAGTCATTTGAGAGTTAGTGTCTTTTTCTACCCCCTCCTTTTTTTTTTTTGTCATTGTCCCATATTTGGTTTTGTTTTGCCCTGGACCTGTTGATTTCATTAGTATAAAGAGCTTCCAGCACAAAAATCTCCTCAGCTGATGCAAAGAGCCACCTGTTCCAGTCTTAGACAATTGTCTGGGACATAAGAAGTTAAGTGACTAGTCCAGGATCACATAGTCAATATGTGTCATAGGCAGAACTTGAACCCTGGTCTTCCTGGTCTTTAAATGTGGCTTTCTATCAACCATGCCATGCTGCCTCTCAGATATGGTGGTTGTTCTAAGAAAGGGCTTGAATTTGATCAAGAATCAACTGGTCTTGGGGCAGCTAGGTGATATAGTGGATACAACATCAGCTCTGGAGTGAGGAGGACCTGAGTTCAAATCTTGCCTCAGATATTTACTAGCTGTGTGACCTTGGACAAATTACTTAACCCCATTTGCCTCAAAAAAAAAAATCAACTGCTCCAGATAAAAATCTGTACAAATAAGAAGGAAAAAAGTTATGTTTATATCCTTTTCATTCTCTCCATGAAACTATATATTTTAGAGACATTATCATAAAGTCCATGGGCATTCTTAGTAGCATTTTCATATTGATTTTAGTTTTACTTTTTTGCTATGTATTTCATGTAATTTAAATCATAGGGATTTTGACGAACACTTCTCACAACCATTACAACTTTCCCCAGAATTGTAGAAGGCCAAGTAGGCCTAATGCCTTTCCTACCACTTTCAGATATTCTAGGATTTTATTCATGCTCCTTCTTAAAGTTTTGGAAGTGGTAGAGATTTTTTTTTTCCATAGAAGTTAAAATGCTAAGTACAGGAATGATGACTGCTCTTCTCCATGAGAATATGTTGCCCAGCATATCCCAGACTTGTTTTCCTTCCCAGGTTCTCATTGCAATGCATTGATTTTTAAAATGCTTGATTCCTCTAAACCCCCTTCATGCCTCCTTCCCATTGAGCCCAGGGTTAGTATAGTCCAGGGGTGTTTGGTGTAAAATCCAAGTAACCTTTCACATTGCAGAATAAGAAGACACTGCATTATTAATGTCCATTTAAGCAGCTGACGTGTCCTGATAAAGCAGTGCCAGAGACACAGTTAATTGTAGTTATTGGAAAAGAGATCCCTTTGGCAATGCTGGCATGTCAGAAAGGAGACAATGTATCTGAGATGAATTTTTGAATCCTCTTCGGGAAATGACCCAGTTAAAGACATCTCCCCATAAAAGATAGTAAGCTATCTTTAATAGCATTTTATATTATTTTCCTTTGGGGACCTGGAAACTTAAAGAAGTGAGTAACCTGACATCTAGCAAGCAAAGCTGGAGGCCTTTAAAGTTGTTAGACATAGATGCCACGTGTTAAAGCAGACGATTTTGCAAATATCACTGTATAGGCTATTATTAGAGTTATTAGGAGTCTTGAAAAATATTTCTCCCCATAGTATTTTATCTCTGACTGTTCAAATTTGTCAGGAAAGGACACAATAGATCTTTCTGCTTACCAGGTTGTGTTTTTTTTTTAATTGTTTACTTTCTAGGAAAATACTTTTAAAACAAAACCAATGAGGACAGAAAGGGAGGGAGGGAGGAAGGGATAGAGAGAGAGAGAGAGAGAGAGAGAGAGAGAGAGGGAGAGACTCTCTTTACCTATGAAAACCTTCCCAATCATTCATTTTGCAAGATTTATTAAGTGCCTACTATGTGTCAGGCACTGTCCTAGGTGCTGGAGATAAACTAAATGGATTTTAGGGCCATTAAATATGGACCTGGGAGAGAAAGAATATGCAATTATATACATATATGTGTGTGTCCATGTATGTGTGTGTATGTATATATATATATATATATATATATATATATATATGCATGCAAATTGGATTTTGGTACCCTAATAGCCACTTAGCTAGCACATAAAATTGAAGGGAAAAAAGGTAGATGTAAAGACGCAAGTCAACCAAACTCTGGGAGAATCTGTTGCTAATAGTCAGATAACAGTATGTGTTATTTGGTGAAGGCACCTCAGAAAGAATCAAGATGATATGGCTATATAAGACATTGTGAGATTCCTTCCAGGTCAAAAGAGTAGCTAGTTTCCTTAAATGAAAGTTTAAAATGCCTCCCTTCCATTCCCCTTAATACCTGTTAATAGTTTTGAATGGGGACTCCCTGTTGAAGGTAGTCTTGTTTAAAAGAAGTTTAAAAGCCCAACCCTTTTCTGACTTCTAACAACAATTTGCTTAATGACTTAATGTGCCCATGTCTTATATGTCACCACGCCTATTAGGATAGTTATCCCTGCTTTACTTCCTAGGGCTGTTATGAAGAATCACATGAAAACGTGTGAAATGCTTTGAGCTTTTCTAGAAGTGTTTCAGTACAAAGCATGTACGTATTAATTGTGACCTAATACTAAGAGCTTAAAGAGACTTGAATGGTTTGGGACCAATTCAATTCACTGAACTAAAGAGAAGGTTTTTAACTTGTGTTTGTTTCATTCCTGCTACTCTATACATTTATGGATGTCATATTTCTGATGAAATTCTTAAACTGTACCAACAACAAAACCATCTTAAAGAGAAACTTTTAGTGTGATAGCTTCTTCTGGAACTTAGCTGTAGCCTCTTTCACTAGTATTATTAGATATTTGTGTACAGAAAGTATACAGTTATTCAGGTTAATGTTTCATATTAAAGAATGTATTTGTAAAATGTAACAAGATCAGTAGTTAACTTTTTTTAAGCTCTGCAAAGAATAAAAAAGATTGTGCTAGATTTTAAAACTACAGTGAAATCTGTCTTAACACTACTTTTGTGGCTTTCAGAGGTCACACATTCATGTGAAATTATTAGCAGAATGTCCTAACTAAGTAATCTTAAAGGTAGGCTTTGCTCTAATTTGCCAAACTGTAACATTGCCAATATCTGTTGTACAGTAACTAATTCCTCAAGAAATTCTCCGAGATATCAAACATAATTTTGTTTTCTTTAGAGACAAGCTCAACTTGATCTGTGGATTCATCATTGCAAACATAAATTTTGTCATTAAATATTTTAATTCTGTGATGCAAGTTTGTTTCTCTGAGTTATTTGGGTGATGGTCTTTGGTTCATGATGAAACAACCAGCAGTGATGGTTATAAATTGGTCAGTAGGCCTGTAATAGTAATTAGTTTATCAGGATACTTAGCACTTAGTAGTGCTAAGTAAGTGCTAAGTGTGGAAGGTGCAAACTCCGTCCCACTGTTGAGAAGGCATGAACTCCCCTGTTGATGTGGAAGAAGGGGATTGGCTGAGGTGTGTATATAA
>CM053582.1:417391156-417413694 GCA_028627135.1 Pseudochirops cupreus
TATATATATATATATATGCAATTATTATTATTATTATTGTCTACATCCAACTGGAACTTGAGATACACAGGCACTGCAGTTGGGAGATCCATCCTGCCCTACCAAAAAGTGACATAGGAGAGAATAGACTGGGGGAGGGGGGACACACTGGGATGGCTGTTTTGGGGTGGTGGGTGGGGGAAAGATGGGGAGAAAATATGTAACTCAAAATCTTGTGAAAATGAATGAAACAAACTATAATAAAATTTAAAAAAAAACCCCAAATGCAAAAGGATATGATGGTGTGACATATAAAAAGTTCAAGAGATATAGTTTCTGGGTAATTAATCATTTTATTAATCATACTAGTGGATAATGAATAAAAGAGGTCAGTGGCACTCTTGAATGCCAAAGACCTCCTCATGGAACCCTTGAAAGAGTAGGTGTTCCTGAGGGTGACAGCTCTGGTCGGTTAATAATTAATGAGAAGAATGAATATTATAATGAGATGTGGACCTATTCTAATGAATGACTGGGGGACAAGACTTTGGTCATTCTCCATCCCAGACCACCCCCAACCTGAGCAACTTAGATAAAGATCTACCCCTACCCAAGCCTGAGTAGAACACTATGGGGCCAGAATTCACTGTAGCTTAAATTGTTTGTAAGGTTCTCTAGTTGGGTGGGGTCTCCCACCCAGAAATGAAAAGCATTTACCCTGGGATTTGGGCAATTTCATCCATCAAAAATGTCCTTCAGTTCAATGTACTGAATAACTTACTGGTTTCTGAGAAAAAAATCCTAGTCCTAATTCAATAACTGATTATAAATAGAAAAGAGAAATAATCATCTCTCAACTGAAATGATGAGAACAGGCATAGATAATTTCAAAGGAATTACATTTCAGATTAGATTTTTGGGGGAAATGTTTTGATTTTCACAGGCATTTTTTGTGAAGCATTTTGTAAATTTTCCTCAAGATTACAAAAGTGAAAAATAAAATACCCAAACTTAAACTTCACACCAATGCTGTCTAATAAAAGATTATTCAAGGGATTTTCTTCTTCCTGTGTTCAGGATAGGAAAAAATAATAAATACTTTAGCTGGGTATTGTCATAATAGATCCTGATGACTTTGAATTGCAACTATTTGTGTATTTTTGCAACTGCAACCAGATTGTCTGTGTCATGGCATATCAAAGTTACATTTCTACGTGACCTTTCAGTTCCTTTCTCTATGTAGATGCTAGAAGCAATTTTTTAATCAGGAAAAAAAAGTTTTCATGGCTAATTCTTATCTCCACGGTCTAGCAATAGCTTATCTTGAAATATGATTTAGTACAAGTGTTTCTGCTACCAGGCCCCTCCTTTCACTAGCTCTAAAGCCTGAGAATAGAGGGTGAAATCTTACATCTGTGACTTATAGGAAGGTCCTCCAATGGAAGAGTAAATAATCAGTTATGCATAACTGGTTTCTGTCTGGGCTTTTGAAGTTATGTGTTTTCCTCTGCCATTTATAGAACCTAGGGAATATTTAGGGACTATAAATTAACTAATTGCTCATTAGCATTTGAAAAACATGTGTGAATAACATCAACAAAAGACAAGGAGATTGAGAGAGAAATTTATAAACATTCCACCTTGCCTTTCTTCCTCCAACTCATCCCAATACCCAAGAGGATTGCAAAAGATAGTATCAGGAAATAGATACAGAGCAAGACTGACTACTGGGTTGATAGACCATGGTCATGGTTGTCCCTCTCAGCCACTTACTTTCCAGCTTCCTCGAAAGTTCGTTGAATGATACCTGGGTTCAGTTTTTAAGAATAGGAAAGAAATAAATAGAGAGGAGATGGAAGGAAGTTCATATCCATAAGCCCATGTTGAAGGCAACCAAGACGAGTGGAAATGCCACATATATGATCTAGTCTGCAAAAGGAGGCTCAAGAAATGAAGAGAAGGGGGTAGTTAGAGATGGGTTTTAAACACTAGGCTGAAGCTTGATCAGAAGAGTGATGTGATAAACTAATATTTGAGGACAATTATTTTAGTAACCTAACCTTCAAATATAAAGGAGTTACGTAAAGAATATGGAGAGAGAGGGGAAGAGAGAGAGAGAGAGAGAGAGACAGAGACAGAGAGACAGAGAGAAAGAGAGAAAGAGAAAGACAGAGAAAGAGAGAGAGAGAGAGAGAGAGAGAGAGAGAGAGAGAGAGAGAGAATGTAAGTGAGCATGGGAGAGAAATGTCTCTTTTGGGACTGTGTATATGATGTTCTATTATCAACTCAGTTGCTCCTCCCCAAATGAAGAGAATCATTTAGAGGCATTCAAAACCATCAGAAATGTAAGCACATTTCAAAAGAGAGCTATTTCATTCCACAAATATCAAGTTACCCTGGCTTATGCCATCAGATGAAATAAAACTAGGAAAATCTTAAGATTTTTGATATTGAAAAGATTTCAACTGATAACCTCTGTGATACATGAAAATATAATATACAGGGTGTTTAAAAAGTTTTCATGTGGTATTGATGAGGTACAGGCTCTCCTAGAATCTTCCCACAAGAGGCATTTGCCTGAGGTCATAAGCCTTTCATTGTGGCTCTGCCCAAATCTTTGTTACTAGCCTAGCCCTTCTTTGTCCAGCAACTTCCCACTCATGATCCTCCCAAAATATCTATACCCAAATCTGTTACTCCCTTGAACTGGCCTAGCCCACCATTGACTCCAGGTAGCCTCCAGCAACTTCCCACCCTTAATCACTCATTACTGGAATGTGACCTCATTTGACTTCTCCTGAAGACCCTTAATCACTCATTACTGGAGTCTGACTTCATCTGACTCCTCCTGAAGATACTCCCCAAACTCCTCCTCTAGACCACCCCTAGATTCCTCCCACAACCTTTCTGTATATTAGACCCATCTTGCTTCCAAGAGGAAGGCCTGAGAATCATCTAGCACAGACTCACATGCTTCACAGATTCTGAGGCTCCTTAAGAGTCTACCCAATATGGCGCATCTTCAATAAACTTTGCTTTTCTTTGGCTGAGAGAAGACTCGAGTTGAATTCATTTAGCAGGACCTGGCATGTTGGTATTTTGTGTCTTGCGTACTCCTAACTCTATACTGCATCATTTTATGTTGACCCTCATCAGTATTAAGTTATTAAAGATTAAAATGGTGCTAAGATTTTGGGACAACCTGAGTATTAGTGAAATTTGGTGGATCAGGGTGGGCATGGTATCTGGTGTTTAAAAAAAGAATTAATCGATCAACAAGCATTTGGTTCTTAATAATATATTTTTATTGATAGTTTCTCTTTTTTTCTTCCTCTTTTCCCTGCCACAGAGCCATATCTTGTAAGAGGATTTTTTTAAGAAGAGGGAAAAAAAGCAGCAAATGAGCAAAATATTGAAAAAAAAATCTGATGTTATATGTAGTGTTCACATCTATGTATCTTGCCTTAAGTCTCTCCCCTCCTTCTATCTATATATACAAAAAATGCTAAGATTAAGTTCCTTGTCCATCCATATTTCTTCAATCAGCTCCCCTTTTTTTCATCCTTAATAGAAAAGTGTGTGTGTGTGTGTGTGTGTGTGTTGTGTGTGTATGTGTGTGTGATTTCAGTCATGAGAATGGAATCCTTCCTGGTATGACTTTCCTCTTCAAAGTTAAAGCCATTAGATCATAAATGTAGAGCTAAAAGATACCTTAGATATCATCTAGTCCAATCCCTTATTTTACATATTAGGAAACTGTGGCTCAAAGAAGTGAAGTGACTTGTCTAAGGTCCTGACAAGGATGAGTATAGGTGTTTCAGGGACCCCAATGACTAGAGTCCTTGGAGGGCAGTCTGGAATGAATTCTCAGGCTCAAGCATTCTGAGTCAAGTTGGTAAAAGTTTATTGTTATGCTATACAGCAGGCAGGAGGTCTTAGGGAACCACAACCTTAAAAGAGTCATAGGTATATTTTTATAGAATAATCCATAGTATAACCTGTGCCAATTATACTAACTAGGTGAGTAAGGGTGGGATTAGGGAGGAGTTAAGGAGTGATCAGTGCTTAAAGGGACATGCATTTTTAACATCAACTGCCCAGGCCTACTGCCCATAATTCACTGGGAAATAGCCCAAGGGAGGTGTGGTTTTAGGCTTGAAATGTCATTAAGTCAACTAAGGGTCAGGGCTGACTGATAAGTGCCCAGTCTGTTACCCATCAATGTCCTATTTGACAAGATGGATGTTAGAGTACACATATGTTCCAAGCTAACAAGGGATCCAGGATGTGTATAATGAGCTAAGGAGTATACACATGACTGAATCTATGATATATGCGATAGATAGATATCCATACACAACTTCTTCAGCCAGGACACAGTTGGGTCAAACTACTAAATTCTATAGATGCAGCTGACCGCTGTAACAGGAAGAGAGATAAGTATTTTGTTAGGGCATGCTGCCCTTGAGCTAGAGAGAAACTGCCTGAGACAGTGTTTGGGGGCTTGAAGATTTGAGGCTAGGGAGAAATGTGATTTTGCAAACTGATGTGATTTTACAAACTGAGGTTCAAGCACAGGCACCCAAACACCCCATAAATCCCATGAGTAGAAAATGGGAGAGTTCAGATTTGAACCCAAGGCCCTTTCTCCAAATTGGACACCTTTTCCATAGCACCATGTTGCTGTTTCCTGTCCTTTCTTAGAACTCTTGAAATGTGCAATACTTAATTATTTGGGGTGCTCATCAGACTTTTCATAGCTTTTGTTTCTGCCTCTATCAAAACTTTAGAGAAAAGTGAGTTTCTTCAATTAGCCCTCTTACCAGGGACATTAACCCTTTACTACCATGCTTCTTGTGACTTTTGCACATTTTGGATCCTGACCTACTACCCCCATTCCTAGGTCAAAGGAAAGTTTGAGCTGGCCACTTTTCTGAATTCTCCCTCTTTCCATTCTGTCCTCTCACATCTAATCTGATCTGGTTTCTAATCACCTCTAATCACTTCTAATCAGCAGGGGGAACCACTGATTTTCTGGATTGGGGCACTTCTTTTGGAGTTTCATATGAGCTCTGACCTTTTGCTCAGTATATCTTACTGAGTTAATATAGCATCTCACAACCACTCCAGGTCCTTGGAGACCAATCAAGAGTTAATGTCTCACATTGAGGTACCCAGATTAGCAAGTCAGGGGTTCCTCTGATCATCTTTGTTACACTGTTATGCACCAAACTGCACTCCTACTTCTCCACCCATTTTGGTAGAATGACAAATAATTTCCTTGGTTTTATGATCCTGGGCAATGGCTCTAGCTCTTCTTTTTAATCCTAGCAAAATTCACTGATCAATTTTTAGTTGTTTTTTTTTTAATCTAGTACCAGATAGTTTGTTTAATTCTTTCTAAAGTAATTTGAAATATGAGGAAAGAAGTCCTCCACCCACTTTTTACTTTTCAGTAATTACTTTTGATATTTCAAAACATTAGTTATTTGGACTTTGGGTTCTGCCTTCTTAGATATTCATAAGTTCCTCTGCGGCTTAACGGCAAATGAATTAGAGTCAGCACAAAACATAACACAGACCCCTAGACCACATTACTGTCTTTATTATGTATATATATATATATATATCAGCAGCAAAACCTCAATGCTTTGATGCTGTATTTTCAACCATGATCTCTTATACATATGAATATTGTTATTATTTTGTCCAATTCTGTAAAGTTAACAATCAACACTGATTTATATAGCACAAAAAAAAAACCCTTCAGTTTCATATACATTAGGAACATTGTTATTATTTTGTCCAGCTATCTAAAGCAAACCATTGACACTTTCGGTTATATAGCATTAAACATAGAAATAAATTTTGGAAAATATTGTCATTAAATTACGTTTTACTAATGCCTACTATGTGTCAGGAACAATACTATACTAATGGAACGGCACCAAGTAAACACAGTACATGCTTTTTCATTCATTCAATATTATGGTGCCATTAAATACAAAGACTATGAAGAACTATGGAAAGACTTATAAAAAGTGATGCAAAGGAGTGGCAAGCAACGGGGCTGGGCTGACTGCCCATGTGGAGCGCGCACGCGCCTCTCACTGCGGGGCGGGGGTAGGAGGGGGATGCCCTGAGGGGGGGATGCCCTGAGGGGGGGTCCTCTGACTGCTGCCGCCAACATGGCCCCCCGCCAGCTCACCTTGCTGAGCGTCTCCGACAAGACCGACAAGACTGGATTGCTGGACTTCGCCAAAAATCTGCATTCGGTGGGTTTGGTGCTGGTGGCTTCGGGAGGGACGGCCAAGGCTCTGAGGGACGCCGACCTCTCAGTCACTCTGCTTTCCACATAGTTGCCCAGGTGCCTAAAGTGCGGGTCTCAACAAGACATGTAATTCTACTGATTTGCAGTTACCTCTAGGATCCAGTATAAACTCCGTGTGCAGAATGTGAGCTTCTTGATGGCAGGAACTCTTCCATTTCGCCGTTTTTACCCTCATTCCCCAGCATAGGCGAGGTGCTTCCTAGGGACTATTTGATTGAAAAAGCTGTCCCAGCAGAGAGAAGGTGGGAGACGGAATGATGTGTGAGCATACGACAGTAGGCCAGTGTGGCTGGAAAAATACATGAAAAGTCTGGAAGGAATGCCTGCAGTCATGTGGAGTTTATCCTGAAGAGAACTGGGAACCAGTAGAGCTTCTTAAGTAAAGGGTGACATTGTCACCTGTATTTTAAGAATATCAGTGGTAGAGTATCTGACCAGAGGCTTAAATGTCCTTCTTAATAACACTGTGATATTGAATACTTTCTGGAAGTTTTGTGAAGGAGCAAAGAAAACAACAATCCCGAAGCTTTACAGTAAAACTTGATAGACTTGGATAGAAACATCTTTTGGTAAATTACGCACAAAAACAGATAACCAGACAGAAAAGTCTTTTAATTAAAAGCAAGATTAGAAAGAATATGCTTGATGAAGATTTTTTTTTTGCTTTTAGGTATAGAAACTCCCTGAAGATTCTAAATCTAATTTCTTAAACAAGATTTCCATATGCATCAGGGCCCTTATTAAATGTCCTTACCAAATGGTTTAGATCAAATCTGATTAAAAGTATAGAAGAAAGTAAAAAAGATATTTTGCTTTAAAAAAAGTGATGCAAAGGAATAGCAGAAGAAACAAAGTTGGGTGCATATTGACTAGAATTATATGTGTCACCTAAAGCTCTGTGGATATATTCCTATAAAGTAACTCCATTTATAGTATCAAGCAGAAAAAGTTCAGCTCTTGGAGAGCTTAAAAAAGAAGGCAATCAGCCTATCCTAATAGTGTCTGGCTCATTACAGCCCTATCTCAAAGTAAAACTCCAGGGAACAGAAGTCAAAAATAGAGGTTTGATGTGGCTCATGATTATGGTCTCCCCTAAAAGAGATGAACAGGGTCCCTTCTAGAAAAGTTATTCAGTATGTGAAACAGTACAGAATCAAGTATAGTCCAGCTACTTATCTTCATCACAGCAAAAGAAATGTTTAAAATACAAAAGACTCAAGTATGCATTAATGCATACTTAATACCAGCTATATAGTCTATCACTTCTGTTACATTCTTCTGGTAGATTTAAAGGACTCCTGGGAGACTTATAGACTTGTGATACTACTGAACAAATTTTACTTTATTTTTTTTTTTGTCTATATTATCTAGGTAGCAATTCAAGGTCCAGATCATCTGGACAGCCAGAGAGTGGCTTCGATTCCTGGAAGTAGTTTTTCTCCAACATTAGTGTGGTTTCAGAAGTTCCTCCTACAGGACAACCAGCATCTAGTTAAAGGACTGCATATCTCTTGAACTAAAGGAGTGGCCACCAAGACTTGGTAAGTCCATGTCTTAGTATAGCTTTTTGGCAAACTATATTCAGGGAATGAAACATGAGGCAGAAGAAGGCAGTCAGGAACCCAAGATCCAGTCTTAGGTTAATTTAGGTAAGACACATGTTTTTACTGCCACGTACAAAAAACTGCCATAACTGTTGCTTGGGAGAAAGGAAACCATATCACCTTGTAGGAAATTCAAGAGATAGCTGGCTTTGGCTATTTTCCAACAGAGAGATGACCTTGAAAGGAAGAGAATGGAAACCACCTCTCCTTTAGAACAGACTATTCTTTTGAGTTCAGTCAGTAATCATCTTTGATGTAATTCCCCCATTTCCAGGTGGGTCATGGGAACCAAGGAACCAACCAGAAGTTTCTATTCTCTCGTGTCCTTTAGCTAGGGGCCAGAGAATATGTCTCACTGAAAATCTAACATGTGGCTCATGTATATGCCCAGCTCAATGGGAATTACATAGACATAAACTCACACATAGGCACATGTATACATTCACATATCCTTAGTCATAAATAAATACACACACATAAATAAAGTTAGCCGAATTTCAGACAGAATTGGAAGAAGATATAGAGCAGATAGAGACATATAGTTGTCTCAACTCTGTTATTCATTTCCCTATATATTTTTACTTAGCTATGAATTATATGGGTAATTAATTCACTTCACTTCTCTGGGCCTCAGTTTACTCATATGTAAAAGGAGCTTGTTGGATGAACACTTCTGAAAGGCCTTCTGTTTCTAGATCTTTGATATGATTGCTCGCTAATTCAAGGTTCCTACTTTGTCAAAAGCTAAGAGTTTAATGAAATATTTTAGTTCTTTATCAGCTTGTTTATTTGATTGTTAGTATTTACCTGATGGCTAGTAAGTTAATAATTTCAATTTCTTTTAAAAATTCTTGTTTGTTGGTTAAGAAAAAATTCAAGTACAAACCCATTAAGCACTTAAAGTAAAGGAAATTTGAAAACTGCAGTTAACATTTAACATAGAAAGAAATGATGACTATGGGAATTCTCGTAATTAAATAAGTTAAATGACTTAATGAAATTAAACTTGAATCTATATGAGAAGTGTAATTAGGGAAATGTGGAGCTATAAAAAGGGTTGTGAGATAAGATGGTCCATGTTCACTTCCCTCTGAAGGAGATAAATTAGTTGGCTAGGAAGAATAAAGCTGTTGAACCCAAAAATTGTGCCAGCAACTTCTTGGCCAAGGCACATCTTTATTCTAGGATTGATCTGTCAGGGATGTAGCATAGACAGCTAGGTATGATAATAATTTCAGGAGGAATGTTTTCTTGCTCCCCAAACTGCCTCCCATTGGTTAAAGTCTGAAAAGTCTTTTCTAGAAGGCTCATCCATTTTTGGAAGCAGAGGACATGAATTTGAGTTCCCACTCTGCCACTTACTATCTGAGTGACCATGGGCAAGTCACTTCATATCACTGGAACTTAGTTTCCTTATTTGTCAGATGAGGAGGGGTTTGTAATGCCATGCACCAGCAGATTCCCAAAAGAATGCTACTGTGAACAGCTTTTAAGGTTCAGATTACACAGTATAATGAACACTCCATTTATTCCATTTCAAATCAAGGCAAACATTCACAATATACCACAATATAATATTCACAACATTACAAGGTTCAGTACAATATTCACAACAGTTTAACATTAGAATGGCCATACAGTTTTCACTACAGTGGCCACAATATTTAGAACAAAGCATTCAAGCAATTCACAATACGGTAATCAATACTCAATCATTCAATCAATTCACAATACTATAGTCTTCCTCTCATGGGGCAAATCATTAACTTAATCATTCAATCAATTCACAGTATAATAATCAAACTTCCACTTGTGGGGCAACCATTAACTTAATCAGTCACTAATCTAGATTCACAGTTACTAACTATCATTAATCACAAATACAGTCATTAGAAAACCACACAAATCCTCCACCCCTCCGTGTCCAGAAAACCTCAATTTCATCCAAGGGGAGGACTTTTCTTCATCTTGACTCTGGGTGGTCTCTCTGATTCCCTGGCTCATGGCCCCTTCTATGGTCCCAGTTCCCTCCTGAATCTACCAAACAGTCACCTGGATTCAGAAACAGACAGCTCCTAGTTCCTTGTCCAGTCCTCAGAGCAGTCCCTGGCACACACTGAAGTTTACAGGGTCCAGCTTATCTCAAACCCTTCACCACTTCTCTTGCCTGGAACTCAAGGATCATCCAGGCCACAAACCAAAGTCTTATCCTGGTCATCCTTCTTCAGTCCTCCAGCAGTTCACCTCGCCCAAGGACCCAGAAGGAATATTGGCCTTCCAGACAAGCCCTCTCAGCCTTGCAGGAGGCCTTCCAGGCAAGCCCTCTCAGCCTTCCAGGTGGCCTTCACCAGATTCTGGTCTCAGGAAAACTCCATCTCAGTTCTCAGTCAGCTTCCAGATGCTGGGAGAAAACTCTCTCTCTCTCACTCTCTCTCTCTCTCTCTCTGTCTCTCTCTCTCTCTCTCTCTCTCTGTCTCTCTCAGCTGGCTTCAGTCTCCAGGATTCTTCCTTCATCAAGAGCAACATTCCAATTCTGTCTGTCTGTCTCTGGAATTCTTCTTTATATACACACACTGGCCTCCTGTCTCAGCCAATCCCCTTCTGCCACATAATCAGGGGAGTTCATGCCCTCTCAACAGGGCACAGGGCTCACACCTTCCATACAGAGCTCATACCTTCCATACTTAGCCCTAAGTTACTAAGTGCTAAGTATCTGCTAAACTAATTGCTGTTACAGCTTTTAGTTAGACTAAATTACCTCTAAGGTTCCTTCAAGCTCCTAAATCTAGGACACCTTTTTGCTTAAGGTTTTGACTTTCTTCTTTGCTTCCATAAAATGACTGATATGGGAAATGTTTTACATGATTGAACTCAAAACTTTATTTTTTTTTAAATTTTTTTATTTACTCATTTACTTTTAATTTACAAGATTCAGTTCCACAATCACTTGAGTTTCAGATTTTCTCCCCTCCCTTCCCCCCCCCCATGGTGGCGTGCAATCATGTATAGGATCTGCAAATACTTTCACATTGTACAATAGTTGAACTCAAAACTTTAAAAAAGAAACAATGAATGTTAAACATTTTTTACATGTTATAAGGGAAAAATAAAATATTATTTTAAAAAATAACTGTAGATAGCATGAAATACTTGGTAGTATACCTGCCAAGACAAATCCAGGAATTATATAGACATAATTATAAAACACTTCTTATACAAATAAAGGCAGATTTAAATAATTGGAGAAATATAATTGTTCATGAGTAGGCAGAGCTAATATGATAAAAATGACAAATCTACATAAACTAATTTACTTATTCAATGCCATTCCACTTAAATTACCAAAAAAAAATCATTTTATTGAGCTAGAGAAAAATAACAAGAGAAAATAACAAAATTTACTTGGAAGAACAAGAGGTCAAGAGTAACAAAGAAATTAATGGGAAAAAATTTAAAGGAAAGAGTTTTAACAGTACCTGAACTTAAACTATATTATAATGCAATAATTATCAAAACTATCTGGTAATGGCTAAGAAATAGAAAGGTGGATCAATGGATCAGAGTAGACATGTAATGCACAGCAGTGAATGATTATAGCAACCTTGTGTTTGACAAATGTAAAGATTTAAGCTTGTAGGATAAGAATTCACTATTTGGTAAAAAAAAAAATTGTTGGGAAAACTAAAAAGCAGTCTGGCTGAAACTGGCCATAGACCAATATCTTGTACCATTCACGAAGATAAGGTCAAAATAGATACATGACCTAGATCTAGAAAAGGATATCATAGTTAATTAGAAGAACATAGAATATATTACCTATCAGACTTATCAATGGGAGAAGAATTTATGAATAAATAAGAAATAGAAAGCATTCTGAGATTTGAAGTAAATGACTTTAATTACATTCAATTATAAAGGATTTGTACAAATAAAATCAATGTAGCCAAGATTAGAAAGAAAGCAGAAAACTGGGGTTGGGGGAGGAAATTTATAGACAGTTTCTTGGATTAAGGTCTCATATATCAAATATATAGAGAACATTTTCAAATTTATAAGAAGATGAGTCATTCCCCAATTGACAAATGGTAAAAGAATATGAACAAGCAGTTTATTCAATGAAGAAATCAAAGCTATATATAGTTGTACAAAAAAATGCTCTAAATCAGGGGTGAGAAATCTGTGAGGCCATATGTGGCCTTCTAGGTGCTTGGGTTTGGCCTTTTGACTAAATCCAAGTCTTACAGAACAAATCCTTTTATTAAGAGAATTTGTTCTGCGAAGTTTGGATTTAGTCAAAGGGCCACACTTGAAAACCTAGAGGGCCACATGTAACCTTGAGTTCACAGGTTCCCCATGCCTGCTCTAAATCGTTACTGATTGGAGAAATGCAAATTAAAATAATGGAGATACCTCATACCAATCAGATTGGATAAAATGATAGAAGGGGGAAATGACAATTTTTGGGGGGAATGTAGAAAAATTAGGACACTAATACACTGTTAGAGGAACTGTGAACTGATCCAACCATTTTGGGGAGCAATTGGGAATTATACCTAAAGAGCTATAAAGCTGTGTATACCTTTGACCCAGCAATACCACTATTAGGTCTGTTTTACAAAGTGATCAGAGAAAAAAAAGAACCTACATGTTTCCAAATATTTATAGCAGCTGTCTCTGTGGTGGCAAAGAACTGGAGATTGAGGAGATGCCCATCAATTGGAGAACAGTTAAACAAGTTGTGGCATATGATTGTGATGCAGTACTACTGTACTATAAGAAATAACAAGCTGTTTGATTTTAAAAAAACGTGGAAAGACTTGAATAAAATAATGAAGAGTGAAATGAGCAGAACCAAGAGAAAGTTGTCTATACACTTACAGCAATGTTGTTTGAAGAGCAATTGTGAACAACTAAGTTATTCTTAGTATTATACTCAAATCAACTACAAAGGGCATATGAAGGAAGATACTATACGTTGCCAGAGAAAGAACCAATATGTTGAAATATGTATAGTATGGTTTTGCACACACACACACACATATTCACATATATGTATCAGACGATGGCCTTCTCTAGTGAGGAGGGAGGGAGACAGTTTGAAACTTAAAATATAACAAAAAATCAAGCATAATTAAATTTTAGAAAACGACAAGAAACATACAGCACAAGATGAGAACATTTACATGAAAGTGCTTTGTAGAGCAGGCACAATTGCAAAAATTGTAAAATTGAAGCTAAAACTGATGGTAATGGTAATAGATATAGAAATAATAACAGACCTTGGAAGCCTCTCTTATATTGCAAATATTCTTAATGGAAGGGCTAGCCTATGAATCATTATCTACCAATAACGCGATATTATTCATTTGTTTACCATATTAATTTCAGTCCCTTTACTAGAGCTGCTGAGTTCTTCAAGGCAAGAAAGTTGTTTTAGTGAAGATGTATAAAAGGGAGAGGGGGCAGCTAGATGACACAGTGGATGGAGCATTGGGCCTGAAGTCAGGAAGACCTGAGTTCAAATCCTACCTCAAATTTTTGCTAGCTGTGTGACCCTGGGCAAGTCAGTTAACTCTGTTTGCCTCAATTTCCTCTTGTGTAAAATGAGCTGTAGAAGGAAATGGAAAACACTCCAGTATCTTTGCCAAGAAAACCCCAAATAGGGTTATGATGAGTGGGACAGGACTGAACAAAAACAACAATGTAAAAGGGAGAAGCAGTAGGGCTAGTCATTTCAGGAAAGTGGTCACAATTCAGGGAAGCGAAAAGAAGGAAAGGACAGAAGAAAAGGGAGAGGACAAGTGAAGGTGCCATCTCAGGGTGCTGTAGGAAAGCTAAGAGTGAAAGGGTGAATTCTGACCTTTACAAAATATGGTTGGATAACTTCTCAACTTATCCACCAAGTTAAATTGGGCAGTGTCTTCAGTAGGTCAGAATAAGGTCAAAATATGAAGTCATGTTACATCAACATTCATCACTAAATTTTCAAGAGAATCTGTTTGAGACCTGGTAGATGTGTGAGGTTGTTAAATCAGGACCATCCCAATTTATGAGTTTATAACTGAGACTTTTTACAACCACTGGATTTCATAGGGAAAGAGTAAAAGCTTAAGGGGGAACTTCACTATAGAAATGTCTCTAAAAAGTTGCACTTGCTGTCAGCTTAGGCAAGGTGGAAAATTCCAGATGCTATATTGGGGATAGGGCTCAGATTTTCTAGGTAAATGTCTGTCCCTCCACAAGCTAGAATCAGGTCTTTCCTCTCAGGATCTTAGGAAATTATTTTCAAGGATAACTCAGAATGAACCCACTCTGAGGGACTGGGGTTATCAAAATGCTCTTACAGCACTGAGAAGAGGAATGTTTTGTTCTGTTTAGAAAAGGGATTTGATTGCTAATTATGAATCCTTCAGAAAATCTTATTTTCTAGCAATTCAGAAATGAATCTTTCATTGTGGTATGCACTAATCCTTTGGCATTTTTGCTGTAGCAGAGTTTTGTTGCTCAGCATCATGACCCCAAGCACATCAGACCTTTTTGAAATTGTTTTTTGGCTCTTGGGTGATTTGTTCTTTGAAAGATTCTATCAGGAAGCAGGTAGTGCCTGTCTCTCCTTACTAAGAGTGGCTACACTTGCATTCATTTCCTCAGAGCCAGTTTTTGGTGAATGAAACTTGGCACAATCCTGTCTGTTTCCTTTTGCTTGGGCATGCTGGACAAGGACTGCAGTTCATTTACTGACTCTTGAGCAGCCGTGTCCAAGTGCATTACTCAGCAGGTGGCCCAAGGAGGCTGCCATTATCAGCTGCCAGCAGACTGACTTGGAAATTCATGAGAAATTTGTAAAAGAGCAGGAGTCCTTCTCCTCAGTTGCTTGGACCTGGCTGCATATGGAGACAATGGCTGGACTTGTACAATGGCGGGAAAAGTATATAAGGTCAAAGGATCAGTCTGCGCTGCACAGTGGAGATCTGGAAGGCTTTTTCTTACAGTCTGTGCAACGTAAGATGGCTCATAGTGAATCTGACAAGTCCAAATGTGCCAGAAGTCATACAGACCCAGCCATAGCCAGTTTAGATATTAAGCAACAACATGCTGCCACTCTTGAATTGCAAACATCTAACATAAATATCCACATGCACAAATGGTTGGTGCAACATCCCTGGCCCCCAGATACCCACCCCAAAGCAGAAACATAATTTGGAGCCTGCTGAGTCTGGCAGCTAAGATATCCTTTGTTGATGGTACCACCTGGTGACTGGCATAAGGATCTATTTGAACCCAACCCTCATTTCTTTTCTGTCTTATCAGTTATCATAGAGAATTCTTCCACCTTTTTCGAAAGCAGCTAGGTGGTACAGTAGAGGATAGAGCACAGGACCTGGAGTCCAATTAGACCTGAATAGATACTTAGTAGCTATGGACAAGTCAACTCAACTTTTCTTTGCCTCATTTTTCTCAACCATAATAAGGAGATAGTAGTAGCACCTATTATTGTTGTTCATAGTGTCCAACTCTTCATGACCCCATTTGGGGTTTTCTTGGCAAAGATACTGGAGTGGTTTGCCATTTCCTTCTCTAGCTCATGGGAGGAAACTGAGGCAAAAAGAGTTAAGTGACTTGTGCAGGGTCACATAGCTGGTAAGTGTCTGAGGTCAGTTTTGAACTCAGGAAGATGAGTCTTCCTGACTTCAGACTCAGCACTCTATCCACTTCACCTCCTAGCTGCTCCATAATAGCACGTACCTCCTAGAATAGCTGTGAGAATAAATTCAGATATTTTTAAAGCACGTTACAAACGTTAAAGTCTTATGGAAATGCTGGCCGTTTTTTATTGATCACACTTTAATTAATTCTACATTACATATCACTTTCTCACACACATATCAGGAAACCCTATTTAACTGGCAACCAATTTTCCATGTATGTATCTTTCAAGTCTTAGTCAATTTGTTAATCTTTAACCTTTTAATGGATCTGTGTTGCTCACTGATGAAGGTAAACTCTGCTGGTTCAGATTATAACCTCTACACTTCTGTGTGATCCTTGTACCAGAGAAAATCTGTCTTTTAATAAATCATGGCAATTGACACAACACTTACACTGTCCCATCTGCTATCCCTCTTCCTCACAAAAGGGCTAGGTATGCCAGAGACTTCTTGAGAAGCTTGAGAGAGATGACTGAAAATTTCAGTGTAAGCATTTACATATCAAAAATCAACAAGGGCTCTAAATCAGGGCTTATCTTATTGTTTTGTTGAATTTTAGGTTTAAGAAAGTGATGAAAATTTTAATAATGTAAATTAAACTTAAAACTCTGTCAGGTGTCCTTTTTTTATCCCCCAGTGAATCAATTGTTAAATACTTGGCAGCCCACCCTTGGGACCAGCATCCATTCTTTTCAGGTATACATGTTTTGGTGACATTTGCTACAATTTTCTCAGGAAAATTTCTCTTCTGTAGAAGATAATTTATCATGAGACAAAGAAAACTGCTTAGGTTTCCCTAAAATATTTTTAAGTTATTCAGAGAAACTGATACCATAAAATCATAAAAGCCCCTAAAGTAGCCAAAGTCCCCTTTGTAATCCTACTAAAAGTTTCCCTCTCTTTTCTTAAACTATTATTTTCCTCCAGCACTAGCATTCCAAATAAATTACTTTTTTATTCAACTTTATTGGTCTATGGCTTGTTTAATCACTAGTATTGCAAAAAAAAATCTATTTTCTTTTCTTACAAATGAACAGTACTTCAGTTATATTAGGGATTATACTTTGTGAGTTAGTTTGAATACCTCACCTCTATTTTAAACATTATTTTTTTGCCTTTTGGGTTCCAGATCCCTGACTTCCATATGAATTCTTGGAGCACAACCCATTTGGGATTTGGGGATTGACCGAGTTTTAATTCCATTCAGTTTTCATCCATTTGGTCATCAAACACTGAGGGAAAATTGTACTTTGTTCCAACATTTGACGAGCTTTTGTGTTCCTTCTAAGTATATTAAAGCACTAGAGAAATTCTTGATGGATTAAATCATATGGTATACTACTGACATGGTGACCCCATGGCTTGGATATTCTGGGACAGAATATAACTTTCTTCTCAAGAAAAACAATGTGCTTTTAAAGAGGTCATAGAAAAAGGAATATCATTTGTTACTCTTCATGTCCTGATTTTTGGTTCAGAAAACACAATTATTGTGTTGGAGATGTGGAAGCAATAGAGGTACAATTTCTTTTTCTCCATCTCTGGCTTAAGTTAGTGAACTCTCAGATACCACCTGATTATAAGATTCTGACTCCTCAGTCTTTCTTTACAGGTGTTCAGCAGTGCTATAACTAGCTGTAACTGTGCCTGGGCAAATTTAGTTGAGGGGGTGTAGTGCATGAAGAGGAAAATCTGAATGTGTGTGTAGTTGCAGTGGGAGTGGCCCTGGGAAGTATGACTCACATCCCCAGCAGAAATGGAGAGAGTGAAAGGAAAGGAAGAAGAGGGACAATATGGCAATGGAACCTTGTGGGGGTGAGGTGCAAGCAGTGACTTGGTATGATTGCCTCATGTGTCTCAGAGGATTGCAAAGGGAGACACCCCTTTCCCCCTCCCGTGTCCCTTCATCTCTCTCCTCCCACATCAGCACCTTGGAGAAAAGTCTCATTGTGGCCCCTTTACTATTTATGGCTTCAAAGTCCATGCATTACAAAACCTGGTGATGGTTTTTTTTAAATGTGATTCAAGGTTCTATCAATATATCACCTAGCATAGTACTATGTACATCATATATTCTCAGTAAATATTTTCTGAGTAATAAATTTCTGGATTTAAAAAAATAGATTAGAATTAGCCATTTTATTACTTTGTTTTTTCCTTTTACTCTCAAAGTTCCTAATGTTCCTCAGAAGTCAAGGAGATGTTCCTTCTTGAATGTGACAATTTAACCCACCTGGATTTTGGCTACTTGTAATGTTAACAATACTCTAAAAGCTATAACAAACCACACTCTATTAAAGATAACTTCAAAAATACCTATGCTTTCCTGTTTTTTTATGCCTTTGCTCACAGTGATCCATATATCTGGAAGCCCTCTCTTTCATTCTCTGCCTTTTGAAGTACGGCCCATCCTGTAAACCTAACTCAAATGCCATATCCATCATGAAGACTTCCCTGATCTCCTCTTTTTTGTCATTGATATATGTCCCATATCAGAAGTCACACAGCATTGTTTGAACCTTTCTTACAGAATTCCTGTGTAAAATTGTGTATTTAAATTATGTTGGTCTTGTCCCTATTCTGCATTTAAGCTCCCAAGATTAGAGACCATTTCTTATTTACATGTTGCATCTTCTTAATGCCTAGCTTGGTACTTTATACATACTGTTGGTCCTTAAAAAATGTTTCCCAAAATTGAAATTGGTAAATAAATTTGTATTTTTTCCCTCATGGTGAATGGAAAGAGAACATATTGAAGAAAGAACAAGAAAAAACTAAAACTCTCCACAAGCTAGAGTCATTTTTATTTGGAACTGTTTATATGAGAGTAGGTCTCCATGAATCCATTTTTGACCTTTATTTAGTATTTCTTAATTGTGGTGGGGAAACCCTGGGGAATGTCTTGGCCAGCTGGCTCTGAGTACCCTTGCTTTGCCAAAGCTAAAGATTAATCTATCTTCCACGTAATAAAAAGAAATTATTTTCTCCCAGATGTTATGCAGGAGACATTAAGGTTGTTGGAATACCTGTAGGAAGCATTTAGGGACTGTCTTGAATATCAAATAAGAGTATCATGATACAGTGGAAAAAGCACAGGATTTATAGAATAGCTGTAACTAGGGAAGGGCTACTGCAGCTTTTTTTTTCTAGGGAGTTAAAATTTAGTGGGGCCACATGCTTTCTTCCCTGGTGGTTCTCTAACCTACATTCCCACACCTTGTAATCCTCTATGGGTAATACACCTTGGCATCCTGCAACCTCAGTACAAGCACCCTTGCTTCCTTGGGCCTTCACAGAGGTGTGCTATTTTTCATAGGCCCATTGGCTCAATGCCATATCTGCAATAGATTCTCTCTACATTTAGAAGTTAAAGGAGCATCTTCTCTGTGCTTTTCTCCCCTACTGCGTCTCCCACTTACTTCATCTTTCCTCAGGCTATGGGAATTGTTTATT
Organism: Pseudochirops cupreus; assembly: GCA_028627135.1. NCBI lineage: Eukaryota > Metazoa > Chordata > Mammalia > Diprotodontia > Pseudocheiridae > Pseudochirops > Pseudochirops cupreus. The sequence continues at coordinate 417,410,233 of CM053582.1, forward strand.
GTAGATTGTATTATGGAGATTCAAGTTGGATCATTTGATGGATGGGGCACCCCTCTCCTATTGTTACCTCACCCAACTTGTGAGGGACTCATAAAAGTAAGGTGAAGGTGCAAGTAAGAGTATGCCAAATCTTGAGGCCTTCCTATGTCTCAGACCTGGTCCCTGCACTAGAGCAACTTTCTCATGATCTCTTTCTCTCTGTAAAGGTACCATAATTCCTAGTTATGGCTCTGATTTAGTCTCAGAAGACCTGGTTCTGTACCTAAGAAAACTTTGTGCCTCCGGATGAATCATTTAAATTCTTGATATCTTCATTCTAAAATTCTTTACCATTTACCTCATGTGGAATACTTGTGGTTTACTTTAAAGTATTATATTAACAGGAGCTCTTGTTAAATGAATAACAGTGCAACATCAAGTCAGCAACTAGAGTTTACTCACTGGGCAAATATGGAACCTGTACCCTGAAACTACAACTTCAAGAAGTATTACAACTTTCAAGAAAAGGACAAAGGAATCAGCTAATTAAAAATCATTCCTCAAAAAACAAAAAAGATGCTCAAATATGGGCCTAAATCCTTTCTTAAGTCTGGAGCAGAATGGACTCAAGAAAACAGATTTTAAATCTATAGTAACCCAACACAGATCCCCTTAAATCACTTAATATTCAAATGATGTACATTAGTATTTCTGACTTTAGGATCTTAAGGATTGCGGATATCAAAATGCACTTAAAATTTGGTCTGTGGAACTGATGTTACAGGGGAAGTGAAATTGGCAGCTTGGTTGTGTTGTTTCTCTTCTTAGTGGACTCCTTTGTTGTGGTCTAGGGGGTGCTAGGAACCCTGAAATGCAAGGATACAGGTGGGAGAATTCAATCATCCAAACCTTCTTACAATCCAAGTAGTCAGAGTACACTAGCAGGGTGGATTCCTAATGAGTCTGTGGTATTTGTGATGCCAATACAACTGATCCAGATTTTAAGAATCTGGGCATTTGATGAAGATGGGATTGATATTTTTATACAGAAAAAGACTGGGAAGATCTGGAAGGGATTAAGGGGTGGCTAATAGCCTGAGGTGGTCTAGAGCTAGGGAGAAGAGTCTAGATGGGATTAAGGAGTGTTGAGCAAGCTAAATTACCTAGGTGAGCTAGGGTAGGCCAAGTGCCTTGGACAGAGTCACCAGTGATCTGGGCTGCTGAAATGTAGGGAAGTGAAGGGAAAATTCTGGGACTGGTTTGCATTCAAAGACATGGTGTTTTCCTTTTAGGTTTCAGATCCCATCCCTATCACCTTGACTGATAAAAATCAATAGCTACAACACAAGCTTAATTCACCCTCTGACTTAAGAGGCTCTGGGAAATAGTGACACATGTGAAACTGTTCTCATATTTTATTTGGAAATAAGAAGCAAAGGTCCTCTGATGAGGTGGTTTTGTCAGTCTCTGCATACTGGTTCCAGGCTCTGTGCTAAATAATGGGTATACAAAAAAGGGTGAAAAGGCAGCCCCTGCCCTCAAGTCTAATTCACTATTAAAGGAACATTTTTAGGAAATGGGAAAATGCAGACTATATTGACATATTGTTAATTTAATTTTGGAGACTGGAGGTGTTTACAAAAAAGACACGGAAAGATTGTAGTTAATTATAGAATGCTGTCATGAAATGTGTTCATGGAGGTGGAGGGCAGGGAGGATAGGGCAGCTTGGAATGCTTAAAGCATACTCACAGTTGTAAAACCTGGAGAAAGAGTTGGTGAAACTAATCAGAGTGACAGTCAGTTTTTCACCAGCATTAGAGATTCCTTCATTTGAGTTTAGAAATCAAAGGACTCTGTTAAAATGCAAATAACCTAAGTGGAGAAAACAGTTCAGTTCATTAAGGAATCACATAGAAACCTGTTTGCACTCAGCTTGTGAAATGAATAGAAAAAGAACAGGGATCTGAGAGGAAGTACCTTGGAACAGGCACATTTTGATTGGGAGAGTTGGAATTAGAAAAAAGATTATTGGAGAAGGAGATAACCCAGGAACACTGAAGGTAAAAATTCATCAACATAAGTTTTTGCTGGGGTTGACCAGAAATCCAAGATGCTAAACTAAGTTTACCCTTTAGCTAGAACTTCCTTTTCCAAGTTCACATCCCACTGCCACAGAAGTAGAAGTGACATCTCTTTGTTCCAAGTTTCTTTACTGCCTCTCCCAATCTACTGCCCCTTCCTCCAGCTGTCAACCGAATGGCTTCTATCTTATTAACCAGTACTCCACCTAGCCTACATGGTGAGGTTGGTTTGGTCACATTCAATCAATCAAGAAACATTTAAAAAGCACCTGTTTATATACCAAGAAGTGTTGCTGGGGTTACAAATACAAAAGTAAGGTAATATCTGCCCTAAAGGGGCTTACATTCTTTTGGGGGGATGTTCCCATATAAGTGGGATTACTGTCCTGTACAGTGTACAGAGTAACAGGCTTGAAGTTAGGAAGATTCATCTTAATGAGTTCAAATCTGGTCTCAGACACTTAACTAGTTTTGTGACCCTAGTGATAAGGTTCAGGGGCACCCCATTGAGGTGCAAGGTTGTCTTGAAAGAATTTGCTCAGGCAGTCTCCAAATTGAGTAAAGACATTTATTTGGGTAACACAATACACCAAGCAGGCTCCTTTGCCCCTGAAGGGAGACAAAGTTAAAAGGAGAGCTTAAGAGGAGGGTAGCAACCCCCTAATGAAGACAGTACCCCAAGGGAGAGGGGGCCCCCAAGGGAGAAGATTGCTAAAAGGAGATGCCCACTAAGGGAGATGCCAGCTTAAGAGGGATGCCCTCTACTTAAGGAAGATGCCCAAGCAAGGGAGAAGCCTGAGTAAGGGGGATGCCTGAGTGAGGGGAATGCCCCCCCTTTTAAGAAGGATGCCCACTAAAGGGAACACCCTCCACTTGGTGTGTTGTGTTGTGTTTCCCCAATTTGGAGATAGCTTGAACAAATTCTTTTGAGACAACCTTGTACCCCAACATTTTGGGGTGCCATGAACCTCATCACTGGGCAATTCATTTAACCTTGCTTGTCTCAGTTTCCTCTTCTGCGAAATGAGCTGAAGAAGGAAATGGAAAACCCCTCTAGTATCTTTGCCAAGAAAACCCCAAATGGGGTCACAAAGAGCCAGGCAACAACAATGACAACCCAAATCAGTAAATACAGAATACAGATAAATACAAAGTGACTGGGTTAAGGCACTAACAGATGGAGGAATCAGGAAAAGCCTCTCTCTAACAGGAAGTGACACTTGAATTGAACTACAAATTGAGTTATGAGTTCCTTTTTTTTTAAATTTTATTTTAGTTTGCATCATTCATGTCCACAAGATTTTGAGTTACATATTTTCTCCCCTTCTTTCCCCTACCCACTGCTCCAAAACAGCCATCCCAGTGTGTCCCCCCTCCCCAAGTCTGTTCTCTCCTATGTC
>CM053582.1:417414194-417431577 GCA_028627135.1 Pseudochirops cupreus
TATAACCCTAGAGAATCAACTAAAAAGCTAGTTGGAAAAATTAACAACTTTAGCAAAGTTGCAGGACATAAAATAAACATACATAAATCATCAGCATTTTTATATACTACTAGCAAAACCCAGCAGGAAGCGATTAAAAAGAGAAATTCCATTTAAAATGCCTGCAGACAATATAAAATACTTGGGAGTCTACCTGCCAAGACAAACCCAGGGATTATATGAGCATAATTACAAAAAAAAAACTTTTCACACAAATAAAAACACCTAAACAATTGGAGAAATTTGCAACAACTAGGTCAATCTAATATAATAAAATGACTGTTCTTCTTAAGTTAATTTACTTATTCAGTGACATACCAATCTATCAAAGAATTATTTCATAGAGGTAGTAGAAATCATAAAAGATTTATCTGGAAGAAAAAAAGGTCAAATATATCAATGGAATCATTGGAATAAATATTAAGAAGGTAGCCTAGAAGTTCCAGATTTAAAATTATATTACAAAGCAGTAATCATCAAAACAATCTGATACTGGCTAAGATATAGAGTATTGGATCAGTGGAATAGATTGGATACACAATACACAGTAGTCAATGACCATAGTAATCTCGTGTTTGATAAACTCAAAGATCCAACATTTGACAAAAATTGCTGTGAAAATGTGAAAGCAAGTAGTTTGGCAGAAAGTAGGCATAGACCATGGACAAATGACTTAGATACAAAATGTAATATAAAAAGGAAATTAAGAGAACATGGGAAAATGTACCTGCCAGATCTGTGGATAAAGGAAGAGCTTATAAACAAAAAAGAGATGAAGAGAATTACAGGGAGTAAAATAGTATAGCAGCAACTCAATATTCATAACACCAATGGTGACTGTAAATATGCAGTCCTAGTTCTCAATTGCAAAATACAACAGATTCTCCATATAGAAGACAGAAGCAAAACATTTATTTAGACACCAGAAAACCAAATCCTAATACCAGAAAGCCAAATCCATCATAGTAGCAAAAAGGCTAATATACCATAACACCACAGAGAGCCACACCATCCTTTAGCCTTCATACAAACCAACACTTACAAGCCTACCTGTCTCCCTGGGTACATCCTCTTCTCCCTCCAGCTCTAACTCCTCTGACTCCCAGCTTCCTGTGGGCTCTGCTCCATTCTTCAGCAAACTCTTCCCACCACAGTTTCCATGTGATTACATTTGGCCTACTTGGGGGCAGGGAAGATTTTCAAATTCCTATTACCATTACAAATAGATAATTTTGATCAGATGAAATTAAAAAAAACTTTTACACAAATAAAACTAATGTAAAGGAAAGCAAAAAACTGAAAAATTATAGCAATTTTCTCTTATGAGGGCTTAATTTTTCAAATATAAAGGGAACTGAGCCAAATTTATGAAAATAAGAGTCATTTCCCAGTTCATAAATGATCAAAGGATATAAAAAGGCAGTTTTCAGAAGAAGAAATCAAAGCTACCAACAACCACATTAAAAAAAATGCTCTAAATCACTATATATTAGAGAAATGCAAATTAAAACAATTCTGAGATACCATCTCACACCTATCAGATCAGCTAAAGAAAATGACAAATGCTGGAGGAGATGTGGAAAAATTGGGACACTAATACCCTGTTGGTGGAGTTATAAACTAGTCCAATCATTCTGCAGAACAATTTGTAACTATGTATAAAAGGCTATAAAACTCTGCATACACTTTTATCCATTAATATCACTACTGGATAAATATCCCAAAGAGATCGAAGGAAAGGGAAAATTATCTATTTATACATAATTATTTTCAGCAGCTCTTTTTGTGGTGGCAAAGAACTGGAAATTGAGGCAATGCACATCAATTGGGAAATGGCTGAACAAGTTGTGATATATGATTGTGATGGGATACTAATGTCCTTTAAGAAATGACGAGCAGGATGATTTCAGAAAACCTAGGAAGATATGTGAACTCATGCAAAGTGAAGTAAGCAAAACCAGGATAATGTTGGACACAGTAACAGCAATATTGCAAGGATGATCAACTGTGAAAGACTTAGCTACTCTGATCAAGACAGTGATGGAAGACAATTCCAAAATACCCATGATTAAAAACACTATCCACCTCCAAAGGGGAGAGGGGAATGATGAGCTCTGAATGCAGATAGAAGTATACTTATTTTTTAAGATAGTATTTTGTTTTTTTCCTATTATATGCAAAGACAATTTTAACATACATTTTTATAAGATTTTGAATTCCAAATTTTTCTCCCTTCTATGTTCCCCTCTCCCTTGCCTAAGATGGCAAGCAATTTGATATAGGATATATATGTGTGGTCATATAAAACATTTCCTTATTATCCATGTTGTGAAAAGAGAAACAGAACAAAATGAAAAAATGTTTTAAAAATAAAGTGAAAATAGAATGCCTTCATCTGCATTCAGTCTCCATCAGTTCTTTTTCTGGATATGAATAGCATTTTCCATCATGAGTCCTTTGGAATTGTCTTGGATCATTGCATTGCTGAGAAGAGTTAAGTCAATCATAGTTGATCATCAGACAATGTTGCTGTTACCATGTACAAGGTTCTCGTGATTCTACTCACTTCACTCCGTATCGGTTCATATAAATCTTTGCAGGTTTTTCTGAAATCCGTCTGCTCATCATTTCTTATAGCTCAGTAGTATTCCATTTCATTCATATACCACACAACTTGTTTGCCATTCCTCAACTGATGAGCATCCCCTCAATTTCCAGTTCTTTGTCACCACAAAAAGAGCTGAAGCATACATATTTTTAACTTTCTTTATTTTTATTGTTTTCTTTTTTGTGTTTTCTTCCTCAACTTGACTAATAAGGAATGACTTCACATATGTAATCTGTATTAAATATCCTGCCTTCTCAAGGAAGAGTGGAATGGAGGGAAAGGAGTGGAATGGAGGGAAAGAATTTGGAACTCAAATTTAAAAAAATGATTGTTAGAAAATGTTTACATTTAATTGGCAAATATTTAATTAAATGAACAAAAATAATTTAAACACATTTGGACATGTGTTGAGGGGATTGGGTAGGGAGGCATTAAAATGAAAGATACATAGTTGGGCTTCAGTAAAGTTATCATAATTCACATTTATAAAGAGCTTTAAAGATTGCAAAGCTCCCCTTTTTTCACCTTCCTTGTCCCCTTCCCCTTTCCTCTCTCTCTCTCCCTCACCTTTCCCCTCCCTCCTCCCCCTTCCCCATCCTTTGCTCCATCCTTTCTCCTTCCTCTCTTCCCCGGCCTAGACGATGTCATGGTGGAGACGGCCGAGGAGGCCACGGAGCCCACCAAGGCAGACATCACGGGGCTGTGCCAGGACACGTTCTCCAAAATGGCCACCAGTGAAGATTATAAACTTCTGGAAAATTTGAACAAACTGACTAGCTTGAAGTATATAGAAATGAAAGGTATTGCAGTAAATGTAAGTAGAAACCTAAAGGACTTAAACCAGAAATATGCAGCACTTCAGCCTTATCTGGATCAGATCACTTTAACTGAGGAGCAAGTAGCAGCTCTTGAGCAGGCAGCTTACAAGTTGGATGCATGTTCAAAGAAACTAGAAGCGAAGTACAAGAAGTTAGAGAGGCGATGAAGAATTCTTTAGCACAGATTCTAACTATAAGAATGTTTTATAAGAAACATGTGCAATGGAACTTATCACTAGGCTTCAGTTCCTAAAAGGAGGTTCCAAGGAGATTCCCAGCCCCCACCTCTGGCTGGATGTGTAACTGGTCACCCTGTACCCCTGGAACTCCATCTTATCGTGTGCTTCCTTGTGTGCCCTGGACCAAGGCTCAGAAATCAGTATCAACCTCGTATGGAGCAGGCGCAGATGAGCGGCTCTTGGCTCCCTGTCTCCTCCCTTGCCCCCCACTCCCCTCGTTACCTGTTCTTCAACTTAAATAATAAATGCCAACATATGACCCTTAAAAAAAAAAGATTGCAGAGCTGTATCCTTATGACAGTTCTAGTGTATAAGTATTATCATAGTCATCATCCCTACTTTACAAATAAAGAAAGACTTTGAGAGTTAAATACCTTGCTTTTGATCATCTCTTTAAGAACTTCAGGCAAGATTTGAACCCAGGTCTCCAGACTCTACATCCATCATTCTATCCACTATGCTATACTATTTCCTAAATATAGTAGCTGCTGAAAGATTCAGCTACCCTCAGTTGCTTCCATCGTAGTGTGGAGGAATGGCTTCCCTGAAGAATAGGGCAGGATAGAGATCCTCTGCTTAAAACAGATCAACAAGGTATTCCTAAGCCCTTCACATCTCACATAGAGCATCTAGGATATAGAGCTGTATTACCAGCTGTCTCTGGAGTTAATGTGAACTACAAGGATTATGAAATTAAATTTTATACAGAGTTAGGGGAAATTAGATAGCAAAGACTAGAAGTGATAGTTTTTATATTTAATATCATTTTTACAACCTCTACTACTATCATCATGATTATTATCATTAAATTTATTAAGTAGAAATACTATTATTAAATTTATTAAGTATGTTTTAATATTAAGTATAAATACTTTTCATTAAATATAAATATGACATATAGTCTCTGCCCTATAGGAACTTAGAAAAAGTAGATGGCCTACTTTGGAAGCAGGAATTAGCTCTATTTTTCCCAGATCTAGAATTATTTGTAATTCTGTTTCATATATTCAGAAGAGTCCAAAGTAGTCACTGCATATCAAGCTCATTCTGGTCTAGATATCAAAGTTTTCTCCCTGAACACACAGTAGCCTCCTAGGAAAGTGAACAGTAGAAGGACTGGTCAGGGAAAGGGATTGTATCTGAATAACTTGGTGTTGAATGAAATGCACCCAGTTTCCTTGAAGCCAGGTACCTTGAAACATCCATACTAACCAAGATAAAGCACTTACAGATGTTCAAGCAGTAGAAGCACTTGATTAGGGGCACATCTAAATGCCTCTGTTATGAAAAGTGATAGAGTCTCATTCAAAAGCAATTATGAGCTATTCTCATTGTTGCTGTGGGGAGGGAGTCTGAGGGGACTTGAATTGTTTTCCTATTTTGAGTTATTGCAATGGAGGGCTGGAGAGGATCCCATGCACTTGGGAATCACAGCTGAGAAGTTTTTCATGTTCAGGCATATAAAAGTAGCCCTATCCTCTCATCTTCAGCAGGACATTTGTTTCCCTTTGAATCTCTTCTGGTGGGAAAGGAAGATGCCTTAGGGACCCAGTGAGAACAAGCCCAGTGAGACCCTAGTACGTAAGTTGTAGAAGAAGTGGGGAGAAACCTGCTTTCATTCCTGAAAAGAACATGCCTGATCTCAGATTTAGCAACAATTCCCTGGCCTTTCTTTAACCCTCTGCTTACTTGGAAATAGTACACTTATGAAGACAATAAAAATTTTTGAGACCAGAAGATTCAGATTCAAGACCTTACTCTCTGACACATACTAGCCCTGTGACCATGGACATTTAAGTCACATAGCCATTCACTGCCCCCCAGATACCTGTATAAGACAATAAATCCTAGCAACAGCCAATCCAAATCATTGGGAAGGGTTTCTACCACACCGGGAGCTTTCTGCACTGATGAGACCAGAAGACTAAAAAACAATAAATAAGTAAAACAAAAAATAAACAAAAAAAAATAACAGATAACATTTATTTACTCTTTACTGTGTTCCAGGCATAGAGCTAAACATTTTACAATTATTATCTCATTTGATTCTCACAATACCCTGGGAGAGAAATCCTATTATCCCCATTTTATAGTTGAGGGAATAAAGGCAAACAGGGGTGAAATGACTTGCCCAAGGTCACACAGCTATTAAGTGCCATGGGTCAGATCTGAACTCAGGTCTTCCTGACACAGGCCCAGTGAGTGCTCTATCCACTGCTCTCCCTAGCTGTAATTGAGACTCTTCTAATTGTCCTACTTAAAAACCTCACTATGGTATGGAGTAACCTTAGATTCTCATAGGTTATACCGGCAGGGTACAAGTTATGACAGACCCGACCAAGTGCAAAGTGGGCAGACTGGAAGCTGGCCACACTAAGTTCAGAGAAGCTAATTATTGGAAGGTTGGCCACGAGGTGATGAGTTCTTTTCTGTCCCAAGAACTTACAGAGGCTATGTACTAAGAGATAAAGAGGGAGTGATCTATGTTGGTGGAGACAAAATGTATTCTGATGAAATCAGGATCGGGAAGAATTGAAATCTTTCTGAGAGTAATGCTGTTGTTCAGTTATTTTCAGTCATATCTGTCTCTTTGTGAGCCCACTTGGGTTTTTCTTGGTTAAAAACACTGAAATGGTTTGTCATTTCCTTCTCCAGCTCATTTTTCAGATGAGGAAAATGAGGCAAAAGGGTTAAATGACTTGGTTAGGGTCACACAGTTAGTATCGGAGGCCAGATTTGAACTCAGGAAGATGAGTCTTCCTGACTCCAGGCCTGACACTCTATCCACTGCACCACCTAACTGCATTGAGAGTAATAAGCTCCCATCGAAACAGGGGGGAAAGGCATGTTGCAATGGATAACTTCAATCGCCCACACAGGTAACAGACAAAATCTTTAGCCCATCAACAAACTGCCTCAATTGAATCCAATGGTCATTTCTGTCCTCACCCTTAATCTCTCCCCCTTGTTTTACTCTATTGATTAACTCCTCCTTGTGGATACTCCTCTTTTGTTTTCTGACACTGCTGTCTCCTAATTCTGCTACCTATATGACTATTGGCTTCTTAATCTCCATCACTCACTAATCATCCATGTCCCACTGCCCAAGCAAGCTGCTAGATGGCACAGTGGATAGAGTTCAGGGCCAGGAGTCAGGAAGACTTGAGTTCAAATCCAGCCCCAGACATCTATTAACAAATCTGTGACCCTGGGCAATTCATTTAACCTCTGTCTGCCTCAGTTTCTTCAATTCTAAAAGTCATCATAACAGAACATCTCTCTTGTGGCTGTCATGAGTATCAAATGAGATGATATCTGTAAAGTGCTTAGTATCTTAGCATTGTGCTTGGCACACAGTAGGCCCTATATAAATGTTTATTCCTTTCTCCTCCCTCAAGCATGGCCAAGAGTATAAATGCGTCAGTTGCCATAGAATATATCAATACATGTACAAATTTCAAATACGGACTTTAACCTTTTGTAAAGATTTTTGTCTATTGGAAGAATACTTCACCACCTCTATAGAATCTTAACTAGTGTTTCATGTGTAGAATCTGAAGCGGGAAAAGAAAAGCAATTCCGTAAGGTCTTCTATTCCTCTCTTGAGAGAATAACCCAAGGCCATTCTCCTTACACTTATTAGAAGATTGTCATGTATCCTATAGATCTTAATTGTTTCTTGCCTTATGTTTTCCACTCTAAGACCAGCTTGATCCTCCTCCCTTTTGCTTAATGGTAACTCCATAATTAAAATGTCCATCTAGGCCCAAATGGCCCTATGGTGCCCAACATTGTAGAAAAGACTCTCAATATCTCCTTATTAGCCAACCTTGAAAAAATCAGAGAATGTTCTACTTTTCTACTCCTTAAACGATTATTGTTCTCAAAGATCTCGAAGTATAGATATGGAAATGGAATTAGAGGTATAAGGTAACACTTTCTTCCCCACCATAATCATCCTGGAACCCCTGAAAAAGAGTGTTTCTAATATGCATTAGAGAAGGGAGTTTTCTTGCACAAAAAAGGAAATCTGGGAAATTATCTGACCTCACTATGTGAAGCCAACACACCTATCTGGATTCAGATATTGAAGTCCATAACATCCTATTCTTTACTCAGCTGGCTATAAGAACAGCATTTCAATCAATCTCCTTTGGACATTTTAAATTTTGTAGTTGGGTTTCTTTTTCCTTTCCATCCCTAGTATGAATGTAGCATTACCATAGTCATAGTCACTGCATTTGATGGAGTTTGCTACCAAATAAAAGAATATATGTAGGTAGGAGACACTGATCAAGTATGAGACTCATTTTGAAACTTCTCTAACCCAAGGCTCCCTCATTCCAGTTTCTAAAGTGAAAGGCCCTCATTTAGGGGTCCAAGTGAAGTTCCTGTCGTCTGGGTCTGACTACCCCACTTTCCTACTCAAAAAATTCTGTTGGGGAAGCTAGGTGGCACAGTGAATAGAGCACTGACCCTGGAGTCAGGAGGACCTGAGTATCAATCCAACCTCAAACACTTGACACACTTGCTAGCTGTGAGACCTTGGGCAAGTCACTTAACCCCAATGGCCTTGCCTTCCCCCCTCCAAAAAAAATTCTCTTACCTATATGATAAAATGCCAACTCCTTAGCTTAGCATTTAAGGCCCTCCATAATCTGGCTCCCACTAAATCTTCCAGCCTTTTAAAAAACTCATTTCCCTTCATAGGATCCTAGAACCACAGCTTGAAGGGACTGGAAAGGCTTTCAAATCAATTAGTCAGTCAACAAGCAATTATCAAACACTATGTCTTCGTCCTGTGCTCAGCGCTGGGGATACAAAGAAAGGCACTATTTCTAAAGTGCCTCCCAATTCTAAATCTGTCTCTGATAATAAATGTGATTGATCTATAACAAGGGGCAAATATAAGGCAGACTGAGTCTGACCAGAAAGATCCCTCCTTCACTTCCATCACCCAAAGGGTATGGAAGAGAGCAAAACAAAGTGAAAATGCCAATTAAAAGAAAAAGAAGAAACTCTACTCAACTCAAGTTCTATTCGTTCAGTGCATGTGGATAAAAGCAGTAGATCCCCTGGATAAACTATCCATCCCACCACATTCCTGAGAAATGGCAATGGAGGGCTTTGTCATTTGACAAATAAGAAATACCCTATGGAAGTCATAATCAAAATCACTTAATTACAGAGATGAAGTTTAATCTCTGGGCCAAAAGTCCATCTGTTTCCCGTTTCTAATCACTCAGCATTCCTTAAATATTCACACAACATAAACTTAGAAGAATCTCAGTCATGCATTACATCTCCAAGACAATAGCTAGTCAAGAAGTGAACTTTAGGAAAGACAAGTAGCAAGACAGGCCAAATGGTGACACTCTACTCAGGGATGGGCTGGAGTAACAGAAGGAGGAACTGACCTTCATACAAAGCTGTCTGCCCGGAGCACATTGGGACAACAAGCAGTGACCCATAAGCACCATTCATTTACAAGGATGATGTATCAACACTGAAGCAACTGATAATACTAAGAGTCGATCTTATGGGGGCTGATGTCGGAGTGATAGAGAACAGGGGTGGGGAACCTGTAGCCTTGAGGCCACATGAGGCCTTCTAGGTCCTTGGCTGGGGCCTTTTGACTGAGTCCAAGTTTTACAGAACAAATCTTTTTATTAAGGGGATTTGTTCCGTGAAGTTTGGATTCAGTTAAAGGGCTGCACTTGAGGACCTAGAGGGTCACATATGACTTTGAGGCCACAGGCTCCCCACCACTGCATCTAAAAGGATAGGGAACTCATCTCACATTATTGCTTACAACTCCCTTAGCTTGCATTTCCTTTTCTATCTTCCCTCAATTAATTTAAACAGCTTAACAAATGATAGTTTGTATGGAATGTAAACTTCTTAAAGTCAGGAACTGTTTTCATCTTTTTGCTTCTATATTTCAACCCTAGCATAGTGTCTTGTACATAGTAGGTGATTAGGGGAAAGAGAATAAGCAAATAAATGACTACTATGTGTCATGTACTGTGCTAAATATTTTATATATGCAACCCCTCTCCCAAAGCCCCATTGGCATGGGATGCTCTCCTTATTGGTAGAGACGACTGCTCTACCCTGTATGTGTGATAAAGGAAGAGCCAGGACTGACTTGGTAAGAGGCAAGAGCTTCAGTTCTCAGTCAGTCCTTTTTAAGACTCTCACTTTGAGTCTCACTTAGTGACTCTCCAGGGATAATCCTTTTTCCAGACTTTCCAAGTGAGTGTTTCCTCTGAGGCCCACTTTGGGTTCTTCAGGGTCAGTCCTGAAAGGGATTGGCTGAGAACTGAAACCTTATCAACTCAGCTCTATCCCTACCCCATGCCCCATGACAGGGGTCATGATAGGCCCCTTTTGGGGTTCTTCTAGGATAGTCCCCTTTGGGAATAGTCAAGCTTCAAGTCTTCTTGGAGGGTTGAGTCACTTGGGGCACTCTTGCCTTCCAACTTCAGGAGAGAAGATGGAAGAAGTTGGTCCCATTTCAGGTTGCTGAAGGAAAAGACTCTGGGAAGATGAGAGAGGAGCTGACAGTCTCCACTATGTCACTATCCTGTGCTAAAGACTGCAGGGAGTTTTTTCCCTTGAGTGAGACCAAGAGTACTCTCTCTTGGCTGAGCTGACTTATGTTGCTTCCAATGGGAGAGCTCCTTTGTTCTGTATTGTCTGGTATATATTTTCCTATGCATACCTTCTCTGATTTTTGTTTTGCCACTGATTTGGATAAATGGGTTGCTTTACTATTCTCTTTGTGTGTTCATTGTGGAATTGGCATTAGGTGTGGAAGGAGTCAAGCCAAGTGACTTGCCCCCAGGGTCAAACAGCTAGTAATTGTTTGAGACAAAATCTTTCTGACTCCATAACTGGTACTCTATTCACTGTGCCACCTGGCATTCACAAACATTAATAAATGTTTCTTGAATTGACTGTATTAAGTAACCTCTACATCCTAGGCATTGGGGATACAAAGATGAAATAAGATATAGGTTCTGCTCTCAAGGAATTTATAATATAGTAGAGGACACAAATGATGAATAAAATAATTATAACACAAGATAGTGTAAATATGAGAGTTAGCTTGGCATAATGACTAGCAATCTGACTTTGGAATTTGGAATACCAAGATTCAAGTCTCATTTTCATCACAAACTAGCTTTGTGACCTTGGACAAATCACTTAACTTCTCAGGGTCCCTGTCAATTCTCTAAGACCTTAAACTTAGTAGGTACAGATGAACATAGATTGAAAGCATTTTTTTCACTGAGACCTCCTCATTTTTAGAATGCAGTTTGGACTTATTCAAATCGCCCAAGACTATTAGCAATCTATATAACTAATTACCAGTACTCCCTGAGTGAGGGCTGATTATTTAGTAGTTCCTAAGGCATCCATGGGCAGCTTAGGTGGAGCAGTGGATACAGTGCCTGGCCTGAAGTCAGGAAGACTCATCTTTCTGAGTTCAAATCAGCCCTCAGACACATACTAGCTTTGTGACCCTGGGCAAGTCATTTATCCCTGTTTGCCTAGGTTCCTTATCTGTAAAATGAGCTGGAGAAGAAAATAACAAACTATTCCTATTCCTTCACCAAGAAAACCCCAAATGGGGTCTTTCCTGAAGAGCTGAAAAATGACTGAACAACAACAAAAAAGGCAATCATGGCCTCAGGCTTCTAGGATTCTCTTAAACCACTACAGGAGTTAGGAAAAGAAGACTCTCCCCCATAAAGATGAAAGGAAATAATAGGTGATTTGATAGTCACAAAGACAGCATTTGCAAAAATGAATCTTTAAGAATTTAAAATTTTCTTTTTAATCTTTTCTTAATGTTTCAAGGTTTAACTTTGGCAGAAATGATGAAAGGGTGTGACACACAATAAGACACTGAAAATCAAAATAGTGCAGTAGGAAAAAAAATGGACCCTGAATCAGGACAATATGATACCATACCCTCCTATATTAGTCTGACCCTAATTAATAACTAAGTGATCTTGTTTGTACAAGTAGTAAAACCTTCCAGGGCCTGAGTTCCTTCATCTATAAGATTGGGAAGTTGGGAGAAAAGTCAATTCAGCGATTCAATAAGCAGTCATCAAACACCTACTGTTGTGGTAGGCACAGGCGTGACAAAGGCCATAATAAAGAGAGTACAGGTCTCTTTCAGTTCTAACGTTTTATACCATTTTAGGACCATAGCATTTTCCTATCTTATTTGGGGAGGAGACATTATAGAGAAGGGGACTGGAAGGAGAAAATCAGTCAAAAAAGGATGGAAAGCAGGGAAGAGATGGGAGGGGAACTTAAAAAAAAATTCTTAACATTCATTCTTAAAACTTCTAGTTCCAAATTCTCTTTCTCCCTCCCACCCCTCCCCCATTCATTGAGAAAGTAGACAATATGATACACATTATCTATGTCAAATCATGCAAAACATATTTGCATATTAGCCATGTTGCAAAAAAAGGACAAGAAATAAAGTGAACAAATATGCTTCAATCTGCAACTCAAAGTTGATTTGTTCTCTCTCTGGAGGTGGATAGCATTTTTCATCATGTTGTTCAATTGTGTCTAACTCTTTATGACCCCTTTGGGGTTTTCTTGGAAAAGATACTGAAGTAGTTTACTATTTCTTTCTCCAGCTTATTTTACCAATTAGGAAACTGAGGCAAATAGGGTTAAGAGACTTGACCAGGGTCACACAGCCAGGGAAGTATCTGAGGCTGGATTTGAATTTAGGGCTTCCTGATTCCATGCCTGGAGCTCTACCCACTATACCACCTAGCTTCCCTTTTCATCATAGGTCCTTTGGAATTGTCATGGATCATTGTATTAACCAGAGTAGCCAAATCTTTCACAGTTGATCATCATTACAATATTGATGTTACTGTGTACAATATTGTCCTGGTTCTACTCACTTCATTTTACATCAGCTCTTATAAATCTACCTAGGTTTTCCTGAAACATTCCCCCTCATCATTTCTTACAATGCGATAATACTTTATCACAGGCATATACTACAACTTGTTCATCCATTCCTCAACTGAAGGTCATGGAGGAGAACTTTTCTCACAGACTTTCTTTCAATTCCATTTTTCATTGCTGCCAGTGGTGAGCCTGCTTGCTCCTTCCTGGTGCTTCTATTACTCCCAACATTATCTCCCTCAATCCTTTCTCCCAGATACCCCAACACAGGAATAACAACATAATATGATAGAAAAAAACAATAGGTAAGACATCAAAAGACCTGAGTTCGGGTCCTGGCTAGATCATCCACTGGCTATCTGGTCTTGAGCAAATTGTCTGATCTTTCTGTATCTTAGTTTTGTCATCAGGAACATGAAATGATTGGACTAGATTCATTTCAAATGTACATTAAGTGCTTCTAATGTGTAAGACGCTATATGCTAGATGGGGGGATGGAGACTGGACCTGTGATTTCACTAGTATAGGGAACTTCTAGATGAGGAAAGTCCCTCTACTAATGTAGGTCAGCACCTTTTCTGAAACTTAAAATCTTAGAGAGCTGCCTAGAGCTCTGAGATGTAAAATTACTTTCCCAGGATCACACAGCCAGTGTGTTTCAGAGGCAGGGCTTAAACCTAGATCTTTCTGGATTCATAGTCAGTTCTCTATCAATTAACCTTGCTGTATATTCTGTATACAAGATGATAAATCAGTATGTATGTATATACATATATGTTTATGTATGTATGCATGTGTGAACACACTGGGGATAAAAATGAAAATGTCATAGTACTAGCCTTCAAGGAATCTGTAATATAATATAATCATAGATTTATCATTTATAGATTACAGAAGGGACTTCACAGATCATCTGGTCCAACCTCTTCATTTTAAAGATAAAAAAAGGCACAGATAAATTAGCTAGCTTACTCAAGGTCACACAGATAGTAAATAGAGAAGCAAGGATTTGAGCAGTTCTTAGACTTCAAATCCAATGATCATTCTCCTGCATTTTATTCCATCTAGCTGCAAATTTATAATCCTCTCTATATAAATGAGAATTTGATACCAAATAGAATGTAACTGGAGCAAAGGAGAGGTCCGGACAAAGTAGCACTAGAAAAACCTCTAAGATCCCTTCTAGCTAGAAATGTTCCAGGATTCTTTGCTTCTGTGAAAGGGAGCTATTGCCTCTTTGGCTGCTGATCTCAGTGACACACCCATCAGGGAGGGAAACAGCTGAGAATCTGCTCCTGTCATGTAGAAGGCTTAAAACTAATTAACACAGAGCTCAGGATCTGAGTTTTTGAGTGCTAAGAAGATTTCCAGGCAATCCAGCTTTCTCAGAACACGAATCATGCATTTGCCTTGGCTGCCTTTCTTCCCCTGGTAAGCTAATGAAAGGATTAACGGCAGGAGACTTTGTTTCTCATAATTGGAAAGGCAAAGGAAGGGCAAACAAGAGGACTGGATCAATACTGCACCATTTTCATGTACAAAAACTCTTAGAGTCATGGGATTTAGAGGTAAGAGGGATACTAGAGACCACTGAGTCTAACTCTGCTATTTTACAGATGAAGAAACTGAGACTCAGAGAAGTGATATGAATTCCTCAAGGTCATATAGCAATTCAGTGGCAGTCAGAATTACAACCTGCCTCTACTAATTCCCAGTCCAATGAACTACTTTTCTACATAGGAAAAGGGATGGAGAATTTTTCATACAATGAAGGTCAAGGAAAACAACCTTCTAAAGGATGTCTTTTCTACCTCTATGCAGATGGATGCTTAAATATCTACCTACAGCTGTGATTTCTCTTCAAAGTTGTAGCCTCATATCCTCAACTGAATGTACTATTCCTGCATTTAGGATAACTTCACCTGTATGTACTATTGCCTCAAAGTCAATATGTCCAAACTGAGCTTATCTTCCTTCCCAAATTGGTTTTTTTTTTCACTTTACTATTTCTGTTTATGGTAGTGCCATTCATACAGTTTAACACTGTAGTTATTTTAATTTTCTCTCTCCCTTCCTTTCTACTCAGGTCCATTCATAAAGTTCTCTATCTCATGTCTTCATAAAATGTCTGGCATCTGCCATCCCCATGTCTATTTCTCCTGCTACAACCCTAGAACAAGTCCATTTTACCTCAACCAATATTTCAATAGCTTCCTAATGGTTCTTACTGGTTCCATCCTTTCCTTTTTCCAATCTATCCTTTATATAGCTAGCAGGATAATCTTTATTATGTGTAGATGTAGTCATAGAAACATGAATCTCAGAGTTAAAAGGACCTCAGAGGCCACCTTGTCCGAGCTGCCTCTGTCCATAAATCATTCGTACAATCTCTAATAATAGGGAACTTACTAGCTCCCAAGTAGCTCATTCCACACTGGAATACTTCTGTTTTTTGAAAATATGGTCTTTACATTCATAAAATGGCCTTATGATTAAAGTTATTCTCTCCTGGAAGTTGCTATTTACACCAGCCACTGAAAAGGAAATGTTCCATCTCATCTCAACTCTGCCCTGTCCTCCTTATGTCTACCTGCCAACCAGGGCAGGCTTTAGTCTCCTTTTCGCAGAGATCCTCTTCTCTGATGAAGAAACTTTCCCTGATACCAGTCAGTTCTACCTTATGAACCCACATGTTGGGAGCAATATCTCTCTAAAGTTGGTTAAAGTTAGACCAAATTTTTAAATTTTAAATTTTAGGCCCTAAAGTTAGACTAGTTTTTCCTTAAAAAGTATTGAAAACATACTTTAAACTTAATCAACTCAGCTCAGAGGCCAGGAAACTCTAGTTGAATCAACCCATGGTGTTCTTTTTTTAAAAAAATGTTTGATTTTAAAACTTTTAATTCCAGATTCTTCCCTTCTTCCCTCATCACCCACCCTTACTGTGAAGATAAGCAATTCAGTATAGGTTGTACATGTGTAGTTAAGCAAAACATTTCCACAGTGGATATATTGTGAAAGACTGACTATATTTCCTTCCATCCTATCCTGCCCCCACACTTGTTCTATTTTCTACTTGACCCTGTCCCTTTTCAAAAGTGTGTGTTTCTAACTACCCTCCCCATTAATCTGCTCTCCCTTCTATCATCCCCATTATAATCCCCTTGCCCCCTACATTCCTGTAGGGTAAGATACCCAATTTAGTGGGTATGTTATTCTCTCCTTAAGCCAAATTCAAAGCCATTCCCTTTTGCCTTCCTGTTGTAATAGTTTTCCCTTGCCTCTTTTGTATGAGACAATTTACCCTATTTTGTTTCTCCCTATCTCCTCTCATTATATTCCTCTCTCATCTCTTAATTTAATTTTTAAAATATTATCCCTTCCTATTCAATTGATCCTGTGCCCTCTGTCTATGTATACCTGTACACATATATACACACACTCACATATGTATTCATATGCACATATACCCTTCTATCTAGGCCTAAATATGTATGTATACATATACATGTATATATTTATATTCCCTTCAACTATCCTCACACTGATAAAAGTTTCATTAAGTTAAAATTGTCATTTTTTCCATATAGGCATGTAAATAGTTCAACTTTGATAAATTCCTTATGATTTCTTTTCCTTGTTTACCTTCTCATGCTTTTGTTGCTTCTTGTATTTGAGTGTCAAATTTTCTATTCAACTCTGTTTTTTTCTTCAGGAATGCTTGAGAGTCCTCCACTTTGTTGAATGACCATATTTTCCCCTGAAACATTACATTCAGTTTTGCTGTGTAGGTGATTCTTGGTTTTCATCCTAGCTCCTTTGACCTCTGGAATATCATATTCCAAGCCCTGAGATTCCTTAATGTAGAAGCTGCTAGATCTTGTGTCATCCTGTTTGGTTTCCACGATATTCAAATTGTTTCTTCTTGGCTGTTTGTAATATTTTCTCTTTGATCTGGGAACTCTGGAAACTGGACATAATATTCATAGGAGTTTTCTTTTGGGGATCTTTTTCAAGAGGTGATAGGTGAATTCTTTCAATTTCTATTTTGTCCTCTGGTTCTAAAATATCAGGGCAATCTTCCTTGAGAATTTCTTGAAGGATGATTTCTAGGTTCTTTTTCTTGATCATGGCTTTCAGGTAGTCCAACAATTTTTAAATGACCTCTCCTGGATCTATTTTCGAGGTCAATGGTTTTTCCAATGAGATATTTCACATTGCCTTCTATTTTTTCCATTTGTTTGGATCTGTTTAAGAGTATCTTGATTTCTCATAAAGTCATTAGCTTCCATTTGCTCTGATCTGATTCTGAAGGAATTATTCTCTTCAGTGAGCTTTGAAATTCTTTTTCCATCTGGCAAATTTGGCTTTTTAAGGCATTCTTCTCCTCATTGGCTTTTTGGCCTTCTTTTAACATTTGAGTTAATCTATTTTTTAAGGTATTATTTTCTTCAGTCAGGTTGTTGATTCTCTTTTCATGATTTTCTTGCATCATTCTCATTTCTCTTCCCAATTTTTCCTCCGCTTCTCTCACTTAATTTTCAAAATCCTTCTTGAGCTCCTCCATGGCCTTTAACCAATTCATATTTTTCTTGGAAGCTTTTTGCAGGGGTTCTGACTTCATTGTCTTCCTGCAGTTCCATGCTTTGATCATTTTTGCCCCCAAAGAAGCAGTCTAAGGTTTGATTGTTGTGCTTGCTTTGCTTCCTTTGCTTGCTCATGTTGCC
>CM053582.1:417438304-417462640 GCA_028627135.1 Pseudochirops cupreus
TCAGACGAGGCCTTGGCGGCTTTTTCAGCTAAGGCCTTGATGGGGTGTGTCTGCGAGTCCTTGGTAAGCTTGTGGTCTGAGGCCTTGATGGCCTTGTGAGCTGAGGCCTTGGCGGCCTTGTCAGCCGCAGGCACTGCGTACTTGTGAGCCGAGGGCTTTGTAGACTTGTGAGCCGAGGCCTTGTTGGCCTTGTCAGCTGAGGCCTTGATGGGGTGTGCCTTCAAGTCTTTGGTAAGGTGTTCAGGTGAAGCCTTGACGGCTGTGTCAGGCGAGGGCTTGGCGGCCTTGGAGGCCTTGTCAGCCAAGGCCTTGTCAGCCAAGGTCTTGGTGGCCTGGTCAGCTGTACCCTTGATGGGGTGTGTCTGCGAATCCTTGGTAAACTGGTCAGGTGAAGCTTTGCTGGGGTATGCCTTTGAGTCCGTGGTCGGTTGGTCAGGTGAAGCCTTGATGGGGTAAGCCTTTGAGTCCTTTGTAAGCTGGTCAGGTGAGGCCTGGACAGCCTTGTCAGCCGAGGCATTGGAGGCCTTGTGAGGCAAGGCCATGGCAGCCTTATGAGCTGAGGCCTTGGTGACCTTGTCAGCTGAACCCTTCGAGGTCTTGTGAGCCGCAGGCATTGCGTACTTGTGAGCCGAGGCCTCGGCAGCCTTGTGAGCAGAGGCATTGTTGGTCTTGTCAGCTGAGGCCTTGATGGGTTGTGCCTTCAAATCTTTGGTAAGGTGTTCAGGTGAAGCCTTGACGGCCGTGTCAGGCAAGGTCTTGGCGGCCTTGTCGGCCGAGGCCTCAGAGGCCTTGTCAGACGAGACCTTGGTGGCCGAGGCCTTGGCGGCCTTGGAGGCCTTGTTAGCCAAGGCCTTGTTGGCCTTGTCAGCTGAGGCCTTGATAGGGTGTGCCTTCAGGTCCTTGGTAAGGTGGTCAGATGAAGCTTTGATGGAGTATGCCTTTGAGTCCATGATAAGCCTGTCAGGAGAAGCCTTTACGGCTGTGTCACGCTAGGGCTTGGCGGCCTTGTCAGCCGATGTCTTGGCAGCATTGTAAGCTAAGGCGTTGATGGGGTGTGCCTTTGAGTGCTTTTTAAGCAGGTCATCAGAGGCCTTGAAGTCCTTGTCATCCGAGGACTTGGCGGCCTTGTGAGCCGAGTCCAATGGGGCCCTTTTGAGCCACGGCTTTGGCGGCCTTGTCTGACGAGGCCTTGGCGGCTGTTTCAGCTAAGGCCTTGATGGGGTGCGCCTGCAAGTCCTTGGTAAGTTGGTCAGGAGAAGCCTTGCTGGTGTGTTCCTTTGAGTCCTTGGTAGGTTGGTCAGGTGAAGCCTTGATGGGGTACGCCTTTGAGGCCTTTGTAAGCTGGTCAGGTGAGGCCTCGACAGCCTTGTCAGCCAAGGCATTGGAGGCCTTTTTAGGCAAGGCCATGGCAACCTTATGAGCTGAGGCCTTGGTGGCCTTGTCAGCCGAGGCCTTGGAGGTCTTGTGAGTCGAGGCATTGGTGGCCTTGTCAGGCGAGGCCTTGGCGGCCTTGTGAGCCGAGGCCTTGGCGGCTTTGTGAGCCGAGGCCTTGGCTGCCTTGTGAGCTGATGCCTTGGTGGCCTTGTCAGCCGAGGCCTTGGAGGTCTTGTGAGTCGAGGCCATGGTGGCCTTGGCGGCCTTGTCAGCTGATTCCTTGGCGGCCTTGTCAGGCAATGCCTTGGCAGCATTATAAGCTAAGGTGTTGTTGATGGGGTGTGCCTTTGAGTGCTTGTTAAGCTGGTCATCAGAGTCGTTGAAGGCCTTGTCAGTCGATGCCTTGTCAGCATTGTAAGCTAAGGCGTTAATGGGGTGTGCATTTGAGTGCTTGTTAAGCTGGTCATGATAGGCTTTGAAGGCCTTGTCAGCCGAGGACTTGGCTGCCTTGTGAGCCAAGTCCATGGCGGCCTTGTCAGACAAGGACTTGGCAGCCTTGTGAGCCGAGGCCTTGGCAGCTTTGTGAGCCGAGGCCTTGGCTGCCTTGTCAGCAGAGGCCTTTGCGGCCTTATCAGCAAAGGCCTTGGCCGCCTGGTCAGCAGAGGCCTTGGCAGCCTGCTCTGCTGAGGCCTTAATGGCCTGGTCAACTGAGGCCTTGACACGGTGTGCCTCCGAGGCCTTGGTAAGATCGTCAGGTGAGGCCTTGGTAGTTGGATGGAATGACAATTTCTCAAAGCATTTGGAAAAGATTTTGGTGAAAAGGTAGAATACCGATTTCTTGGAGTGTTTTGGCAAGGCCTTGGTGGATGAGTGGGGTGAAGCTTCCGTTGGGTGACGGGTAGAGTCTGGAGTACTCAACGAAAGTGAGACAACAGTGGATGTAAGTGACTGATAAGAGAGTGAGACCTTGGAGGCCTTGGCAGCCTTGGCAGCTGAGGGCTTCATGGGCTGTGCCTTCGAGTCCTTGGTAAGCTGGTCAGGTGAAGGCTTGATGAGGTGTGCCTTTGAGTCCTCGGTAAGCTGGTCAGCCAAGGCCTTGACTGCCTTATGAGCCAAGGCCTGAGAGGCTTTGTCAGGCGAGGCCTTGGCGGCCTTGTGAGCCGAGGCCTCGCCGGCCTTGTCAGCTGAGGCCTTGATGGGGTGTGCCTTTGAGTCCTTGCTAAGCTGGTCAGGTGAAGCCTTGATGGGCTGTGCCTTTGAATCCTTGGTAAGCTGGTCAGCCAAGACATTGACGGCCTTGTCAGCCGAGGCCTTGGAGGCTTTTACAACCGAGGCCTCGGCATCCTTGTGAGTCGAGGCCTCGGCGGTCTTGGCGGCCTTGTGAGCCGAGGCCTTGGCAGCCTTTTGATCCGTGGCCTTGGCGGCTTGGCTTTGTGATCCTAGGGCTTTGCGGCCTTGTCAGCAGAGGCCTTAGTGGCCTTGTCAGCCGAGGCCTCGGCGGCCTTGTGAGCCGAGGCCTTGGCGGCCTTGTGATGTGAGGGCTTTGCGGCCTTGTCAGCAGAGGCCTTAGCGGTCTTGTCAGCCGAGGCCTTGATAGGGTGTGCCTTTGAGTCCTTGGTAAGCTGGTCAGGTGAAGCCTTGATGGGGTATGCCTTTGAGTCCTTGGTAAGCTGGTCAGCCTAGGCATTGACGGCCTTGTCAGCCGAGGCCTTGGAGGCCTTTCCAACTGAGGCCTCGGCAGCCTTGTGAGTCGAGGCCTCGGCGGTCTTGGCGGCCTTGTGAGCCGAGGCCATGGCGGCCTTGTCAGCCGATGCCTTGGCTTCCTTGTCAGCTAAGGTGTAGATGGGGTGTGCCTTTGAGTCCTTGGTAAGCTGGTGGTCTAAGGCCTTGATGGCCTTGTGAGCCAAGGCCTTGGCGGCCTTGGAGGCTCTGTCAGCCGAGGCCTTGTCAGCCAAGGCCTTGGCAGCCTGGTCAGCTGTGTCCTTGATGGGATGTGCCTACGAGTCCTTGGTAAGTTGGTCAGGTGAAGCCTTGCTGGGGTTTGCCTTTGAGTCCTTGGTAGGTTGGTCAGGTGAAGCCTTCATGGGGTAAGCCTTTGAGGCCTTTGTAAGCTGGTCAGGTGAGGCCTCAACAGCCTTGTCAGCCAAGGCATTGGAGGCCTTGTGAAGCAAGGCCATGGCAGCCTTGTGAGCTGAGGCCTTGGTGGCCTTGTCAGCCGAGGCCTTGGAGGTCTTGTGAGTCAAGGCCATGGACAGCCTTGTCAGCCAAGGCATTGGAGCCCTTGTGAGGCAAGGCCATGGCAGCCTTGTGAGCTGAGGCCTTGGTGGCCTTTTCAGCTAAGTTGTTGATGGGGTGTGCCTTTGAGTGCTTGGTAAGCTGGTTATCAGAGGCCTTGAAGGCCTTGTCAGGCAAGGACTTGGCGGCTTTGTGAGCCGAGTCCATGGCGGCCTTGTGAGCTAAGGCATTGGCGGCCTTGTGAGCTGAGGCTTTGGCCGCCTTGGCGTCCTTGTCAGATGAGGCTTTGGCAGCTTTTTCAGCTAAGGCCTTGATGATGTGTGCCTGCAAGTCCTTGGTAAGCTGGTCACATGAGGCCTTGGTGGCCTTGTGAGCCGAGGCCTTGGCGGGCTTGGAGGCCTTGTGAGCTGATGCCTTGCCAGTCTTGTCAGCTGAGGCCTTGATTTGTTATGCCTTTGAGTCCTTGGTAAGCTGATCAGGTGAAGCCTTGATGAGCAGTGCCTTTGAATCCTTGGTAAGCTGGTTGTCTGAGGCCTTGATGGCCTTGTGAGCCGAGGCCTTGGCGGCCTTGGAGGCCTTGTGAGCCGAGGCCTTGGTGGCCTTGTTAGCCGCGGGTATTGCATACTTGTGAGCCGAGGCCCTGGGAGCCTTGTCAGCCGAGGCCTTGTCAGCTGAGGCCTTGATGGGGTGTGCCTTCGAATCCTTGGTAAGGTGGTCAGGTGAAGCCTTGACTGCTGTGTCAGGTGAGGGCTTGGCGGCCTTGGCTGCCGAGGCCTCAGAGGCCTTGTCAGATGAGGCCTTGGCGGCCCAGGCCTTTTTGGCCTTGTCAGCTGAGGCCTTGATGGGGTGTGCCTTCGGGTCCTTGGTAAGGTGGTCAGGTGAAGCTTTGATGGAGCATGCCTTTGAGTCCATGATAAGCTGGTCGGGTGAAGCCTTGATGGCTGTGTCATGCAACGGCTTGGAGCCCTTGTCATCCGAGGCCTCAGAGGCCTTGTCAGCCGAGACCTTGTCAACCAAGGCCTTGGTGGCCTTCGAGGGCTTGTCAGCCGAGGCCTTGTCAACCAAGGCCTTGGTGGCCTTGTGAGCCGAGGCCTTGTCAGCCAGGGCTTTAGGGGCCTTAGAGGCCTTATCAGCTGAGGCCTTGTCAGCCAAGGCCTTGGCGGCATGGTCAGCTGTGGCCTTGATGGGGTACGCCTTTGAGTGCTTGGTAAGCTGGTCATCAGAGGCCTTAGCGGCCTTGTGAGCTTAGGCCTTGGTGGCCTTGTGAGCCGAGGCTTTGGCGGCCTTGTCAGACGAGGCCTTGGTGGCCTTTTCAGCTAAGGCCTTGATGTGGTGTGCCTTCAAGTCCTTGGTAAACTGGTTAGGTGAAGCATTGATGGGGTGTGCCTTAGAGTCCTTGGTAAACTGGTCAGATGAAGCCTTCATGGGCTGAGCCTTTGAATCCTTGGTGAGTTGGTGATCCGCAGCCTTGACAGGCTTGTCAGCCAAGACCTTGGTGGCCTTGGTAGCCGAGAACTGGGAGGCCTTCTCAGCCAAGGCCTTGTTGGCTTGGTTAGCCAAGGCCTTGATGGGGTGTGCCTGCAAGTCCTTCGTAAGCTGGTTGTTTGAGGCCTTGATGGCCTTGTGAGCCAAGGCCTTGGCAGCCTTGGAGGCCTTGTGAGCCAAGGCCTTGACGGGGTGTGCCTGCGAGTCCTTCATAAGCTGGTTGTCTGAGGCCTTGATGGCCTTGTGAGCCAAGGCCTTGGCAGCCTTGTCAGCCGAGGCCTTGTTGGCCTTGTCAGCTGAGGCCTTGATGGGGTGTGCCTTCGAGTCCTTGGTAAGGTGTTCAGGTGAAGCCTTGATGGAGTGTGCCTTCCAGTCCATGGTAAGCTGGTCAGGTGAAGCCTTGATGGCTGTGTCAGGTGAGGGCTGGGCAGCCTTTTCAGCCGAGGCCTCGGAGGCCTTGGCGGCCTTCGAGGCCTTGTCAACCGAGGCCTTGTTGGCCTTGTCAGCTGAGGCCTTGATGGGGTATGCTTTCGAGTCCTTGGTAAGGTGGTCAGGTGAAGCTTTGATGGAGTGTGCCTTTGAGTGCATGATAAGCCGGTCAGGTGAAGCTTGGTGAGGACTGTAAATATGTATAGAAATATTCTACTATGCAGTTGGAGTTCTGCCTGTCCCGAGTGGGACCCTGACAGGTGGTCAGGTGTTGGTGCTTCCCTGCATCGGTGATGATCATCGACATGTATGTATATATAAAAATCATAGTTACTCTTACTTTACTATTCTTAAGCCTCTACTCTGTTGTCTCTGGCTTCCTTCCCACTTGCCTATATTCTAAATAAACTACATTGGATCTTTTCAAGTGTCGAGTGTTCCATTCATGCAAATCCTGAACCTCCTTAATCAGCCACAAGGTCAACCCATCTACATATACCTTTGATTCTATCTTCTTTCATCTTCCCCAACAGATTATTCCTTCAATCATCCCATCTCTGTCTCTCTACTCTTCAATTTCTCCCTATCTAGTTCTGCTAGCTACAACTATACCCAAGTCTTTCAAACCTTTGAAAGAAACAAAAAATTCACCAGGTTCTTTGTAGCTATTCCAGAACCAGTCCTCCCATGGTGAACCAGACCTATGGACAGAAGTGGGGCACTGACTCTATTTTTCTTCTCATCATGAAGGTCTCCAATCTTCAGGCTGTAGACTTCACCAAGAGACACTACTATCTCCAGAGTATTTTGAAACACATAGTCCATGATTCAGGCTAGATTCTTTTTGCAAAAGTAGTTTTTTGCGGGGAGCCCTTCTTGTTTGATAGGAAGACTTAAGTTCACTGCTGCTAACGGCAACATCCTGCACTGTAATGGGAATCTGGAGCATTCATAGATCCCATCAGCTGATGTCTCCTAATGTCTAGGGAACCTGCTATTGGGAAAACAATGATCACCTATCAAGAAAGTAGAAAGTACTTTGAAGAGGCTGAAGAGCATTCATGGACATTATGTAACTGATTCTGATTGGTAAACTTCAGGAAGAGGCTATGCAGATATTTTAAAACTCTTGGTCAGTTTTTACCATTTCTTGCCTGTCTTCACTTCATTTGGTGAGTCTTTTGCTCATGGCAACTGCTAAGAGACCATTCTTCAAGGAGAAGGTCTTCTCAATGAAAGAAGAGCCTCATGACCTAATGAGTTCAAAAGGTAATCAGAGGGGCAGGTCCTGGAGTCAGGAGGACCTGAGTCCAAATCTGGGCTCAGACATTTAACACTTACTAGCTGTGTGACCTTGGGCAAGTCACTTAACCCCAATTGTCCTGCCTTCCCTGCTCCAAAAAGACAAAAAAAAAAAGGTAATCAGGAGGGTTCTTTGGAAACCTGGCATTCCAGAGTCAAGGAGCCACAGAAGTGTACCACTGATGCCCCAAGGAGCAACCTTTGGAAGGGACTTTTAAGATCCCAGCAGAAAACCCCAAAAAGGGGCCACAAAGAGTCAGGTGACTGAAAACAAATTAAAAAAACGAAGACAAAGAACAAGGGAGGGGACAGGACTGATAGTATTAGAAAAAAGATACCCCACCCTTCAAGATCACCTTTCTGAGTAGATGTTTCAACCTGTCTTTGGGAGAGGCCATCAGAGAATTTATGCTACATATCCATATTGGTCAATCTATGTTGTTTTCTTCCTTTATTTTTTTAAGAGGACCGAGGACATCACAGGGTGATGTCTTGACTTACATGTGAATTGGAGTTAAGTGAGGAAGAGTTGCACCAAGTCTTCAGCCTCATTCTTTCTTCCAGAGTTATCAAAGTTCAGTGGTAGGACAAAAGTCAAGATGACTGGCAATGGGAAGGATGCAATACATGACCTTGGTGTCTTCAACATCAGACAACCAAGCTCTAAGGACTCCACAGACCCTGCTTAAGCCATCTTCACAGATATTGGAACAAATTATTCTCACTTATCCATTCTTCCAGGGAAGTCTGCACATCGTTGAAGTAGACATCCCTAACTAACTCACCAATAGGTTTCAGATGTGTTGGTTACTCTCAACCTTGTATAGCCCATCTGCTGAGACAGTTTGACCAGGATATAGTCACTGTGCATGCCTCTTGGAACCACAGTGAGAGCTGGATGGACACCAGAGGGGGATGAACCCTGAAAAGGTCTTGGCAAGCACTCACACAAGTCATACTAGTCCTCCCTGATCATCCTATGCAACCCAATCTATACTGTGGTAAGAAAGCTCATGGTCAAATGTACCATTGTATACAATCTAGAGGAAAGGTCTGGAAACCAGGAAAAGCATACTCATATGTTCAGAAATTAGGCCATAGTAATACACCACAAACTATGCCAAAATAAGTCCTCTTCTCTTCTGTTAGCTAATGACCTCCTATGAGTTTAATCACTATCTCTATGCATATGACTCTCATATTTACATTTCCAGCTCCAGTTTCTCTACTGAGCTCTAGTACCACATCCCCAACTGCTTATTTGACATTTAGATTTATATATCTCAAAGTCGTCTCAAAATCAGCATGTTCAAAATATAATTCATTACATTTTCCTCTAAACTTACCTGTTTTCTGAAATCTATTTTTGTTGAGGGCACCATGACTCTTCCAGTCTCCCAACTTTGCAACCTCAGAGTTACCCTTGACTCTTTACTCTCCCTAACCCCACATAGCTAATCAGTTGTTAAGGCCTGTCATTTCTATCTTAACAAGATCTCACATTTCACTCCTACTCCCTGCTTAAAAAGCCACCACCTTAATTCAGTCTTTCTTCACCTGCACAATTGTAATAACTTCTTAACTGGTCTTTCCCACCTCAAATATCTCTCCATTCTAATCATTCCTCTACATAGAGAACATAAACATATGTTTATGTCCACCAGGATGGCTCCTAGGCTTAGAATCTCAAACTTAGAATGTCCGAAGTACAACTTATAATCATTCACAAAAAAAAAGTTATCTCCAAACTTCCTCATTTCTTTTGATAGCACCACCTCCTTTTAGTTACCCAGGTTTACAACTTTGGAGGCATCCAATGAGAGAACATAAGTATTATTTTCAAGATGATTCTTCCTAAGTACAGACCTGATTGTGTCACTCCCCTGTTCAATGAATCAGTGGTTCCCTACTGCCTCCAGGAAAAAATATAAACTTCTCTGTAATTTAAAGCCCTTCAGAATCTAGCTCCAACCAATCTTTCCAACCATATTATACATTACTCCCCTTCATTTCTTTGATGGTCCACCTAAACTGAACTTCTTGCTCTTTCTTATACATAACAATTCACCTAAGATTCTTCCACTCCCCAAGGTTCCCCTGTCTGAACAGCATCCCAGTCTCCATACTCATCTATACCTCCTTTCAAAATTCATTAGCCTACACCCCTCAAATTCAAAAGGATCTGATAAACTAACCTTTTCTAAGAAGTAAATTACTAAAAATAACTTAATGTTTTCTCTTTCCAGATACATTTGTAGTTTTAATACTTTCTCCTGAAGACCTGGATGAGTTAACCCCAAAGAATAAATCATTAAAAGAAAAAACTCACAAGCTATAAGTTGGGCTTTTCAGAGAGATCTATCTGAGAGCCAGAGGCTTCTTCCTTACCCTCTAAATCTTATATACTGAATTCCTTTTCTATATCCACCTAAGAGGATCTTGCTTGACAAACTTGCTCATGTCACTATTGTTAACAATATAACTGGACCCATTACTATATCTTGCCCTGAGATTTGAAGAAAGAAAGTTGGATGAAAGCAGATTTGGGGGGTTGGGTTAAGGAAGATTTTTCTAACAATGAAAACAATCTGAAAAGACAAGGTGCTGCCTAAGGAGGCTGATACTAGAGATGTTAAGCAGAGGTTACACATCAAGTTGTCAGGAATGTTATAGCTGGGATAATGTACTTGGCAGTGGATTAGACAAGAATGTCTTTGGGCATCCTTATAAAACCAAGATTTTATGTTCCTAAATATGGGTATCTCCCAAGGCTCTGACCTGGTTTGCCCTCTTATCCTGATCTGTACTCTTTCCCTTGATGACACCAAAGGTTCAACTATCATTTCTGTACCAGTGATTTTCAGATCTAGATATTCAGCCCTAATCTCTATCCTCACCTCCAGCACCATATTATTGGTTGTCTGCATTTCCACCTGGATGTTCCCTAGGTCAAACCTCAAACTTAGAACATCCAAATTTGAACTCATTATCTTCCATAAAAAACTTTGTATCTCCTGTAAACCTCCCCTTTTCTTTTGCTAGCACCACCATTTTTTCAGTTACTCAGGTCTGTAACTTTGGAGTCATCCAACAAGCTGTCTCCCTTAGTCCCTATATCCAATCAATTACTCAATATTGGTGACCCTTCTTATATAACATCACTCCTTTCTGTCCCCTTATCTCTACTTACTCAGCCTCAACCCTTATTCTCAACCCTCATCACACCTCACCAGGACTCTGGCAATAGCTTAAAGTAAATTTCCCTGCCTCATTTTTCCATGCCTTATCCTATAACACAATTTGGACCAGTTATGGAGGCAATATGATAAAGTGAAAAGAGCGTTGGATTTGGAACCAAACAATCTGAGTCTGAATTGCGCTTCTATAACTTGCTGCTTATGAGACTTTGGAGTGATTGTTTAATATCTCTATCCCACATTTTCCTCATCTGTAAAATTAGTGAATTATGCTCAGTTCCCTTCTAACTCTAGATCTGTAAATCTTGATCTGTGAATCAATAAATATTGATCTATAAATCTTCAGTAAGAAGGCTTTTCAAATCCACTCAGCTCTTCATGCCTTCTCCCCCCAAAATCCATTCTGTTTATGTCCATATTGTCTCCTCCAATAATCCTCAGATTATAAACTGAATATAAGATCTATTTCACTTCTGTTTTTGTATCCCAGTGCCTGGCTTATAGTAGGTACCTAATAAATACTTAATGATTAATTGACCCCAGCACCCTAACAAACCCACATATACTCAACAATCTTCAATGTCTCCCTATAACCTCCAAAATAAATACCAAATCCTCAGCCTAGCAATTAATGTCTTCTGCAGTCTAACTGCTCCTGTCTTTTCCAAACTTATATCATAAAGCTCTCCTTCATACATAGTTTCTCTTCTAGTTGAATTGGTCCGCTGACTGTACCCTACCTACAACTTGTCTCCTAGCCTTTCCTTTTACACAGATAGTATGTCTCATGTCTGTAATTCAGTCTCTCTTCAGCTCCACCTTTTAGAATCTCACTGAGTTCCCCGAAAGCAAAGCAGTCCTCCATGAGATCTATGCTTATCTCTGCAGCAGTTAGTAGTCTTGCCCTCTTTACAGGGATTATTTTTGTTTTGTCTTTCTATCCCCAGGGCCTGGTGGGTGCTTAATAGAGATTTATTGGCATGAGTTCAGTTGAATTCTAAGTATGTCAATGAATTTTGGCAGGGGAAAGAGGAGAGCGCATCAGGTCTTCTTGGCTGAGTGTACTGCAGTGACACAGTACAATTGTGTTCACACTCATATTTTGAAAGTAAGTCGTATAAGGATTTCTTAGTGAGGTCTGGGATTTGCTGAATTGCCCCCTCCTATCCCACATCAGAGTCCTGGAGGAGCTCCCACACTCTCACTGGTAACTGACAATCCCAGACCACTGTTTCAGGGAAACCCCAGGTATGTTTCATTTCACTCCCTCCTCTCTAGCCACCTCCTAGACAAACTCTTCCTTTCCTGACCTCCAGCTCTGGAAACATTAAATCAATTCCACCATTGTTCCTGGATGGGATGTGTCAATCTATTCCTCCATGGCCCCACTCAGCACCCCTGAAACTTTCCAAAGGGTCCCACCCAGCCATCCTTTCCTATGTATTGTTACCTTCTATTACAATTTAAGTTCCTTATGGATAAGAATGTTTAGTACAGTAGTTGGCATGTGTTAAGTGCTCAACAATTTTTTTTAGTTCAAATTGAATTCCCTAACTATTTTGTCCTCAACTCTACAGGGACTTTAGTTATTCCTTGCTGACAATAAAGATAAAGCCTTTCATCCAGTTTGATTTGGGTGTAAGTGACAGCTGCCTGTGAATAAAATCTTACTCAGAGAATGAAAAGGTTAGACTTATTAAGAGCCAACAGTTTAAGTCAGTTCAAATGGGCTTCTAAATTTAGATTCCCTAAAACCAATAAGCTCCATCCTGGCTGAAAAAGTATTGAGAAAGAAAACAGGAAAAAGAAGTGGTGAATAGTTGAGAGTGAGCTAAAATTTACAAGATGTGCTATGCTGTGGTTGGTTACCAGTTAATCCAGTAAATCTCATGAAAGTCTGACTTTCCTTAATTCAAATAGCCTATTACACAAGTTGATGCACAATATGATGTGATAGGAAGAGTACTAGATTTCACATGATAACATTTAAAACTAGGAAAGTTTAGGAAACAAAGGCATTAAAAGATGAAGGAATGGTCCACAGTCACAAAGGTAGAAAAGAAGGAGGGAAGGAAACAAGTATTTATTAAGTTCCTACCAGGTATCAAGCA
The DNA here is from genome assembly GCA_028627135.1 of Pseudochirops cupreus. Taxonomy (NCBI): domain Eukaryota; kingdom Metazoa; phylum Chordata; class Mammalia; order Diprotodontia; family Pseudocheiridae; genus Pseudochirops; species Pseudochirops cupreus. Next base: position 417,450,438 of record CM053582.1, read on the forward strand.
CTGTGCTAGGTGCATTATTCTCATTTGATCCTCACAACAACCTTGTGAGGTAGAAGCCCATTTTTAGTCAGAAGTAAAGTGACTTGCCCAGTGTCACATCCCTAGTGTCTAAGGACAGATTTTAACTCAGGTCTTCTTCACTCCAGGTTTATACCATCTTTTAATGTCAGAGGTCCTGAACTCTGGTTCAACTATTTGTTTACTACCTGTGTGAATTAAGAAGTTGAACTAAATTATCTCTAAGGTCTATTCCAACTTGATTCATTTTGTGATTCAATAATTTCATTCTCTACAAAATGAACATGATAGATCTGATGTTTTCTGTGGGTCCTTACAGCTGTAAATCTGAGATAGGACAGGATAGGATAGGATAGGATAGAATAGAATAGGATAGGATAGGATGGATAGGATATAATAGGATAGGATAGGATAGGTTAAGGTAGGTTAGGGTAGCATAGGATAGGGTAGGGTAGGGTAAGGTAGGCTAGGGTAGGGTAGGGTAGGGTAAGGTAGGAAAGGATAGGATAGGATGGGTTGCTATGTGATGAGATGAGATATGATATGATATGATATGATATGATATGACATGACACGATATGATATGATATATAACATCAAATATGAAATGATAACCATCTTAAATTCTCTTGCTGTCCCAGACAACCCTCTAAGTTGCAAGTATATTGCAGATCTGAATTGATTGAGGGGATTTCCCCACTATGAGTTCCTTACACCAATGAAAACTCAGATGCAGACAAAACTATGGCATATGTTACGAGATGATAAGATGTGAAATGATATGATATGAGAAATAGGATGTCATAATCAGGGAATTCTTTTATTCTGCCTCCTAGACTAGTCATTCATGTCTTACTACACAAGAGGGCAGTGTTTCACAGGCATGTGGCATCTTAAAACATTATGAAAATATGCTAGTATTATCATCAGCAAAGAAATCCAGTTGGACTGATTTTTTTCCCAGCTAGAATATTTTAGAATCTCTAGGAGGATGCATTTTAATGACTCCAGGGAACTGATCAAATTAAACACATTATCCTAGATTTTCTCCCCTATCCTTCCTTCCCCTCCCCATTCCTTCCTCAGTTATGGGTTTCACAAAAGCTTCCACACAGAATGAACCCTGTAACCGACCTCAGAGTTGGCCCACTGGAGCAGAACTACAGCTGGTGGTAAAGAAGGAAAGGAAAAGAAGGGACCTCAGTAACAACCTTTGCATCTGTTCCTCCAAGGTGACTTTCAGACAAGATAAACTACCAAAATGGTGCTGTCCAAAAAGAGAGTTCTAAATCGACACAGCAATGCCCTGCAAGTAGACACTGCTTTTCATTTTCTTTAAGCACAGAGATTAACTGTGATTAACAAATAACAGAGATTAACAAACATCTTCCTTAGCTTCATAATTATCCTAGGAAACCTTTGCCAGTAGATACTTATTAGCTATGTTGACTCTGGCCAAGTCACATAATCTCTCAACCTCAATTTTCTCATCTGTAAAATAGGGATAATACCAGTACTTACCTTACAGGGTAATTGAGGTTCAAATGAGATAATGTATGTAAAGCACTTAGCAGACCTGAAAGTACTATAGGAATGCTGGTTGTTATTATTATAATTATGTTCAGCCCTACGTTGTCCTTGTTTAAAGAAATGTTCCTATCAGAGTACTATCTGGTTCTCTAGCCTTCCCTTTCTATTCACTTTAACCCAATTCTTTATATAGCCCATCTTCTTTCAATTTAGTCTGCTGGTAATTGGTTTTTTTTAGGAGAATGAAAGACGAATAAATATTTTTGTTAAAACAAAGGGGAAAAGAACTAGATGAGATTAGAACAGTAAACTGTTATAGTGTAACAATCCTTTCCTGAAACAGATGCTAGTAGTAAAAAGAGCCCAAGAGCCAGGTGAACAGGGCTCCGTGGTGTTTCACAACAAACTTTTAAGTTTAATCTGAATTATTAACATCACTTTCTTAAGTCTAGACAAAAACAATAAACCAAGCTCTGGTTTGTACTATTTGCTGACTCTTGAGGTGTAAAGATTCATAATCAAAATGTAGCAATCTGCCATGTATTGGTTCAAGCTGACTCCAATATACCCTTATCTAGACCTGGGCCACAGCTCTCACATTCATTTAGATATGTTACTTTGGGCATGTTACTGAATTTCTCTGACCTCATTTCATCATCAGTAAAATGGGGTGAGAGAACTTACCTAGGTCAAAAAATTGATATGAGAAGCAATAATGAACGAGATGGTATCATATAACTGTAATGTGACATGGAAATATAAGACATAGGACAAAATTGATGACATGGCAGGTTCTAACCAAAACCAGGGCCCTTATGGACACCTACCCAACAATAAAAAAGAGTGTCATATGAAACAACAGAACCAAGGAAAATCAAAAACACAGAATCCAGAAACTGGTTCAATGACAGAATGATGAGGGTCTGAGGACCACCTTGGAGATCATATTGATGCTACTGTGATATCCTTGTGGACATAAAGTTAAGGTCTAAACCATGGATCTCCAGTAAGGGACTATAACAGGGAAACAGACAGTGTGACAAAAGAAGAAAAATCCCAATGGAGAGATGGAAGCCACAGAGTAGAACAGTAAATAAGGCTTGACCAAGTTCAGCACTTGATCATAAACCAAGACTATAAGCCAGATTAGGTCTGAGGAATAAGGCAGCTCTTCTTCCTGGTATAGCCTACCACCAAGGTACTATAGTGGGAAATGGGGCCAAAACATAGCCACAATTAGCAGCCTCTGAAATGCAGAGGGAAGGAAATTTAACTCTAGGATTTCAGCAAGAGGCTTAACAACCTTATCCAAGAGCGTAGGAGGGAATATCTCCTGAGCCTGGCATAAATGAAATGGTAGACATGAGAAAACAGAAGAAAATTCCTACTACAACGAAAAAAAATATTACGCATTATAAGAATTGCAAGATAAAATGCCAGAGGGAGGAAATAACTTTGAAATAATCAGAATTCAATCTCAGAAAAAGAATGGATTAGCCACAAAATCTTACAAAGTGTGTGAAAGAAATGAAGGAAAAGCTGACAAAAGATATGAACAATGAAAATAGAACACTTGGGAAGAAAATAAGCAGCTTAGCATGAAAAGTGATCAATTTTTCCTAGTTAGCTAACACCCTGGAAAACAGAATAGGATAAATAGAATGCAATGATTCAATGATGCAACAAGAAATATTAGAATAAAGTCAAGATTGAAAATTGAAGACTAAGTGAGTTATTTACTATCAAAAATTGTTCTGGAAAATAAGATAAGGAAAAATCATTTAAGAATCACTATACACAAGAATTCTTGGAACAATGGAAAGAGGTATTCACTTCTTGGCAATCTTAAGACCTGGGTTCAAATTTTATCTCGGATGCTTACTATTTGTGTGCTTAACAAGCCTCATTATACTCTGACTTAAGTCTGATTCAACCTAGTCCCTCAGGAATATTCTATTTTTAGGTCACTTCTTGCAACAATAATACATTCAGGCACTTAATGTGTTGTGATCTCTTAGTTTATTGGATATAACAATGAAATAGACAATACATTTTTGGTGGAGACAGTTGTCACTAACAATGTCCATTTAAAAGAAAAAAAAAGAATCCTTGTACTCCCTACTGAAACCAAATAAATATAAAATAATCTATATATCATATTCAAGAAATCCCAAAATAAAAGTATCCAGAACTAAAGGACAAAATGAAAATAAAAAGAATCTACCTATCATTTCCTGAAAGAAACCCCTAAACACACTCAGAAATATTATATCAAAAATCCAAAGTTTTCAAGGTCAAAGAAATAATACTGCAAACAGTCAAGAAGAAAGTGGTTAAGTATCAAGGAATCACAGTTGGGATCAGATAGGACTTTGTAGCAACTGATATACTACTACAAAATAAAATTAAAATTAAAAAAAATAGGTAGAATCTTGGATATATAAACATAGGAATATGAAAAACCATTTTGAGCAATTTGAAGGATCAAACAATGATCAAGGGCCACCTAATGGCAAAGTAAAAGAGATAATTGTCTATTCAAAATCCCAGTATCTTTGGGAAATAAAGAGGGAACAAAGAAAAATAAATACAGTCCAAGTTGGAGTTTTGTGTTGTTTTGTTTTATTTCAGAGAGTGAATAAGGGGGGCGGGGGAGAGGAAGGGAATGCATTAGAAAGAAAGAAGGAGGAATAAGGAAGAATTTACCGTTTCTCATAAATAAGATATTTCAAAAAGAAGAATATACAAACATAGAAGTAGGGATGGGAAAAGCATGAACTCCTCTCTGATCTGAGCTGGCAAAAGGAAGGTTAAACACACACACACACACACACACACACACACACACACAAACTTTTATTCAGAAAAAAAAACATTAAAAATCTATTAGAAATAGACAGGGAAAAAGAGAAAGAAGAGAGGGATTTTAAAAAGAGGGTAGAATTAAAGAGAATATAGCTAGAAACAAACAGATCCACATAAAATCAAACATACAGCAGCACGGGGCTCAATGAATCCAAAGGCACCAGCTATTCCAGTTCAATTTTAAAAAAAATGCTTGGAAAACTGAAAAGTAGTCTAGCAGAAGTGCAGCTAGGTGGTGCAGTGGATAGAGCACTGAGCTTGGAATCAGAAAGACTTATCTTCATGAGTTCCAACCTGGCCTCAGACACTTGCTAGCTGTGTGACCCTGGGCAAGTCACTTAATCCTTTTTGCTTCAGTTCCTCATCTGTAAAATGAGATGGAGAGGGAAAAGACAAACCATTCCAGTATCTTCACCAAGAAAACCTCAAATGGTGTATCAGCAAGCACCCTAGCATACCAAGGATGGCTGCTACACAGGTTCTTAGATCTGCTTTTCTAAAGGAAAGCAACTCAAAATGAGTTAACAGTCTTACTTTAATCAATCAAACATATATCATTTACCTAGTTCAGGGGAAAAAGTCAGCACCCTGAACTCCAGAGAATGCAAACAGAGTACAAATACAAGTTAACAAGCAGAAGACACAGATCAGCAGACGGGCTTCCAACCGTCTGACCATCACATCCACACCTATTCAGTTACCAGAGAGGGAAGCACCAACATCTGGGTTTTTCAAAGGCGGGGGGCTCAACGGCTTCCCAGAGTCTCATCTGGCCAAATCACACAGCTCTTCTCAAAGTGAGCCCCAAAGCAAAACATCACATCAGGGTATATATAGCCTTCTCCTGGATCAGAGAATGTCTCAGCCCTCTTGACCCACTGCCCAATCACAAAGTAATAAGGCGTGGGCATTCCTGAAGAATAAGCCTCCTGCCACAGGCTCCATGTGACCACATTCAGCCTATTACAGGGCAGAGTATACTTTCAAATCTGGGAAGGTTCTCAGAGCCACTTAAGCCTATCAAAGGGCCTAGAGGCAGGGAAGATCTTCAGATTCCCATAACACCCACCCACCATAGATACAACTCCATCCTCCCCCTGGGTCCCAAACTGTGGGATACATATTCAGAAAACATATTCAGTGCTTTTGCCTTGCTGCACAGTCCTTATCTTGTCCTGTGGCTGAATTCTGAACTCCTGGGTTCCTCCTCCTTCCACAGGAGGCAGCTACTTCTGGCTTCTGCCCCAATCCTGATGCAGGCAGCTCACCATTCCTGCTCTCATCTCAGCAAAGTCAGCATGCAGGCAGTTCTGCACTCCTGTTCCATGGCTCCACAGAGTCACAGCTACCACAACTGGGAAATAAACAATTATCCTATCTTCAACACCAAATGTATCAACCATGCACTATTCACAATGCCTATGGTAACTATACATATGCTGATATGGTTATTAATCACAAAATATAACAAGCTCTTTACATGGGGGACAAAGCTAGAACATTTATTCAAATACCAGAAACCTAAGTCCCAAAATCAGAATGCAGTAAACACCCACATTCTTAAGCCTTCAAAACAGAACAGGCTACCTCAGGCAAAGATCCTCCTCTCCTTGGTCACGGCAACTGCTCAGCATCCATGCAGCTTGCTCCCAGGAGCTCTGGCCCCTACAATTCCTGTCCCTGGCAGTCCTCAGCAGGAGTCCTTAGCAGAAATTCTGGCTGGCTCAAAGAAAAGGAGTTTGCACCACCCACAGCCACAGCTGCTTCTAGTCACTGCACTGGCTCCAACTTGGCTCTGGCTTCCTCCTGCCCCACCCCTTACTACTACATCAACAAGTTCAAGGGTCATGGAAGATGTTCAAATCCCATAACCATTACAAATAGGGTCATAAATGGTTAGATAAAATGGAAATGACATAATAACAAGAGTCTAGCTGAAGTTAAGTTTAGACCAAACTCTTATACCACTTACCAAAGTAAACTCTAAATGAATACATACACAAACCACCTAAAAGGTTTTATCTTTGAAAAGAAAAATAGGAGGGAGACAGATATTTTTTCAGGTATGGGTAGATTAACAAAAGACAAAATTGTTGCAAAAAAAAAATGGACAATTTTAGGGGGATGAAGCCAAGACAGTAGAGTAAAAGCAGCAATTTGCTTGAGCTCCCACTCCAACCATCCCCAATACTTGTAAAAAAGATGACTCTAAACAAACTTTAGGGCTACAGAACCTATAAAGTGACAGAGAGAAACAAATCTCCCACTGAAGTCAGCTTGGTAGGCTGACAGGAAGGGTCTATCGCACCAAGTTGGGAGCAGAGCACAGTTCCATATGAGCTGTACCAGCCCAGAGCAGCAGTGGATCAGATACACAGCTCAGACCTGCCAGAACAGACTTCAGGCAAGTGAATCACTGGCAGGTGTGGTGTTTTCCAGACTTCTAAACTCATAAACACCAAAGGAAAAAAAAAAGGTCATTGGGGAACTCTGTTGGAACTGGGTGAGAGAAGAGCATGCCCCTGGGGTGGCAGTGGTGGCAGCAGCTGCAATTGCTTCCTGTCTGTGCTTGCTTCCTGAGCTGGAGATCTACAGATCATAGAGGACCATTCAGAGGGTAACTGCTCTTGCTTTGACCTGCTTGGATCTGGGTCTTAGTCTTGGGTGGCAGTCCTGGGGTGAGGAACACTAGCATGGCAGAGCTCATGGTGGCTGCAGAGAGGGTTCCCTCCTCATAGCTCTGACAACAGCTGTGCAAAACCACAGAAATTTGGTACACAGCACTCTCCACTCTGGAAGCAGAGTTCTACCATGGCAAAGAGCTCAAAAGTCAAGTAATTAGCTGGCAAGATGAGCAAACAGATGAAGTGAAATCAAACTATAGAATTGCAAAAACAATCAAAACATAGAGCCAGAAGAAGATAGCAAAGTCAAAACTCTTGCACCAAAACTTTCCAAGAAAAATATTAACCAGTCACAGGCCGTGGAGGAGCTCAAGAAGGATTTTGAAAATCAAGTAAGAAAAGTGTAGGAAAAACTGGGAAGAGAAATGAAAATGATGCAAGAAAATCATGAAAAGAGAGTCAACAACCTGACTGAAGAAAATAACACCATAAAAGAAGATTAACTCAAATGGCAAAAGAGGCCCAAAAAGTCAATGAAGAGAAGAATGCTTTAAAAAGCCAAATTTGCAAGATGGAAAAGGAATTTCAAAAATTCAGTGAAGAGAATAATTCCTTCAAAATTAGATTGGAACAAATGGAAGCTAAAGACTTCATGAGAAATCACAATATTATAAAACAGATCCAAACGAATGAAAAATAGAATAAATGTGAAATATCTCACTGGAAAATCCACTGAACTGGAAAATAGATACAGGAGAGATAATTTAAAAATTATTGGACTACCAGAAAGCCATGATAAAAAAAAAGAGCAAAATTGCCCTGATGTTCTAGAACCAGATAGCAAAATAGAAATTGAAAGAATTCACTGATCGCCTCTTGAAAAAGTTCTCAGAAAGAAAATTCCTAGAAATATTATAGTCAAATTCCAGAGTTCCCAGGTCAAGGAAAAAATATTACAAACAGTAAAGAAGAAACAATTTGAGTATTATGGAAACACAATCAGGATAACACAAGATCTAGCAGCTTCTATATTAAGAGATCTAAGGACTTGGAATATGATGTTCCACAAGTCAAAGGAGCTAGGATTAAAACCAAGAATCACCTACCCAGAAAAAGTGAGTATAATACTTCAGAGAAAAATATGGACATTCAGTGAAATAGAGGATTTTCAAGCATTCTTGATGAAAAGACCAGAGCTGGACAAAAAAATTGACTTTCAAATATGAAAAGCAAGAGAAGCATGAGAAGGTAAACAGGGGAAAGAAATCATAAGGAACTTATTAAAGTTGAACTATTTACATTCCTACATAGAAAGACAATAATTGTAACTCATAAGACTTTTCTCAGTATGAGGTTAGTTGAAGGGAATATATATGTTTGCATAGGTGGGTGTATGTGTGTATATTTCTGTGTGTGTATCTGTGTACATGCACACGTAGAGGGCATAGGAGAAGCTGAATATGAAGGGATGATTTCTAAAAAATAAAATTAAGATGTGTGTTATGGGAATCTGAAGATCTTCCCTGGCCCCAGGCCCTTTGCTTAAGTGGCTTAAGTGACTCTGAGAACCTTCCCAGATTTGAAAGTATCCTCTGTCCCCTAATAGGCTGAATGTGCTCACATGGAGCCTGTGGCGGGAGGCTTCAGGAATGCCCACACCTTATTATTTTGTGATTGGGCAGTGGGTCAAGAGGGCTGTGACAGTCTCTGTCAGGAGAAGGCTATATATACGCCCTGATGTGAGGTTTTACTTTGGGGCTGACTTTGAGAAGAGCTATGTGATTTGGCCAGATGAGACTCTGGGAAGCCGTTGAGTCCCCTGGCTTTGAAAAATCCTGATGTTGGTGCTTCCCTCTCTGGTTACTGATTAGGTATGGATGTAATGGTCAGATTGTTGGAAGCCTGTCTGCTGATTTGTTTCTTTGCTTGTAACTTCTGCTTGTTAACTTGTGTTTTGTATTCTGTTTGCATTCTCTGGAGTTCAGAGTGCTGACTTTTTCCCCTGAACTAGGTAAATGATATATGTTTGATTGATTAAAGTAAGACTTCTAACCCATTTTGAGTTGCTTTCCTTTAGAAAATCAGATCTAAGAACCTGTGCTAGCAGCCACCCTGGGTATGCTAGGGTGCTTGCTGATACAATGTGAGGGAGGAATATATTGGGAGAAGGAGAAAGGGAGAGATAGAATAGGGTAAATTATCTCACATAAAACAAGCAAGAGAAAACTGTTACAATGGAGGGGAAGATCAGGAAGGTAAAAAGGAATGAGTCAACCTTTTTCTCACTGGATCTGGCTTAATGAGGGAATAACATACACACTCAATTGGGTATCTTACCTACAGGAAAGTAGGGGGGGGGGGAAGAGAATAAGAGGGGGGATGATAGAAGGGAGTGCAGATTAAGGAGAGAGTAGTTAGAAGCAACCACTTTTGAAAATGGACAGGGACAAAGTAGAAAATAGAACTAATGGAGGTGGGGGTGGGATAGGATGGAGAGAAATATATTCTTTCATAATATAAGTACTATGGAAATGTTTTGCGTAACTACACATGTACAGTCTATACTGAATTGCTTGTCTTCCCAGTGGGGGTGGATGAGGAGGGAAGAAGGGAGAGAATCTGGAACTCAAAGTTTTAAAACCAAAATGTTAAAAATTGTTTTTTATATGCAAGTGGGAAGTAAGATATATAGGCAATAGAAATCCATCTTGCCCTACAAGAAAGTAAGGTGGGGAGGAAGGTGGAGGATATAAGAGAGAGCAGATTTGAGGAAGGGATATTTAGCACGCTTGCCATCTTGGGGTGGGGAATAGGGGAGAGAGACAGGGAGAAAATTTGTAATGCAAAATCTTTTGGAAATGAATGCTGAAAACTAAAAAAAAAAATAACAAATTTCAAAAAATAAAATTTTTAAATGAATAATTTCAATTATATAACATGAAAAATTTCTACACAAGCAAAACAGATGCAGTTACAATCAGAAAGAAAACTATCTTTACAGTAAATTTCTATCCCACTGGTATCTTCTCTCTGAGATCTTTCTTTGTTGTGTATGTATTTTCTACATATCATTATTTGCATATTGTCTCCCCATTCGAATTTGAGATCTTTGAGGGCATATTTTTGCCTTACTTTGTGTCCCTAGTTCTTAGCACAATTCATGACACACAGTAAACACTTAATAAATGTTTAAAGACTGACTGAAAAAAATCTAATATCCAAAATGTAAAATAAAAAATAAGTGTATTAGAATAAGAGTCATTTTTCAACAGATAAATGGTCAAAGGACATGACCAGGCAGGTTTCATATTAGATAGATAGATAGATAGATAGATAGATAGATAGATAGATAGATAGATAGATGGATGGATGGGTGGGTGAGTGGGTGGATGGATGGATGGATGGATGGATGGATGGATAGATAGACAGACAGATGCTACTCAAAAATCAGAAGAACAAGTCAAAGCTACTGAAAATAAGGGAAATTCTGATGCTCTACCTCATACACAATAAATTGGCAGAGACGGCAAAGAATGGAAATAGCAATTGTTGGAGAGCTTGTGGGAAAACATGAATATTAATGTACTATACATGGAAATGTGAATTTGTTCAATCATTTTGGAAAATAATTTCAAACTACACCCCAAAAGTCACTAAATTGGGCACATATTTTGGCCCAGTGATACTACTAAACTATGTATCCAAGGAGGTCATAGACCTCCTCAATAATATTTGTAGCAGGACTGGAAACAAAATGGTTTTTGACTGAACATTGTGTGGCTTATAAATGCAATGGAATATTATTGCATCATAAGAAATGGTGAATATGATGGATTCAAAGAAATCTTGAAAGATTTATGTGAACCATTACAGAGTAAAATCAACAGAAGACAAGAACAATTTATACAATGACCCAAAATAGAAAATACATGTACAACTAGACTAAAAATAAGTCCCTTAGATCACCCCTATGTGTTTTTGATTGCTTCTGATAGGGAGAATGGTAAAATTACCTCTAAAATATTAAGTATTACAGGAAGGAACCCTTGGACAATTAAACCAAAACAAGTGTACCTTGAAAGATTCAATGAATATTTATTTGTTAAAAATAGCCAGAATCTTGGATAATTTAGTGGGTATTTCTCCTGGCAATATGGAAATCAAAGTAGATATCCACATTCAAATATTATTACCCCCCCCAAAAAAAATCAACCCTTTTAGTTTCTATTGAATCATTCTAAGTAGTCTAAATCCTCTAAAACTAAGCTAAAGATTGAAGCATTTAAAGTAGAATCATACAAACCAGGTAGAGAACACACATGTGGACACATACACACACATACACAGACACATTTAGACTTCAATAAGTCCATCCAAATCATTCTAATATATTTGGGTTTTGTCTTTATATGAAAATGCACTAATCCAAATGGAAAGCCTCAAATTTTACTAGTAGAAACACTAGACTAAACATAACAAGATCCACTAAAAAAAAATCCACCAATGTATGTTGACTCATTATTAATTCTATAGTAAATATTCCCACTAGAAACATGGAATTTGGATGTGAAAATACATAGAAATAAGTGCAGTCCATCAAAAAGCATTTTGGTATTCCTCGGTATATGCCAGTCACTGTGCAATACCCTTTGGATATAAAGAAAGGCAAAAAAGCTCGCATTCTAATATGGGAGACAACATGTAAATAACTAGATGCATGGAAGATATACACAGAGTAGATAGATGGGTAATTGCAGGGGGGAATTAAATAGTAGCAGCTTGGGAGTACTTAGAAAACCCTTCAGCATAAATTGGGATTGAGCTAAATCTTGAAGGAAACAAAGGCAGTTAAGAGTAAGGAGGGAGAACATTCCAGGTATGGGGTGGTTGTTGTTGTATTTGTCAGAATGACAAATTTAGAATAGAACCATGGCATCGGGGAAATGATGACATGACTTGCAGTTGACTTTGATTTGAGTGAGGGAGTGCTCGGGAACAGCCAGGGCAAAGGGAGATGGAGTGTCATGTATTAAGAATGAGAAGTAGAACAGTGCAGCTAAATCATAGAATACGTGAGGGGAGTAAGTGAAAATAAGGAAAACAACAAAACACTAAAAGTGAATAACATTCTGCCCAAAACCATAAATATACATCTCTCTCTCTCTC
>CM053582.1:417463140-417481668 GCA_028627135.1 Pseudochirops cupreus
TTCTGTGTAATTACTCATTTACAGCCTGTATTGAATTGCTTGTCCTTCCAGTAGGGGTGGGTGAAGAGGGAGGAAGGGAAAGAATCTAGAATTTAAAGTTCTATAATCAAATGTTAAAAAATATATGTTTATATATATATATACATATATATGTATATATATAATCATTATTATTATTATTATTATTATTATTATTAACTACATGCAACTGGGAATTAAGATATACAGGCACTGGGGTAGTGAGAGCCATACTGCCCTACCAGAAAGTCATAGGTCAATGGGGGAGGACGTAGGAGAGAGCAGATTGGGGGAGGGGCTATACAGTGGCATTGCTGTTTTGGGGTGGTGGTTAGGGGAAAGTTGGAGAGAAAATTTGCAACTCAAAATCTCATGGAAATGAGTGATGTAAACAAGAAAATAAATAAATTAATTTTAAAAAATATAGAGAGAACTGAGCCAAATTTATAAGGACACAAGTCATTCCCCAATTGATAAACGGTCAAAGCATGTTAATAAGCACTTCTCAGATGAAGGAATTAAAGCTATGTATAAACAAATTTTAAAAATGCCCTAAATCACTATTGATTAGAGAAAAGAATATCAAAATAACTCTGGGGTACCACCTCACATCTATCAGATAGGCTAATATAACAGAAAAAAAATTGCATATGCTGGAGAAGATGTGGGGAAATTGGAACATTAATGCATTGTTGGTGGAATTATGAACTGATCCAACCATTTTGGAGACCCATTTGGAACTAGGCCCAAAAGGGTATAAAACTGTGTATACCCTTTGATCCATCAATACCACTCTCAATTCTGTATCTCAAAGAGATCATAAAAAGGGAAAAGGACTCACATGGACAATTATATTTATAGCACATCTTTTCATGGTGGCAAAGAATTGGAAATTGAGGGAATGCCCATCAGTTGGGGAATGACTGAAAAATCTGTGGTATATGAATGTAATGAAATTCTATTGTTCTATAAGAAATGATGAGCAGGAGGATTTCAGGAAAACCTGGAAAGATTATATGAACTGATGGTTAGTAAAATGAATTGCCCAATTCTGATTTTCAAGGAGTCATTTTCTTTCTTAAAATTCTGAGTCTCCTCTTCTAATTAGTTGACTCTCTTGTCATAATCTTTTTGTTTTTCTTATATTATTATTATTTTTCATAAATTTTCCTCAATCTCTCTTGTTTGATTTTTAGTCTTTTTAAAATTCTTCAACAGATTCTTTTTGGGCATGTGACAATTTGACATTACTCTTTGGAGTAGAAGAGGGTTTCTTTGCTTCAGTATCCTCCTTTGAAAATGAATCCTAGTCTTCTCTATTCCCATGGTGGCTCTCTATGTTTGGATTCTTTTCCTGTCCCTAAGCATTTTTTTTGTGTGTGTAATAATTTAGTTTTTATAATCACCTCAATTTCTGGGTTATAGCAGATGGTGCCTCTGTCCTCTGATCCTCTTCAGTTCTCACCTCTGACTTTGAACTCAAACCAAGATCTCCAGCCTCCTATAAGTGCCCACAGGCAGTGACATCCACATCCCACTGCTTCTGAGCTCACTGGGCACGTGCTGGTTCCTTTTCACCCTGCAACTCTCTGCAGCACAGCTGGATCTGACATTCCTTGTTAGCAGAGTTTCCCTAGATCTTTTGCAGGTCAGACAGCCACAACTCCACTCACTTTCCTGGGGGTAAAAGTTCCGGTTTTGTACCTATGCAGTCTCTGAATTCAGCAAACCCCAGGGTTTGCCACTTGTTGTTAAAGATTAGGAGTAAAATCTCTTAGGGAAAGTATATGTTTATATATGTACATATGTCTGTATATATGGATGTGTGTATCTATGTATCAGTGAGTGTATATATCAACACTTACATATAAATATATCCATGCTCAATTGTAGCCTTAGGGTGGTGGTTTTAGGGGAGTGTAAAGCCAAGCATAAGCAGCTCTCCTAAGGACTGCTGTTGTGAATAACTTTAAGATTCTGATCACATAGTATAATGAACTCTGTATTCAACAGCAAAATGTTCACAGAAACCAAAGTACAGCATTCACAAAGACATAACATTAACAACTTATTACTAAAGTGGTCACATATTCTTAAACATTAGATATCATTCAGTAAGTCACAATCTGAATCAATCAATATAAAGTACCCATCTAAAGTCTTCTTTCATCTTCACTGGAGACTGGCTTCTGATCATCTTTTATTCAATCATCCTAAACAACAATCATCCTTAAGGGGTACAAAATACAAAGTACAAATGTTTCCCACCCCTAGGTCTCTTTGTCTTAATCTTGTCAGCTAGCAATAAGTACCCAAGTGAAGGTCCTTTCATCTTGATTTGAGACTGACTTCCAAACTGCATGGTTCTTCCAAGCTCCCAACTCTTGCCTGAATTCACCCAATTGTCACACAGATTCACAGGTAGGCAGGCCCCAGTTTCTGGTTCAGCTCCTTGTCCAGCTCCTGATCCAGCTCCCAGTCCAACTCTCTGTCCAACTGCCATCCCAGCTACACATATCAAACTTAGCAGAATTACAACAATATTCACACATTGTTGGCACTATCACTTCAATTCACTGTCTGCCTGTGAAATCAACACAAGTCAGCAGACAGGGTGCTTCAGTCTGACAGTAACACAATCACAAGTCAATAGATAGAGTGCTTCTGTCTGACAAAGTACACAAATCAACACAGAAAAAACAGATGGACACAATGCCGACACCACAAGTGTTCTCCCTCGCAGTTCTGTTTGTCCCAGCTCATGTTTGGGCTTTTATTTGCTCTCCTCCTTCCTGTTGCACTCTTCCTCTTATGTTCTTCCTGTTCTGGTCTTTGGCATGTTCCTCCCAATGTGGGCTTCACATTTTCTATTTCTAACAAAGACTTGATGTAATTATAGGTGAGGTTCAAAGACACTTGAATAACTGAAACAAGGAGCTAAGTACAGTTTTGCTTGCCATTACAAGGAGGAAGGTGGAAAAAGAACAAAGTAAAAAGTGTACATCAGAGAACAAAAGAAAACCTACAAGGAAGCAAAGAAAAGATGGATAGCTTTCAACATAACACACAGCGTTTAATATATAGGCTTTTTAAAAATGATAAGTTATTGCTATATATCCTGAATCCTCTCCTGTTTTCTGCTGCACACATGAATGTAATGGGAATGGGAATTTGAAGATCTTCCCTGCCCCTTAATAGACTTAGGGGGGGAGTTTCAAGACCTCCCCTGCTTTGAAAGTAAACTCTGCCCCCTAAGAAGTTGAATGTAATCACATGGAGCCTGTGATGGAGGGAATTTGCTAAACAGTGGAGCAGAGCCACAGGAAGCTTCCCTGCTGTGAAGATAAATTCTGCTCCCTAATAGGCTGATTGTAGTCACATGGAGCCTGTGATGGGAGGAGTTTGCTGAAGGAAAGCAGAGCCCACAGGAAGCTGGTCAGAGCTAACCAGATGGTTGGGGAGAGAGGAAGACCTCAGGCAAGGAATCAGATAGGCTCATGAGTAAATATTGCTTTGCGGGAAGGCTGAAGGATGCTGTGGCTCTTAGTATTTTATGGCTCTTTAATATCTTTGGTACTATGATGGAATTGGCTTACTGGTTTTGAGATTTGGTTTTCTGGTGTCTAAATAAATGTTTTAGTTCTGTCCTGTACCTGGAGAATCTGGTATATTTTGTGATCAAACATCATGGAATACTTATAGTCACGATCTTTATTGTGATCATGGACACTGTAAATATTGCATTGGCACTACAATGACATTTTTTTCTTAATTTATATTTAAGTTTATAATGTTTCATTTTATTTTCCTATTACTTATCTGTTTTAATATTTGTCTAAACTAAAAAACAATTTTTTAAAAAAGGAATAAAAGAAATTACTGTTTTTGATTACTCTAACATTCTTCCTGAAAACAATTGAGTTGATCATATCTCACAAATATTATTTCGTTTTTTTTAAATAATTCTATCAGAAAAATATATGACTGGAAAACAAGATGGACCAGTCACTTGGTGAAGGATGACTGATACACACCTTATATATACCACTGATATCCATGTAATGTCAAAAGAAGTAGAGGGACAGCACTGACATGTTAAATAGACACCCCAACACAGATATATAGGAACATATTACTGGAGCTGGTAGCACAGAATAGACAGACGTGGGTGGGTTTGATATCCACAATTAGAATGACTGCATTGATGAGGTCATAGATCCATCAAAATATAAACTTATGAAAGTAACATTGAAAAGATATTTTCTTTGTCTTTTTTTGCCTTCGATGCAGATTAAATCATTCTACTAAAGTCCATACAGTCAGATGTTGTTGCTTTCTTTATGGGAACATCTTGCACAAAGTCTTAGCCATGCGCATAGATAGTAGAGCCTGTGGATTATCTCATATGGTTTTATAGGCTTTGAGAATGTCCCTGGCTCTACTAGAAACTTCTACCTCTTAGCAAATGTTTGCAATTGCACAAAGGGAGATACCTTTCTTGGATGTTTAAGGCTTGGTTATTTCTTTAAATGCAAATAACCACAGTGATACTCATTGAGATGCATTGTCATTTACACTCTACTGCATGAAATTTGAGTGTATTGGACCGTTTTCTAAGGGTAAATTTGGTAAAAGAGGAGAGAAAGTTATAGCATAAGGGTACTGTTCCAAGGGTTTAGAGAAGGTAGCACTATTAAGGTGACAGATGGTCAACATAACATGACAACAGAGTCATCAAAAATAAGTTTTGTATTCTTCATAGCTTTGCTTAGGGCCTACAGTGCCACTAAATCTTTTATACCACATCTCACTCTAAATTTGTCTGGGTTAGTTTCTCCTGGCTTCTTTGAAACTCCAGTGGCAAGGGTTTCTCAAGATGCTCTGGATGGTGAAGGATGCTCACAGTATTCGTGGAACCATTCGGCAGCTCCTAGCAGAGAAGATCATCTGAATGCAAATCTAGGCATCCAATACTTGAAGGATGAATGCTTTGGGCTCATAACTCAACTTGTCATTGATATTGCCCCATAACTGTGGTTCAGGACAAGGGGGAAGGGAGTGTCAAAATTTTAGTAACAACAGCAAGCTGTCCTGTGCCTGACCTTGAAGACATTGAAGACAGATCATAAGAAGGGCATTATAGGAGCCAAGATAGTGGAGTACAAACAGGACTTCCCCATGGCTCTGGCTTCCACCTCCTCCAATACTTGTAAAAAATGACTCTAAACAAATTATAGAGCTACAGAACCCACAGTGACAGAGAGAAGCAAATCTCACGCTGCAAGAACATGGCAGGCCAATAGGAAGCTCTATTGCACTGAGCTGTGTGCTGAGCCCAACCTCGCATGGACCATGTGGTTTTGACCCCAGGGCAACCCTGACCAGCAACGGCCAGAGCAGACTTCAGGAGAGTGAAACACCAGCAGCTGTGGCAATTTCCAGACTTCTCAACCCATAAATGCCAAAGACAAAGTAAAAATTTAGTGTGGAACTCTGTTGGAAGAGGAGAGGACCCAAGAGCACAGACTTGTCCCTGCCCTGGTGCAAGAAGCAGCCAAGGTGTGGCAGCTAGCTGTGTGGCTGCCTCAGGAGCGATTGGCCTGCAGATTTTAGGGGGACAAAGTGACCATTCAGAGGATAATTGCTCTTCCTTTAGCCTGCTTGGATTTGGATCGTGGTCATGGGTAGAGGTTCTGGGGTGTATGGCCAGGTGCCATACTTATTAGGTGCCATATTCTTAAAGTGGAATAGTAATAAACCATTCCTCTATTGGTACAATACATATTTGGAAGAAAAAAAGCAAATCAAGAAACAGGTATATTATGTTACCTGTGACAAGAAGTGAAATTATAAATAGTAGAAAGATCAATAGACATAGATGGTATATGTCTTCCTCATAGTCATTACTCCCTATAATGGTAAGGGAATGTGAAGATCTTCCTTGCCCTTTAATGGGTCTCACTTGGAGCCCAACAAGAGAAGCTTGCTTCTGGGAGGTTTGTTTTTCCAGAAAGGCCCACACCTTTTGTTACTTTGAAATTAGGCAGTGGGTCATGAAGGTTGTGATATTCTCTGACCCTGGAGAATGCTATATATGTATCCTGAGGTGAAGTTTTCTTTTCGGGCTCACTTATGGGAAAAATTGTGTGATTTGGCCAGATGAGACTCTGAGTAGCCATTGAGCCCCCGGCTTTTGAAAACCGAGATACTGATGTTTCTCTCTCTGGTAATTCACTATGTATGTATGTATGTATTAGTCAGACAGCTAGAAGCCCTGTCTGATGATCTGTTGAACTGTGTTATTTTCTGTGTCTTTATTTTTTGTCTGCTTGTGATTTCTGTTTTTATTTTCTCTGAAGTTCAGGGTGCTGACTTTTCCCCGTGAACTAAAGAAATGATATATATGTTTGATTAAAGTAAGATTGTTAACCCTTTTTGAGTTACTTTCCTTTAGAAAAGCATATCAAAGAAACTGTTCTAGCAATTATCCTGGGTGTTCTAGAGTGCTTGCTGTTATACTTTCTTCTTCAAGGAATGATAGAATCACAGTACTGTAGAGCTAGAAGACACGTTAGACTATCCCTGACCTAACTCTCCCTACCCCCTCCCTTTTTTTTTTTTACAGATAATGAAACTGACATAGAGAAGCTGAGTAATGCACAAAGTCACAAAGCTGTTAAGTGGCATAGCCAACATTGAAACACCTATCTGATTCTATATCTAATGTTTTTACCAAAGCCCATTGGTTCTTCCTAGATATATTTCACTGAGAAAATTGTGGGAGGGAGCTAATATGTAGATGATTTGCCAAGTTCTTAACAAATATAACCCCATTTATTACTTTGAACCAAAAACTGCTTATTGGTTGCTGGGTTGATTGGTTGACTGATTGATTGAATGAGAAGTTGTATGGTCATTTGTCATGGGTGTAGTAGAATTTTTCATCAATTATTAGTTGGACTTTATTGACTATGAGGACCTTCCCAACTCTGACACTCTATGATTCTGTTTAAGTTTTGAAAACTTGGGTTGGTGATTTTTCCACTTACTTTGACTTGTTTCTAGAGAAGCAATCTGCTACCCTCACGTGGCTGCTTAGGAGATGGCAACTGAGTTCTTAAGAATATTCTTGGGGACTCAGAGGTGATTATTTAGATAGTAACTTGCTGCTCTCAACAGGCTGATTGTGAAATGGCAGTTGAATTTTTAAGGGCATTCTTAGGATTCAAAGGGCATGATTCTTTGAAGCAGGAAATTCCGGACATAGAGTGAGCAAGCACATGGTGATCCTAGGAAGTGTTTAAATGTCTTTTTTTTTTTAAATAACATATATAAAGAAAAATTCCTTCTCAATTTTCAACTTGGTTTTCAAATGAGAGTTTTAAGGTTTGAATCAAAACCTGACTGGAATTTAGTAAAGAATTTTAATGCGTTCTGTAAAATAGACAAGTGATTACAAAACTAGCTTTCTGGTGGACTGCTCCTTTGTGGAGGGAAATCAGAGATGTACGGGAGAGTTTAAAAGAATAGCAAAGAAAATTACTAAATATAACCTTAGATGGTAATTATAAAAAGGAAATTATAAGGCTTTTAGAGACTAAATGGGAAAAACAGAGAGGAAGGGGAGAGAAAGAAAGAAGAAAGAAAAGAACTAAAGGAAGAAGGGAACATTGAAATTCCAAGGATAGGAGTTTTCTCTGGTGACAATCTCTGGATTCAGTCACTTGGAGCTTTGTTGTAACTCACTTTCACATTCAATACAAAGAGAATTCTATACAAATAGAATTCATGTGTTCTTTGAACATCATTGCCTTTTGCTTCTCTCTCACTGCTAAATTTTCTTTCAAATTAGTAATTTTTTTTTGTTGTGTATGAGTTTGCTAATTTTCTGTGGGATGAAAGTCTGAAACAAGGGGGTGGCTAGATGAAGAGAAATCCCATGACGGAGTCTCAGGTTATACTCACAGTAAGAGAATGAGAAATCCATGACCTGTCCAAAGAGATTGATATGGAGTGATTAAAATGGTAGGAGAACCAGGAGAGAGAAGTTTCACAAATGCCAGGAAGAAATTATATCCAAAGAAGTCAACAGTGTCAAAGACTTTAGAGAGGTTGAGAAGTGTGAAATATTATTACAAATGTCACAGAAAAATGAGCCTCCCAACAGTAATTATGCAGGATTTATGAGCATATAAAAATATAAAAGATGCAATTTTAAATATTTGCAATACTTGGAATTTTGTTTGTAATCAAACAGGAAAGGGAACTTGCAAAATTTTGCTTATTGTAAATGTCGTGTTCATTGGGATGCCATTTTTTTCTGATGATGATGATGATGAATTTTCAAATCTTTAATAAGCCAGAATTCTGATACAAATCCTTACAATGAAAAGATTTGCTCTCCCTTCACTTTCCAATGCCTAATCTGATGTGTTTGGCTTAAAATAGCAGATTCAAACTGAAACTGAAATGCCTGTTTTTTATTATGTTGCTGAGGTAGATACATTAAATGATATTGATAAGCCCAAGAATGAATATATTAACAACTAAAAGGTAAATTTTCAGGCTGTGGAAAACCATTCAGCAAAGGGCTGCTTTGGCCTATTGATTCAATCACTAATTTTGTCAAACAACATTACCTTGGATGACTTAAAGCATACAAGTACATATGGAGAGAGAGACAAAGACAGAGACAGATACAGTGAGAGCAGTGGAATATGTACATACATACATGTATACGTTGTAGCTGTTCAGTCTTTTTCAGTAGTGTCTGACTCTATGATGCTATTTTGAGTTTTCTTGACAAAGATACTAGATTGATTTGCCATTTCCTTCTTCAGGTCATTTGACAGATGCGAAAACTGAGGCAAACAGCGTTAAGTGACTTGCCCTGGGTCACAGAGTTACTAATTATTTGAGGCCAGATTTGACTCAGGAACATGAATCTTTCCCACTCCATGTTTGACCCTCTGTGCCACCTAGCTGCCCACATACATACATATACCATTACTAACTCTCTGATATTTGATAGACATACATACATATACATATATATAAATATATATGTATACATGTATACATATATAAGCATATATGTATACACTTGCTTTTGTTCCACATTTAATATGTATCTGACATAAGAATGTGTTAGATCACCACAAACAGCTTAGTATTTAGTATAGGTCATAGTATTTAGAATCTATCCAGCCTTTCTTTTTCAAAAGAGGCCCAGAAACATGCAAATGATTGTCCCCATTGACATGAGTGATGAGTAGCAGAGTCATAATTTAAACCTAGGTCCCCTGACTCCTAAGCCTGTGTTTTTTTTTTTTGTTGGTTTTTTTTTTTTTGTTTTTTTGCTTTTTGGATGGGGAAGGTATGGCAATTAGGGTTAAGTGACTTGTCCAAGGTCACATGGCTAGGTTTTTTTGTGTTAAGTGTTTGAGTCCAATTGAACTCAGGTCCTCCTGACTTCAGGGCTGGTGCTCTATTCACTGCACCACCTAGCCATCCCCAAAACCTGTGTTTTTGGTCCTACCTCATGCTACCTCAGGATTTCTCTCATAGTTTTGACTCTTTAAAAGGATTCAAAGCTTTTTGTCTGAATAAGAGAATCAGTCTGGCTTATACTGATGAAATTGAGAATGATGCCCCTTTTACCTTTCCATAGAAAGTGAATCCACATCCCCCACGTCTTTTGTCCTTGCTGATAGGCAACTAGTGTGGTACAGGAGAAGAGGCAGGAGCTCTGCCCTCTCACTTGCAAAGACTAAATGGTTTCTCCAGAAATAAAAATGAAAATTACTGTGGCGATGGGGGAGGGTAGAAGATCGAAGTGTTTGAGTTTACTCTCCTCTTTTTATCATCCTTAACGGTCAGATGTTGGGGTTGCATGAATGGTCAAGGTCAATGTACCATTGATTTAGAAATGGTGCATTTGAGCTTTCCTAGCCTTGATTTCCTCATGTCTATAGTATAGATGATGAGAGCTCAGTGGATATCATGCTAGTTTTAGAGTCAGGAAGGGTTTCTTCTCTAACAGTGTAGTTGTGTAAGTCAAATAAAAAAACTTATGTAGAAAAGTTTTACAAATTGTAACATATTAGAATTCTCCAAAGATAATCATTAAAAATTCACACTGACTATGAAAGACTCAGGATGGAAGGAGATGTCTACATTCAGAGGAAGATCCAGAAAGAACAGAGTTTAAATGGAGACTGAAGCAAACTACCTGCTCTCGTTCTTTTCCATGTTTGGATTTGTTTCCTCTTTCCCAGTGTTCACTCCATTGATTGCAACCCTTCTTTACAACCAGACTAATGTCCAACATTTGTGCATCCTATACTTGATTGCAGACCTCCATGGTAGGGGAGGAGGGAGGGGAGAAAATTTGAAACTCGAGGGACTGTGCAACTGAATCTTGTAAACTAAAAGTAAATAAACAAATCAATTAATAAAAAATACATAAATAAAAAATAAAAAAATACTAGACCATGATAATAATAACTATCACAAATATCTCATTTGATCCTCACAACAACCTTGGGAGGCAGGTGCTACTATTATGACCATTTTCTAGCTGAGAAAACTGAGGCAGAGAAAGGTAAAGTGAGAGACTCTGTTTACTGAATCACCTAACTACTTCTATATATGAGCTATAGGAAGTAGTACTAAGTTCATAAAAGGGAAAAATAATTTCTGACTTGGAGATGTGAGGATCAGGGAAGGCATCACAGTTAGGAAGCACTGGTAGAATTAGGGGGAGATACTGGGTTCTCTAAATCTGTAGCTCTCTCTTGCATCTAGATATATAGCCTGCTGTACCTGGAATCAGTTCAAATACTGCAAAACTACCTTGTGTTGTGTGTGTGTGTGTGTGTGTGTGTGTGTGTGTGTGCGTACTTATGTGTGTATACATATGTTTAGATTTCCAAAGCATTTTATAAACATTATCTCCTTTGGTCCTAACAACAAACCTGGGAGAAAGATAGTATTATTATCTTCATTTTACAGTTGACAACAGTTGAGACAGATAGCAGTGAAATGACTTGCCCAGAGTCACATAGCGAGTAAGCGTCCAAGAACATTTTCAACTCAGATCTACCCTGACTCTAGGTCCAGTGTTTGATCCTCTGTACTACCTGCTAGTCCTTGAAGCTCTAACAATTGCCATGAGTTAAAGATGGTTGACTTCTATTCTCCTGCTTCTACCATGTGTGGAGCTGGAATTTTTTAGTAAGCAAATGAGCTTTCTTGGTTGCCTGTCTAAACTTGTAATTTGGAAGATTGAAAATCAAAGAAATGGACTCCAACGTTGGGTTTGGCTTTGTGGTGGGGTTTGTGATACAAGGCGCCAATATTTTCATTTTTACTCAATGCTGTCATCTAATATGATTAAGCCTTTGGTGACCTGACCACTGAGATAGTGAATAAATTATGAAATAATATTGTGTTTGGAAAGGAATAAATGTGTCCTCTTCAGCTGGAGAATAGCTCTACAAATAGGTGTATGAATGTCATGGAATGTCGTCCTGTAAGAAACAACAAATGTGAGGAATTCTGCGAAATGAGGGAAAATTTGTCAAGTGATGTAGAGAACCAAGTTGAAGCAAGAGAGTGATATGCATGATGACTGCAACAATATAAATGAAAATCATGGGGAAAAGTGGTTGAACTCACAGTAATTGCAATGAACCATTTTGGTGATGGAGAGCAGGACGTTTCTCCACAAGGTGGAGGGACAGGGGATGTGCACAAAACCGTATAGAATTTCAGTCACTGTCAGTCATTTTTACATAAATCTCTTCCCTTTGTTACTAGAAAGGACTCAGGTGCCTAGTATTATGTTAGGAAGTGACTTTTATGTGTTTTTTTAAAAGCCAATAAAAATTAGGAGGGGAAAATGATTGGAAGTACCTGACAGGGGCAGGTTGATGGTGCAGTGGAGAGAGTTCTAGGCCTGGAATCAGAAAGACTGGAGTTCAAATCTAGATTCGGATACTTACTAATTGGGTGATCCTGGGCAAATCACTTATTCTCTGCCTGCCTCAGTTTCCTCATGTATTAAATGGAGGTAATGATGACAGTGATAGCACTTGCCTCATAAAGTTTTCCTAAGGATCAGATTAAATAATTATCTAAAGTGCTGAGCATAATGCCTGCCTGGCGTGTAATAAGAGCTTAATAAATGCTTATTCCCTTTTCTTCCCTCCTCTCCCCTCCCCTTCCCTCCCCTCTCCCCTTCCTTTCCATTCCCTCCCCTCCATTCCCCTGCCCTCCTGCCCCTGCCTTCCTCTCCCCTCCCCTTCCCTTCCCTTATTTTATCTTCCTTCCCCATTCCTTCTTTTATCTTCCCTCCCCTCCCCTTCCCAATAAGTGAATGAGAACCATATGAGTGTCACATCATGGTTGAATCACACTCCCAGATAGAGTACCCTGGCAGTAGCAGTGAGAGGTGAAGGGGTAGGTATCTCACAAACATATCCCCAGGAACTTGACTGTTGACAAGACCTAGTCAAACCTTGACTGGATATCTTTTGTTGGTGGAAAGATTAAATTTCATCAAGTTTCTAGCCCTGCCTCTAAAATTTTCCTAATATTAATGACAAGATGTGTTACCATGAAGGGCTCTATATCACTTAGTTTAATACAAAGGACTTAGATTATATGCTTTCTAAGATTTTTCAATCATATGGTTTTATAATTATGCAAAGATGTCTAGAGCTAAGGAGCTATGGAGGCCTAGATGATGGAAAAGGAAGAGAAAAGGGAATGGCTACAACCACAAATTTTCAGCAGGTTTATTAGGATGAGGTCCTCCTTTCCCAAACATCCCTCTTGGTTTTAGTCTCTGTAGCTGGAGGCCATTTTAGGGAACAGCATCACCAGAGAGAAGGATTCAGTCTTGAGAGCAGGACCATGTCTGCTGCTTAGTACACATGAGCCTTCATTGTTTTCTTAATCCATGGTAAGAAGCTGAAGATCTG
The DNA here is from genome assembly GCA_028627135.1 of Pseudochirops cupreus. Classification (NCBI taxonomy): domain Eukaryota; kingdom Metazoa; phylum Chordata; class Mammalia; order Diprotodontia; family Pseudocheiridae; genus Pseudochirops; species Pseudochirops cupreus. The sequence goes on from CM053582.1 coordinate 417,476,145, forward strand.
AGTATAGACGCGAGGGTTTCCCCCATCTCTAGTACCATAGGAGACAATGCCCTGGGCCACTCTATCACACACAAGAGGACCTCCAGAATCCCCCTGAAAAACAGAGAAGGTTACAGTTATTCAGAGGCCCTAGTTCCTCACCCATTAATTCTTCCCATATTATAATGGTTGTGGGATTTGAAGATCCTCCATGCCCCCTTGGACTTGTTGACTTAGCAGGAAGGGGTGGGCCAAGAGGAAGCCTGAGCCAAGCTGGAGGAACTGTGGGGGTCCTGAGCTGCTGGAAGCAAGCTGCATAGATGCAGAGCAATTGCTGTGAATGAGGCTTGAGGCAGTCTGTTCTGTTTGGAAGGCTTGAGAATGTGGATGTTTACTACATTAAATGCATGTGCCAACTTCATAATTACTATTATGGCTTTGACTTTCTGGTTTTGGAATTCAGTTTTCTGGTATTTGAATAAATGTTCTAGCTATATTCCTCATGTAGAGAGCCTGTTACATTTTGTGATCAATAACCACATTAGCATATTTATAATTACTTTAGGCATTGTGAATACTGCATTGTTGATACATATATCCAAAGGAAAACCAAGGTACTGAGGGACCTCCACAAGATTTGCAGAGACATGAGACCAAAAACATGTATCTCCCAGTCCTCATGAACTCCCATTGCCCCTATCAATTTATAAGGAAGCCATTGATGTCTCTCAGTCTTACCAAAAGTTGCTTCACATGAAGTTGAACTGAGGCAACCTCACATTCTCCCAAATGTGTACATTTATGCAACTACTTGTTCAGGGGAAGGAATGTAACTACCATAATAATAGTAACAACGGCAGCACTTCAAGGTTTCCAAAACCCTTTACAAATCTCTCCTTTTATCCTCAGAATGATCCTAGGAGACAGGGGCTATTATGATCATCACAGATGAAGAACTGAGGCGAGGAGATATTATGTGACTTTCTCAGTGTCCTATAGCTATTAAGTGTCATCCTGCACTCCATCAGTTACACCATCTAGCTTCCCAATTGCCTTTGGAAACTGAAACATGGGGGATCATCTCAGTTCCCAATGAAACCCTTTTATACTTCAGGTTCTGAGCTCTCCCAAGTGACTTCGAAATAGTAGTGACATTGAAATACCTTAAAGGAAGCCTTTCGATCTCCCGGATCTCCGGCGCACATCTGGGTAGAATAATTGTAGCATCTGGGGTATTTGTCCATGCACTCCTGGTCCTTTCTTACTTTTAGCTCCACCTCCTGCAGGGTGTCTGGATATTTCTTCTTGAGGTTACTCCCCCAGCCTGCCACAATGCACCTCCTTCCAGGCCTCAACTTGTCCTTCTTCCGGGGTAAGGGCAAGACAGCCACAGCTTTATTCAGCTTGGCCTTCTTCTTCAGCTGCCACAGAAAAGAGATTCCAGCTCTCCTCACTCCCCTCCCCAAGAGAACACACATAGAGCCACTCATAGGCCGCCTCTTTCTTCCCACCTTCCAATCACCCAGTCCTTGGAACCCACTAGAACCACACCCTTCTTGGCTGCTGAATAAAGAAATAGAGAAAATTTGAGGGGAAGAAAGAAAGCTCTCTCTAATTAAAAGTTGAAGAGTTTTTTATTCCTGGGGACTCAAAGGCTATAAATCTTGAAGAACACAGTACCTTAAGCAACATAATGTCATTGTTGATGGTTCGATTGTCATAGAGTTGGTGTGGAATAGCTTTGAGTACAGGAATGTTTTGTTGGGTCTTTTCTGACTTCCGAATGTTATGTGCCCCCAGAATGATGCTTATTGAACTACAAAGAAGACAAGGAAAGGAGAGCTGCAAATGTGACGTTCCTGGAAAGTTCTCAAGAGCGTATGCAGCCTAGTCATGTGCAAAGAATGCCATATTTGCACTCAAAAGATCTCAATGTTCATCCCAATTCTACTCTTCCTGACTTTGGTCAAGTCAATAAACTTCTCTAGGAGTCAGGTTCTTCATCTGTCAAAGGAGGAGGTTGGACTAGTTAACCACTGAGGTCCCTTCCAGTTCTGGGGAGAGATGTTGATCCCTAGATCCTTGAGCCCCCAGCACAGACTCAGGCAGAGCAAAAGAGACCTGGCTGCTGCCACCACCAGAGTGAAAGAGGTCCAGACAAGAAAGGACTGAAGTTGCATTACTGGATGTCCTTCCCCTTCATGGTACCTCTGAGCAGCTTTGGAGGTTCAGTGGCTCTCAGGGCCATGAATGGCCCTCAGAAAAGTTTGCAAGTTGTCAAATTTTGACTGTTTTGTCACAAGACTGAATGCTGCTCCCAGAATCCTTCACAGAAGAGCTGGAAGCAGAACTAGACCTGCTTTTTACCAGGCAGGGTCCTCCTTATTCTTGGTTTCTCCTTCCTCAGCAATAAACTTCCTGGTGTTGAGCCTAGACAAAGGGGTTAATGAGTTACCCCTCTGGGCCACACATTTTCAGTGAAAAGATGAAGCCCAAATGCAAAGAGATGAATCTCGTAGGAATTTCATGCTCTATAGAAAGCTAGCCACAGGAAACTCAGTGATGTACGATGGATATAGTGCTGGACCTGATAGAGTCAGGAAACTCTAGTTCGAATTGGACTTCCAACATTTACTAGCTGTGTAATCCTCGACAAGTCTGTCCCATCTTTCCCAACTATAAAAATGGGAATAATATCAAGATAATCTACTTCACAAATGGCTGTTTTGAGGATCAAATGAGATGTTGTGAAGTACTTACCGCAGATCCCAGCGTATAGTAGGTGCTACATAAATGCTTATTTACCCCACCTCTGCCACCCCCAGTAGGAAAGCTTCTTTTAACAGTAGAGTCCTTCTCAGTCTTTAGGACCCCATACATAGTGGATCACCTATTCAACCTCCATATAGAGCTAACTCTATCCATAAGTACCTCATGACAGGGCTACAGGATGTTGAGAAGCTGTCAGGTTAATCTCTGGAGAGTTCATGAGGTTCTTTTTGTGAAGGAAATAGGTCTGGGGATGGGGAAGGGATGCATACCTTGTAGGATCTTTCCTGAACACCCTGCTGTCCCCATTCAGAGCCTACTAAGCTGTCAAAGGCAAAGGATAGAGACCTTAATCTGAAACTCACCTTCCCCAACAATGAGCTGCTGTCAGCAAAAAATCCTCTCGAACCAGGAAAGCACCACAACTAAATTCTTTTCCATATTCATTCTTGTACTTCAGATATGCCATGTATGGCCTGGAGTGGGGCTTTGCCTCTCGGCCTCCAATGATTTCTCCTATAGAAGAAATTCTGTTGTGAGTCTTAGAGGAGACACTGTCCTCATTTGGCTGGCTGGAAAGCTGGAACAAGGGAGACAGGTGACGTGGGGCTTGGGGGGTAGCATGCCAAGTTCTATAGGAGAAGCCAAGGGACTGAGATCCTGGACTTCTGGGTCCTCTGGTTGTTCCAAGTATTATGTTCCCTTCCCAGACCTTATCTTTCCCCACTCCCCAGAAAAGGAGAGGTCAGTCCTTTGTTGAGACCAACACTTCTTCAAACACCCAAAGATTGAAATGACAGGACTAATTTTTTCAGGCAAAGGCTCAAAGACCTTTAGAAAATCCTGTCCCAATACTCCCTACTTTTTACCTGAGGTTAGATTATCATGACCCTGGGGATGGTCCAAGACCAGTACTCCTTGGTGAACAGTTTTGAGGCCAAGGATCTACAGTAGGGCTGGGAGGATTAGATACTTAGCAGGGGAAGGATAGAGGCTTTTGGGGTGAAACTCAAACCCTTTAGCATGGAAAAGAGAACTCACCAGCTCTAGTACCAGCAGATTGAAAGAAGATCAGTAAGAAAGGGAACAGGAAATGCATCTTGTCAGCAAAGGTATCCAAGGCAGCTACTGGTTTTACCCCCAAATGCCCAGAATTTATGGCCTCTACAAAAGAAAGCAGAGGAGGTGCTCAAGTAACCTTACAGTAGCCTTGTTAGACCACATATGCCTAAGCTGGGCACGAGTGCACAGTCACAAAACCATTTAAATGACATAGTTCTGTGGGTTAGAGAAGATGGAAATAATCGAAGATTTCAACCACAGCCTGGGTGAGTCACTGCTAATCATCTTTAACATGCAGGATGTAGGTCCTGAGAGAGGGGGGTAGGGAAGAGGCCTAGGGTTGGAACCCCTTGAGGCAGAGGGCTGCGTTTCACTCAGCGTAGTGAACTGATAGCACAGCAAGTAACTTATACATAGTAGGTTTCTCAGCACTTTAATGTCATTCATAATCTCTGCCCTTTTTCTTACCAAAGCTAACCCTTCTGTCTGTACCCTTTACCTTACTACCATTTTCATTTTCTCCAAGACCTTACTGTAGCCATCACACATACTACTTAAAAAAATACATACATACATACACACACACACACACACACATTAACTTATGTTCCCTATAGGCACTGTGCTTAACACTGAGGGATACAAAGATTAAAAATTAAACAATTCCTACCTCCAAGGAATTTAAATTCTATTGGCCACAGTTCTACTTTCAATTTGTTGTTCAGTGTTTTCAGTAGGCTTTTTTTAAAATTTGTTTTGGAGGAGGGAATGCAAGGCAGTTGGGGTTAAGAGACTTGTCCAAGGTCACACAGCTAGTGAGTGTCAAGTATCTGAGGCTGGTGATTTGAACTCTGATTCTCCTACCTCCAGGGCTGGTGTTCTATTCACTTCACCACCTAGCTACCCCCAACTCTCCCCTACCCCCCCTTTTATTCCAGATGCCTTTTGGGTTTTTCTTGGCAAAGAAAATCACTGGAGTGATTTGCCATTTCTTTCTCCAGCTCTTCTCACAAGTGAAGAAAGTGTGGCAAACATGGTTAAGCAACCTGCCATGGGTCACACAGCTATAAAGTTTCTGAGGCCAGATTTGAACTCACAAAAATGAATCTGCCTAACTCTAGGCCTGTCACTCTATCCCCTGTACCACCTAACTATTCTTTTCCTTTCAAATATGCTCTCTATTTAGGACTGGAGAATGTCATGGAATATTTCTGACAGTTTCAGGGAGGGCTCTGATTTTACTTCTTTGGTATTGATGTTTTGTTTATTTTTTTAATTAACTAGTGTTTTTAAAAAGTGAATGTGTCTCCCCTACCACCCTTTCCCCACTGAGCAAATTTCAAAAAGAAAAAGGCCCTTCACATGTAGCTGCATAATACAGTAAAATGAATATTCACTTTAGTTACGCCTGAAAATGCACATCTCTTCCTATATTTTAAATTCACCATCTCTCTGTCAGAAGGTAAGTGGCATGTTTCATATTCATTCTTTTGGACTCTTGGCTTATGATCAAAGAGCTGAAGTCTTTCAAAGTTATTTTTCTCTATAATGTTATCATTATAAAATTGTACTCCTATTTTCACTCACTTTACTCTGCATCAGTTCATGAAGATCTTCTGAGATTCCCTTGAAATTATTTGTTTCATTATTTGTTATGGTACAGTAATATTGCAGGACATTCATATGCCACTGTTTGTTTAGCCATTCCCCCCAA
>CM053582.1:417482168-417498915 GCA_028627135.1 Pseudochirops cupreus
TAGGATATATTCAATGATTTTCTGAGTCCAGTGACATTTTCTTCCTATGGATCTGAGAATTATTCTCAATCCAAACTGCAAATGGGCCTGCACCCAAAATAAATATTTAAAAATTAACTGACTTAGACAGTACACCAAATCAGCAACCCATCATCTTCATGCCAAAGAAATTACTTTGTCTAAATAGAAACCAAAAGAAACGCTTAAATATACAAAAGAAGCAGGTATATGAGGGAGGCACAACATCTAGGGAGAAAAAGAAATAGGTTTTTGCAGATCAGAAAGGGGAAAGATATTCTCCAGTCTCCATACAGGCTTGGGGGACCCAGTGACATTTTATGAGAATCATCCCCAATAGACTAGAAATGAGTCTATGCTCAGAAAGTCAATTTTTCTATTTCAGTGGAATTAAAGATTACTAACAGATTACTGGACATCTACTATTTGTTTGGTTGACAATTGGTTAAATGTTTGTGGAAATGACGAATTTCCTGGCTCTTCCTGGCTCTGTGGTAACCCACTATGAAAAGGACTTGGGGTTTCATGTGAAGTTGTAAACCTTGGGTAGTATCTTTGTCATTTTATTCTATGATAGCAGGAAAGGGGTGGGAGTGTCATAAAAGTTAAAAGATGAGACAACTTCTGACTGTGATTCTCCAGATGACAACATATGAATCCAGTGAGGGGTGGGAAAGCATAGATTCTTCCATACACTGGTATCATGGCAACCTCACCCATGTGGCTGATAACATTGGGGCCACAACTAAGTGAACTTGAACTAGAGGTCTCTGGATGCCTTTGTTTCTGTGGTGTTTGTTCTTTCTTGATCTTGGGTGAGCATGTATCTTTAGAGAGACTTGTCCAAGACTGGAGGTGACCACTGCATTGCATTGTATTGTAAATCTAAAGGTAAAAGAAATTTTTTATTTGTGGAATCATTCCAATGCAATCTCAAAAGCAATTATTGAGTACTTTGTTATATATAAAAGAGAGAACTTAAAATTATGGCTAGAGGACTGGCCTTGGAATCAGAATTGGTTGTTGTCCTTTGTTCTCGAAGAGGACCAAAATGATATCACTATGCTCGGGTCAAGTTACAAGTTCTGACTGTGGTTGATCAGATCAGTATGAGCTTAGAATGTTCTATCACAGGCCAGGCACAAATAATCCATGCAAATATTGGCATGGATTCTCTAAATTTGTACAACTTGCATTTCTTTTGAGTTGCTTCAATTCTGTTTTGTTCATAGAGCACAGCACCTTCTCTGATGTGAGCTCGCCATACTCAGCAGTCCTGTACTAGTGTTTCCCATGTCACACAATCAATCCCAAAGTTCTTGAGAGAGACCCTGAGAGTGTCCTGGTATTGCTTCTACTGACCACCATGTGAACTCTTGCCCTGTATGAGTTTCCCATAACAGAGTCTTTTTGGCAAGTGTATGTTTTGCATTTGAATGTCATAGCCAGCCCATCAGAGTTGCACTCTCTGAAATAGAATTTGACTACTTGGCAGTTTAGTTCAAGTAAGGACCTCAGTATCTGGTACCTTATCCTGCCAGGTGATCTTCAGAATCTTCTTGAGACAATTCAAATGGAAGCGATTCAGTTTCCTGGCATGGTACTGATATACTGCCCAGATTTCATAGGCATACAACAATGAGGTTAGCACCACAGTTCTGTAGACCTTCAGTTTAGCAGTCAGTTTTATATCTCTTCTCTCTCACACTTTCTTTTGGAACACTGAGCATTGAGAATCATACCCAATATACTAGAAATGAGGCTACACTCAAAGAGACAATTTTGCTATTTCAGTGGAATTAAAGATTACTAACAGATTGCTGGGCATCTATTATCTGTTGGTTGACTGAATCGGTTAGATGTTTGCTGGAGTGGGAGTGCCATAAAAGTTAAAACACTGAGCTAGTTCTGGCAATGTATGCGTCAACCTCATTATCAAGGGGTACATCCCTGGAAAGTACACTACCAAGGTAAGTGAACTTATCCACAGCATTCAAAACGTCTCCATTTACTGTAACTAATGTTTCCATGTAGGAATAGACCTGGATTAAAATCCTATCTCTGACACATACCATATATATATATATGTGTCATTGGCAACCTTTTGGTATAGTGTCACCTACATATTTAATTTTTTAAAAAACTTTAATTTAAAAAATTTAGCCAATTTTTATTGATAGTATAGGGAAAGGGACTAGGCCTATGATTCAATTGATATAAGGAATTCTTGAGTGAGGAAAGTGCCTTTACAAGTTGTACCTTTTCTGCAACTTAAAATCTTATCAAGTTTCCTGAGAACTAAGAGGCAAAGTGACTTTTCCTGGGTCACACAGTCAATGTGTATCAAAGGTGGATCTTGAACTCGAGTCTCCCTGGATTGAAGACCAGCTATGATAGCCTTCCTCTCTATTTTTTAGTGATACCTTATGTATTTCCAAATATATTCTCCTACTCCCACTTAAGCAATCCATTCCTTGTACCAAAAATGAAAAAAAATCAGAGAAGCAAAATTAGACAACATGTCACCCATGTGTAAAATGAGTTGTTAATATGCTTTAGTAGAGAGGATTTCCAATTCATTCGATTCAATTCATTGGGTATTTATTATACACTTAGATGTATCAGGTACAAAGATAAAAAAAGATAATCTTTGACTTGAAGTCTTTACATTCTACTGGGGTTGGGGATAAGGAATCTCGATAGCAACATAACAAATTCCTAAAAGTGATCAAATCTCTTCTTATCTCTCTATCCCCCTCCCCTCAAAAGCATGTGGTCTGGCATGATAGAAATTATGCATGATTTATTTATAATTAGGCTTTCTCTATGGGTGTTTTGAGTCAGATTATAGTATGGAATTATATCACTGTATATAGTGGCTTGGACTTTGCATATCTATAAAATATGTGTATGTACACATATACAGACATATACATACAGACATACATACACACATTATGTATGTATATGCATATATCTAACTCTGTATTTATGCAAACACACACAAACATACATCAATGGACAAGCTCTATGGATTGATCTAACTGCATGTCATAACCTGGGCAATAGATATTCTGCAACCTCTTGGTTTCCCCTGTGTAGATGTTCAGGACAAATTCTTTGAGTAATTACAGATCTCTACCCACAGGCTAGGCCATATTTTGAGGTCTGATGCAGTCAGCATGATGTCATTATGAAACCGAGGCATCTGAAGGACCTTATCATAAACAGAGAATATCTAATGCTACATTGTTCTAATATCACTGGACTGTAGAATTTTACACCTGATTGAATGTTAGAAGTCATCTGGTACAACTCCTAATTTTACACAAGAGGAAACTAAAACCCACTGAGGTTAAATGATATGCTGGAGGTCACACAATTAATTCTCATTCTTCCCCCTGAAAATAGTTTTCTAGATCCTTTCCAGGAACAAATGCTAAATTTCAAACAACAGCATCAAGTTTTAGGATGACTAAGATGGAAACAGTACTGATGGAATGTTTTCAAAAACTATACTTCTCAACCCTCCATGTTCCCTGAGTACATGAGTCTGGAGGGTTTAATTAAAGAAGGCAGCAATGATGATAAACACCACAGTTTAGAAAATGTTAAACCAAGCTTATCGGTGTTCTCAGAGGGAAGGCACACATTAAGCAAAGTGAGGTAATTTGAGCTAATGAAGTTTGATTCTAAACATCCAGATCTATTAAGCTTCAAGTGCCTAGTTGGGTTCCTGCTCTGTGGCTTTTGAAAGGAGTTGCTGCTTGTAAACAGAGAGGAGCTAATTGAGAAGGTGTGGAAACCAGAGGGGAACACAGAACCAATTGTGATTGTCATGGAGAACTTAATATTGTGTCTTTTGTGTTTGAAATTGAGGGAAAAGAGAGAAGGGCTCTGCTCCTATTCTACTTCAAATGTGCTTACTCTGTGGTTCAAAGAGAGAATAATATGCACAATCAGTTGAATATAGAAATCTATCTTACCCAACAGGGAAATAGGAAAGAAGGAGATTAAGTAAAGGTGGTGGGGTGTAGACTGACAAAAGGGAGGGCAGATCAGGGAAGGTGGTAGACAGAGGCAAAACACTGGTGAGGTAGGAAAGGGTGAAAAAAAAGAGAGGACAAACAGAAGGAAGAATGGGATAGAGGGAAATACACAGGTAGTAATCATAACTGTGAATGTGAATGGAATGAACTCTCCCATAAAATGGAAATAAATAGCAGAGTGGATCAAAAACCAAGATACTACTATATGTTGCTAACCAGAAGCACCCTTGAAGTAGAGAGACCCTTGAAGTAGAGAGACACACAGAGTAAAGGTAAGGGGCAGGAGCAGAATCTATTATGACCCAGCTGAAGTAAAAAAAGCAGGGGTAACAATCCTGATCTCAGATGTAGTAACAGCAAAAATAGACCTAATTATAAGAGAGAAGGAAGGAAACTACATCTTGCTAAAAGATAATGTAGACAACTAAATAACCAAATTAGAAGAGCAAAGAATAGTCTACCTGTCAGATCAACAGGGAGGGGAAGATTCATGACCAAACAAGAGGTAAAGATCATTACTAAATGTACAATAGATAATTTTGATCATATTAAATTGAAAAAGTTCTGTACAAAGAAAACCAGTGCAACCAAGATTAGAGGAAAGAAGAAAGCTAGGAAACAATCTTTACGGCAAGTATCTCTGATAAAGGCCTCATTTCTAAAATACATAAAGAATTGAGTCAAATTTGTGAAAATACAAATCATTCCCTAATTGACAAATGGTCAAAAGATATGAACAGGCAATTTTCAAATTAAAAAAAATATCAAAGATACCTATAGGCAGATGAAGAAGTACTCTACATAATTTTTGATTAGAGAAATGCAAATTAAAACAACTCTGAAATACCACCTCACACCAATCAGATTCGCTAATATGACAAAGAAGGAAAATTATAAATGTTAGAGAGGATGTGGAAAACCTGGGACATTAATGCACTGTTGGTGGAGTTGAGAACTGATCTAATCATTCCAGAGAGCAATTGGGAACTATGTCCAAAGGACAACCAGACTATGTATACCTTTCGATTCAGCAGTACCACTACTAACTCTGTGTCACAAAGAGATCATTAAAAAGGGAAAAGGACCTACAAGTGCAACAATATTTATAGCAACCCTATTTGTGGTGGAAAAATATTGGAAATTAGGAGGATGTCCATCAATTGGGGAATGACTGAATAAGCTATAGTATAAGAATATAATGGAATACTGTCATGCAATAAGAAATGATAAACAGGCAGATTTCAGAAAAACCTGGACAGATTTGTACAAACTGATGCAGAGTGAAATGAGCAGAACCAAGAAAACACTGTATACAGTATCAGCAACACTGTATGATGATCAACTATGAATGATTTTTCTCAGCAACAAAATGATCCAAGACAAGTATAAAGGACTCATGAAGGAATATGCTCTCCATATCCAGATAAAGAACTGATTGACTTAGAATTCAGATCAAAGGATTTTTTTTCTTACTTTATTCTTTTTCTTAGTTTATTTTTCCTTTTGATCTATTTCTTCTCCCACAGCCGTGATGAACATGGAAATACATCTTATATGATATGTAAATTATATTAAACTGCCTACCATTTTCAGAAGAAGTTAATGGAGGGAAGGAGGGAGAAAAATATGGAGCTCAAAATCTTGTAAAAATGAAAACTAAAAATTTTCTTGATACGTAATCATGGGGGGGAAATACTATTTACTGCAACAACAACAACAACAACAAAATGCTTATTCTATGCTATCGTGGTGACATGAGATGTCATCAAAACCCATAAAAACTTTGACCTAATGGTTATTCATGAGAATTTCATTAACTGGCTAAATGAGGGAAGCCTGACTTCAGACCATGTAAGAAAATAAGATGTGATGTACAGAAATGTGAGTGTCATTTGGATAATTAAAAGTCAGGATCCAGGTTAGGTTTTGTCCTAGCTCTGATATTGCCCAGCTATGTGCCTTTGGAGAAGCCATATCACCATTCTAGGCACTAGTTTCCTCATATCTAAAATGAAGAATTTGGGTTGGCTATCCTCTAGGGCAGTGGTTCTCAATCTTCCTAATGCCACTATCCTTTAATATTCATATGTGGGCACATCTGCATGTGGGCAGACCTGCCTGGAGATGGCTAGAGGAGCGGTGTCTCGGTTCCTAAGACCATTGGAAATGTGTGTTTTCCACTGGTCTTAGGTGACCCTGTTTGACCCCCAAAGGGGTCGTGACCCACAAGTTGAGAACCGATGCTCTAGGGCTTCCTTGCCTTGCTTAGTAAATGACTGGCCATGATGCTGATGGTATTCCAAGTTTTGTTGTCATTGTTCAGTCATTTCAGTCAAGTCTGAATTTTCATGACCATATTTGGGGTTATCTTGGCAAAGGTACTGGAGTGGTATGTCATTTCCTTCTACAGGGCATTTTACAGGTGAGCAAACCGAGACAAACAAGATTAAGTGACTTGCCCAGGGTCACATGACTAGTAAGCATCTGAGGCCAGATTTGAACTTAGGAAGATGACTCTTCCTGACTCCAGGTCTGGCACACTGTCCACTGTGCTACCTAGCTGTCCCTACACTTAACTTACACTCCTGAAATTCTACAAAACCATCTTAGTTTTCCCTTATGTCTTCTGAAAAGTAGTAGGATTATAGATTTAGAACTCCATAAGACATCAGGAGCCATAAATTCAATCTCCTCATTTTGTAGATAAGAAATGGAAACACTCAGAGGCTAAATTACTTGCTTAGAGTCCCATGGGTAGAAGTAACTGAACTTAGTTCTGAACCTAAATCTTCTTGACATACTAAGTGTTCTGTCTACTAGGTCATGTTTCCTCTCAAAGTTGTGTGTGTGTGTGTGTGTGTGTGTGTGTGTGTGTGTGCAAGTGAGAGAGAGAGAGAGAGAGAAGAGTAAAGTGAGAGAAAATCTTCTGTCTATCCCATGCCCAGAGTCAAGTAGAGCATCTCTTTCTAAAGGCTAGCAACAGCTGTTTCCTCCCTTTCCTTAAAAGAAACACAAGAAGATACTATTAGCTGGGTGTCACACCTGAAAAAATTCTGAAAGCGTAACAACCCCATACACCCTTGGGGATGAAATTTTGCTTTGATGCCCACCTGTCTTTTCAGGTCCTTTAGTACAGGCTTCCAGTGCCCATAAATCTGGTAATTCTGAGCTTCCTAACCCAGCCTGTCCTACATCCCTGTGGTGTTGACCATGTTCTAAAGGTATCAAGTGAACTGCCCAACACTCCCAAGTGGAGCAGAACCAAATTAAAATGTAATTACAAAATATTTAAGAAAACAAAAATACAATAGAACATAGATAATCTTAACATATGGTTTTCTAAGTCTATGTGTACCTACAGCAATCCTTATATAGTTTAGTCACCCTCTTTTCTATTTGCTTTTGCTGCCTCCTCTCTACATGATTTCTCTTCTTCTTCTTGAATTCACCTTTCCTACGTGCCTGGGTTAAAGCCGTATCTTGTTCTGATTGCCCTGACATCCTCTCCCTTCTAGTCAGTATGGTAAATAAATTTATAAGTAGCCAGCATAAAGGAAAAATAGCAGGAAAAATATTGAAAATGGGAACCTGGAAGTCACATACTATTATCCTTAAGACCAGAGGAACATAATTTACAAATTGCATCATATAGTAACAAAAATTCACATCCTGGTAATATGTGCTGAATCAGCAGAAACCATCCAGGTGCTGTGCTGTCAAGACCTTTTGGTCCTCTGATTCCTATGACATGTATATCCCAGGCAAGTTCCAGTAAGATCATCAGAAACCCAAAAGGTGCTGATAATTTTAAGGTAATGTGGACATGTTAACTTTAAAGTTTTGTTAACAACTCCAAAAAGATTTGACTACATCAATGAACTAACCCCAATGTGGAGAAGTAAGAGTCTCTTTTCTAGGAAAAAAAGACAGCTAGGTGGCCCAGTGGCTAGAATGTTGGGCCTAGATTCAGGAAGACTCATCTTTCTGGGTTCAAATCTGGCCTCAGACACTAGTTGTGTGTCCCTAGACAAGTCACTTAACTCCGTTTACCTCAGTTTCCTCATGTATAAAATAAGCTGGATAAGGAAAATGATAAGCCACTCTTTACCAAGAAAACTACAAATGGAGTCACAAAGAATCAGACGTGATTGAAAAATGACTGAACTGAACTTTCCCAAAAAGCTTTATAAAAATAGACCTCGAACTCCTACCCTCTCTCTCCCTCTCCCTCCCCCCAGCATTCTCCCATCTCCAGCAGGTCCCACGCTGCCTTGTGATCCCAACTGTAATCCATGGACACGTAAGTGGTACTCTGTAATTCTCCTCCCCTTTCTACCTGCCTCCCTTCACCATTCCAAACCTGTCTCCTTTGATGCTTGTCTCTGTTCCCTCTATTCAATATAAAAGTTCGATTGCAGCCCCATTTCCTGCTGCCATCAGGGGCTTTCCCAGTGAGTACACAAAGAACATGCCTGCCCTAATTTCACAATTTTGTAAATTAATTACCAATATAATACCATTCCCAAGTGTCCACTAATCAGCTGTGGGACTCAATTTTTTCACCTATAAAATGGGAAAGGAGAATAGACTAGATGATTTCTTTAGTTCTTTATAGCTCTAAAGACTGATGGTTCACATTTGATAAACTAAGACTAAATTTTTGGATACAAAGTGATTGATGTGTTTTTTTAATTTCCTTTTCTGTTGCAAACTTAAGAAACTTAAAGATTTCAATGAGCGGAGAAGAGCAGAAAATGAGGATTACACATGAAATGGGGACCTTTGATTACCTGACTTGACCCCCATAGGGCATGCTCTGTTAATATTCTAGTCAAAGGCCATGAAATTCCTCCACTTTCCTTCAGAGTTGGAATGATATCCTCTGCTGCTTATTGGCCATGATGACGCTGAAGTTAGTTCTGTGATGATAGCAAGATGTATAAAAAGTAGAACCTGAGCCCTGAATGCTGATGATACAAGGTGTCATACAAGGTAGAAGAGGCACTTTCCAGCTGGCAGATCTCTTGGAGGCAGCTTTCAAGAAGACAAAATGTGACTCCAGGAGAGGGCCAGTAAAAGAAGGAAGGATGTTTCCCTATTCCAATGTAGTGGTGCAGCCAAAACCCTCCAGGCCCTGCTGTCCAGGTGGAGTGTATACTCCCCTAGGTGAGTCTGTACCAAATGCTCCTGACTACCATGCTTTTGTGTTTCTTGTCCTCCTTGTGAACATCAAAAGGTCCTGCAGGAAAGGCTTATGAGTTGTGGCAACAATGGCAATACTTACCAGAGAGATTGAAGTTGTAATAGTGGCGAGATTTAGTCTTTTGAGAAGGAAAGTATCAGCATTGGAGAAGTACATCCCGGGGAAGAAGATCTCACGCGCTGTTTGATGACAGTATCCTCAGTGAAAGTAAAATTCAAAGTGGCTCATTAACCATCCTGCAAAACCTTTTTGATGTCCTAAAAAGGTTTTAGCATTAGCCTCTCAACGCATTGTAATAGTAACAAGTTAATGAATTTTGTGCTAAGCATTCTATGAATTTTTATTTCTTATCTTCTCCTTTTTGTGTGGGAATAAGTTACTTGTTCTATATCTAATTCATATTTGTACACATTCCCTTTTGCTAGAGAGAATCTTTAGATTTCAAGTCTATAATCATTTCTATAAGTAGTAATCATATAAATAGCAATTTTCTCTAAAGAAGCCAGGGTGGGGTGAGGAGCTAATGAATGTGAGAATTAGCGGAGCATACTCCTCATATTGAGAAATCAGGCAACCCAAGAGCAATAAACCCTGTGAAACCTTGTTGGCAGGTAAAGGACAGAGACTGGTTCACGTAGTCACTATGTTGGAAGTACATATTGAATTTAACATTACAATAATGAAAATAACCTGGTTGTTTGTATCCCTTTTAAAATTTTCCTCTACTTTCTTTTGCATATCTTTAAATATTTTGTTGACACTTCTTTTTTCTTCTTTTTTCACATCACTATCACTACCTAACCATTCCCCACTCTTATATTCTCAAAACAGAAGACTTCTCTTAACACGTTACTTTTTTTAAGTAATACATGTGCATTGTAACAGAGACCTATTAGAATAGAAAGAAGAGAGAGAATTTGAAAGGAGTAATCATTATGACCAATTATTTAGGGGCCACCATATTTGTATATAGCTATAGGCTGATGGAAGGTAGTTTTTTCTACATAAAGCTATATGAGTATTTTCCTGTGGATTGACAACGCCTACTCTCTCCTACTCAACACACTGAGACATACATTTTGCTTTCAAATGGCTCATAATCCAATCACTTGATGTTTACTGCAAAGAATGAATAATTGCTGCTTGAATCCAATGCCCTTGGTCTCTTGATACCTCCATGGGAATTTTATAATTCAGAATTAATTAGACAACAAGAGAGAATGGGGTACCCATTTTGGTAAAATAATTTATGCCCTGTTAAAGCTCATTCCATTTCTGCAACAAAGGCTGAATAATTATGCCATTAATCCTGAGCTGGAGGAGAGCTGTTGTGATTGCAGCACATTTCTAATGCAAATAAAGAAAAATGTCACATTTCCCCTCCAACTAATGCTTTGAATGTAGATACATAATAATAATAGTTTTGTTTATTTATGGGACACTGATCCCTGGGAGTTCAATAAAGCACTATGCAAGCAAAACAATAGTTTAAAAAAATAGCAAACTTTCACAATTGATTCTGAATCCAAAAACCAAACAAAAAAAAATGAGAAGGATGTGAATGAGAGATTATGGAGGGTCACTTAAAGAAAAAGGTGGGGAAGGTGTGAGATTTTATAGGTAGACTATTTCCAGTGGCATGTTTTTATTTATCTGTATACCTCAAAAATGAGTCTACACAGGTAGCTATTGGCATACCTATGGCCAGGATTCATCGTTGTAAAGAATTGAAAATTTTACTTATACATGTGTAATGGCAAGCAAAATGGTATTTAGTGCCTCGTTTCAGTTAATTAAGTAATTTAGCACTTTGACCCTTTGTGATTTGAAGGTGGGAGGAACTTGCTGACAACAGGAAGGGTGGGACAGGAAAGAGAACCACCATATAAAAGGAGGAGCACAAGCTGGGATTGAGCAGAGCCGAGAAGGAGAAAACTTGTCATTTCCTGAACTCTGTTTGTCTGTTCTGTCTGTGTTGATTTGTGTTAGTGATACTTTGTACAGAAGCCCTGGGACCTTACTGCTGGTTCAGAAGCTCTGAAAGAGGATTTTCTTGTTGTCTGTTTACAGACGTACTGGAGGAAGGTTTCAGAGGTCCTGGGACTATACAGATGATTTATGTTGATTTCTCAGACATTGTTTGTGGCTCTGTGTTGATTTCACAGGCAGATAGTGAATTGATGATGGTGCTGGCAATGTGTGTGAATGTTGTTTTGGCTCTGTTAAGCTTTGTCTTCCCAGAAACAGAAACTGTGAAAGATCTGAGTTGGACCAGACACTGTGATATTCAATATAGAATGGGAACTGGATGAGAAGCTGGATGAGGAACTGGACAAGGAACTTGATGGGGAACTGAGAGCTGCCTGCCTGTGAATCCAGGTGATGGTTGGGTGAATTCTGGCAAAAGCTGGGACCATGGAAGAGGAACCCTGGAATTTGGGAGCTAGCTTTGAGTTAAGATGAAAAGACCTTTCTTTGGGTACTTTGCTGACTGACAAGATCACGATTTACTGTGACCTAGGGGTAGGAGAACTTTGTACTTTGTACTCCTTAAAGATGATTGAATTAAGGATGATTGGAAGCTAGTCTCCAATCAAGAAGAAGTCTCCAATCTCTCTGACTGAGAGATTAAGATAATGTCAGCTAGGGGTGGGACACCTGTGTACTTTGTATCCTGAATGATATGTATTATTTAAAACTTTGTGGCCACTTGAGTGATAAGTTGTTATGTTATATCATTGTGAATGCTGTACTTTGGTTTCTGTGAATGTTTTGCTTTAGTTTACCGCTCAATAAATAGAGAGTTCACTATTCTATGTGATCAGAACCTTAAAGTTATACACAACAGCAGTCCTCTGGAGAGTTGTTCATGCTTGGCTTCACAATATCACCTCTACCAATGGAGTTAAGGACAATGGGGGGGGGGGGGGGAGTTAGTTGGGAAAGGGAATTAGAGAAGCCCTGGACCTCTATGGTGAGGGAAGAGTGTCTAGTGTCTCCTAGGATATAGCTATCCCATATACACAATACAGCATACTCCTTTTCCCCTCCAAAATAAAGACCACTGAAAGAGAATGAAGGGACAGATTAACTTCTTAATTCCCCCTTCTCTCCTCTCCTTTCTCCCCTGTTCTCTTCCTCTCTTGCTCTCCCTTCTTTTCTCTTTCCTCTTTTCTCTTTCCTTTCTCTTCTGTTTTTCTTCTCTTCTCTCTTTCTGTTTCTTTCTCTTCATCTCTTCTTCTCTCTCTGCCTGTCTCTGCCTCCATCTCTGTTTCTCTCTGTGTTTCTTTGTCTTGGTCTCTGTCTTCCTCTGACTTTCTCTATCTTTGTCTCTTCCTCTCTGCCTCTCTCTGCCTCTTTGTCTCTCTCTCTCATGTGCTCCTCTATCTGTCAGAAAAATTATTGTAAAAAGTTTTGCTGAAGCTTAGCTTAGACATATTAAATATATATGTCTGTATATATGTGTGTATGTATATATAGATGTCTATATATACATATATATGCACATATATTTTTCTCACATAGCAACACACAGAGAAAAACACACATACCAAGGAAAAAAGAGTCACATGCAGACAGGCAAACTTATCGGTCTTTTAGGTGC
The DNA here is from genome assembly GCA_028627135.1 of Pseudochirops cupreus. Lineage (NCBI taxonomy): Eukaryota > Metazoa > Chordata > Mammalia > Diprotodontia > Pseudocheiridae > Pseudochirops > Pseudochirops cupreus. Next base: position 417,495,043 of record CM053582.1, read on the forward strand.
AGTGCTCTGGGCACACTCTCTCTCTTTCAAGGTCTGGTCTTACAAACAGGTTGATATCCCCAGAGGGAAGATGACTAGTCTTCCCTCATGGTTCTAGTGGTAAAATTTCAGATTCCTCAGAACCTTAAAGAGTTGGAGGTTTCTACTATTATTGGTCATGAACTCCCATATTCCTTAATATCAATTAACCAGTTAATACCAATTAGCTTTTACCAAAGGATAATAACTTTGAAGAAATAGCAAGAAGAAAAGTATGAGGACATCTCCCCAAATTGGGAGGTGCACTCTCTATCTCTGTACTCACTCAGTCCCTGGGAGAGTGGACTCAAACTCAAAGTGATTGCTAAAGAATGTTCCACCCTGTAACCTAGGGTCATTAGAATACTTCCTAGCACTGGGAATCCTTTTCTCTCTTCTCATACTCCCCATAAGTTCACTTCATGGTGTGGCACAGCAGATGAATAAATTGTTCCTGTAGAACATTACACTCAAATACTGGGGCCATTCACTTGCTAGGCTAAGTTAAGCAGGTCACACTCCTCCTGACAAGCTACTCACAAGACATAGCTGCTGTATATATACCAGCAAAGCCTCCTTCAGAATTTTTGAAGGCTGTAATCTGCTCTATTCTGATCATGGTACATATTCAACTCAGAGCAAGAAAGAACAAATGAAAGATTTAAAAAAAAATAAAGGTATCATGGGTTTGCAAATACTTGGTGGCTGTGTGGGCAATAGAGCCTGATGTCCCTCCTCCACTTGAAGACTCACAGCAGTTCATCCTTTTTACTCAAAGTAGGAAGTAAGGAGTGATGCCAAGGAAGAACTAACAACAAAAAATGTGGTGGAAAGGATTGGTAAATCAATACTTATAGGCAAACTCAGTTTGACTATGTCATTAGTCCTTTCTGGTCTGAAGGCAATTAGAAAACTCCTTGTCATACTCAGCACCAGTCTGTCAGTCACTTAGGGTTGGAAGATGTCTCTCTAAATTCCCACATGTTGAATTGAAACCAACAGGGAATGTTATACACACTTTCAGAACTAGGCCTTTGTTGGCTGTTCAGTCCCCACTATATAGGATATCATCTCTAAACACTTAAAATAATGGCTTATTTTCATGGACATAGGAAAGAATATGGATACTACATCTTGCTACTGACTCCAACGGTCATCTTTTAATAGAAACTGAGTGGGAGTGCTTAGTAGGAAGGTGTTATTTCCTGAGCATCTAAGTCAGTTCAAATGGAATGAGTGCTTTTGTCACAACTACCTGAGAGTATTATCATACTTATCTCATAGAAAAGGAAACTGAGGCTCTGAGTTGAATTGACCTCTCTGTTCACAAGATTATGACATAGAGGACCTGGGAATTGGACTCAGGTCTTCTCATTCCAAGTTCAATGTACATTCCATTGTGTAATGCTAAATTACCTGCGCTGCACAGAGGAGAAAAGCAATGATGAAGGGAGGAAGAAGCATGTAGGCACACATATAAACTATGCCACGTAGGCATGTAAAACTCATATCTGAGATAGGTTAGTTTTAGACTGACCTCAGAGTGATTCAGAAAACTATGGGGCTTTGTTTATTACTGTGGCCTCATATGTTTCTTTGACTTCTCTGTGACCTCAAGAGGGCAAGGGAAATAAGATGTGTTAGAGCATTAAGGTTCAGAGCCTGAAGTGTTGAGACCAGATCTTAGAGTAAAGAGTAAATAACAGAACATGACCCACGAATTTGGCTTTGGGAATGCTCCATCCCAGAGTTTGAGGGAATGTGTGGGTTCTCTTTTCAATTATAGCACCAATGGTATTCCACCTACCTCTCTTTCATTCATGTAAAAAGAGCTAGAAGGGATGAGCATTCCTTAGCTGCTATTATGAAATGAGTGCCATGCTATATGCTCTTGGAACTGATGCTTCCCAATGACTAGGAAACCTAAGTCCCTGAATTATTATATGGAAAGTCAACCATGGGAAGAGGGGGAAAAGTCAGGGATTAAAAATAGGGTTCACTGAGGAGTACCATGAAACCAGTGTGATGAAATTAGTGAACCAGTTTTCATAGAGCCTGGATATCTGAATGGATGAGCCATTAAGGTTCAGAATCTGTGGAGCTAAGACCAAGTCCTGAAGTCAAGAGCACATAGCAAGTCCCGAGGGCCAAACCAAGGAACCTTTTGCCTTCCTAGTTAGCATTACTAGTCAGAACCCCATAGAGTGATGAAACAGAGATTTCAGATGAATCACTTAACCTCTCTGTACCTTTGTTTCATCTGTAAAATGAGGAGTTTGGACATGAGGGCTCTTTCTAATTCTAAATACATGATCTTCTGAAGAATCTATGAATTTATGATTCTACTATGATCCTATGAATTTGTGCAGAATTCAAATTAATCTGATCACCACCTGACTTTTCTTCCATAATCTAGGTATTCCAGGGAGAGGTACAGTTTGTTAATTTAAGTTAACCAGAAAATCATGATTTTGTAGTTCTGTTAGATGACAGGAGTCATTTCTCTTGGTTTGCTTCTTTGAAAGTTATACACAGGAAACTACAACATTCTGGTATTTCATTTTATTCTGAGACCAAATTAACCACCAAAAAGTTACTGTTTCTAAACATTATCATACATTTCCCCCACTGACCACAAACTCAGCCTCCTTTACACTCTCAGGTTTTTCTCCTTTACATTTATAGAGGAAGAGTAGTGCATGAGAAAATGTTTCTTTGGTCTTATAGGTTTTGTGGTGGGAAGTAGGAGATGTGCAAGAAGGGGAGAAGATGGAAAAAGAGTGATCTGAATTGTCCTAACATTTGTTGTGATTTATGATTTCCTTTGTTTTCTTAGAAAGTCAAATTCTTGGCTTCAGAAAGAAAAAAGATTTCACTATAAGTAAAGACAAATTGGTAGAAGTGTAGGAAGAAGGGCAGGGGAAAATATTGTCTGGCTACATACAAACATCAACAGGGAAAAGGCCTGATTGTTTCCCAAAAGAGCCCTGCTGCCTAATCATCTCGGGTTTATCATTGATCTGGCCACCCCTGAGAGAGGACAGTTTTAAAACAATTAACAGTAGTTTCCAGTCCCATCACTACTCCTCATTAGTCAGAAGGTTCCCCCAATATGTCTTGACATGGGATTTCACTGTTTTCCCCCAATTAGTCTATACTGTGTCAACCAGCCATTCCTCAGTCCTTGACTCTGTTTTCTGGAGTAGGACAATCCTTTTCTGGTTGGATACCAGGCACACTCCTTTTGGATGAAACCACCACACTGATTTCAAAGCTATCAAATAGTCAGCAACCTGTCAAGTCTCATAAGCCCTATATAAAGACAGTTACAAACTAACGGTATCAGAAACAAAAGAGAAATTAAATAACTGGACAGATATTCAGCATGCAAAGCTAGTTCAAACTAACATAGTAAAGACAGAAGAGACTACTTAAATCAATGCATGGATTTAATGTAATAACAATCAAAATACATATTCATGGACTTTGTTAAGTCAAAATGTAATGGGAGAATAAATGGATAAGAATATCAGGAGTAATTTTTGAGAAAAATATTTCTTTTTTGGGGGACTTGAATCAATATCAAATTATATCTATGAAGTGAAAGTTACCAACATTATCTGGTACTGGTTAAAAAAAAAATAGAAAAAGACCAAGAAAAGATAGTCAAGCATTAGAGCCCAAAACTACACAGGCTAGTGTTTGATAAATGTGAATACCAAAAATAGGGAAAGTGATGATTATTAAATAAAAACTTTTAGGAAAATTGGATAGCAACATGACCAGTCTCACATGTAACAATAAATTCCAAATGAATCAATTAGCTACATATTTAAAAAAAAAACTTTAAAAATT
>CM053582.1:417499415-417517167 GCA_028627135.1 Pseudochirops cupreus
TTCATATTTGTCCTTAAAACAAATCAACTCACTAAAACATTTCAACATTTATAAAAACATTCAAATCACATTTTGGAAATTCACTGTAGAGAAATTACATTTCAGTCACAAATTTAGTTTCTAAGTTGATGGTGTCATAAATTTCTGCAGACCCAGAACAAAGATTCCTTCTTAGCTATGTCTCTTGTCTGCCTTCCAACTTGACCAGAGTTAAAAGACAGAGAGAGAAAGATTTTCTTTCCGAAGAAAAAAGTTTTTACTCCATCTCCTTTGGCTTACCAGGCCTCCAAAAAAAAGTTGGTTTGACATACAAAGCACAGATAATATAAGATAAACACAAGGACACTTAAAAATTGGCATGCAGAAGTAGAAGTCCCTTTTCAGGTCAGATTTGGGACTTTTCTTATATGCCTTAGGCCAATTTTGCTCTATCTTTAATTACCTCCTTTTTGACTGGGCATGAATTTCTGTTTCTAGGCTTCTTCAACCCCTTCCTGAATGAGAAATATCCCTTTGGCTTGACCTGAGGTTCCTTTTGAAGAAAAATTCTCCAAGAACCATCTAACAACTTCCCTGAATGGGCATAGTTGATATGCACCTTCCTTCTCCAACTAGGGGAAAACTCTGTTTCCAGGATTTTGCCAATGTTTTCTTGCCCTAAAGATGTACTGACAGTGCATGTTTTATGTCCTTAGAGGAATTTCTTGGGTTATATAGTGAGTTATTGCCAAAAAGTTACAGAAAATGCAAACAGAACTCGAAGACAAACAAGCAAAGTTGCAACTTTCCCAATAGCATGGGAGCTTTACCTTGGTTGAAATTGATTGGAAGTGAGGAGGAGTCTAACCTTTAAGGTAGTCTCTTACAAGTCTCTGTATAAAAACACCACCATAGCACTCTCTGGAAATTTCTTAGAGAGACCACCCCAGGGGTCAGTGTTCCCTCTCAACTCTTGCCTGAAAGTTCATCAACTTACCCAACTGAAATTAAGGTAAACTGAGGCAACAAAGTTCGGAGCATGTTCAATTTATTGGTAAGGTTAGCAGTTACCAATAAATGGGTAATGGCAAGCCAAAAGACCTCCAGGTGGGGTTTAAAAGATTTCTCATACCTTAGAGAAAGTGGGTAAAAATAGAACAGCACATAAGCATGACACTGGATTAAGTCATATGATTTCTATTGGTGGCAGGGATCACAATTTTCTTCCCTGTAACTAGGGAAAGCTCATTGGTTGTGTCCACCTACATCACTGCAAGGACAGGTAGTGGTACAGAGATAACAGGTTTCCTTGACACAAAGATAGAACCACCATTTTACAAGAAAATAACTTATGAACTTACCTCAGAGACAAACAAAAAATAAATAAATAAAACAACTAAAAGAAACAGTTAGTCCAATTGAAGAAGTGATTAACAATATAAGAATATAATGATATTGACATCCAAGAAAATCAAATTGATTTTATTTTGTAATTGATTTTATGAGGAATAATTTATAGTGAAGTTTCCCCATTCTGAAAAATCAGATCTAGAATGGCTTCAGTATTCACTAGGCATATGATTAGAGGTCATTTGACCTTCCAGGAATCTGGGACTTAGAGCAATGGAGACTCTCCCCAGTGCCACCTCAGCACAAGGTATGCCAAATGAGGAAAAGACTGCTTCCCTGGCCTTTTATTGGACACCCACATGTTTCTGGGTTCTTTGTCTCAGATAGATTCCCACGCTTAGGTGGTTGGCCAGCCTCCCTACCAATAAGAGTGAAGGCCAGTTGGGGGGTTGGGTTTCTGAATGAGAAGATTATATAACCATGGGCTTGCTTCTACCTGTTGCTCTCTCCCTGACAGATGCCATGTGAGCGATGGGGGCAGAGTTCTTTCTTATGAGAAAGAATAAAGACCTTTTCTGACCTCAGATTCAGACTCTGAACTCATTCATCTCACACAGCTTGGAGGCTCCACCAAGATTTTTCAGACTCCTCTCTGGAGAGAGGAAGGGTTCTCCAGCCTTGACCAACAGGCAGTATGTTCCACTAGGTTTTTCCAGTGGCCTCTTGGTGAGGTGGGGCAGCAACCCCCCTCTGTTGAGAGTGAGGCCTGAGGGGGTCTGAAGCTGAGAGCAGAAAATGCCTAAAGGGAGGAACAAAGATTAATGGAGGTCATATAAGTCTGTTCACAGATCCAGATAAAGAGAGGCCTAAGTGATTTGGTGGTGGGTGGGGTCGACTGAGTCTGGCCAGAAGTTGAGCTGAAATTCCTGGACTGAGAGGTCAACCTGGTCAACTGAGTCTAGCCAGGAGTTGGAGAGACAAGGAGGTAGTTTTTAGGGGGTGACACAGATGAGTGGCCCCTGATGAAGGCCCCTCAGAATTCGTGCCTTGGCACTCCAAATTTCTGTACCAAGAGGTTGACTGAGCTTTGCTTTAACCCGCAAGCACTGGTTAATTGGGAACAGAATTGGGAAGGAATGTTCCCTTCAATTCCCCCTGATAATCCCTTGGGAGATAAATTTAGGAAAGCTGGTTGAAACTGTGTTTGTTCTGTGCTTGTTCTTTGTGTGAATGTATGTCTGTGGGAATGGTTAAAAACTCTTCCTTCTCTGCCTTTACATTCTTAACTAAATTTAGAATGGGGTGAGAGAATTCAGATCCTTTAGCATGTCCTAGGTAAGTGAAACTTTTTGTTCCTATTTATCTGAAATACCTAACGCAGAAGCAGGAAGAGGAGAGATACAGAGAAGCAAAAAGGCCTAATTATGTTAGGTAGGTTGGGGCCACTGCTCTCCACACACACACACACACACACACACACACACACACCTTTAGAAGGTATGGAAATGTTGGAAAAGAGTGCTAGTGAATTTTTAGCCTGACTTCATAACCAACAAACAAAATAAATTATGGGAAGTTAGAAGAGATTATATCTATGCACCTTTCAGGAAGCATCTATGAAAGGGCTTTATTGGAATTTAGTTCTAAAAGATTAAGAGGAATGCAAGTCTTCCCTGAAGGTGAAATGGAGATCATACAGCCACGTGTTTTCTAAAAGGACATGTGTTGGCCTAAAGATATTTCTGGGGAGATAGATTGGTATTTGGCATTATGATTGTAAAATGATTTTTTTAAAAAAGTGAGACCATTATATTTGGATATAAATGTAAATAATATTCAGATTGATCATTTGAACTCTTGGCTATTATGAAAATGTATACAGTGATTTAAAGTTATCCTTTATTTCCTGTGTAAGGGGGTTTGGAAATGTGTTCACCTAAAAATTTTTAGTAGAATATGATTTTTAAACATTTCTAAATTGTGTAATTTGGGAAAAAAAATTTATGAACTCTGATATTAAAACAATTTTCTTATTCCTGTTCAGAAGCTGTTAAGTTATCTAAGGATATGGTTATATATGTTAATTTGGATGTAGGTGAAATGTGTAATATTTTGGGGATTTATATTACTTAAGGAATTTGAATTTAAAGATGGGCACTGAGTATGGTAAAGATATTTGTAATTATTACTAGAACCAAAGGAAGCAGTTAGAATCATTAGCCCAGCATATTGTAAACTGATCTAAAATGTGAGCAGGAATGGGTATTATCTATGTTGTAACAAAAGCAATTTTTTGCTTTTTTGTTTGTTTGTTTAAATGTTGTTACAGTTAGGAACTATATTGTCAAAGGAATAGAAAATGAGGAATGGGACACTCTGACCCAAGTGTTGTAATATTTTTGACATACTATAATTTGAGAAATCTGTAAAATTCATTTCCTTATAGTTTCTGGTCTGGCCAGCTTGGAATTGTAATGAAAATTAAATATCAGATTCTGTTAAAGCCTCAAGAACCAGATCAGATAAGAAAAGAGGATGCTGGAGAATAGTAGGAATTTGAGTTACCCTCCCCCACATGGAAAAAAAAAGGAGAAGTGGGGGAGGAGGAGAAAAGCCTCTGCACTTGTTTTGGAAATGCAATTAATGGTATAATGTCATTGTGTTATTATGGTATATAAATTGCAAAAACCTCACATAGTGTAAAAACTGAGCAACTATTGTGAGCCATGGATGATGTCAGTTTTAATCTGAATTGGGTTGAAACTAAAATATGGAGAAAAATTGAGAAAAATGTTATGTTAAGTTACTTCTGCTATTTAGAAAACCAGGTATTTACACCTTTATCTGTAGTTATGAATGATTCTCTGTGTAAGGGGAATTAGAAATGTGTTTTTGTAGAACTGTTATTGAGTAAATGAGAAAAAAATTTTATATACACACACACACACACACACACACACACACACACATATATATATATATACAGAGAGAGCGAGAGAGGGAGAGAGAGGAAGAGGCAGAGAGAGGGTGGGGAAGAGAGAGAGAAAGAGAGAGAGAGATGTGGCTCAATTTGAAAAACACATCCAGCTGAATCGAAGTTGCCAGATTGGTAATTAATTTGTTTTCAATTCAAAAGTTTGAATGTAAGAACATAATAATTGTGTTACTGGTAAACAGTTGTGTTATGATATTTTGAAGTATTGTAATTTAAGAAATCATAAACTTTCAAGGTTGTCTTTATTTAGAAGGAAGTTTCATTTAAAATTGTTTCACTATTATTTATGAAATATATTTGTGAAAAGTAATTATTGTTAATTATGTGAAGATCTGTGAAACCTCCTCGTATAAGTTTTTTCAATTATGTGGGAAAGATTTTATGACCAGAGAATTTAGAAATTGTGTAGTAGTTAATAATATTAGGATAAATTGTTTTTGAAAAAGTGAAATATTCTTATTAAAGAAATTTTTTTTCTGCCCCCTGATAGGCTGAATGTAATCACATGGAGCCTGTGATAGAGGGAATTTACTGAAGAGTGGAGCAGAGCCCACAGGAAGCTTCCCTGCTGTGAAGATAAACTCTGACCCTCATAGGCTAAATATATTCACATGGAGCCTGTGGCAGGAGGAGTTTGCTGAAGGGAAACAGAGTCCACAGAAAGCTGGTCAGAGCTAGCAAGAAGGTGGGGGAGAAAGGACACTCATTAAGGACATAGAGAGGTTTGTGAGTAAACTTTGATCTTGTATTGGTTTGTGGGAAGGCTGAAGGATGCTGTGGCTCTTAGCATTATTATGGCTTCTGAATATCTTTGGTACTATGATAGAATTGACTTACTGGTTTTGGGATTGGGTTTTCTAGTGTCCTAAATAAATGCTTCAGTTGTGTCCTCTAAAAGAAAAATGTTTTATAAGATCTTTGTTATAAGATGATAGGGAACAGATTAGAAGACAGGAAGACTAGGAGAGACAGATCCCACTATTTGGAGAGTGGTGTTTATGGGTTTAACAAGATGGGGGACACAAGATAAGAGAGAGCAGGTAGAGAAGTCTGCCCCTTAGTGCATTAGATGTTACCTGTAGTTAATTGTTTATGGTATAATCAGAGTGCTTCTGGAACACCTTAAGTTACTATAAGATACAGCTACTAGGCTTAGGGTTTAGTATAGGTATTCCTGTATGAGTCAGGGTCCTTTAGTTCTTAGTAATAATATGAGGACAAGTAGGTCAAGGGTTTGTGGGAATATTATTCTGTTATTTAGTTAGTATCACATTTGTCTCAACTTTGTTATAATTAGTCAATGTTAAAAGGAGGATAATTTTAGGACTACTTGGTAAAAAATATATATTTTTAATTATTTTAATTGTGAGCTTAATGTAAAGCCCTTAGTGGAATCCCATCCTCCTGGTGGAGGACTTAATAATGGATTAATTCAAAATATAAGAAACTGGTTCCAATGTGTGATCATGACAATTGACTAAGACTCCAATTTTAATTTTGTAAGAATTCTGGAGTTGTCATTTAAATTGGCTCCAAGGTTCCTTTTGTAGGCAAATGAATGAAAGAAGGCAGAAAGAAGAGAAGCTGGGATGCAGGACTGAAGATGGATGACTTCCTCACATCTGGACAGCAGTGTAAAAGGAGACTTTTGGACTTTGAAATGACAATTATTTCTTATTGCTTTCATTTGAATCTCTGCATCTGCACTCAACAAGGGGAATGCCCCCTTGTATGTTGTCAATGTGATGAGGGCTGCAAGGGTAATTAGAATTAAGAAAAGTGTGGAAACTTCAAAAAGTATTTAAAAAGGGGGGATTTGTGAGGGATAATTTATAGTGAAGTTTCCCCATTCTGAAAAATCAGATCTAGAATGGCTTCAGTATTCACTAGGCATATGTTTAGAGGTCACTTGACCTTCCAGGAATCTGGGACTTAGAGCAATGGAGACCCTCCCCAGTGCCTCCTCAGCACAAGATATGCCAAATGAGGAAAAGACTGCTTCCCTGGCCTTCCATTGGACACTCATATGTTTCTGGGTCCTTTGTTTCAGAGATAGATTCCCATGCTTAGGTGATGGGCTAGCCTCCCTACCAATAAGAGTGAAGGCCAGTTCAGGGGATTGGGTTTCTTCATTAGAAAGTTATATAACCATGGGCTTGCTTCTACCTGTTGCTCTCTCCTTGGCAGATGCCATGTGAGCAATAGGGGCAGAGTCTTTTCTCATGAGAAAGAATAAAGACCTTTTCTGACCTCAGATTGAGACTCTGAACTCTTGCATCTCACACAATGTCATTTTGTATCCACACCAATATGTTGTATAACTGCTTGATATTTCCAGAATGACTGACTCTAGTTCATCTTTTTTTTTCAGTATCCACAAACTAATATATTAAGAATATTTACTTTACAAGAATAAAGTTGCTAATGGAAAGAAACCACATAGGTTGTGCTAGGTATCACTACTAAAGATAAATATCACAAAATAAAATTACCATTGATAAATTGAAGTGAAAGACACAAGAGTAAGTGCTGTTTCTAATTGTCATACTGGGAGCAATTCCATTTAACTTGAGCAGGTTTACAGTGTCTTCTAAGTTGCCACGATCTGAGTTTCCAAAGGCAAAAATGCAGTGTACAACCTTTGGGTAGGAAAATTGAAATATCAGATGTGGGTAAGTAGAGGAGGGATAGATGGGAGACTATAGGGTAAAAGGAGATAGAAGACTGTATTATTTCCAATTTCTCTGACAAAGTAAAATGACATTAACGGATGTTTATATCTGTGTACAATCACATTTCAAATCAGAGAAGGATCAGCTTTCAACCAAATAGATATCATAAAAACAAAACTGCACCAACCCAATGACCCTTTTAGTGTTCAATACAGCTATAGAATGGTTATTTGTATAGATAGGCTGGTAATTGGAGGAGCATTTATTCATTCATTTAGAATCATCTCTTCCCAATTCTGAAAATAGTTAGATGTATTTAAATAGAGTATAATGCTATTTTAAAGGCTTTAAATGGTTGAAACCACCCCCATCTAGGTTTAACCAGATGAGAACATTTTTGGTTTAAAGCAAACAGTCAAAACTGAATGTGTCTATACACTTCCTTGAAATAATCGATGCCATTGTATGTGATCAGGTCACATGTTTAGCAGTGTAGTTTTGAAAGGAAGCTATCTCAGAATAGTGGAAGAGATTCTGAACACCTGGATTGGAGAGACTGGAGCAAGTATAGTATTTTGGGCATCCTTAGAGCAAACAACTGAACTATGTCAGAGGAGGAAACTATTAACAAGAATCACTAGCTCCATACACCTCTTGAAGAGGAGGACTATCTCTTAGAGAAATACCATAAAAAGGTCAACTGTTTTCCTAAATTCCCTTTCCTAATTCCTTTCTTTCTCCCAAAGAGAGTAATATAATAATCTGTTGTTTCATTACCCAACTGTTCCAAGTAAACTGGAATTTTGCCTCAACCACAATGAAGTTAACTAGGAGATCGATTTAAATACTAGATTAAGCAAAGATCCTAATCTCTCTCTAGGTATTGGGAATTTTCCTGAGTGCTCAGAATGGTAAAATAAAATCGGAACTTTTCATCTAAAACAAACTTCCTATAGCCAAAATGGAGGGAACCAGGTGGATCTTAGTGGACATTATATTAACCACCTAGCTTAAAATAAACTAATTCATGTAAGAGGGCATCACATTATTGATAAAAACACTACACATCCAAAAAACAATGGAGAAGAGCAAATATAGGCTATGAATATAACTTACCAAGTTTTCTGAGGAAAGATACAGCTTGAAAACCTCCATTTCTGTATCAATTTCAGCTTCAGAAGAGCAGATCAAATTTGTTTCATCTATTTCTAAATAACACATAAATAATATATGTGCATTGATATACAACAATTTCTACTAAGACCTTAAGTTTGAAAAACATTGCTAATGAGTCTTTGGGACTGATGGGGAATTAGTATTGTTTCTTTCTGGGGGGAGGAGGAAGGGAAGAGGAGGGAAAATTGGCCAGGCAAATGGAAAATCACCTCCTAATTAGAGAGGACCTGTCAGTGATGCACAACTACCAAGCTCCCCAAGTAAGACTACAAGTGTTAAATGATTAGTCAATCAATTAAAAATATTTATTAAATGCCTATTGTGTGTCAGGCACTGTGTTAAGATCTAGGATTACAAAAAAGGGGCAAAAGACATTCCTTCCCCTCAAGGAGCTTACAATCTAATGGGAGAGACAACATGCAAACAAATATATACAAAGTGAGCCCTATAGAGAATAAAGAGGAAATAATTTAAAGATGGAAGGCACAGGAATTAAGAGGTATTTGGGGAAGGCTTTCTGTAGAAGGTGGGATTTTAATGGAGACTTAAAGGAAGCCAGGGAGATCAGAAGTTGGAGTAAAGGAGGGAGAGTGTTCCAGGTATGGGGGACAGCCAGAAAGACTGCTTAGGCCAAGAAATGGAGTATCTTGTTCCATGGAACAAGCAGGAGGCTAGTGTCCCTGGATCAAAGAGAATATAGTGGGGTATAAAATATAAGAAAACTAGAAAGGTAGGAGAGGACTAGATAATGATGAATAATAATTCAATTAATAATTTTTTTCACTTTTCCATTGAACTTTACAAAGTGTTTTCCTCAAAATAACCCACACTAAGGTATTATAAGTATTTTTACCTGCCTTTTGTAGATAAGAAAATATCTTAGATATTTGAAGTAATTCACCCCAGGTCAAACATTTAGTAAATAGAAGAAATAGGAATTGAACTCAGGTCTCCTGATGCCAAGACCAGTGTTTTCTCCACTAGATTATGCTGCTTTGCAGAAAGAAGTCAGAATTAAAACTGTCTGAGAAAGATCCCCCTCCTCCACCTCTAAGCTGACATAATGATCAGCAATCCAAAAAGCTGTCTAGCTCTCAATTAGGAATTAGAGACACTGAATTAGAAAATGGAAATATTTAAGTGAGCTTACAAGGAACAGGCAGTAACAACAGTCATCCAGTCACTTCAGATAAACCCTTTATCTAATTCATATAATATCCCTCCTTTGCATTTTTACATTCTTCTTACACATCTCAAGATGCTCCCTCTTAACTGAGAGCTTAAAATAGCCTCTGCCACAACCTGAACCACCAGCCAATAAAATCGCTATCTTGGTTGAGTTCATCTGTTGTACTTTGACTGGGGCTTTGGTCTGCTCCTGCAGTTTAAAAGAAAGAGAAAGGTGATGGTCTCCTTGATTTAAAAAAAGAAAAAAGAAAAAAAAAGAAATAATGACAACCACTTACAGGATCTGTTGATTCAATAGTTTTCAGAAAAAGTTTTGAGAGACTGGTTCTCCTCTCTATATGTGAAGTTCCTTGTAACGACTAACTAAGGTTCAATCTCCACAGTGTGAATCTTATTCCACTGTTTCCCAGGAGGACAAAGAACCTAAGTGAAGATTTTTGTCAATAACTTCCTGTAGATTACTAAAGATGACTATACAACTAGTCTCAGACCTCTAGGTGGCTCAGTAGACAGAGCACTAGGCCTGGAGTCAGGAAGACTTCTGTTCAAACTCAGCCTCAGATACTTGACCAATCTTGGAAAAGTTACCTAAGATTAGTTTCCTCATCTGTAAGAAAGAGATAATAATAGCACCTATCTCTCAGCATTATTATGAGCATCAAATGAGATAATATTTATATTATCTCAGCACAAGCTTAGCACAAATCCCTGGCACATAGTAGACACTGTTTAAGTGTTAGCTATTATTATTATTTCGATTTGGGAGGAGGTATCTTAGTGGACAGGACCAACCAGAATTTTTTGTCTTAGATAGTGATTATGAGTTTCTCTCTTACAAAATATCACTGGTCTAGTACATAAAAAGGAAGAGGGGCTGTAGATGCCTCAGATTTAAAAAAAATCACAGTTTTACAATTCCAATATAGAAAAGCACATAGAGCAAAAACTATCTTGCTTTTTAAAAAAAACAGTGCTTTAAAAAGCAAAAAAAAAAAAAAGGGCTAATAACTAAGAAAAACTTCCCTTGAAAAAACTTAATATCATCCTAAATGGGAAAATGAACCTCTAGTAGAATAAAAAACCGTATGTATTCCTGGTTTTTAAAAAAAGAGCCATGGAAAAACATTGAAATACAAACAAAACACTAAAGAGAAATGTAGAAAGGTAATTACATTTAACAGTAAGAAATAGTTAAATGACACTGACTTGCTCACATTTTAATAAAGGGGATAGAAATAAATTTTCCTTCAAAACCACATTATCTTCAAGGAAAACAAAGGGTGTGACTTGGTCACTTTTATGAGAGTGAAGAAAAAGGATGTAAAAAAGGAAAACCCTAAGGAAGAAATGAAGGAGGAGGAAGAATTTTCTACTTAGCAATAATTAGAGTGTGTAAGAATACGAGTATGCAAAACTTGAGTAATAGGGGAGGAATGGGTATGTCCAGATCCTCCTTCTTATCTGAACTAGATAAAGAAAGGTTGATGGGAGAAACAAAGAGAGACACAGAGACACAAAATTTGACATAGAAATACATTAAACATAACTGGGAAAGTGGATATAGGGATAAGGAAAGTAAGGAAAAGGACTAAAGAGGGAGGGAAGAGTGAGGAGGAAAAATAATGCAACGCAAATGTTAGTTTTGTAGTATAAATCATAAAGCAGGGACTAAAAACAAAAACAATGAAGAAAGTATATGAACCAGAGATCAAGAAGAGAACTTGGTGAAGAGAGGAGGGAAACGAGTGGGAAAATATTAGTCCAACCATAGATCACTGATATTATTCACTTTGAGTCTACCTCCTCTTTTTTTTCAAAGAGATATATGGGAATAAAAATACATAGGGAAACACATAACGAACAATTAAAACTAAATGAGATGAATTTATCAATAAAACAGACAAGAGCAAAATGGAGTACAAAGCAGAATCCAACAGTGTTATTGATGAGACACCCTTGAAAACTAAAGATAAATTCAGAGCCATATTAAGTATAATTTTTAAGCCTCAAGCAATTTCAGAAAAGTAGGGCTGATGATCATGACCTCAGACAATGCAACATTAAAAATAAATTCATTAAGAATTAAGCAGGTGAGAGAAGTGAGCAGAACTAGGAGAACATTGTTTTATTGTACACAGTAACAGCGAAATTGTGTGATCAGCTATGATAGACTTAACTCTTCCCCACAAAACAATGATCCAAGACAATTCCAAAAGATTCATGATGGAAAATAACATCCACCTATTGCTCTGTCTCCACCTAATGCTATATCAGATTGCCTGCTGTCTTGGGGATGGGGGAGGGAAGGGAAGGAGGGAGAAAAATTTGAAACTCCAAATCTTACAAAAATGAATACTGAAAACTATCTCTATATGTAATTGGAAAAAATGAAGTATTGTTCAATTTTTTTTTAAAATGTTAAAATTAATTAAGCAGGGAAATATAATTCATCTAAAAGTGCCACATACAATAATGTTAATACTTATGTATGTACAAAATGTTATAGCAATTAAGTACTTAAAGGAAAAATTAATCATTTTATGCAAAAAAAAAAAGAGAGCAAAGCTATAATCATTAAAAACCTTAATGTTCCTTTTTCAGATATAGACAGGTAAAAAGAAGATGGAGCCAAGGTGGAGGGATAAAGGCAAGAACTCACCCGAGCTCTCCCCCAAATCCCTCCAAATACCTTTCCATAATGACTCTAAATAAATTCTGGAGCAGTAGATTCCACAAAAAGAAAGAGTGAAACAAATTTCCAACAAAGGCAACCAGGAAGACCAACAGGAAAGGTCTGTTGCTACAGGCTGAGAGAGAAGTGGAGTCCAGCACCGGCCACACCAGTACATGCCAAGCCCTATACCAGCAAACCCAGAGCAGGCCTCAGGGGATAAAACACTAACAGCTGTGGCAGTTTCCAGACTTCTCAACCCACAATCATCAAAGACAATTTAGAAGGTCAGTAGGAAAGGTCTGTAAGACGTGGGTGAGAGAGAAGCACAGTCCAGTCCTGGCCTCAGGACAACCCCAGCCCCAGGAAACCAGGAGCAGAACTTGGGAATGACTGAATCAGTAGTGGCAACAATAGCAGATGTTTCTGGAGCTCTCAGCACATAAAAAGTAAGGGGATCCAACAAATGGTCAGAGGGAGGTTACACGTTACAGGGGTCTCTTTGTTGGCACTGATGGAGGACTCTGTTGTTTTGCCCACACATGAATCTGGGTCACAGTCCTGGGTGGCTGTCCTGGACCAAGGAGGAGCATTAGCAGAGCAAAGCTTGCTGCTGCAGTGAAAGGGGGACCCTCCTCACAGTGCTTGTGGTTACTCACAGACCAGAGCATAGGCCAGGAGAGAAGAAAACACCTCTCTTTAGATCATACCACCTTGGAAGAACTGAAAACTTACAGGTCCCTAGAAGTGTCAGTGAGGTAGCGGAATTTAATACATTTGTAAGGAAAGACCAAAGCTAAATAGAAAATCTGATTTTAAAATACTAGACTCAAGATAATCATCACAAGATGGCAGAGTAAAAGCAGGAACTTACCTGAGCTTGTCCCCGCTTACCTCCAATACCTGTAAAAAATCAGACTAAACAAAATTTAGAGCTACAGAACCTACAAAAAGACAGAGTGAAATACATCTGGAGGTGAGGACAGCCTGGCAGGCCAACAGGAAGTCTATTGCACTGGGCTAAGAGTGGAGTGCAATCCTGCATGTGCCAAGCTGGCATAGACCTGTGGCACAGACAAGGCTGGAGCAGACCTCAGAGGACTAACTCACTGCCAGTTGTGGTGGTTTCCAGATGTTGTGATCCATAAATGCCTAAGAGAAAGTAAAAGTTCAGTGGAGAAACTCTGTTGGACCTGGGTGAGAAAAGAGAGCAATCAGGCCCCTGCTCCCAGAGTGGCAGCAGCTGTGGCAGCATCAGCAATGGCAGCAGCAACAACAACAGAGGTAGCAGCTGCTTTCAGGGCCGCACCTGGGGCAGGACCAAGTGAATGACGAGAGGGCAATTGAAGGAATCTCTTTGCTGGTGTGGAGGCAGGACTCTTTTGCTTTGCTCTGCTTGGATCTGGGTCACAGTCTTGGGCTACAGTCCTGGGGTGAGGAGTGCTGGCATCCCAGAGCTGGTTGAGCTGTAGAGAGGCAGTCTTCCTCACAGTTCTGAGGCAGGTGCCTAGAAGAAGCTCTGACAACAGTTGTGCAAAACCCCAGAAATTTGGGACACAGCACTCTCTACTCTGGAAGCAAAGTTCTACCATGGCAAAGAACTTGAAAGTCAGATGATTGGCTGGCAAAATGAACAAACAGAAGAAGAGATATCAGACTACAGAATCATACTTTGGTGACAAAGATCAAAACATAGAAAGAGAAGAAAACAAAGTCAAAACTCCTGCATCAAAAGCCTCCAAGAAAAATATTAATTGGTCACATGCCATGAAGGAGCTGAAGAAGGATTTTGAAAATCAAATAAGAGAAGTAGAGGAAAAATTGGAAAGAAAAATGAGAGTAATGAAAGAAAATCATGGAAAATGAGTCAACAGCTTGCTAAAGGAGACCCAAAAAAGTGCTGAAGAAAGCAACACCTTAAAAAAATATACTAACTGAAATAGGAAAAGAGGGTCAAAAAACCAGTGAGGAGAAGAATGCTTTACAAAGCATAATTGGACAGTTGGAAAAGGAAATTCAAAAGCTCACTGATGAAAATAATTCCTTCAAAATTAGGTGAAGCAAATGGAAGCTAATGACTTTATGAGAAATTAAAATACTGTAAAACAGGTCCAAAAAAATGAAAACATAGAAGGCAGTATAAAATATCTCACTGGAAAAACCACTGACCTGGAAAAAAAGATCCAAGAGAGACAATTTAAAAATTATAGGACTACCTGAAAGCCATGGTCAAAAAAAGAGCCTAGAAATTGTCTTTCAATAAATTATCAAGGAAAATGGCCTCAATATTCTAGAATCAGAGGGTAAAATAGAAATTGAAAGAATTCACCAATTGCCTCCTCAAAAAGATCCCTCCAAAAAACTACTGGGAATATTATAGCCAAATTCCAGAGTTCCCAGGTCAAGAAGAAAATATTACAAAAGCAATCAAGAAGAAACAATTTGAGTATTGTGGAAACAAAATCAGGATAACAAAGATTTAGCAGCTTCTACATTAAGGGAGCTAAGAGCTTGGAATATGATATTCTAGAGGTCAAAGGAGCTAGGATTAAAACCAAGAATCACCTACCCAGAAAAACTGAAAAAGAAAACTTTCAAATGTTCTTGATGAAAAGACCAGAGCTGAATAGAAAATTTGACTGTCAAATGCAAAGAGCAAGAGAACCATGAAAAGAACCAAAAAAAGCTCTAAACAGGAAAGAGAAATCATAAGGAGCTTATGAAGTTGAACTGTTTACATTCCTACAAGGAAAGACAATATTTGTATTTCATGAGACTTCTCTCAGTATTAGGAAAGCTGAAGGGAATATACATGTATATATACATATATGTATGTATAGCTGGGTACATGTATGTATATGTGTGTTTGTAAACATGTATACATAGACAGAAGGCACAGGGTGACTTGAATTTGAAGGGATGATATCAAAAAAAATAAAATTAAGAGGTGAGAGAGGAATAAACTGGGAGAAGAAGAAAGGGAGAGATAGAATAGGGTAAATTATCTCACATAAAGGAGACAAGAGAAAGCTATTTCAATGGAAGGGAAGAACAGGAAGGTTAAAGGGAATGTGTCATTGGATTTGTCTTAAGGATGGGATCACACTCAATTGGGGAACTTACCATACAGGAAAGTAGGGGGGAAGGGGATAAGAGGGGTGATGATAGAAGGGAGGACAGATTAGGGGAAGAGGTGGTCAAAAGCAAACACTTTTGAAAAGGAACAAGGGCAAAGGAAAAAACAGAATAAAAGGAGAGTTTGGGATGACATATTCATTCAGTTTTGGACATTTGGAGCTTAAGAAATCTATAGACATTCAGTTTGAGAGATAGAAGATTGGAGGTCAACAGGAAGGGTAAGGAATAGATAAGTAGATTTGAGAATTATTAGCAAAGTAATCCATGGAAGCTAAAATGAGAGATAAAGGCCTGCAATAGAGCCCTATAGGACACCCACAGTTAATGTGCAATACCTTGATGAGGATCCAACAAAGGAGAAATGAAGGGTTTTTTTAAATTAGGAAAATTACAAATTTAACGGACAATATTAATAATTTAAATAAAGATCATGTGTTCATGTGAAAAGAAAAGGCTTTTGACAAAAGAAAATGCCTATTTGTTCAAAAAATTTAAGTAGGATTGTCCTATACCTAAATATGGCAAATAGTGTCTTTTTAAAAAAGTAAAGACTAGGATTATTAATAATAAACAAACACTAGAGTCCTTTCTAGTAAAATTAGGGGTAAAGAAAGGTTAACCAGAGGGGGTGGAGCAAAGATGGCAGTGTAGAAGCAGAAAAAGTCCATGGCTCCCCACCATAACCAACTCAAATACCTATAAAATATGACTCTAAACAAATTTTAGAGCTACAGAACCCACAAAGTGACAGAGAAAAACAAATCTCCTCATGAAAGCAGCCTGGCAGATGGACAGGAAGGGTTCATTGCAGTGTGCTAGGAGCCAAGTCCAGCCTCGCGTGAGCCTATGATTTTAGCCCCAGGGTGGCCCCAAAGAGCGGCTGCAGTGGACTTAGGGAGAGTGGATCACCAGAAGCAGTAGTGGTTTCCAGAATTATCAACCTATAAATGCCAAAGAAAAAGTGAGAGGTAAGTACAGAATTCTGTTGGAAGTAGGGGGGACAGAGGAGTGGGTCTAGCCCCTGCTCCTGGAGCTAGAAGTGGCAGAGGTGTGGCAGCCCTACAGCCACCTCCACATGGCTGCTTCAGAGCTCCTGGCCTGCAGATCATAGGGGAGGCCAAGTGAACATTCAGGGGGTAATTGCTCTTGCTTTAACCTGTCTGGATCTGGATCATGGTATTGGGTGGTGGTCCTGAGATGTGTAACCAGTAAGCCAGAGTTTGTGGGGACTACAGAGATGGAGCCCTCCTAATAGCTCTGGCAGCTGCGAAAACCCCAGGGACTTGGGACAAAGCTCTCCCCTCCCAAAGCAGAGTTCTACAGTGGCAAAGAGCCCAGAACACAAGTAATTGAGTGGCAATGTGAACAAACAAAGGAAGCAAAGCAAACGTAGTAATCCAACTTTAGATTCCTTTTTGGGGGACAAAAAGGATCAAAGCATGGAACAGAAGGAAGACAACACAGTCAGAACTCCTGCACCAAAAGCTTCCAAGAAAAATATGAACTGGTTACAGGCCATGGAGGAGCTGAAGAAGTATTTTGAAAAGCAAGTAAGACAAGTGGAGGAAAAAATGGGAAGAGAAATAAGAATGATGCAAGAAAATCACGAAAAGCATGTCAACAACCTGACTGAAGAAAATAACACCTTAAAAATAGATTAACTCAAATTGCAAAAGAGGTCCAAAAAGCCAATGAGGAGAAGAATGCCTTAAAAAGCTGATTTTGTGAGATGGAAAAAGAATTTCAAAAGCTCACTGAAGAGAATAATTGCTTCAGAATCAGGTTGGAACAAATGGAAGCTAGTGACCTTATGAGAAATCAAAATACTATTTTTTAAAATTAACTTTTGTTTATTTTTAGTTTACATCATTGATTTCCATAAGATTTTGAGTTAAAATTTCCTTGCCATCTTTCCCCTATGTGCCCCCCCAAAACAGCGATCCCACTGTATACCCTCTCCCTCAATCTGCTCTCTCCTATATCCTCCCCCATCATTCCTCTGACTTTCTGGTAGAGAAAGATGGATCTCCCTATCCCAGTGCCTGTATATCTTGAAATCAAGATACTATTAAACAGATCCAAACAAAAGAAAAATAGGAGGCAATGTGAAATATCTCAGTGGAAAAACTGCTGACCTGGAAAATAGATCCAGGAGACACAATTTAAAAATTATTGAACTACCTGAAAGGTATGATCAAAAAAAGAACCTAGAAATTATCCTTCAGGAAATTCTCAAGGAAAATTCCCCTGATATTTTAGAACCAGAGGGCAAAATAGAACTTGAAAGAATTCACCAATCACCTCTTGAAAAAGATCCCAAAAAGAAAACTCCTAGGAATATTATAGCCAGGTTCCAGAGTTCCCAGATCAAGGAGAAAATATTACAGAAAGCCAAGAAGAAACAACTTGAATATTGTGGAAACACAACCAGTATAGCACAGGATCTGGCAGCTTCTACAGTAAGGGACTGAAGGGCTTGGAATATGATATTCCAGAGGTCAAAGGATCTAGGATTAAAACCAATAATCACTTCCCAGCAAAACTGAGTATTATGTTTCCAGGAAAAATATGGTTATTCAATGA
>CM053582.1:417517667-417536877 GCA_028627135.1 Pseudochirops cupreus
TGGTATATTTTCCTAATTTTTAAAGTTTTTTTTTTTAATATGTAGCTAATTGATTTACTTCGAATTTTTAAAGTTTTTTTTTTAAATATGTAGCTAATTGATTCATTTGGAATTTATTGTTACATGTGAGACTGGTCATGTTGCTATCCAATTTTCCTAAAAGTTTTTATTTAATAATCATCACTTTCCCTATTTTTGGCATTCACATTCATCAAACACTAGCCTGTGTAGTTTTGGGCTCTAATTGTTGGCTATCTTTTCTCTTTTCTTGATCTTTTTCTATTTTTTTTAACCAGTACCTGATAGTGTTGGTAACTTTCACTTCATAGATATAATTTGATATTGATTCATGTCACCCCAAAAAGAAAAGTTTTCCTCAAAAATTACTCCTGATATCCTTATCCATTTGTTCCTCCATCACATTTTGACTTAACCAAGTCCATGAATACGTTTTTTGATTGTTATTACGTTAAATCCATGCATTGATTTAAGTAGTCTCTTCCGTCTTTACTATGTTAGTTTGAACTAGCTTTGCATGCTGAATATCTGTCCAGTTATTTAATTTCTCTTTTGTTTCTGATACAGTTAGTTTGTAACTGTCTTTATATAGGGCTTATGAGACTTGACAGGTTGCTGACTATTTGATAGCTTTGAAATCAGTGTGGTGGTTTCATCCAAAAGGAGCGTGCCTGGTATCCAACCAGAAAAGGATTGTCCTACTCCAGAAAACAGAGTCAAGGACTGAGGAATGGCTGGTTGACACAGTATAGACTAATTGGGGGAAAAAAGTGAAATCCCATGTCAAGACATATTGGGGGAACCTTCTGACTAATGAGGAGTAGTGATGGGACTGGAAACTACTGTTAATTGTTTTAAAACTGTCCTCTCTCAGGGGTGGCCAGATCAATGATAAACCCAAGATGATTAGGCAGCAGGGCTCTTTAGGGAAACAACCAGGCCTTTTTCCTGTTGATGTTTGTATGTAGCCAGACAATATTTTCCCCTGCCCTTCTTCCTACACTTTTACCAATTTGTCTTTACTTATAGTGAAATCTTTTTCTTTCTGAAGCCAAGAATTTGACTTTCTAAGAAAACAAAGGAAATCATAAATCACGACAAATGTTAGGACAATTCAGATCACTCTTTTTCCATCTTCTCCCCTTCTTGCACATCTCCTACCTCCCACCACAAAACCTATAAGACCAAAGAAACATTTTCTCATGCACTACTCTTCCTCTATAAATGTAAAGGAGAAAAACCTGAGAGTGTAAAGGAGGCTGAGTTTGTGGTCAATGTGGGAAAAGTATGACAATGCTTAGAGACAATAACCTTTTGGTGGCTGATTTGGTCTCAGAATAAAATGAAATATCAGAATGTTATAGCTTCCTGCGCATAACTGTCAAAGAAGCAAACCAAGAGAAATGACTCCTGTCATCTAACAGAACTACAAAATCATGATTTTCTGGTTAACTTAAACTAACAAACTGTACCTCTCCCTGAAATACCTAGATTATGGAAGAAAAGTCAGGTGGTGGTCAGATTAATTTGAATTCTGCACAAATTCATAGGATCATAGTAGAATCATAAATTTATAGATTCTTCAGAAGATCATGTATTTAGAATTAGAAGGAGCCCTCATGTCCAAACTCCTCATTTTACAGATGAAACTAAGGTACAGAAAGGTTAAGTGATTCATCTGAATGCTCCGTTTCATCACTTTATGGGGTTCTGACTAGTAATGCTAACTAGGAAGGCAAAAGTTTCCTTGGTTTGGGCCTCGGGACTTGCTATGTGCTCTTGACTCCAGGACTTGGTCTCAGCTCCACAGATTCTGAACCTTAATGGCTCATCCATTCAGATAACCAGGCTCTATGAAAACTGGTTCATGAATTTCTTCACACTAGTTTCATGGTATCCCTCAATGAACCCCATTTTTAATCCCTGACTGTTTCCCCTCTTCCCATGGTTGGTTTTCCAAGTTCAGGGACTTAGGTTTCCTGGGCATTGGGAAGCATCAGTTCCAGGAGCATACAGCATGGCACTCATTTCATAATAGCAGCTAAGGAATGCTCATCCCTTCTAGCTCTTTTTACATGAATGAAAGAGAGGTAGATGGTAGAATTAAAAAGAAAGAATCCACACATTCCCTCAAACCCTGGGATGGAGCATTCCCAAAGCCAAATTCATGAGTCAAGCTCTGTTATTTACTCTTTACTCCAAAGTCTGGTCTCAACATTTCAGGCTCTGAACATTAATGCTCTAACACATCTTATTTCCCTTGCCCTCTTGAGGTCACAGAGAAGTCAAAGAAACCTACGAGGCTACAATAATAAATAAAGCCCCATAATTTTCTGAATCACTCTGAGCTCAGTCTAAAACCAACCTGTCTCAGATATGAGTTTTACATGCCCATGTGGCTATGTGCTTCTTCCTCCCTTCATCATTGCCTTTCTCCTCTGTGCAGTATAGCTAATTTAGTGTTACACAAGGGAATGTACATTGAACTTGGAATGAGAAGACCTGAATCAAATTGCCAGGTCCTCTATGTCATAATCTTATGAACAGAGAGGTCAGTTCAACTCGGAGCGTCAGTTTCCTTTTCTATGACATAAATATGATAATACTCCCAGGTAGTTGTGAGAAAAGCACTCATTCCATTTGAATTGACCTAGATCCTCAGGAAATAACACCTTCCTACTAAGCGCTCCCACTCAGTCTCTATTAATAGATGACCATTTGGAGGGGCAAGGTAAGCCCCTCTGTAAGGAATAAGATTATACAAACCAAGGCCCTACCTTTCTATTACCCTGAGTTGTTTTGGAATAGAAAATCCTGGGAACATGAGGGGCTGCGCTTCTCTTGGGACCCTGGCCAGCACCTTCAGAAGAGATATGGTTAACTGCCCAACTCCTAGAACTAGCCATTCCAAGGAAACATTGTTCTTGGGGGGAGGGCCTTGGAGGGATTGGCCTCCCTCCCCAGCCTCACACAAGATGATGCTTGCTAAAAAAAAAAAAAAAAAACACCTTGCAGTATGCCTTGATTGTTCTCAGCACTACTTAAGCAGTAAGATTCAGACCCCAAATTGGAATCTCACCCGTGGAGGAGACGTCCTGCCTGGGACCCTCCTGAGCGGAACCCTGATGGCTGTACCCAGGATTCCCCAGCCACTGGGACAAGAGCTGGCGCTCCCCCGAATAGGTGATGTTTTCTCTCTCTCCTCTTTCTCTATCCTTTTTGTAGCAACGTTAGTATTGATAAGTTTGTTGGTACTGATCTATTGCATATGCTGTGTATGTAAGAAGTGTCCTTTTTCTTTTCTGCTTCTGTAGTGCATTGTTAAGGTGCCTGATTGTTTATTACTTCCCACCCACTAACTCTTCCTTTTTTAAATTTTTATTATCAAATAAATAGTATATATAGTATATACATTTTGTGTGAGTGTGTCATTTTGTGGGAGCAAATCCGAACCTCACTATACTTAAGCAAAAACCATTGGAGCAAGTAGCAAGATGTAGTATCCATATTCATTCCTATGTCCATAAAAATAAGCCATTATTTTAAGTGTTTGGAGATGATATCCTATGTAGTAGGGACTGATCGGCCAACAAAGACCTAGTTCTGAAAGTACGTATAACATTCCCTCTTGGTTTCAATTCAATATATGGGAATTTAGGGAGACATCTTCCAGCCCTAAGTGACTGAGAGACTGATGCTGAGTATGACAGGGAGTTTTTTAATTGCATTCAGACCAGAAAGGACTAATAACATAGTCAAACTGAGTTTGCCTGTAAGTATTACTCTACCACTCCTTTCCACCACATTTTTTGTTGTTAGTTCTTCCTTGGCAGCACTCCTCACTTCCTCCTTTGAGTAAGAAGGATGAATTGCTGTGAGTCTTCAAGTGGAGGAGGGACATCAGGCTCTATTGCCCACACAGCCACCAAGTATCTGCAAACCCATGATACCTTTATTTTTTTTTTTAATCTTTCATTTGTTCTTTCTTGCTGTGAGAATAGAGCAGTGGTCAGAATAGAGCAGATTACAGCCTTCAAAAGTTCAGAAGGCGGCTTTGCTGGTATATATACAACAGCTACATCTTGGGGATAGCTTGTCAGGAGGAGTGTGACCTGCTTAACTTAGCCTAGCAAGTGAATGGCCCCACCATTTGAGTGCATTATTCTGTGAGAACAATTCATTCATCTGCTATGTCACACCATGAAATGAACTTATAGAGAATATGAAAAGAGAGAAAAGTATTCCCAGTGCCAGGAAGTATTCTAATGACCCTAGGTTCCAGGGTGGAACATTCTTTAGCAATCACTTTAAATTTGAGTACACTCTCCCAGGGACTGAGTGAGTGCAGAGATAGAGAGTGCACCTCCCAGTTTGGGGAGATGTCCTTATACTTTTCTTCTTGCTATTTCTTCAAAGTTATTATCCTTTGGTAAAAGATAATTGGTATTAACTGGTTAATTGATATCAAGGAATGTGAATGGGAGCTCATGACCAATAATAGTAGAAACCTCCAACTTTTTAGGGTTCTGGGGAATCTGAAATTTTACCCCTGGAACCTTGAGGGGAGCACTAGTCATCTTCCCTCTAGGGATATCAACCTGTTTGTAAGACCAGACCTTGAAAGAGAGAGAGAGTGAGCCCAGAGCTCTGCACCTAAAAGACTCGATAAGTTTGCCTGTATGCATGTGACTTTTTTCCCTTTGTATGTGTGTTTTTCTCTGTGTTGTTATCTATGTGAGAAAAATGTATGTGTGTATATATGTATATATACACATCTATATATATATATATATATACATACATACATACATACATATATATTTAATATGTCTAAGCTAAGCTTCAGCAAAACTTTTTTACACTAATTTCTCTGACAGATAGTGGAGCACGAGAGAGAGAGAGAGAGACAGAGAGAGAGAGAGAGACAGAGAGAGAGAGAGAGACAGAGAGAGACAGAGAGAGGCAGAGAGGAAGAGACAAAGATAGAGAAAGTCAGAGAGAGACAGAGACAGAGACAAAGATACACAGAGAGAAACAGAGATGGAGGCAGAGACAGACAGAGAAGAGGAGATGAAGAGAAAGAGACAGAAAGAGAGAAGAAAAACAAAGAGAAGAGAAAGGAAAGAGAAAAGAGGAAAGAGAAAAGGAGGGAGAGCAAGAGAGGAAGAGAAAAGGGGAGAAAGGAGAGGAGAGAAAGGGGAATAAAGAACTTAATCTGTCCCTTCATTCTCCTTCAGTGGTCTTTATTTTGGAGGGAAAAAGGAGTATGCTGTATTGTGTATATGGGATAGCAATATCCTAGGAGAGACTAGACACTCTTTTCTCACCACAGAGCTCCAGGACTTCTCTAATTCCCTTTGTCCTTTTCCAATTAAGCCCCCCCCCCCTCCACATTGTCCTTAACTCTATTGGCAGAGGTGATATTGTGAAACCAAGCATGAACAACTCTCCAGAGGACTGCTGTTGTGTATAGCTTTAAGGTTCTGATCACATAGTGTAGTTAAACTCTCTGTTTATTGAGCAGTAAACTAAAGCAAAACATTCACAGAAACCAAAGTACAGCATTCACAATGTTATAACATAACAACTTATCACTAAAGTGGCCACAAAGTTTTAAACAATACATATTATTCAGGATGCAAAGTACACAGATGTCCTGCCCCTAGCTGACATTGTCTTAATCTCTCAGTCAGAAAGTCTTCTTTCTTCTTGATTGGAGACTAGCTTCCAATCATCCTTAATTCAATCATCCTTAAGGAGTACAAAGTACAAAGTACCAAGTTCTCCTACCCCTAGGTAACAGTAAATCATGATCTTGTCAGTCAACACTAAGTATCCAAAGAAAGGCCTTTTCAGGGGCAGAGCCAAGATGGCAGCGTAGGAGCAGCAAAGTATCGCAGCTCCCACATAGCCACTTCAAAATACCCATAAAATATGACTCTAAACAAATTCTAGAACTCTAAAATGCACACAAATATACTTTCTGCTAAAGGCAGCTTGGCTAGGAGGCACAATCTCAGGGCTGGAAGCCGAAACCAGCTCAGCCTGAAACAGCACCTTGGCCCTGGGGGCAGCCAGACAAACTGAGCTGCAGCTGGAGCAACAGAAGAGCAGATCTGTGGCAGCTGTGGCAGTTACCAGAATTATGAAGCCATAAAGAAAAAAAAAAGGACTAAAAGGTTAGTGGAACTCAGCTAAAAATCAGGGGAGAAAAGCAGGTCTGGCCAAACCGCCTCCAGGGCAAGGAAGTGGCAGAAGCAGAGGTCCTGCACCTGCCTCCACATTGCCACTTTGGAGCTCCAAGCTGCAGACTGCAGGGGGGCCAAGCGATTGTTCAGAGGCCAAGTGCTCTCATGTTGAGCAGCCTGGATACAGATCATGGTCTTGGGTGGTAGCCCTGGGTGTCTTTTCAGTGAGCCAGAGCAAGGGAGGGCCCCAGCAGCCTCCTAAAAGCTCCAGCAGCTGGGAAAACCCCAGCGATTTGGGAGAGGGCTTTCCCCTCTGGAAGCAGAGTTCCACAGAACTAAAAAAAAATCACAGACTGGCCAGCCATGAATAAGCACAGGAAGCAAAGTAAGAATAGTAACCAAACCCTAGATTCCTTCTTTGGAGAAAAAAAGGATCAAAGCAGGAAATGGGAGGAAGACAACACAGTCAGAACTCCCACACCAAAAGCTTCCAAGAAACATGAAGATTGCCTAAAAGCTACAGATCAGCTTTAAAAAGATTTTGAAAACAAAATGAGAGAAGTGGAAGAAAAATTTGGAAGAGAAGTAAGAATGATGCAAAAAAATAATGAAAAGACAGTCAACAACCTGACTGAAGAAATTAATACCTTAAAAATAGATTAACTCAAATGACAAAAGAGGCCCAAAAAGCCAACGAGGAGAAGAATGCCTTAAAAAGAAAGGTCTTCTCATCTTAACTCAAGGCTGGCTCCCAAATTCCAGGGTTCTTCTTCCATGTTCCCAGCTTGTGTTGGAATTCACCCAACCATCACCTGGATTCACAGGCAGGCAGCTCTCAGTTCCTCATCTAGTTCCTTGTCCAGCTCCTCATCCAGTTCCCATTCCATGTTGAAGCTCACAGTGTCAGGTTCACCTCAGATCCTTCGCAGTTTCTGTTTCTGGGAAGACAAAACATAACAGAGCCAAACCAACATTCATACACATTGCCAGCACCATCATCAATTCTCTATCTGCCTGTGAAATCAACACAGAGCCGCAAACAATGTCTGACAAATCAACACAAATCGTCAGTATAGTCCCAGGATCTCTGAAACCCTCCTCCAGTACTTCTGTAAACAGACAACAAGAAAATCCTCTTTCAGGGCTTCTGAACCAGCAGTAAGGTTCCTGGGCTTCTGTACAAAGTATCACTAACACAAATCAACAAAGACAGAACAGACAAACAGAGTACAGGACATCACAAGTTTTCTCCTTCTCAGCTCTGCTCAATCTCAGCTTGTGTTCCTCCTTTTATATGGTGGTTCTCTTTTCTGTCCCACCCTTCCTGTTGTCAGCAAGTTCCTCCCACCTTCAAATCACAAGGCAGAGCTCAAAGTGCTAAATTACTTAATTAACTGACCCAAGGCACTAAGTACCATTTTGCTTGCCATCACAGATGTCCAAGTCAAATTTTCAATTCTTCACAATGATGAATTCTGGCCATAGGTCTGCCAATAGCTACCTGAGTAGACTCATTTTTGAGGCATACAGATAAATAAAAACATGCCACTGGAAATAGTCCACCTATAAATATCTCACACCTTCCCCACCTCTTTCTTTAAGTGATCCTCCATAATCACTCATTCACATCCTTCTCATTTTTTTTTTCCTTTTTCGGTTTTTGGATTCAGAATCAATTGTGAAAGTTTGCTATTTTTTTAAACTATAGTTTTGCTTGCATAGTGCTTTATTGAACCCCCAGGGATTAGTGTCCCATAAATAAATAAAACTATTATTATTATGTTTCTACATTCAAAGCATTAGTTGGAGGGGAAAAGTGACATTTTTCTGTATTTCCATTAGAAATGTGTTGCAATCACAACAGCTCTCCTCCAACTCAGGATTAATGGCATAATTATTCAGCCTTGTTGCAGAAATGGAATGAGCTTTAACAGGGCATAAATTATTTTACCAAAATGGGTACCCCATTCTCTCTTGTTGTCTAATTAATTCTGAATTATAAAATTCCCAGGGAGGTACCAAGAGACCAAGGGTATTGGATTCAAGCAGCAATTATTCATTCTTTGCAATAAACATCCAGTGATTGGATTATGGGCCATTTGAAAGCAAAATGGATGTCTCAGTGTGTTGAGTAGGAGAGAGTAGGCTGTTGTCAATCCACAGGAAAATACTCATATAGTTTTATGTAGAAAGAACTACCTTCCATCAGCCTATAGCTATATACAAATATGGTGGCCCCTAAATAATTGGTCATAATGATTACTCCTTTCAAATTCTCTCTCTTCTTCTTTCTGTTCCCTCTAATAGGTCTCTGTTACAATGCACATGTATTACTTAAAAAAAAAAGTAACATATTAAGGGAAGTCTTCTGTTTTGAGAATATAAGAGTCGGGAATGGTTAGGTAGTGATAGTGATGTGAAAAAAGAAGAAAAAAGAAGTGTCAACAAAATATTTAAAAATATGCAAAAGAAAGTAGAGGAAAATTTAAAAAGTGATACAAACAAGCAAGTTATTTTATTATTGTAATGTTAAATTCAATATGTACTTCCAACATAGTGACTACGTGAACCAGTCTCTGTCCTTTACCTGCCAACAAGGTTTCACAGGGTTTATTGCTCTTGGGTTGCCTGATTTCTCAATATGAGGAGTATGCTCCGCTAATTCTCACATCCATTAGCTCTTCACCCCACCCTGGCTTCTTTAGAGAAAATTGCTATTTATAAGATTACTACTTATAGAAATGATTATAGACTTGAAATCTAAAGATTCTCTCTAGCAAAAGGGAATGTGTACAAATATGAATTAGATATAGAACAAGTAACTTATTCCCACACAAAAAGGAGAAGATAAGAAATAAAAAATTCATAGAATGCTCAGTACAGAATTCATTAACTTATTACTATTACAATGCGTTGAGAGGCTAATGCTAAAACCTTTTTAGGACATCAAAAAGGTTTTGCAGGATGGTTAATGAGCCACTTTGAATTTCACTTTCACTGAGGATACTGTCATCAAACAGTGAGTGAGATCTTCTTCCCTGGGATGTACTTCTCCAATGCTGATACTTCCCTTCTCAAAAGACTAAATCTCGCCACTACTATTACAACTTCAATCTCTCTGGTAAGTATTGCCCTTGTTGCCACAACTCATAAGCCTTTCCTGCAGGACCTTTTGATGTTCACAAAGAGGACAAGAAACACAAAAGCATGGTAGTCAGGAGCATTTGGTACAGACTCACCTAGGGGAGTATACACTTCACCTGGACAGCAGGGCCTGGAGGGCTTTGGCCGCACCATTACATTGGGATAGGGAAACACCCTTCCTTCTTTTACTGGCCCTCTCCTGGAGTCACATCTTGTCTTCTTGAAAGCTGCCTCCAAGAGATCTGCCAGCTGGAAAGTGCCTCTTCTACTTTGTATGACACCTTGTATCATCAGAATTCAGCGCTCAGGTTCTACTTTTTATACATCTTGCTATCATCACAAAACTAACTTCAGCATCATCGTGGCCAATAAACAGCAGAGGATATCATTCCAACTCTGAAGGAAAGTGGAGGAATTTCATGGTCTTTGACTAGAATATTAACAGAGCATGCCCTATGGGGGTCAAATCAGGTAATCAAAGGTCCCAATTTCATGTGCAATCCTTATTTTCTGCTCTTCTCTGCTCATTGAAATCTTTAAGTTTCTTAAGTTTGCAACAGAAAAGGAAATTAAAAAGAACGCATCAATCACTTTGTATCCAAAAATTTAGTCTTAGTTTATCAAATGTGAACCATCAATCTTTATAGCTATAAGGAACTAAAGAAATCATCTAGTCTATCCTCTTTTCCCATTTTATAGGTGAAAAAATTGAGTCCCACAGCTGATTAGTGGAAACTTGGGAATGGTATTATATTGGTAATTAATTTACAAAATTGTGAAATTAGGGCAGGCATGTTCTTTGTGTACTCACTGGGAAAGCCCATGATGGCAGCAGGAAATGGGGCTGCAATCGCACTTTTATATTGAATAGAGGGAACAGAGACAAGCATCAAAAGAGACAGGTTTGGAACAGTGAAGGGAGGCAGGTAGAAAGGGGAGGAGAATTACAGAGTACCACTTACGTGTCCATGGATTACAGTTGGGATCACGAGGCAGCGTGGGACCTGATGGAGATGGGAGAATGCTGGGGGGAGGGAGAGGGAGAGAGAGGGTAGGAGTTCGAGGTCTATTTTTATAAAGCTTTTTGGAAAAGTTCAGTTCAGTCATTTTTCAATCATGTCTGACTCTTTGTGACCCCATTTGTAGTTTTCTTGGCAAAGAGTGGCTTACCATTTTCCTTCTCCAGCTTATTTTATAGATGAGGAAACTGAGGTAAATGGAGTTAAGTGACTTGTCTAGGGACACACAACTAGTGTCTGAGGCCAGATTTGAACTCAGAAAGATGAGTCTTCCTGAATCTAGGCCCAGCACTCTAGCCACTGTGTCACCTAGCTGTCTTTTCTTCCTAGAAACAGACTCTTACTTCTCCACATTGGGGTTAGTTCATTCACGTAGTCAAATCTTTTCAGAGTTGTTAACAAAACTTTAAAGTTAACATGTCCACATCACCTTAAAATTATCAGCACCTTTTGGGTTTCTGCTGATCTTACTGGAACTTGCCTGGGATACACATATCATAGGACCAAAAGGCCTTGACAGCACAGCATCTGGATGGTTTCTGCTGATTCAGCACATATTACTAGGATGTGAATTTTTGTTACTGTATGATACAATTTGTAAATTATGTTCCTTTGGTCTTAAGGACAATAGTATGTGACTTCCAGATTCCTGTTTTCAATATTTTTCCTGCTATTTTTCCTTTATGCTGGCTACTTATAAATTTATTTACCATACTGATTAGAAAGGGAAGGGTGTCAGGGAAACCAGAACAAGACACAGCTTTAACATAGGCACGTAGGAAAGGTGAACTCAAGAAGAAGAGAAATCGTGTAGAGAAGAGGCAGCAAAAGCAAACAGAAAAGAGGGCAACTAAACTATATAAGGATTGCTGTAGGTACACATAGACTTAGAAAACCATATGTTAAGATTATCTATGTTCTATTGTATTTTTGTTTTCTTAAATATTTCGTAATTACATTTTAATTTGGTTCTGCTCCACTTGGGAGTGTTGGGCAGTGCACTTGATACATTTAGAACATGGTCAACACCACAGGGATGTAGGACAGGCTGGGTTAGGAAGCTCAGAATTACCAGACTTATGGGCACTGGAAGCCTGTACTAAAAGATGTGAAAAGACAGGTGGGAATCAAAGCAAAATTTCATCCCCAAGAATGTATGGGGTCTGTTATACTTGTGGAGTTTTTACATGTGTGACACCCAGTTAATAGTATCTTCCTGTGTTTCTTTTAAGGAAAGGGAAGAAACAGCTGTTGCAAGCCTTTAGGAAGAGATGCTCTACTTGACTCTAGGCATGGGAGAGACAGAAGATTTTCTCTCACTTTACTCTTCTCTCTCACACACACAGACTCGCAGACACACACACACACACACACACAACTTTGAGAGGAAACATGACATAGTAGATAGAACACTTAGTGTGTCGGTATGATTTAGGTTCAGAACTAAGTTCAGTTAACTTACTAGCCATGTGACTCTAAGCAAGTAATTTAGCCTCTGACTGTTTCCATTTCTTATCTACAAAATGAGGAGATTGAATTCATGGCTCTTGATGTCTTATGAAGTTCTAAATCTATAATCATACCACCTTTCAGAAGACATAAGGGAAAACTCAGATGGTTTTGTAGAATTTCAGGAGTGTAAGTTAAGTGTAGGGACAGCTAGGTAGCACAGTAGGTAGCGTGCCAGGCCAGGAGTCAGGAAGACTCATCTTCCTAAGTTCAAATCTGGCCTCAGATACTTACTAGTCATGTGA
The DNA here is from genome assembly GCA_028627135.1 of Pseudochirops cupreus. Taxonomy (NCBI): domain Eukaryota; kingdom Metazoa; phylum Chordata; class Mammalia; order Diprotodontia; family Pseudocheiridae; genus Pseudochirops; species Pseudochirops cupreus. Next base: position 417,529,791 of record CM053582.1, read on the forward strand.
CCCTGGGCAAGTCACTTAATCTTCTTTGTCTTGGTTTGCTCACCCATAAAATGTCCTGTAGAAGGAAATGACAAACCACCCCAGTACCTTTGCCAAGAAAACCCCAAATATGGTCATGAAAAATCAGACTTGACTGAAATGACTGAACAATGACAACAAAACTTGGAATACCATCTGCATCATGGTCAGTCATTTACTAAGCAAGGCAAGGAGGCCCTAGAGCAGGTGTTCTCAACCTGTGAGTCTCGACCCCTTTGGGGGTCAAACAGGGTCGCTTAAGACCATCGGAAAACACATATTTCTGATGGTCTTAGGAACCAAGATACCGCTTTTCTAGCCGTCTCCAGGTGGGCCTGCCCACATGCAGATACGCTCACATAAGAGTATTAAAGGGTAGTGGCATTTGGAAGGTTGAGAACCACTGCCCTAGAGGACAGCTAGCTTGAATTCTTCATTTTAGATATGAGGAAACTAAGGCCTAGAATGATGACATAGCTTGTCCAAAGCCACATAGCTAGGCAATATCAGAGCCAGGACAAAACCTAACCTGGATCCTGACTTTTAATTATCCAAATGACACTGACATTTCTGTACATCATATCTTATTTTCTTACATGGTCTGAAGTCGGGCTTCCTTCATTTAGCCAACTGACGAAATTCTCATGATTAACCATTATGTCAACGTTTTTATGGGTTTTTATGACATCTCATGTCACCATGACAGCATAAAATAAGCATTTTGTTGTTGTTGCAGTACATAGTATTTTACCCCCACAACTACATATCAAGAAAATTTTTAGCTTTCATTTTTACAAGATTTTTGAGCTCCATATTTTTCTCCCTCCTTCCCTCCCTTCCCCTCTTCTGAAAATGGTAGGAAGTTTAATATAATTTACATATCATGTAAAATGTATTTCCATGTTCATCATGGCTGCAGAAGAAGAAATAGATCAAAAGGAAAAATAAACTAAGAGAAAGAATAAAGTAAGAAAAAAATTACTTTGATCTGTATTCTAAGTCAATCAGTTCTTTATCTGGATATGGAGAGCATATTCCTTTATGAGTCCTTTATACTTCTCTTGGATCGTTTTGTTGCTGAGAAAAATCATTCATGGTTGATCATCACACAATGTTACTGATACTGTATACAGTATTATCTTGGTTCTGCTCATTTCACTCTGCATCAGTTTGTACAAGTCTTTCCAGGTTTTTCTGAAATCTGCCTATCATTTCTTATTGCACAACAGTATTCCATTATCTTATACTACAGCTTATTCAGTCATTTCCCAATTGATGGACATCCCCCTAATTTCCAATATTTTGCCACTAAAATAGGGTTGCTATAAATATTGTTGCACATATAGGTCCCTTTCTCTTTTTTATGATCTCTTTGTGACACAGACTTAGTAGTGGTACTGCTGAATCAAAAGGTATACATGGTCTTGTTGTCCTTTGGACGTAGTTCCCAATTGCTCTCCAGAATGGTTAGATCATCTCTCAACTCCACCAACAGTGCATTAGTGTCCCAAATTTTTCCACATCCTCTCCAACATTTATAATTTTCCTTCTTTGTCATATTAGCGAATCTGATTGGTGTGAGGTGGTATTTCAGAGTTGTTTTAATTTGCATTTCTCTAATCAAAAATTATTTAGAGTACTTCTTCATCTGCCTATTGATATCTTTGATATTTTTTTTAATTTGAAAATTGCCTGTTCATATCTTTTGACCATTTTTCAATTAGGGAAAGACTTGTATTTTCATAAATTTGACTTGGTTCTTTATATATTTTAGAAATGAGACCTTTATCAGAGATACTTGCTGTAAAGATTGTTACCTAGCTTTCTTCTTTCCTCTAATCTTGGTTGCACTGGTTTTCTTTGTACAGAAGTTTTTCAATTTAATATGATCAAAATTATCTATTGTACATTTAGTAATGATCTGTACCTCTTGTTTGGTCATGTATTCTTCCCCTCCCTGTAGATCTGACAGGTAGACTATTCTTTGCTCTTCTAATTTGATTGTTTAATTATCTATGTTACCTTTTAGCAAGATGTAGTTTCCTTCCTTCTCTCTTATAATTAGGTCTATTTTTGCTTTTACTACATCTGAGATCAGGATTGTTACCCCTGCTTTTTTTTACTTCAGCTGGAGCATAATAGATTCTACTCTTGCCCCTTACCTTTACTCTGTGTGTCTCTCTACTTCAAATGTGCTTCTGGTAAGCAACAGATGGTAATATCTTGGTTTTTGATCCACTCTGCTATTTGTTTCCATTTTATGGGAGAGTTCATTCCATTCACATTCAGAGTTATGATTACTACCTATGTATTTCCCTCCATCCCATCATTCCTTCTGTTTGTCCTCTCCTTTTTTCACCCTTTCCTACCTCACCAGTGTTTTGCCTCTGTCTACCACTTTCCCTGATCTGCCCTCCCTTTTGTCAGTCTACACTCCACCACCTTTACTTAATCTCCTTCTTTCCTACTTCCCTGTTGGATAAGATAGATTTCTATATTCAACTGATTGTGCATATTATTTTCTCTTTGAGTCACAGAGTAAGCACATTTGAAGTAGAACAGGAGCAGAGCCCTTTTCTCTTTTTCCTCAATTTCAAAAGCAAAAGACACAATATTAAGTTCTCCATAATAGTCACAATTGGTTCTGTTTTCCCCTCTGGTTTCCACACCTTCTCAATTAGCTCCTCCCTGTTTACAAGCCACAGCTCCTTTTGAAAGCCACAGAGCAGGAACACAACTAGGCACTTGAAGCTTAATGGATCTGGATGTTCAGAATCAAACTTCATTAGCTCAAATTACCTCACTTTGCTTAATGTGTGCCTTTTCTCTGAGAACACTGATAAGCTTGGTTTAACATTTTCTAAACTGTGGTGTTTATCATCATTGCTGCCTTCTTTAATTAAACCCTCCAGACTCATGTACTCAGTGAACATGGAGGGTTGAAAAGTATAGTTTTTGAAAACATTCCATCAGTACTTTTTCCGTCTTAGTTATCCTAAAACTTGATGCTGTTGTTCGAAATTTAGCATTTGTTCCTGGAAAGGATCTAGAAAACTATTTTCAGGGGGAAGAATGAGAATTAATTGTGTGACCTCCAGTATATCATTTAACCTCAGTGGGTTTTAGTTTCCTCTTGTGTAAAATTAGGAGTTGTACCAGATGACTTCTAACATTCAATCAAGTGTAAAATTCTACGGTCCAGTAATATTAGAACAATGTAGCATTAGATATTCTCTGTGTATGGTAAGGTCCTTCAGATGCCTTGGTTTCATAATGACATCACGCTGGCTGCATCAAACCTCAAAATATGGCCTGGCCTGTGGAAAGAGATCTGTAATTACTCAAAAGAATTTGTCCTGAACATCCACACAGGGGGAACCAAGAGGTTGCAGAATATCTATTGCCCCGATTATGACATGCAGTTAGATCAGTCCATAGAGCTTGTCCACTGATGTACGTGTGTGTTTACATAAATACAGACAGAGTTAGATATATGCATACATAATGTGTGTATGTATGTATGTCTGTATATGTGTACATACACATATTTTATAGATTTGCAAAGTCCAAGCCACTACATGCAGTGGGTTATTTCTACTACAAACTGACTCAAAACACACATAGAGAAAGCCAAATGTTTCAAATTACAAATAAATCATGCGTAATTTCTATCATGCCAGACCATATGTTTTTGAGGGGAGGGGGATAGAGGGATAAGAAGAGATTTGATCACTTTTAGGAATTTGTTATGTTGCTATCGAGATTCCTTATTCCCAATGGAATGTAAAGACTTGAAGTCAAAGATTATCTTTTTTATCTTTGTACCTCATACATCTAAGTATATAATAAATGCCCAATCAATTGAATTGAAAATCCTCTCTACTAAAGCATATTAACAACTCATTTTACACATGGGTGACATGTAGGTTAATTTTGCTTCTCTGTTTTTTTTTTTCATTTTTGGTACAAGGAATAGATTGCTTAAGTGGAAGTAGGAGAATATATTTGGAAATACAAAAGATATCACTGAAAAATAGAGAGGAAAGCTATCATAACTGGTCTTGAATCCAGGGAGACCTGAGTTCAAGATCCACCTTTGATACACATTGACTGTGTGACCCAGGAAAAGTCACTTTGCCTCTTAGTTCTCAGGAAACTTGATAAGATTTTAAGTTGCAGAAAAGGTACAACTTGTAAAGGCACTTTCCTCACTCAAGAATAACTTATAACAATTAAATCATAGGCCTAGTCCCTTTCCCTATACTATCAATAAAAATTGGATAAATTTTTTAAAGTGAAGCTTTTAAAAAAAAATTAAATTTGTAAGTGACACTAAACCAAAAGGTTGCCAATGACACATATATACGGTATGTGTCAGAGATAGGATTTTAATCCAGGTCTATTCATACTTGGAAACATTAGTTACAGTAAATGGAGAAGTTTTGAGTGCTGTGGATAAGTTCACTTACCTTGGTAGTGTACTTTCCAGGGATGTACCCCTTGATAATGAGGTTGACACACACATTGCCAGAGCTAGCTCAGTGTTTTAACTTTTATGGCACTCCCACTCCAGCAAACATCTAACTGATTCAGTCAACCAACAGATAATAGATGTCCAGTAATCTGTTAGTAATCTTTAATTCCACTCAAACAGCAAAATTGTCTGTTTGAGTGTAGCCTCATTTCTAGTCTATTGGGTATGATTCTCAATGCTCAATGTTCCAAAAGAAAGTGTGGGAAAGAAGAGATATAAGACTGATTACTAAACTGAAGGTCTACAGAGCTGTGGTGCTGACCTCATTGTTGTATGCCTATGAAATCTGGATAGTATACCAGTACCATACCAGGAAACTGAATTGCTCCCATTTGAATTGTCTCAAGAAGATTCTGAAGATCACCTGGCAGGATAAGGTACCAGACAATGAGGTCCTTATTTGAACTAAACTGCCAAGCATTCAAACTCTACTTCAGAGAGTGCAACTTTGATGGGCTGGCTATGACATTCAAATGCAAAACATACACATGCCAAAAAGACTCTATTATGGGAAACTCACACAGGGCAAGTGTTCACATGGTGGTCAGTAGAAGCAATACAAGGACACTCTCAGGGTCTCTCTCAAGAACTTTGGGATTGATTGTGTGACATGGGAATCATTGCTACAAGACTGCTGAGCATGGCAACCTCACATTAGAGAAAGTGCTGTGCTATATAAACAAAGCAGAATTGAAGCAACTCAAAAGAAATGTGAATTGTGCTAATTTAGAGAATCCACACCAATATTTGCATGGATTGTTTGTGCCCGATCTGTGATAGAACATTCTAAGCTCATACTGATCTGATCAACCTCAGTCAGAACTTGTAACTTGACCCGAGCATGGTGATATCATTTTGGTCCTCTTTGAGAACAAAGTACAACAACCAATTCTGATTCCAAGGCCAGTCCTCTAGCCACAATTTTAAGTTCTCTCTTTTATATATAATAAAGTACTCAATAATTGCTTTTAAGATTGGATTGGAATGATTCCACATATAAATAATTTCTTTTACCTTTAGACTTACAATACAATGCAATGCAGTGGTCACCACCAGTCTTGGACAAGTCTCTCTAAAGATACATGCTCACCCAAGATCAAGAAAGAACAAACACCAGAGAAACAATGGCATCCAGAGACCTCTGGTTCAAGTTCACTTAGTTGTGGCCCCAATGCTATCAGCCACATGGGTGAGGTTGCCATGATACTAGCATATGGAAGAATCTATGCTTCCCTACCCCTCACTGGATTCATATGTTGTCATCTGGAGAATCACAGTCAGAAGTTGTCTCATCTTTTAACTTTTATGACACTCCCACCCCTTTCCTGCTATCATAGCATAAAATGACAATGACACTACCCAAGGTTTACAACTTCACATGAAACCCTAAGTCCTTTTCATAGTGGGTTACCACAGAGCCAGGAACAGCCACGAAATTCGTCATTTCCACAAACATCTAACCAACTGTCAACCAAACAAATAACAGATGTCCAGTAATCTGTTAGTAATCTTTAATTCCATTGAAATAGAAAAATTGATTTTCTGAGTATAGACTCATTTCTAGTCTATTGGGGATGATTCTCATAAAATGTCACTGGGTTCCCCAAGCCTTTATGGAGACTGGAGGATACCTTTCCCCTCTCTGATCTGCAAAAACCTATTCCTTTTTCTCCCTAGATGTTGTGCCTCCCTCATATACCTGCTTGTTTTGTGTATTTAGGTGTTTCTTTTGGTTTCTATTTAGACAAAGTAACTTCTTTGGCATGAAGATGATGGGTTGCTGATTTGGTGTACTGTCTAAGTCAGTCAATTTTTAAATATTTATTTTGAGTGCAGGCCCATTTGCACTCTGGGTTGAGAATAATTCTCAGATCCATAGGAAGAAAATGTCACTGGACTCAGAAAATCATTGAATATGTCCTGTTTGGTAAGAGGACTGTGAATTATTTTTATTTTTTTCTAGTTTATTTATTTTTAAATTCATTTTTTTTAGGTTTCATGGAATAAAAGAAGCATTTCCATAACACAGTACAATAGAAAAGACAATTGTACATGAAATAGCAAATCTGCTACGTACAATTTGCTATTCCTTTCAAATATACAACAAAATTATCATGCAATTTTTCAATTTTTTTTTCTTCCCTCCCTTCCCCAGCCCTGCCCTAGAGATGACTATTATTAGACACTACACACACACACACACACACACACACACACACACACACACACACACGTATATATAAAATTATTCTATACATACTTCTATTTATCATTTCTTTCTCTGGATGCAGACAGTGTTTTTCTTAGACCAGCACTTTAATTCTTGACTGAAGTGACCAGGAACTAGTTAAGTAGAAACTTCATGGACTTAAGATAGGAATCAAGAAATTGGCCTAGAGTAATTTGTCATCATGCCCTGGGCCCCTCCCTGCTTACCCTACAATCCCGTACTTACAGATGTAATCACAAACTCCCCCCTTGCCTATTCTTCATTCTTCTTCTTGTTCCCTTGTCATGCCCTGTAATCACAACCCC
>CM053582.1:417537377-417554055 GCA_028627135.1 Pseudochirops cupreus
GCTCCTAAAACTTTTTATTTGGACTCTGTGGTCACTCTGTTAAGACTTGCCATTTCAGACCAATGCTTTAATCAATCCATTTGCCAGTATTTATTGAGCACTCACTGTAAGTTCTGCTTATAGCTTTTTTGTAACCCTTTCACAATGATTTTTCATTTCATTTTTTTAGTCAAGTTGGTTTATTAGAAAATGAAAATCACTTGCTTCATTTTATACATGGGGAGTTGGGGGTGAAGAGACAGTGGGCAACCACAGCCTAATGCCCAGTCAGCCTCCTCATTGTTTAGATATTTCTGCTAGGTCTCACTCAGAGGAGAGATGGTGATGGTGAGGCCCAGGGAGGTGAAGAGTGTAGAGGGGAAGACAGAATATTGCACAATCAGGGTAGAGAGGTGGAGATGGTAGTATGTATTCTGAGGGACAGAAGAGGGGCCTCACAACATCCTTTCCTTGGGGCTAGTGAGCAGTCCCTGACCTCCTGATCACCTCCAGGATTACAGACACTAAGACAGAAAGCAGGACCAGGACGTGTGATAGCTTTTGGCAGAGTTGTGTATGTGGAGGTTGGTAGGGTGTGTGGGCCCTGCTTCTATGGAACCTGGTGAGGGGAGGTTGTTTTGAGGTCATATACTCCCAGCCTTCTCTTGTGGAGGTGCCAGGGAACCCTAGGGATATATTGACACATACCACGCGGGCAGGAGTCCCCAAGAAAGACCTTAAAAGAAGGGAAACTCAGAATGACTGACAGGGGAGGCGCGGAACAGATTGAATTGTGGAAAGGAGGTCCCCTAGGGAAATTGCTTGGGTGCCTCTGGCTTAGTCCTAAAGATCCTGAGGCAATGGGATTGGGGAGGACCAAGACACCATTGTGGGTATCAGCATTTCCTTTTATAAAGTAGAGCCCATGGAGTCAGCGAAGGTGGATGTAGAGAAGGCAGAAACTACCTTCTCTACACATTCTTTTTAAGAACTGTATCAGCAAGCATCTTAGCATACACAGGGTGACTGCTAGCACAAGTTCTTAGATCTGCTTTTCTAAAGCAAAGCAACTCAAATGGGTTAACAGTCTCACTTTAATCAATCGAAGACATATCATTTACCTAGTTCAGGGGAAAAAGTCAGCACCCTGAATTTCAGAGAATACAAATAGAATACAAAACACAAGTTACAAGCAGAAATTACAAGCAGACAAAAAAACAGATCAGCAGACAGGCTTCTAACTGCCTGATCATTACATCCATACCTATTCAGTTACCAGAGAGGGAAGCACGAACATCTAGGTTTTTCAAAGCTGGGGTCTCAATGGCTTCCCAGAGTCTCTTCTGGGCAAATCATACAACTCTTCTCAAAGTGATCCCCAAAGCAAAAATCTCATATCAGCAGTATATATAGCCTTACACCGGATCAGAGACTGTCACAGCCCTATTGACCCACTGCCCAATTACAAAGTAATAAGGCATGGATATTCCTGAAGAACAAGCCTCCCACCATGGGGTCCATGTGACCACATTCTTAAGCCTATCAAAGGTCCTAGGGGCAGGGAAGATCTTCAGATTCCCATAAGAAGAACCCAGAGCTAAATTCAAATGACCAAGGTCCTGTGGATACTTTAACAAGAAAATTATTGAGTTGTGTTGATAGGGAAATTGGAGTGATGACTAATGAATCAATATATGGTATTATGAGATAGATGCTGGGGTAGAAACACAGAAGTAAAAGAGTCCCTGCTCTCAAGGAGCTTACAGTCAAACTGGAAGAGACATCTAGGTAGACAGGGAGGCATATGTAAAATAGATAAAAAGGGTATCAGGAAGGACTTAATGTAAAAAGAGGCACTTGAGCTGAGCTGTGAAGGAAAGTAAGGATTCTAAGCGATGGAGATGAGGAACTAAATGTATCAGGTCAGCAACAGATTCAGTAACTCTGCCACTGATGTCTTCATCCAAGTCATCAACACTACATGGAGGATTCTTATTCAATACAAATTGGACTGATTGATGACTTGGGCCTCTTCCATTTCTGACCATCTGTGTTCTTATGATAGGTTCCAGACACAGAAACTCATGATATAATAATAGCGAATAAACATTTACATAGAACTTACTATGTGCCGGGAATCAGTTAGCTGAACATTCATACCCAAAGTACTTGCTGTTTACTAGACTGATTTCAATCTGGGTGAGCTCTCTAATTGAGTATCTCGGGGCATATTCCTCAGTCCTGTCTCATTGAACAGTTTTATCATTCATAAAATCTCAGCATTGAAAGAGCCCTCAGATGCTATCTAATCCAACCTGCACCTGAATGGAAATCCTCTCTAAAACATCTTAATGAAATGCCCCCCACCTGTGGTAGGTAGGAAATTTCCTGAAGAAAAGACCTGTGTTGCTCTATACATGCAGGGAAATGTGACTTCTGATTGATTGAGAGGCCTTGGAGCCTATGGTGCTACTTCTAGTATTAGTGAAGGTGGGAGACTACTGGAGAGAGAGGCAGGGTTTAAGAAAGAAATCATGAACTTTGCAAGGGCTAACGGGAGTCCCTGGAGCCATGGACATGCAAGAGATCCCTTTATTCTCAGTATTTGCTCTCCTAGAGATTTATTACGTCAGATTTCTTCAGTAAGATTATTCCTTCCTTCAGTGAACTGATGTTTTACCTTGTCCTGTGTCAAAGAGCCTGCTCCTTTATCCTTGGGTATTCTGTCACCCGTAAAACTCCCCCAATTTCTGTTTTTCTCTTTGTTTGGATAAATATGGTTAGTCACTTTAAATGATTGTCTTTTGTGTAAGAAACATTTGGTGAGAGGGAGCCGAGAAGGCCAAGTATAAGAAAGCTGCTACCCTTTTAATTAACAAAGAAAAAAATAAAAAAGAAACTCAGAACAAAACTGAAAAAAAATTCACAAGTACAGAATTGGGTATATGTGGCTAGAGAGGATATCACATAAAAGAGACAGTGGTTTTCCTGGACTGTAAGCTCAAAATGATTCAGCACACTAATGTGGTAACCATAAAAGCTAACAATCTAAGATGAGTAGGAATATTCATCTTAATACAACTACTTTTATTTAATACAAGTTAATGCAACCTTAAATGAGTTAGAAAAGTTGATACTGAAAGTTTTGGTAGAAAGGGTATTGGGTAGAACATTGAACTGAATGTAAGAGCCATTTATGATTATTAGATACTATGAAGCTTAGATAGCTGGATTATTGATATATGATAGATAGATGACAGAAAGATGATAGATGATAGAAAATAGAACGATAATTGATAGATGATATATTGATAGATAGATAGATAGATAGATAGATAGATAGACAGACAGATAGAAAGAACATTTGTTAAACTCTTATTATGTGTTAAATACTGTCCTGAGTACTGGGGATACAATTACAAATAAATGAGATAATTCCTGCCCCAAAAAAGCTTATGCTGTCAAAAGAGAGGACAACTCATAAAGGAAATCTTAGTGAAAGGGAAGGACACACAAAGTAGGATGATGAGGAGATGGCAGGGAAGTGATGTGGAGTCATGAGCCCCATCTAGAGAATACAAAGTTTTACCTGTCAGAGCTGGGGAACCTAAAAGTGAGGACTGCAGTGGGAGGGAGATGAGGATGGTGGACAAAGAAAAGAATGACAATCCCAAACCCTTTTGACGTTAATTCTACAAAGGAATAGAAGGAGATATTTTTACTTCTATGGAAAACTCCAGTTTTTTTACTTCTAACTAGGGGTGTCAAGGTTCCTGTGACGCCAATCTTCACCCAACCCTTATGTGACACCAATGGCAAACTGAAGGCTAAGTGCCTGTTCTTGAGTATCTGAAGTGTCTCCATTAGCCCTGACCCTGTAAGGGAATTCTCATAGTAAGGGACTGTGGTCAGTAGTGACCTTATATAGTCAGAATGGCTAACCCAAGCCATGCAAGAATGAGCTGATAGGATCCTAGCTCAAGTCAGTTGTGGAACCTGCCATTGATTTAGCATCATAGAATATTAGAATCATAAGGGACATCACCAATCATATGATTCACTTTATTAAAGAAGAAATTGAGTCTCAAACAGGTTAAGAAAGCAAAGTAATTTGTATATAGTCAGAAATAGTTGATAAAATCATAGGCTCCAAAGATCTCTGCCATGAGACCCTGATACTACCCTATAGATTTCCTTGCACATAATATTGTACCTAAGAGTAAGGACTGTACCTCTTTTCCCTTACCCTTTATCTGTCCAGCAATGTGTTCACCATGCTCTTAAGTACTCATGGCACTCTACAGTGCCTACTCGCTTTGATGGTATGCTATTGTGAGACCAGCCACCTATACTATTCAACCAGAACCTGTGACCTAGTTAAAACATGGTTAAGAGAATGGAATTAACCTCTTGGTTTGTCACCTAACCTCAACAAGCCTACCTGAGATATAACTGCAAGAATTCTAGCTTCATAAATGCCAAGTTTGATTTGGGAAAAGGAGTTACATTTCTAGGTGAATACATGAAGCTTATTCTTCATTAATAAAGAAAAAATAAAAATTTATCCATGTGCATATGTGACTTTAAAAATAACCAAATGTGAGGGGGGCTAGGTAGCACAGTGAATAGAGCGCCAGCCCTGGAGTCAGGAGGATCTGAGTTCAAATCAAAGCTTAACACTTACTAGCTGTGTGACCTTGCACAAGTCACTTAATCACAATTGCCCTGCCTTCCCCCCTCCAAAAAGCAAAAAAAAAAAAAGCCAAATGTTAGAGAAAATATACATGCCTAAAATATATGTCTATATGTGCCTATAATATATGTGTAGTATATGTAGTGTGTAAGGCAGTTAAGTGGTACAGTGGATAGAGGGTTTGGAATCAGGAAGACTCATCCTCATGAGTTGGGCAAGTCACTTCACCCTGTTTGCCTCAAGTTTCTCATCAGTAAAATGAGCTGGAGAAGAAAATAGCAAAACAGTCTAGTATCTTTGTTAAGAAAATTCCAAATGGGATCCGAAAGAGTCAGACAGAACTGAAATGACTCAACAATAACAGCAACAAATATATGGTATGTATATGGTTCCAGCATTTAGCATAATGCTTGGCACATAGTAGGCTCTTAATGTTTATTGATTGATATGCCTATATATATATATATATGCACATACATACATGCATAGACATATTCACAACTCGGTTCTTTTTACTCCATTAGGACCTTTCTATATTGAAAATTTATGACCCTCCAAGAGCAACATCTACTTCACATAAATTATTCCTTTTTAACTAAAGTCACTACCATATAGGCTAGGCTAATTTTATTTAAAATGATTCAAAGTCATCCTCAGATATTAATTGGTTCAGAGAACTAAAGCTCAAACTCTTAGTTTCCTGGTCACTTAAGCCTTTTGTAAAAGCTCAGTCCATGAAAAATCAAAGTTCCTCAAGCTTGTTGATAGTTACTGAACTTTTGGCTATTTTGGTTATTGAACTTAATACACTCTACTGACCGGCACATGAGGAGGAGGTGAGCCATATGCACAACGCTGTACCTTACTGAATATCCTTCCCATGCTATTGTTAAGCAACTCTTTTTCGTTACATTGCACGTACTCTAAAAGTGTCTCATTTTGTTTCAGTCCTGAGCCTTTACTTAGTTTATAACCTAATACAACAAAGTCAAGACCGGCCTATAACACTACATCTATATAGAATTTGAGTTAACATTCATATGTAGAATACCAGTAGGGAAAAAAAAATATATGCATCTTCCACAGACAGCCTTTCATCCTCATGTGAGAGGGTAACCCATGTACAAGCAATTTCCTGACAGTAGCTAGAGGCAGAACCTTTGGTGAAGCCCCATGTCCTTTTTAATTGTCTACCATCCTGCATAACTATGTAGTTTTAATTGATTTTCACCTAATTTTGCATTTACCCCTAAAAACAGCCATGAAGCCTCTTGTCTCCCCAGTTATAATTTCATAGAGGTGTCCATGTGAGACTAAATGTACCCCTTAGCATCTGAGATCATGGCTAAGATCCCTTGCTAAGATCCACTATCCTTGCTAGTGGACCTCAAATAGTTTGAGTGAGAGAGGAGGGAAAACATTTCAATCTTGTGCCTCATCTCCCTCAACAATTGTGGTATTCAAAGTATTAATAGATAATACCATGCTCACCATTATCATAGGATCTAACAAAAGAAGGGAGTGTCCTTGACACATGATCTGCTGTATACAAAAAAGGAAAGCTGAGAAGCCATTTTTGGAGCTGTAATACCAACACCTCAATCTGGACACAGTTTTGGAGAACTCCAACATGCTTTCCCTTCTCTAGCCTTCCTAAAAGCCTCAGACTGCTAAACAATTCAATAAATCGAATTTGGACATGTCAGTTTTATGTATGAGATTTTTTTTCCCCTTTTCTCTTCCCTAGGGAGGCCACTAAGTTACTATATAATCATTCAGTAAGAGGGGTACTTAGCACCAATGTAGGAGTTGAGATGGGTAGGATAGACTGATTAAGTCTTCTCATTTTAAAACATCTAAACTTACATAGAGAGTCCTTATTCACTTTGCTGTAATTCACATGGTCACCCAGTGGCTTAGGGACAAAAACTCTGGTTTTGCTGAATTTATTATCACTAATTGTTGAGGCTGGTATGAGAGAAGCCTGCTCTTCACACAGTGATTTGTAGTCTTTTTGTCATTTTTACAAATCTAAAACCTCCACTGTATGACTGACCTTCACATACCTGAAAATTAGTATATCCCCTGTAGCTTTTATCTTTCCCGGGCTCCAGGGGAGATCTCTCATTTCTTCAGCTGCTTCTCATATAGCCTTATCTCAAGGCCCTTGGCTATCTTGGTTAGACTCCTTTGAATACTCTTTACCTTATCTATATCGTTCCTAAAATTTGACTCTCAGCACTGAAAGCATTACTCCAGAAATTGTCTGACCAGGGTTGTTCAGTTATTTCCGTCATGTTTGACTCTTCATGACTCCATCTGGACTTTTCTTGTCAAAGATATTAGAGTGGTTTGCCATTTCCTTCTCCAGCTCATTTTACAAATAAAGAAATGGAGACAAACAGGACCAAGTGATTTCCCAAGGCCATGCAGGTAATAAGTGTGTGAGGGCACATCTGAACTCAAATCTTCTTGACTCCAGGTCCAGTGCTCTATTGGCTGAGTCACCTAGCTTCTCTGGTCAGGGTAGAGTACAACAAAATATCAGATGGATACATCTTTGAGCCCATCCAAATTAGGAAAATAATTTTTTTTTCCCTTCAGAGAGGAAGAATCAACTTCATGATAGAGGTAGAGAAAGAGTGTCACTACTTTCCTCCGAACAGAACTCATCACTCAGCTTCCTTTATGGGAGAATACGTGAAAAATCTTGAACATGGTGTCTCAGGTGAGTTAATTCAGGCTAGTACCATTGTACCATTGATCACATGACAATATATTGTACTTGCAAGGACCTCCAAACATTCTGGAACCAATCAATCAAAAAGCTTTTATTAAACACTTCCACTGTGCCATGGAGTATGCTAGGTAATGAAGATACAAAGACAAAGATGAAAATCTCTGCCCCCTGTCAGGGAAACAAGGAAGAATTATCTGTAGATTGTATCCAAGTAGCCTAGTGAGAAAGACTATCAAAAGAGTTGTATAGAAGACCCCACAAAGGCTCTGAAGCATAGTCAGAAATTAGGCTTTTTTAGCATCAAATCTAAGCAATAAAATATGAATAATGAGAAGATCCATGTACATGGCCATCATCATATTCCTGTTTAAGTATTCAAAGTCTTTTATTGGGGTATTGTCAGGGTTCTCTTTCAGAGTACCCTAACTTAGCTGCAGGGGCAACCAGTTACTCACCCTACTTAATTGATGCTAGTATACCTTTTAGAACAGAAGAGTCATGGCTCTGAGGTCCAAACAGAAAAGGTTCATTAAGGTCTCTCCATGGGGAAGTCTCACACCCAGATCTTAAGGCAGGCTTCCAAAATACCTCCAAGGCTTAGGTCTTATATAGACCACAGATCCACATATCACAAGTGACAGAGCCCAGCTGAACAGAATTGTGAGAGGGTGAGTGCAATTACAAGGGTATGAAGGCCCCAGGGTGTGGAGACACCAGTCAGAAAGATCAGGTATCACCATGCAAGAGAGTCTTGAGCAATGCAGTATCCCCTGGCTGGGGACAGTGCCGTATGCTCTGACCTCTATGTGATCCAACTAATTCCTGGGCCTCAAACACTTCCTGGTGCCTCGACACAACCACTTGCAATCTTGCACATATTTTCTTAACCTCACAAGGTATGTAGGACTAAGTGTGTATATCAGCTTGTTAAGCCAGGGGACAAGGTAAAACAGAGAGAATAAGGTTGTGTTTCTAGGGTATTTCAACAATTGAATTAAAACAGAAGTTTTCAGATAATAAAGTGTTTTATTCTGAGTCCAGAAAGAACTTTGATTTTTCAACTGAATCTTCTTTATATTTTGACATTAGGCTATCAGCATCAGTCAAAATCTGGACACCCTTCCCACACTGCGGATACCTGCCTGGTGTTAGATTTATGGATAATTCATGGTTGATAGTTAAAGATGTATCAGAGATGGAAGACAGTATAGAAATACTAATGTTGGGTCAGCTAGGTGGTGCAGTGAATCGAGCATTGGCCCCAGAGTCAGGAGGACCTGAGTTCAAATTCAGCCTCAGACACTTAACGCTAACTAGCTGTGTGACCTTGGGCAAGTCACTAAGCCCCAAGTGCCCTGCTTTCCCGCCCTCTAAAAAGAAAAAAAAGAAATAATATTGTCACTGGGGTCAAAGGCTATCAGTTCAAATCCCACTTCTGATATTTTGTTAGCAATGTGACCACAGGCAAGTCTCAACCTTGAAGGGGGGGAGTAAAATTTCATTGCTTAATAATTGAAGAGGTCAGAGTAAATGGTCTTCAAGCCTCTGAACCTGTCAACATACTCTTTCCTAAGTTTAGGTATATTCTTTCCCAAGTTTGGCTTTTTTTTCTGGATTCGGTGGTACTTTCACTTATACAATAAAATACAATAAAAGATACTATTCTATAGTGGCGCAACTCCTAGACCTTAGCTGCCTCTTTCTGTTTTTGCTTAGAATTAAATCTGTCTAAAATAAAGAACTTATTATTAGAATACTTAATCAATCAATCAGCAAGTATTTTTAAGTGTCTACTATGTGCCAGGAATTATGCTAGGTATTGAGGATAAATGTACAATAAACACTCATATGAGAGAAAACCCTTTACAACCTGCCTCCCTTCTGTCTTTCCAGTATTCTTATACCTTACTCACCCTCACATACTTTTCAATCCAATGACACTTGGAGTCCTTGCTGTTCCTCAAACAAGAAAGGCTATCTTTCAGCTTTGGACATTTTCTCTACATGTGTCATACCTGTTCTTCCTCCTCGTCTTCACCTCCTGACTACCTTGGCTTCCTTCAAGACCCAATAAAAATCCCACCTCCTATGAAAAGTCTTTTCCAATTTCCCTTAATGCTAATGCCTTTCCTCTAATGATTAAGGCCAATTCATCCTGGGTATATCTTGTTTGTTTCCATGTTGTCTCTTCCATTAGACTGTCAGCTTCTAAAGCAGTGGTTCTCAACCTGTGGGTCATGATCCTTTTTGGGGTGGAACGACCTTTCACAGGGGTCACACGGGTTTCTTAAGACCAACCATTGGAAAACACATATTTCCGATGCTCTTAGGAACCAAGACACCGCTCCTCTATCCATCTCCTGGAGGGTCCACCCACATGCAGAAATGCCCACATACTAGTATTAAAGGGTCACAGCACTAGGAACATTGAGAGCCACTGCTCTAAAGAGTAAGGACTATATTTTTATTTTGTTTGTATTCCCAGAGCTTAATATAGAGCCTGGCACATAGTAGGTACTTAACAAATGTTTATTGACTCACTATCTGAAGTACCTATAAAATGTATAAGGTATACATATAAAGTGAATAAATATTTGAAAAATAGTTAAATACAAGGTGGTCTGAGAAGGGCACCAGCAGTCAGGGAAGATGAGGAAAAAATACAGACAGAAGATGGTGCTTAAGCTGCATCTTAATAGAAGAGAGGGATGCTTAAAGATGAATGTGATGAAAGAGGCCTATGAGATCATCAATGCAAAGAGATGGAAATGGGAGATGGAGGAATCTTGAGTGTGAAGAACAGAAAGTCAGTTTGGCTGTATTATGGAGTGTCCAGTAAGGCTAGGAAGATAGATTGGGGCCTGATTGTGAAGGACCTTAGAAGCTAAAGAAGACTATATTTAATCCTAGACAATAAGATACCATTAGAGTTGGTTGAGTAAGGGAGTCACATGGTTAGAACTTAGGTTAAGGAAAATTACTTTGGCAGCAGTATGTAGGATGAACTAGAGTGGTAAGGGACTTGAGATAAAGAGATCAATTAGGAGACTGTGGCAATAATCTGGGTGAGGGATATAAAGGCCTGAATTAAGGTAATAGTTGTGTGAGTGAAGGAAAAGGGCTGGTTGAAAGAGAAATTGTGAACATAGAAACCTCAAGACATGGCAGTTGTCTCTTTTTTGTATCCCCAATGCTTTAGCACAGGGCTTGGCATATAGTAGGCACTTAATAAATGTTTATTGACTTAGCAACTAGATATATGGAATAAAGAAGAATGAACAGCCCAAAGAAAGTGCTAAGGTTACAAATCTATGGCATTGAAAGAATGGTGGTACCTTTAAAAGAAATAGAAGTTCAGGGGAGAGATTCGGGTTCAATACATAGATCTGAGAATCATCTATAGAGAAATGAGAGTTACATGTAGGAAATCTGATGAGGTAACTAAGAGACAGTTTAGAGGAGAAATGAAAAGGGACCAGGGCAGAATCTTAGAGAACCCTCAAAAGTGATATGTATCACAAGCCAGCAAAGAAACTGAGAATGAATAATCAGACAAGTAGGGGGTGAACTAGAAGACAGCCATACCATGAAAACATAGAGAAGAAATAATATTAAGTAGAGTGAAAATAGTATCAGGAAATGGAGAGTGGTCAATAGTGTCAAAGGTTGTTGAATATAGTTAGTATACTTCATACTCTACTGCTAAGTCTCACTGTCTATCACACAAAATACTCCACCCAGAAAAATCATTAATTTGAGTCTTCAGATTCTGTAAAATCAATACCCTACTTTACTGATCTTTTGAGTTCAGATTTTAAAACTTTGTGTCTCACAGGATCTATAATCAAATTGGCATGGTCACAATATAATAAGCATTGGTTTGCAAAGTACCTTACATATGTTCTCATTTGTTACTCATAACAACACTGTGAAGTAGATTCCTATAATTATTTTTATGAGGATTATCTCTACTTACGAGAAGAGAGAAGTTAATTTGCTACCCAGGTTCACAGAAGTAAGTAAAGCTCTAGGGCAGGATTTGAACTCAGATCTTCCATACTCCAAGTTGAGCTCTCTACCCAATGCACCACCTAGCTCCTAGTCAGACTATCCTATGTTTTACCATCAATATACCACAAGAGATTCACCCAATGGCTTGGGCACCTTCCTCTAGGCATTGCATGGAAATAAACATAGCTCATACGCTAGCCGTTGGCTGTCCTTCATTGTCACCACACGACCAGACCATTTCCTGCCCTCTTTCATAGGTGTCTCTGGTGAGATCCTCTTTGCTACTCCTTCAAAAGTCCTCCTTTGTAAGATGCTGCAACCTGCTCTTACTAACCATATGCCTATTTATTTTTGAATGTAGTTAAGTAGAACAGTAGATAGAGTAGATAGAATAGTAGATGGAGTCAGGAAGACCTGAGTCAAATGTGACCTCAGACACTTGCTAGTTGTGGAGGCCAGTCACTGAACCTCTGTCTGCCTTGTTTTTCTCAATTGTAAAATGATAATACTAATAGCACCTGCCTTACAGAATTGCTGTGAAGCTCAATTGAAGAAATATTTGTAAAAGTGCTTAGCACAGTGCCTAGCACATAATGGTAATTAATGTTTCTTCCCTCCCCCTCTCTTTGTGAGTGATGTTTAACTTCAATTCTTCTGAACTGACATAAAATTTGACTGCAGAGAAGGTACACAGAAGTTTAAAGGTATTTATAAGATATCTTAAAACCTGTTCCCATCTTTGTTCAGAGAGCAAAGTTCCGTTGGCTTTTAGGAGTTACGTAGGTAAACTCTGTAAAGAACTCTTTTTCCCCAAAATTTAGTATCTAGAGCCTGAAGGCCCCTTCAAGGTCATTAAATTGAATGTTTAAAGTTCCTACTGACCCAAGTCACTTAGACAAAATACAAATCTGAACTCAGGACTTCTGATTCCAAATTTATAGTTCATTTTATTATACTACATTATTTTCATAGAAAATAGCTGCATTCTTGAGTCTGGTATAGTATTTGAGATGATCAAATGCAAAATTGCTCCCTATAGATCTATGGTTTTAAATTCCATCTTTCTGAGTTCAAATCTGGCCTCAGATAGTTAATGGCTGTGTGACCCTTGGCATATCACTTGACCCTGTTTGCCTCAGTTTCCTCATCTGTAAAATGATCTGGAGAAGTAAATGGCAAACCACTCCAGTATCTATGCCGAGAAAACTCCAAATGGAGTCACAAAGAATCAGGCATGACTCAACAACAACAACAACAAAACAGATAGCTAATTATCATTTAGTTTATAAGGAGGGGCAGTTAGATGGATAAGTGAGTAGATCACTGATACTGGAGATAGGAAGACCTGAGTTAAAATCTGGCCTCAGACACTTAGTAACTGTCACTTAATTTCTGTTTTACTCCATAGGAGAAGGAAATGGCCAAACCACTCAAATATCTTTGCCAAGAAAACTCCACAGACAGTATGGTCCACATGGTCACAAAGAGTCAGACACAACTCAACAATAAGAACAATATGGGTCATTTACTACTATGTCTTGTCTACCTAATCAAAAACAAAACAGTGAGCCTATAAAACACACAACTGGATGTATACCCCAAGGAGGTCTATGATAAAAAGAATCCTTCCACATGTACGCAAATATTCAGAACAGCACTTATTGGAATAGCAAAAAACCTGAAAATAAAAAGGATACCTTCAAACTGAGGCATGATTTTAGGAAGTTGTAGTATGTGATGTGATACCAAATTATTATGATCTAAGAAACATGGAAAAACTTGTGCAAACTGATGTAGAGTGAAGTAAGCAGAATCAAGAAGTCACTGTATGTAAGGACTACAGTAATGTAAAGGACAATATTCCTAAAGATAGATGAACTCTGAGAAATTGCAATGATCGTTTCTGGACCTAGAGGACAGATGGAGGACATGCTTGCCTTCTCTCTCTGCGGGCCAAAAGTGTTGCACAAGTTCTGAGAAATGATTTCTATGTCCATTGTTTTGTTTCATTTTCCTCTACATCAAAAGGGAGAAATCAACAGCAGAGGGCAGAATTATGTCAGAAAAAAAAGCATTAATAAAGCTTTTCTTTAAAAATCAGACCTGAAACAAAATCAAATCTGAAAATACTTCTCACTTGCTAATTTTCTCTAGGAACTTTTCTTTTTAAATAAATCATCTTGGAATTACTCAGTGGGCAATATTGATTTAATTTGAATAAATGCTCAGCAACTTGGGCAAGAAAGGTCTTCCTTGATATCTATCAACCGATAAATGACTGGGTTTTTAAAATCCCTCCAAAATGCAATTTTACTCTGATAAACTCCATTATGGTCAAAAAGTAGTTTTCCCTCTCCTTTACATATAAGGCTCTACACAAATTACAGAGGCTACAAAGACAAAAATGAAGTCTCTCCTTCCAAGGAACTTACAGTGTTTTGGGGGAGCACGCATACATTTACAATATATATAAAATGGATACAAGGTAATCGGAGGAGGTGAGTCGGGCATGGGAGGACATACTAATAGCTGGAGGGATTAGAAAAGTCTTCCCATATAGGGTAGCCCTTGAGCTGAGTTTTGAGGGAACCTAGAGATTCTAAGGGGGGAAACAAGGAGAGAACACTAGCCCTAGAGTCAGGAAGACAAATCTTCCCAGGTTCTAATCTGGTCTCAAACATTTACTAGCTGTGTGACCCTGAGCAAGTCACTTAACCCTATTTGCCTCCATTTCCTCATCTGTAAAATGGGCTGGAGAAGGAAATGGCAAACCACCCCAGTATCTTTGCCAAGAAAACCTCAAAAGAGGTCTCAAAGAGTTGGACACAACTTTAAAAAAAATGGAATTCTAAGAGACATAGATGAGGAGGGATTCCTTTTCAGGTGTGGGGAATAGTTAGTCAAAACCCCACAGAGGTTTGCTTCACTATGGCATTATCCTCAAGGTATCCTTCTCACTCACCCCATACATATATAACAAGTTGCCAGATGTCTCATCTAACCTCTTCTTCCAATTCACACTTTCACACCCCAGTTCAGGTCCTCTTTGCCTCTCACCTAAATTATTGAAACTCTTAAGTGGTCTCCTTGCCTATCTCTCACCACCCAGATACATATTACGCACCACTACCAAAGTAGATCTGATCATGTGACTGTCCTAGTCAATCAATTTTAGTGGCTTCTTATTGCCTCTAGAATAAAATATAAACTCTTCTGTTTATATATTATGTCATGTTATGTTATGTTATGTTATATTTATTATGTTGTATTATGTTATATTGATTACATATTGTGTTATATTGTACAAAATTGTGTTATATCATGTTAATCATGCTATATCACATTATATCATATTATATCACATTATATCATATTATATGTTATGTATTAATTGTTATCTTATGTAGTGTTGTGTTGTGTTATATTGGATTGTATTGAACCATATCATATCATATTATATGATAATGTATTATATAATATTATACTTTGAATATAAACTTTTCTAGCTTCTCTGTTTCTCACTCACAACACTGCATCTCTTCTTATTGATGACTCTTTGCACTAGCTATCCCACATGCCTGGAAAGAACTCCTTTACCTCTGTCTCAGTGAGAGACTCTTTCTTCTTTTAAGATGCACTTCAAGCACCATCTTCTACATGAAGTCTTTCCTGATTCCCCCACCTACGAGTACTCGACCAAATTACCTCTTATTTAACTACTTTGCAAATATTTTGTATTTATCTGCTTTATATTTGAGTTGTAGATCTTTATATATACTGATCTGCCCCCATTACAACGTAAGCTCATTGTGAGTAGGGAGTTTTATTCTTTGTACTTTTACCTCCAGTGTATTCTCCTGGTGCATAGAAGTTTAATTAATACTTGTTGAATGATAAATGATTCTCTTAATTGCTGGGAACAATAAATCAAGAACAAAATTGACTGTATAATATTGAGAAAATATTATTATAGGAAAACAGTATAGAAGGGAAAGATCTGTCCCTTGAGTTGAAGAATTTGTTTTCAAATCCTGCTTCTGACTATTACCTGTTTGAATTTAGACAAGTCCCTTAACCTACCTAAGTCTTAGTTTTGTCAAATGTGAAATGAGAGGATTCAGTGAAAAAAACATTTGAGATCCTCTGAGACAGAGAATTCTCTATCTCAGAGGATCTCAGAGCCCCAGCCCTCCAGCCTCAAGTCAGGAAGACCTGAGTTTGAAGCTGCTCTCACCTACTCTCACCTGCTCTATCCTTTCACATCTCACCTGCTCTCTCACCTACCAGTTGTGTGATACTGGGTCAAGTCATTTTAAATCTGGCCACATCTTTTTTGTCAACCATAAAATGATTGGATCAGGGTCGCTATGAAAATCAGATCAGATAATAACACTAAGCACAGCGTTCCTCTCTTCCCTTTGGCTCTAGGTCTAGGTTAGATAGTAACAGAGGGTGTGCCACCTGAAGGAAGCTGATGTTTGTATGGTAAAGTCCACAGTTGAGACCCTCACCTCATACTTTATTTCTAGAGGCCATTTGTCACATGTTCTCTCTTCTTTTCTCTTCTCTTCAAAAACCTGTGAAATCATCCTTTATCTCTCATCCTTTACTGCAGATTCCAATGAAAAGATGATTCTCTTCAGCAAGGTGAAGGGGCAAGGTAAGGCCCTCTGTAAGGAATAAGATTATACAAACCAAGGCCATAACTGAGTAAGAACTTTCTATTACCCTGAGTTGTTTCAGAACAGAAAATCCTGGGAACATGAGGGCTGCGCTTCTCCTGGGACCCTGGCCAGGACCTTGAAAAGAGATATGGTTAACTGCCCAACTCCTGGAACTAGCCATTCCAAGGAAACATTGTTCTTGGTGGGGGGGGGGGGGGGTTGGAGGGACTGGCCGCCCTCCCCGCCCTCACACAAGATATGATGCTTGCTAAAAAAACACCTGGCAGTATGCCTTCTCTGTTCTCAGTACCACTTAAACTGTAAGATTCAGACCCCAAATTGGAATCTCACCCATGGATGAAACATCCTGCCTAGGACCCCCCCGAGCAGAAACCTGATGGCTGTACCCAGGATTCCCCAGCTTGTGTGGTCAGGTGTTGGTGCTTCTCCACATCAGTGATGACTGTGAATATGTATAGATATATTCCACTAAGCAGTTGGAGTTCTGCCTGTCCCCAGCGGGACCCTGACAGGTTGTCAGTTATTGGTGCTTCCCCACACTGATGATGATCATGGATATATATATATATA
>CM053582.1:417554555-417584002 GCA_028627135.1 Pseudochirops cupreus
TGCAAAGTGAAAGGTACTGTGTACAAGGTAAATGCAATACTATAAGACAATCAGCTGTGAATGACAACTATTCTCAGCCATACAATGATTCAAGACAACTCTGAAGGGATTGTGATGAAAAATACAATCCATCCCAAGAGAAAGAACTGATGATGTCTGAATACAGACTGAAGCATAATTTTTTTAACTTTATTTTTCTTGAGGTTTTTTGTTATTGTCTGTTTTCTTTCACAACATGACTATTATGTGGTTATGAATACACATGTATACCTATATTGAATTGCTTACTTTCAATAGAGATAGTGGAAACGGATGAAGGGAAAGAATTTGGAACTCAAAGTTTTAAAAGTGAATGTTAAAAATCGTTTTTACATGGAACTGGGGGGAAATGAAATGCTAAATATTTTTTTAAAAGAAAGAAAATACATGCTTACAATGATGAAACTTTCCATTCAATAACCAAAACCAGTAGTCACATCAATAAATAAACATTTATTAAGCACCTCCTGTGTGCCAGGCACTGTGCTAATTGCTAGGGACACAAAAAGAGGCAAAATATAGTTCTTGCCCTCAAGGAGCTTGTAATCCAGTGGGAAAGTCAACATGCAAACAAATATATACAATGCAAGCTATATACCAGATAAATAGGAAATATTTAACAGAGAAAAGAGATTGGAATTAAGAGGAGTAGGGGAAGGCTTCTTGTAGAAGATGAGATTTTAGTTGGAACTAAAAGGAAGCCAGGGAAATCAATATTGTGAACACAGGAAGGAGAACATTCCAGATATGGAGAACAGTCAGAGACAATGCCTGGAGCTGAAGAGAAGGGATATATTATTCGTGAAACAACCAGAAAACACTAGATCAAAGAGTATGTGGTGAGGAGTAAAGTGTAAGAAAATTTGAAAAGTAGGAAGGGCCCTAGACTATGAAGGATTTTGAATGTCAAACAGTGTTTTGTATGTGCCCTCTGGAGCCAATAGGAACCCTTTAGAGCAGTGGTTCTCAACCTTCCTAATGCCTCAACCCTTTAATACTCTTATGTGGGCGTGTCTGCATGTGGGCAAACCCGCCTGGAGAGGAGTGGTGTCTCAATTCCTAAGACCATCAGAAATATGTGTTTTCTGATGGTCTTAGGCAACTGCTGTGAAAGGGTTGTTTGACCCCCAAAGGCGTGGCAACCCACAGGTTGAGAACTGCTGCTTTAGAGTTTATTCAGTAGGAGGTTGACATGATCATACCTTTATTTTAGGAAAATCGCTTTTTTTGGCTATTATAATGTTGGATAAATTGGAGTGGAGAGAGAGTTAATACAGTCAGACCCACCAACAAGCTAATGCAACAATATTGGCATGAGGTAAATAGGACCTGGACAGGTGTGGTGGCAGTGTCAGAGGAGAGAAAAGAGAGTATTTGAGATACCTTACAAAAGTGAATTCAACAAACCCTAACTACAGAAGAAATAGAGAAGGAAAAGTGCAGAGAGTTAGTAAGAAATTCAGGATGACTCTGAAGAACTCTGTGAACATGAGGAACTGGGAGGATGATGTTCCCCTCAACTGCAATTAAAGAGGAAGGAGGTGAACAGGGTTTGGGGAGAGCAAAATGAGTTCCATTTTGGACATAATGAGTTTATGGTATCTACTGGACATTCAATTCAAGATGTCTGAAAGGCATTTGGAGATGCAAGCTTGGTGATTATCAGAGAAAATAGGGTAAGATAAGTAGATTTGAAAGACATTAGCCATGCCAGAGGGTGGAAAAGTTCTAAAAGGAGAGAGGGAACAGGAGAGATGTATCTCAACTATGCTCCTCTGGTCCCTCCTTCATGGTCCCTCTTTTGATGCTGAAGGGGAATCTTCACTCTTTGGATGCAACAAGAAAAAGAGTAGTACAATGATTCTTCAATAATGTTTTCTCAAATCTTTCATTTCTTTTTGCTAGGAGATACCTTATATACTCTTTCTTTTCTCAGGCTTTTGATTTTGTTTTAGTATTAACATTTTTCTTTTTTTTTTTTTTGAAGGGGAAAGACAAGGATTATTTTTTGTTTCTTAATTTTTTTCAATCTACTTTCTGACTTTGGGCTTTACTTAAAGTCTAGGTTCATGACATTTCTAGGGGGAATGTTTGGGCTGAACTTATGTCCTCTCAAGTCCTGGTGTTGATTTCTTTCACCATTGTTGCTATTCAGTCATTTCAATTGTGTCTGACAATGTCCCATTTGGGGTTTTCTTGGCAAAGATACTAGAGTGGTTTGCCATTTCCTTCTGCAGCTCATTTTACACGGGAGGAAACCATAAAGGTTCTATTATTCTAATCCTCAAATACAGTTCAGTCTGGGAACTTGCAAGTTTTCAAGTCTCCCAAAATGGAGATATCACAGCCAGGGAAAAATCTGATTGCTTTCCACCTAGAATGAGATCTACAAGTTCTTGACTTGGGTTTATGTTTGAGCAACAGAACTATGAGCTTGCCTAGTTTGAAGTTTCAGTAGATTGCTTCTCTGCTGGTTCACAGTGATAGAACTCCCCTTTAGTCTGTTATTCCTTAGCCTGGTTATTCTTCTACAGACTTCAGACTGTGCTGGAAGCTGAAATTGAGACTAAACTTCTGAGGTCTGAGCAAGGCACTGCTTGCTTTGAAAGTATTCCTCGACTGATACACAGCAAACGGCTCACTCCTTATTCATAAATGCTACCCACAGGCACAGGTGCCCTTCTCAGTCTGCCCTAGATCTATGACATAGACCTGGATAGTTAGTCACAGAGCTGCCACCTGACATCTGTTTCTGTGCCTTACACAAGTTTAGGCCCCTCTATGCTGGATCTAGGACCTTTTATTTTTTCCCCTGGTGCATGACCATACGCTAGGATACTCTGCATGGCGCACTCTTAGCTAGACCCCATTCCTACTGTTAACAGATCTCTCTCTGAGCTTTGGACTTGTCCTGGGCTGGAAAAATGGCTTGGTATTATATTTTTCTCGAATTTCCCATTCAAGATCCGGCCTCCTGCATTTCTAGAGCCATTTGAATGAATTCACAAAGGAGTTGAGCTTGCTTTCCTTCTTTCTGCTGCTACTCTCCCCATCTTGGCTTCCAGGATAATGGGTTTTAGAAACAAACAAACAAACAAAAGCATTCTTAGCACATGTATTAAATCACTACTTAAAAACAGGATTGTAACTAGGGTCTGATAAAGCCTCTTAAGTAGATGAGAAAGATGGCATAATGGAAAGACTGAACTGAGAGTCCAGAAATTTTCATTCGAATCTTTGCTCTAGCTATGTAATGATGACTGTCACTTAAGTTCTCAGTACTTCAGTTTCTTCATTAGTAAAGTAGGGATAATGTTACTCATATGAGCTATATTACAGTTTTGTTGAACAAAAAGCACTTTGCCAACCCTAAAAAGCTATGGACAGTGAGGCTATTTCTATTACCACAGGTTTGATGATATAGGATAGTGGTTCTCAACCTATGGGTTATGTTCAATTTGTAACAATGAAAATACATCCTGTATATCAGATGAATTCATAACAATAGCAAAATTACAGTTATGAAGTAGCAACGAAAATAATTTTATGGTTGGGGGTCCCCACAACATGAGGAATTGTATTAAAGGATCGTGGCAGTAGGAAGGTTGAGAACCGCTGATATAGGGGATCTTTGAGCAGTGACTCTTGGATACAGCTGGGATCCACGAAAGAGGTTCAAATCTCAAATGGGGCTAAAAAAGAGAAAACATGTCTGTAGGGTGTGTGTGTGTGTGTGTGTGTGTGTGTGTGTGTGTGTGTGTGTGTGTGTGTGTATGATACTCAACTCACTGCGCATGCTTTCAACAAAAGCAACAATAACAAAGAAGAGGTAGATTTAAATGTTCATTCTTCTATATGTCTCTTCCATGCTTTATATGGCCTCTAAGGTTCCCTTTTCCCTCTAAGGTCATCCCTAATCATCATTTTAGTTAGATATAATCTAAACATAATGTTTGCAGGGGAGCACAGTTTCCAATTTTTACCCTGCCCCCAACACCTTGCCCTATATAGTTACTATATATTCTCTATAGTACCATCTCTGTATATACACACACACATACACACACACATACACACACATATACACACACACATATAGGAGTTGAGAGTTGATTAATAGTGCACCCAAGTATGAAAAACTGGACCTACTTCTTCTACTTCCTAGGTACAAGAAATACCCACACACATACATGCACACAGATATAGCTCGCACGGTGCCAGTACAGAATTAAATCAAGGTCTTAGATACACAAAAGTCTCTCGTGGGGTATTTCTCTCTTTTAGAATGACTCGTACAATATTATTCAACTGAGGTCATCATCTTGACATTGTGGGTACTCCCATCACCAACCTAGATCACAGCTCTTCACGACCTCTCATCCTATGTTATTCTTGTTCATGTATTCCCACCATGAGCCATCCATATAGAATTTGCACAATAGACTGATGGCATTCCTTCCTTTAGGACTTTTTAACATTTTGTAGTTAACCAGTGCAATCACTGAACTGTGCAGATCTCACTTTCAATACACAACCAGTCCCCATCCCTTCAAGTGCCCTTTCTAGGAAGCACTTGATAATGCCTTTTATTCTAGTTCTTGGACACAAGTCACAGTGACCCCAAAAACTCAAAAAAAAAAAGTAAAAAGGAGATTGTACTCTTCCCATGGACATAAAATGGCTGACTTCAATACACCTGGAGATAATATTCCTTTTACTCACCAAAATATTTTCTAGATTGTCAATACTTTCAGAAGAATATTATTTTAGTTAATACATGGTATAAACTTTATTCAAATTTTCAAAATTAGGAAAAAAAGAAAAAGCATATGAACTTACGGTTATGCTTAGATTGAGATACTGTGGATTATACACAGTACTCGAAATGAAATCTTCTAAGTATTCTTTCATTATTTTGATTGGTTTTGTCACTACTTGTTCTGTAAAATGACCAAGATATTTTTCAGGCATGAATATTTTACCATCAAAATATTATCATTCATGGTGGTTAACATATAGCTAACATTTATGTGACCTTTTAAGGTTTACAAAACATTTAATTATTCTCATTTTATAAATGGAGAGCTGAGGCCAAGAGAAGTGAAATTATTTGATCTATCACTCTGGTAATGAAATTAATTTGCTTTTATGTTTGAGGTACATTGTAGAGGTTCAATAGACTCTGGGGCTGTTCTGGGAACATGACCAGCATAGAGAATTCTTCTATGTAAAAAAAAAAGTATGTACCAAAGCCCAAACAAATGATTTATGATGGATCTCTTTATAAATTTGAATATGTCTGCTTTTCTATTAAAATTTATTAAACTAGCACCACGAATCTTTTAACTTTATAAAAGGTCCAGCACAAAAATGCTGAACAAATGTTTTAGACTCCTACCAATGTGTTTGCTAAGACCTCTGAATCATAACTTTTGGGTTACCAACTATGTCAGGCCTTATTCTAGCATGAGGTCTGATAACCCTTTTTAAACATGCAAGATGACCCACTATATAAAGTACTCAATCAACAATTCTAAGTGAATATTAATCTGTTCACTATATCCATAGGGTCTTGAGTCTGTTTCAGGGTAGTTGAGTCATATTAGAAGTCCAGTATGTGCACAAACTGTGCCACCTGTGTTCAGTGGATTAACTCATGACTATTTGTAAGAGAGTTCCTCAGAAACCTATTCAAGTTCTTGAGATACAGGAAAATAGGGTAAAATTCAATCACAGGATGAATCAGATTACCTCAAAATTTCTCTTTCTTTCTTCTTTGCCCCCTCAACTAATGACACTGCTCAAACATCACCAAGTGCAAATCTGAGTATGGAGATAATAAGTAATACCTTGCTTCCCTATTACTCATCACCCTAGAAAGAATGGGAGCATTTCTATAAACATGATAGATGGGACTTTTCTTGCACAAAAGGAGAAAGGTTCAAAATCTTCTTTAGAGTTACATCACCAGCATTCACATGGACTTAGAACAGCACAGCATCCCCCATTACTAGCTCTCTTAACCACACAGAATACCCTTTAATAATCCTCTTTTGAATACGTAAAACTTATATGGTGATTTCCTTCCTTTTTTCTCCAAAATGTGGAATGCTGATATACTACATAATCACTTATTTCAAAAAGCATTTGGTGCTCAATGTAAAAAAAAAATGAAATAACTAATCGAGAGAGAAACTAGTCAAGTCTACACATTTTAAAATTCTAAAACTTAAAAAAAATAACCATAAAATGATACTACAGTGGCAAGGAAGATGAAGACATAAACTTAGAAGAAGACAACAATGTGAAAAAAGCTACAAGCAAGACCTCAAAACAAATGCTAATTGAACCCAAAGTCAATATGAATTCCTGAAGGAACAAAAGAAAGAGATAAGAATGGTAGAGGAAAAATGGGGGAAAGAAATGAGAGTGGTGCAAGTTAATTAAGAAAAGAAAAGAATTCTAAAACTTACAGAAAAACTGCAAAGTACTGCAATGAGTATCCCTAATTGACTAGGAAACTAGTTCTAAAAAAGAGGGTTAGCAGGAATAATAAAAACTCACAAAGTTGTGATGAGGACAATGGAATTATGGAACTGCAGTCCTAAAAGAACCTTCGAGATAAAACTGTCCAACATTTTACAGATGAAGAAACAGATTAAGAAATGGAAATGGCCCAGAAACAAGATAATACATGTAAATTTCTGTTAAGAACTTACATTCAATATTTTCTTTTTAATTCCCATTGTGGAAAAACTCTAAATCTGAGGTAAACCCTATGCCTGAAGTAAATTTCCCAGGGTTTTGATGTGGAGAGGGAGGGGTGTCTAGTGGTGGGTTCCCCTCATTACATGTTTTCAAGCAAAAGCAAAATGACCCCTTGACAGCTGTGTACTGGAGAGGATTCTTTTTCAGAATCATGTTGGACTAGATGGTCTTATGGGGTCCTTTCCAACTCTGACATCCTGGGATTCTGATATATCACAAAATTTTTGGTGTACTGATTAAATGTTTCTGGTCTCATACATTTCAGTAAAGGTAAGTGATTAATCTATTCTTCATCATCATTGCTACATGACTCATCCAAAGTCTCTGTGATATAGCTGCCCCGTTCCTCAACTTTCTGAATAGTTCAATATTTATCATATGATCACATATAAAGCTTATGGAAGTTTTTTTTAGCTCAAATAGACATTAGAATCTGAGACCCAGAGAAGTTTAGTGACTTACCCAAAGGCACACGGGTAGAGACAGCATTGAAATTTGAACCCACATCTTCCCAAGTCCAAATTCAGAATGATCTTTTTATTGAGTAAAAGAAAGCTTCTGTTCTTCATTCATAGTTGTAGATGTATATTCTTTTGCTCTGTGTACAATAACAAGCTCAGTCTGAATTTGCACCCCTAAGCTGTTAAGCATCACTCCCCTGACTTTCTTGGGAGCCCCATCATCAGTCATTATTGTATGGATATAGAATAAAATATTTTAAACTTATATGCATCTTCAATTTTCTTATTTAATTCATGTTTATGCCCTGTCAAAGTTAATTTCTGTGAGTATTGTCTATGTGTACTAAGAATTTTAGTCAAGACTTTTACAGTTTCAATTTATAGACAAGAAAATTGAGACTAAACAGCTAGACAGTTTTCTGTTCTTCAGGCTAAAAATTCCCATATCCTCACCATGTTGATTACGAACCTCTTGATGGACTATAGATCAACAATGTTCATCACAAAATGCAGTGTCCAGAACTTAGCATCATGCTATAGATGAAGCACAGAGCACAATCAGTCTATAATGTCTCTTCCCCTGAACACGATCCTTCTAAGCAGCTTAAGAACACATCAGCATTTTTGGCTGCCTCATCATGTCACTGACTCATATTGAGATTCCAGTCAACTAGAACCCCGAGACCCTTTTCACATTAACTCTATTCTCACCACAGATTTCCCCATCCTATATGTATGCTGTTACATTTTAAAGTGTGTAATTTTTACATTTATCCACATTTAAGTTAATTATCTTAGCTTCAATTTTCTATCTTAGCTTGTCAAGGTATTTTCATACCCTAATTTTGTAAGTCAATAGTTAGTTTTGTGTGATCCATAAATTTCATAATTGTATTATTTCCATTTTTATACTAAGTTTGGGTATACCATTGATCAAACAGCAGTCAGGAGTTTGTAAGAAAACAGGTTAAAAGAGAAAATGCTGACAGATGGAGACAAGCAAGGACCATAGATTACAACATCTTTATACCTAAAACTTGAAGTTTATATCTAGGAGTGCTGAAATCCTAAAATATTTTACATAAAAGAATCCAATTTATTATCATAAAGCTAAAATGAAACTAGGAGAAGGAAAACAAAATGGTCACCATTTCTGAATATTTTTCCAAACGACTTCTTATGAAGTCATAGACACTCCTTATAGATTCACAAGGTCTTATATATAATTTTCCATTTGTAAATCTCTAATCTAAATGATTATGTATTTAACAATCAAATTAGAAATAGGCAAGTCTTACTGAGTTTCCAGTTTGTCCTATTATTCATTTCAGAAATAGTAACAAGATATGGAGTCATCATTGGGGTTGAATTATCTCCTATTTTGATAGACAAAGAGATGGGATATTGGATAACTGGATACATAAAACGAAGAACCTGAAATTGAATTATAAGAGAACTCTTGAACATTGAAGAAATGTAATCATATTTCTTTTAAACTTTCATATCAATTATGTTTTAACTTCCCTTTTGTAAATAATGTAATTTATTTAAAGTAAAATATTTAAAGTAAAAAAAATTAAATTTCTTTAAAGTAAAAATAAAGTAATTTATTTAAAATGACCTCAATTTGTTTTCCTCACAGAATGCAATTTAAAAAAAAAACTCCTATACTGGAACATCAGCATGTATTTCAGGAAATAAAAGAAAATGCCACTTCCTCGCCTCCAATTTCTCAAAACCTTGTAACCCTTTAATTACATCACACAACTGAAACTCTCCTCTCCAAAGGTAGGCTGTTACACAAGAAAAGGCCAAATATGATGTCCTTTTCTCAATCTAAATCCTTCTTGATTTCTATAAACAGCATTTGATACTTTTCGCCAAATTTTTCTCTGAGATAATCTCTCTTCTGTCAAGTTGTTTCTTTTGTGATAATTATTTCTTTTGGTTCTCCTCCTGACTTTTTGACTGTCTCTGCTCAGTTCCTTTTGCAGGATAATAATTCACATCACATCTCCTTACTGTGAGTATTGCCCAAAGTTCTGTGCTGGAACATCTGCATTCTCTACTCTCTCCCTTTTAGTAGTCTCTTCAGCAATCTTGTTTTCATTTATCATCTATATGCAGAATATTCCTAAAGACACACACACAGACATAAATATAGAGGTAGATATAGACATAGATGTAGATAAAGATATAGATGTACACACTACACACACACACACACACACACACACACACACACACACACACACATCCCCAGTTTCTCTTGAGCTCCAAATTCATCACTCATTGCCTATTGGACATTTGTTTCTTGTACATCTCAACTCAATATACCTAAAACAAAATTTACTCTTTTTCTTTAAACCTACCCCTTCTCATAATCTCCCTGTATCTTTCTAGGGAATTATTATTCTTCCTCTAATAAAGGTTCAAAATCACAAATTCAATTCCTGGTTCTCCCTTATCCAATATGCCATCTTGTTTTTTCTGCTTCTACTTCATCTCTCACATTCATCCTCTTTTCTCCACTGATAAGCTACCATCTAATTTTAACTCTCATCAACTATTATCTGGACTACTTAAATAGCTTTCTAATTGCCTTCCCTGACCCAAGTCTCTTCCCTCTTTACTAGCCCTCCAAAGTTATCAAAGTGACATTCATACAGCACAGATTTGACCATGTCAGTCCCCTGTTCAATAAATTCAGTAGGTTCAAATACTAAACTGCTTTTTTTTTTACATTTAAAACCCTCCACAACCTAATTCTAATCTGTCTTTCCTGTCTTTGTGTATATTACTACCATTTATGCACTCTTTGGTCCAACCAAACTGGCCTTCTTTCTGTTCCATAGACATGCAACTTCATCTCTTGTCTCTGTGCCTTTGCATAGGTTCTTCCTCCTTGCCTCTTCCTTCATTGTCTCCTCACAGCTATCTCATAGAATCTGTAGTGTCCTTCAAAATTCATTTCAAAAATCACCCTCTGCACGAAGTCTTTTTTTGATAATCCATGTTGTCAGTGACCCTCCATTACCCTGAATTTGTTGTGCATATATTTTATATGTACTTATGTGTTTAAATTTCTCCTTCCCTATAGGCTGTAGGCCCCTTGAAGAACAAGGTTTGTTTCATTTTTGTCATTTTATCCCCAGTTATTAGCAAACTATTCAGACATGTGCTTTATACTTGTTGATTTGTTAAACAATTACATATGGGAAATTTCAACACTTTCTTTTTGAATCGAGACACAGAGAATGTTGAAACTTGAAGGGCTCTCAGGAACCATCAGTTTCAAACTCTCATTTCACAAATGAGGAAATAGTCCTGCAGAAATGGGGTATAGATAACCCCATAGAAAGCCCTAACCCAGTTATGACAAGAATAGCAAGCATTTAAATAATTTGAATAACTATACAAATAATTGATATATAAACATACTTCAATAATAATAAAATTTAGCAGAATATAGAAACTTTTAAAATGTCATCTCACTATAAACTCAGAACAATTCTGAGGGGAAGGTGCTATTATTACCATTTTAAAGTTAAAGAAAAAGAGGAAGAGAAAGGTTAAGTGACATGCTTAGGTTTCATAGCACACAGGGTCCCACAGTTACTAATGTTTGAACTCATATTTCATCTCAAGTCTTGATGAGTCCAGGTCCATCCCTCTATTGTAGAACCTAGTCAGGATTTGAATTTTGCTCTCTGTTATCTGAATATATAGTATATCAGTCAGAAAAACTGGACTCCAGTCTCAGCTCTGCCACCTATTAGATTTGTAACTTTAGGGAAATCCTTTCACTTCCTTTGACCTCATATTTCCCTGTGTAAAATGAAAGTGCTTGATTAGATAATTGCTAAGCTCCCTTCTAGCTTTCACAATCAATGCGTCTGTGTCGGATTTTGTACGTTTTCTTAAATGAGATGGCATTTGAGTTGTGCTTCAATTGAAGTAATTCTATGATGTAAAATACAAATATTTTCTGGCTTGAGTAAAGTATCAAATAATGTCTAATGTAGGGTAGGGAATGTACTGGAACTTGTACTGGATAGAATAAAGAATTGCTGAACACTGGGAACCTACTTGATGTAAATGGATTAATTAGGAAGCATGGGGCTAAGTTGTCAAGATCCTTAAAACAAATGGTGAGGAGTTTTACTCTTTTTTTTTATTAAAATGCTATTTTTTTTATTTTACAGGTTTACAGATTTAATATTTACACACCAAACTTTTGATGGTAGGGGAGGAGGGTATCTTTATATGCAAGATTAAAGATCTCTTGCTCTAGGTTTTTCATTCTATGACTGACTAAATATGAATGGGATAAACATGAGGATTTCACAAGATGCAAAATTATGAAATAAAAAGTTTTCAGAAGCATGCAGAAATACTCCAAACTGTGCTGACTGACATTTGCTTGTACTGCATTTATAATTGAGGCAAAGATTGGAAGATGATTTATCACTCAAAAATTACATCCCAGAAAGTAGGGACAGTTTTTGGACATTTTGTTTCTTGAAGGCTTCTATCCTGATACACAGGGGGAACTGTCAAGATGGCAGCATAGAAGCAAGAAAACTCTGAGGCACCCCCATAATCACCTCAAATACCTATAAAATATGACTCTAAACAAATTTTAGAGCTCTAAAACCCCCAAAGTGACAGAGAAACAAATCTCCTGCTGAAGGTAAGCTGGCAGGCAGACAAGAAGGGCTGATCACAGCACATTGGGAGCCAAGACCAGCCCTGCCACAGTTTCAGTCCCAGGGTGGCCTGACCAGGCCAGGTGGAGCATTCAGGATAGTGGATCACCAGCAGCTGTGGTGGTTTCCAGAATTATCAACCCATAAATGTCAAAGACAAAGTGAAAGGTCAGTGGAACTGGGCTTAATTGGGGGGGGGGGAACGAGGAGCAGGTACAGCCCTCTGCCCCCAGAGCCAGAAGCAGTGGAAACAGCCCCTGTAGCTGCGTTCACATGGCTACTTCAGAGTTCCTGGCCTGCATATTGCAGGGAGGCCAAACAATCATTCAGAGGCTAAGTGCTCTTGCCTTAACCTGCCTGGATCTGCATCACAGTCTTGCGTGGTGGTCCTAAGATCCCTGACCAGTGAGCTAAAGCTGGTGGGGGTTGTATAGATGGCGGCCTCCTAATAGCTTTGGCAGCTGTGAAAACCCCAGTGATCTGAGACAAAGCTCTCCCCTCTGGAAGCAGAATTCTACTGTGGGAAAGGGCTCAAAGGTCAAGGTAATCAACTGGCAATGTGAGCAGGCAAAGGAAGCAAAGCAAGCACAGCAATCCAACTTTAGATTCCTTTTTTGGGAACAAAAAGAATCAAAGCATGGAACAGGAAGAAGACAACACAGTCGGAACTCCTGCACCAAAAGCTTCCAAGAAAAATATGAACTGGTTACAGGCCATAGAGGAGCTAAAGAAGGATTTTGAAAACCAAATAAGAGAAGTGAAGGGAAAACTGGAAAGAGAAATGAGAATGATGCGTGAAAAGAGGGTCAACAATCTGACTGAAGAAAACACCTTAAGAAACAGACTAACTCAAATGGCAAAAGAGACCCAAAGAGCCAATGAGGAGAAGAATGCCTTAAAAAGCTGAATTTACCAAATGGAAAAAGAATCTCAAAAGCTCACTGAAGAGAGTAATTCCTTCAGAATCAGATTGGGGCAAATGGAAGTGAATGACTTTATGAGAAATCAAGATACTATTAAACAGATCCAAATAAATGAAAAAATAGAAGGCAACGTGAAATATATCCTTGAAAAAAAACACTGACCTGGAAAATAGATCCAAGAGACACAATTTAAAAATTATTGGACTACCTGAAAGCCATGACCAAAAAAAGAAACTAGAAATTATCCTTCAAGAAATTCTCAAGGAAAATTGCCCTGATATTTTAGAACAAGAGGGCAAAATAGACATTGAAAGAATTCACTGATCACGTCTTGAAAAAGATACCAAAAAGAAAACTCCTACGAATGTTATAGCCAGGTTCTGGAGTTCCCAGATCAAGGAGAAAATACTGAAAGTTGCCAAGAGGAAACAATTTGAATACTGTGGAAGCACAATCAGAATAACCCAGGATCTAGCAGCTTCTACATTTAGGGACCAAAGGGCCTGGAATATGATGTTCTGGAGATCAAAGGAGTTAGGATTAAAACCAAGAATCACCTACCCAGCAAAATTGAGTATAATGTTTCAGGGGAAAATACGGTCATTCAGTGAGGTGGAGAACTTTCAAGCATTCTTGAGGAAAAATCCAGAGCTGAATAAAAAGTTTGACATTCAAAAACAAGAAGCATGAGAAGGTAAACAGGGAAAAGAAATCATAAGGAACTTAAAGTTGAACTATTTACATGCCTACATGGAAAAATGATAATTGTAACTTATGAAACTTTTCTCATTGAGAGGATAGGTGAAGGGAATATATATATATATATATATATGTATATACATACATATATACACATATATATGTATATATATATACATATATACATACACATATATATACATATATGCATGTGTGTGTATGTGTGTGTGCACATACACATATGTCTATATAGAAGGGTATATATGCATATGAATACATATGTGGGTGTGTGTATATATGTGTACAGGTATACATAGACAGAGGGCACAGGATCAATTGAATAGGAAGGGATGATATTTTAAAAGATGAAATTGAGAGGGGAGAGAGAAATAGAATGAGAGGAGACAGGGAGAGACAGAATGGGGTTAATTACCTCACATAGAAGAGGCAAGGGATAACTGTTACAATGGAACAGAACAGGAAAGCAAAAAGGAATGGGTCAACCTTAGTCTCATTGAATTTGGCTTAGGGAGGGAATAACATACACTCTAAATTGGGTATCTTGCCCTACAGGAGATTAAGGGGGAAGAGCATGAGAGGGGGTATGATGGAGGGGAGGGCAGGTTGGGCGGAGGGAGGGTTGTCAGAAGCACAGATTTTTGTAAAGGGACAGGGACAAAGCAGAGAATAGAACCAGTGGGGGGCGGGATAGGATGGAGGGAAATATAGTCAGTCTTTCACAATATGTCTGTTGTGGAGACGTTTTGTGTAACTACACTTATATGGCCTGTATTGAATTTCTTGTCTTTCCAGTGGGGGTGGGTGATGAGGGAGGAAGGGAAAGAATCTAGAATTTAAAGTTTTAAAATCAAATTTTAAAAACTTTATATATTATTATTATTATTATTATTATTATTATTTACATGTACCTGGGAAATAAGATATGCAGGCACTGGGGTAGGGAGATTCATCTTACACTACCTAAAAGTCAGAGGTGTGATGGGGAGGGATACAGGAGAGAGCAGATTGGGGGAGGGAGTGTACAGTGGGGTTGCTGTTTTGGGGTGGTGGGTAGGGGGAAGATGGGGAGAAAATTTGTAACTCAAAATCTTGTGGAAATGAATGATGTAAACTAAAATAAGCAAAAGTTAATTTTTAAAAAAGACTTCTATCCTGAAGTGAAGTCATGGGTAAGTATACTCTCACTCTAAAAGAGTCACCTTGAAGATTGCCAGTAGTATAAACTGTACAAAAATGATAGTGCTCCTTTTTTTCATTAGAAAAGTTGTAGGAATTATGGGTCTGTGGCAGTCCAGAAGTATGAAAGAGTCTTAGAAATTCCGTTGCCAAATTGATATAAAAAGGATTCATATGAGGAATGAAAGGTTTCAAAGTTATTTTTATGTAAGTCCTTTGAAATATATCTCTCATGACCTGTAGAAGTTCCACATTCGATTTCTGGATGTTTTCCTCCAATTCTCTTATTTTGTCTCTTAGAAATCTGCTTTGTCAGAACATCAGGGCCTCCCACTCCTTCTTTTGTAACATTATGTTGTATTGCTGGACAGTTTCCAGTCCCTTCAGGGTCTCATAGAGATTGATGAACTCCTTGTTTCCTTTCCCCATTATGAGTTCCTCTGCTTCTTCTCTCTCAGTATTCTCTTTCTTCTTTAGGCATTCTCATATTACCTGCAGTTTTGCCACAAAATTTTTTCTGGATGTATCGTTATGGTCAGCCCATGCCACAGCCCGTGTAAAGGGTTGCTCCTTCTCTTTGAGTAGAAGTTCCTGAACTTTACTGAAAGTTCCATGCAACATTTCTGGATGAGCCTGGATCTTCTTCCTGTGGTGCAGAGCAGCCACTGAAATGGGCCACTGAAGGTGGACTTCATGACCCTCTGATTTAGAGCAGGTCACACATGATAGGGTCTCTTCTGTCTCACAGAAGAGCCTCTGGTCTTCCCTGTGCAACTCACACATGCCTTCTTCAGGGTACATGGAAATGTCAGCCTGAAGTGTTCTCAGCTGAGAGAATTCCCAGCATGTAGGGCAACATAAAGGTGGAGAGGTTTTTTCCCTGAGAAAATGTCTTCCAGTCCTGGCAGGAGAAGAGCTTGAGATTAGCAGTGTTTCCGGTATCAGGGAACCATAAAAATGATGTGGTTAGGTTAGGGTTGCTCTGGAGACCCCAAAATACCAACACACCGGGTCCTTCTGAAAGAATTCAACTCAAGTCTTCTCTCAGCCAAAGAAAAACAAAGTTTTCTGAAAGTTCATTAAAAGTTCACCATATTGAGTGGACTCTTAAGGAGCCTAGATATCTGTGTCACTTGCATTGAGCAAGTGGGCCATAGCAAGTCTGTTACGGAGTAAGTCTGTGCTAGGTCATTATATGGAGCTCTGACCAGGAGTTTTACTCTTAATTGGAAAGTAATATCAGTCAATGATAAGATCTAGAGCTAAAGTGATTTAGAACTGCCTGCAAATGCAATGACTATCTTCAATTCAAGAAAAATAATATTACTACATGAAAGACATTGTGGTCAGTAATTGGGAAGGTCTCCATCAATGGAGTTCAAGTAGAGGTTGAAAAACCACTTACTAGGGACAATTTCTGAGATATCTTGCAAAGTAGTCATTCTATAAATCTATGACCCTGAAGTGGGTAATGAGTGAAAGAGCTACCATATGCCATCTGTTTCTGTTCCCAGGAC
The DNA here is from genome assembly GCA_028627135.1 of Pseudochirops cupreus. Classification (NCBI taxonomy): domain Eukaryota; kingdom Metazoa; phylum Chordata; class Mammalia; order Diprotodontia; family Pseudocheiridae; genus Pseudochirops; species Pseudochirops cupreus. Next base: position 417,570,869 of record CM053582.1, read on the forward strand.
AAGTTCAGGTGTCCTTTAGAATAACTGTGTGGTGCTCTCTCTTGGCTCCCTTTCCATCCCTGGGTAGTGGAAAGTTCCCCATCCCCACTGTGCCTGCTACTGCTGCCCCACTGTACTCCTGGCCATCCCTCACCTCAGTGTTTTTGTAAGCTGCCTGGGCTGGAAAAAAATTCTCACAGTGACTTTTTCTTTTCTTTACTGATCACAATTCAGCCTGGCATGTTTTCTAGGATGTTATGAAGTGAAATAAGCAAAAATATTTCTTTTCCTTCTGCCATCTTAACTCTGCTCTGCACTCTCTCTTAATCTTGTGTTTTCTTTGGGATACCACCTATTGAGTTTAATGTATTTTTTATGTGAATCTCTTTCTCTTTGTATGGGGGAGGGTAGAAGAATCATATTACTTTGCTCAACTCCTATGAAAGTGAGATTCATGTGACACCAGCTCACCCATCACCTTTCTTATTTGTATAGTTTTCTTTTTGTGTGCCTCAACTGTGTGAGATAACAAGTTCCATTCAATTATTTCCCTCTTCTTCTCCAGTGTATTAATTTTTCCATACCTTAAGATCCTCAAAACATAACAAAATCACTCCCAGATCCAATGTAATATTTAACTCCCTCCATGACTCTTGAACACCTTGGGTTCTGAGGGCATACATTTTTTTTCTCCTAATAAGGGTGCTAAAACTTCATAACTACATAGGTCCTTATAATTGCTGAAGTATATTTACTTTTCTGTTTCTCTTGACTTCTCGGTATATGTTACAAAGTACTTAAAAAGTATTTTTTTTTTCATTAAGAATGCTCGGGGAGAGACTTCTGGGATCCAAGATGGCAGACTAAGAAGTAAGTAGCTCTCACTATCCTTTATTGACCTCTAAAAACTCAGGAAATATTGCCCTAGGAAAAATCTTGGAAAAGCTGAGCCAACAGAATAATGAGGGTAACCTGGGAAGCTTGGAGCATTAATGGGAAAGGTCCCTCTTGCTCTGGTGGAAGGGGAGGAGTACACGACAGGAGGCATCCCAGCAAGCTATCAGCAAGCCCCACCTCAGCAAACCAGCAGGAAATCCTGAGACCCAGGGTGGTGGAGCAGGCAAGCACCAATACCAAAACTTCCTTTTCCTCCCCCTGCCAGCGTCTTGGCACAGTCAGAGGAACCAGTAGACTCCTGCAGCCAAACCTCCCAGTGTTTCAGCAAAACTCTAGGAAACACAACTCCAGGCAGGCAGGTGTCGTCCAGCACCCAAACTTTCTGGCATTTTGGAGCAGCCATCGCCCAGCAGCCAGATGCTCCCCCACACTGCCCCTCCCCCCAAGAACTTCAGTGTTGCTGACTTCAACTCAGCACCAGGGAAGGTACTAGACCCCCTATACCCTCAAGTTGCCAGCACCTGATGTGCCAGAACACAAAGCCAGTGACCAGGTTCCTGGCCCCCAGAACAAGAAACTTGGGTCAGTGCCCCCTGTACTCCACAAAGAGAGCTCAACTTTAAAAGTCAGGTGACAGGCAAAAAACATGAGCAAAAAGGAGAAATGGGCAATGACCATAGATTCTCACTATGGAGATAGGGAAGACCAAACACAAATTCAAAAGAGGACAACATTAAGTCACTTGTTTTAGAGTCAGAGAACCTGAATTCAAAGCTTGCCTTTGCCACTCTGTAACATGTGTGACCCTGAGAAAATTACTTAGCTCTCTGGACTTCCATGACTTTATCTATAAAATGAGGAGATACAGATGTCTAGTATATATTTCAACTCTACACCTGTGATTTTTGCTGTTTTTATATTCCCATGGCTAACATTTTGTTGATGAATAATATAACATATACAAAGTGTTTTGTGAAAAAAAAAAAGAGGACAACATTGTCAATATACCCACATCTGAAACCTCAAAGGGAAATAAGAACTGGTCTCAAGTCAAAAAAACCTTTTTGGAAGAGATTAAGAAAGATTTCAAAAGTCAAAGGCAGAAGGAAAATTCAGAAAAGAAATGAGAAGTGTACGAGTCAGAGTCAATATAATAGCCTGGGAAAGGAAAAACAAAAATTGATTGTAGAAAACAACTTCTTAAAAAATATAGTTGGTCAAATGGAAAAGGAGGCACAAAAATTCACTGAAGAGAAGAACTTAAAAGTACAATGGGTCAAATGGAAAAGGAAGCACAAAATCTAGTTGAAGAAAACAATTGGTTAAAAATTAGAACCAGGCAAGTGGAAGCTAATGACTCTATGAAACATCAATAATGACTCTATGAAACACTTATTGCCTGTGTGATCATAGGCAAGTCACTTTACCTTGTTTGCCTCAGTTTCCTCATCTGCAAAATGAGCAGCAGAAGGATATGGAAAACCACTCTACTGTCTCTGCCAAGAAAACCCCAAATGGGGAATCAAGCATGACTGAAACAATTGAACAACAACAACCCTAAGGAAGCATTGATAAGAAAAAAGTCCCCATATATACCAAAATATTTCCAGCAGCAATTTTGTGATAACAAAGAATTGGAAATGAAATAAATGTCCATCAATTAGGAAACTGATAAACAAATTGTGGTATATGAACATAATAATATGCTGTAAAAAATGTATGTAATGAATACAGAGAAGTATGGAATGATCTATATGAACTGATGCAGAGTGAAGTAAGCAAAGCAAAAATTAAAAATATACACAGTACCTATAACCTTATAAATGGAAAGAACAACCTTATACCAAAATTTCAAAAGTTAATGCAACAAAATGATAAATATCAAGCATCACCCAAGTGAAGACATATGAAAGAACACTCTCAATCCATCCCTTCATGGAGGTGGAAGATTCATAGACATTAAACATTAGAGACATTTTAAAATTTTTTCAATGTATTGATTTATCGTACTTCTTTTTTTCCTCTTTTTCTTTTCTTTTTCTGTCTTAAACATGTGTGTGTGTGTGTGTGTGTGTGTGTGTGTGTGTGTGTGTGTGTGTTAAATGGAATGACTCTCTATGAAGGTGGGGGGAGGGATGTTTGGAATACCTATGATGATACAAAAAATAGCAAATTATTCAAATTATGGGATGAATACTGATGATGTTACACAGAATTATCTGGTGATTCAGTGAAAGAATAAGACACACCTCTGATCTATGCGTAACAAAGCAAGTCAGTTCAAAGTCATCATATTTAGCAGTAGGCCAGGCAGGTGGTGGTACTATCCAGTGCTGAAAGACTTCTCAGAAATAATTTCTTTAGGGGGGGAAGGATCAAGTTTCTTAGCAATCCCCCCCACCCCCCCACTGATTGACCAGGTTAACACTATCACTTTATGATCTTCAAAAAGTCTTAAGATACAAAGTGAGTAGCAGTGTCCATAAGTAACAATGACTGATAGCAGCGTATGTATTGGGAACTGAGAAACACCAAAGAAAGTCAACTTCAGGACTCTATAAAAGTCCTTACTCTGTGCCAAGTAAAGAAGGCTACACTTGAAGGGAACTTCATGATGCATTCACAAAGGGAGGATAGAACTTTCAGTAACTAGGAACTGAGTTTTTACTTTGGCCACATGAGATGTTGAAATTTGAGTCCACTCTTCCCAAGAATCCTCTTTGTGAAAGGAGTATATACCTAATATGGAGAGATGTTCCTATACCACCTTAGTAAACATCCACTTACCTCCCAAGAATCCTCCCAAGGATATTATAAAGATAAGATGAGATGATATATGCAAAGCAATTTGCAATCCTTAAAGTGATATAAATTCATTACTGTTATTATTAGTAGTAGTATACAAACTTCTCTGGAGGCATAGATAGTTTATGCTAATATCCTAGGAAATCCCATCATTTCTAAAATGCTAACAAACAGGGATCATCCAAAGACTTATGATAACATTCACTATTCTTCCTTGGGTAGTTACACTTAGTAAGTGAGTGGATGAATGGAAGAATTAATGAACAAATCCAAAAAGAAATGAATAAATAGCTAGAAGCTGATAGGAAACTATAGAAGATGATTCTCATCCCTTGTTTTCCTTGTTCTTCCTTGATTATCTAGATGTGATGGAATCCTAATAAAGCTTCCCCCACCCCGAATATTCTAACTTCCTTATGAGCAGCAGTCATGTCCTGATTTTAACCACAAAATCTGACTTCAACCACACTACTGCTCCCAGACTCATTCGTGGTCCTCCCTGAACAATAGATTCACTGCCACTACCTAGCCACTGCTCCCTTCCCCCCAACTCAATATCCTAACTTCCTCATATATGCCTCACCAGAATAACAGAAATGTCCATGAATTCATATTTCTTAGAGAAACAACAGGTATGATGAGATCCCAGTCACTGCCTCTAGCTAGCCACTGCCCTCAGACCCTTACCTCATGTTTCCCTCAGAAATGGCAGATGTGTCCATGCACTCAAACACAACCTCATCCATCTAATCTGACAGGATCACAATAGCCAGCCAATCAGAAAGCTGCACCACCAGGATGCCTGAGCAGGATAAGGATCCCAAATCGATAGAAGAGACTTTCCCTAAGTAGGCACCTGGGCAATAATAGCAAAGGGTGTCTTTTAAGTGAATTTATAATGTAGAGAGACCTGTTACAATATCATACATTAATGCTCCACCTCAAAAAAAAAAGGTTTTTTTTAATGCATTGTGAGTAATCACATGCACAGTTCCACCAAAGCTGGGACCCTTCCCCGATTACATAATCCCCTAATAAACCCCTCTCCTATTACCTAATTCCTTGGCAAACCTCTCCTGCCTTTTTTTCTCATAATTCCAATGGTGTATTCAACATCATTGCATGATAAAATTGTCTGTCTTGTCTTACTGAAGTTGTTGGTTCCTCTTGGAACTTAACCCACTAGAGAGCACCATCCTCAATAAATGCCTTCACTTGGATTGAAAGTGATCTGAGTCTGTGAATTCATTTGAGGTGACCCCCACAAGCAATCATGAAACCAAATGTTTATGTTAAATGGTACAGTAGAAAGAATGCTGCCTTTGGAGTCACATGACTTGCGTTCAAATCCTGCCACTGGCATGTGCTCCCAGTGAAACTTTAGGAAGTCTCTTAATTCCATGAGTCTAAGCTTCTTCATACATGAAATGAAGGAATCTCAATGGATCACCTCTAAGGTCATTTCTATCTGTAATGTACTGATACTATGTCCTTCTAATATTTGTAAACTGCTTACCACATAGGTATGAAAACATAAAAACATATTATAGTAGAGGCAAAGAAGGGAGGGAGATGAACATTATATGCGCTTCATTCTCATTGGTTTTGGTTCAAGGAAGGAATAATATAATCAGTTAAGTATAGGATTCTATCATGAAGAGACAAAAAACTTATAACAGAGGGAAAGAAGAGAGGGAGAGGAGCACTGTATGAGATTTATTCTCAGCAGTTTTGGTTCAAGGGGGAAATAACATGCTACATTAAGTATAATGGCAGTAGGAGAGGGAAGGGGGAAGAAAGGAGGAGGTGGTTAAAAGGGAAAGAAAAAGTAGTAGGGGGCAGAATAGGAAGAGGGAGGGGGGTTGATAGGGAGGGAATACCAAAGGAGGCTGTGGTCAAAAGGAACACTCTTAAGGAGGGGAAGGGAGAAGGGAGAAATAAAAGCATGAACTGGGGGGGGGGGGGGATGAATAGGATGGAGGGAAAGACACAGCCAGTAACATAACTGTGAATGTGAATGGGATGAACTCTCCTATAAAATGGAGGCATATAGCATATTGGATTAAAATGATAATGCTGTCTACAAGAAACATATGTGAAATGGGAATGCACGCAGGTTAAAGATAAAAGCCTAGAGTAAAACATATTATGCTTCAACTAAAGAAAAAAAAAAGCAGGCATAGCAATCCTTATCTGAGATAACGCAAAAGCAAAAATAAATCTAATTAAAAGAGATAAGGAAGGAAACAATATCTTGTTAAAAGACATCATTGAAAATGAAGCGACATCATTACTAACCATATATGCACCAAGCAGCATAACATCCAGATTCCTAGAGAAGAAGTTAAGGGAGTTAGGGGAAGAAATAGATAGCAAAACCATAATAGTGGGGGAAATCAATCTCCTCCTCTCTGAACATGATAAATCTAAGTTCAAAAGAAACAAGAAAGAAGTTAAGGAAGTGAATAGAATTTTACAGAAGATACATGTGATAGACCTCTGGAGAAAATTGAAAGGGGATAAAAAGTAATATACCTTCTACTCAGTGGTACGTGACACATTCACAAAAGTTGACCATGTAATAGGGCATAAAAACCTCACAATATGGTGCAGAAAGGCAGAAATATTAAATGCATCTTTTTTCAGATCATGTTGAAATAAAATTATATGTAATAAATAGCCATAGAAAGATAGAATAAAAGCTAAAATCTTGTTGGAAACTAAATAACTTAATCCTAGAGAATGAGTGGGTCAAACAAGAAATCATAGAAACAATGAGTAACTACCTTCAATGACAAATGTACCAAAACTTGTGGGATGCAGCAAAAGCACTTCTTAGAGGAAGTTTTATATATCTGCATGCATACACGAATAAAAAGGAGAAAATGGAGTTCAATGAAGTGAGCATGCAGCTGAAAAAGCTACAAAAAGAACAAATTGTAAATCTCCAATTAAATACTAAATTAGAAATACTGAAAACCAAAGGAGAGATTAAGAAAATTGAAATTAAGAAAACTATTGAACTAATAAATAAAACCGAGTTGATTTTATTTTTAAAAAAGACAATAAAATTGATAGACCTTTCATCAATTCAATAAAAAAAAAAAGGAATACCAAATTGCCAGTATCAAAAATGAAAAAGGTGAATTGACCTCCAATGAACAGGAAATTAAAACAATAATTAGGAATTATTTTGTCTAATTGTATGCCCATAAATTTGAGTCTTAGTGAAAGGGATGAATAGTTACAAAAATATAAATTGCCTAGATTAACTGAAGAAATAAAATACTTAAATAACCCCATCTCAGGAAAAGAAATTGAATAAGTCAACAGTGAACTCCATAGGAAAAATCTCCAGGGCCAGATGGATTAACAAGCAAATTCTATCAAACATTTAAAGAACAATTAGTTACAATACTTCATGTACTACTTGGGAAAATTGGAGAAGGAGTCCTACCAAATTCTTTTTATGATGCAAATATGGTACTGATACCTCAATCAGGAAGAGCCAAAATGGAGAAAGAAAGTTATAGACCAATTTCCTTCATGAATATAGATGCAAGAATTTTAAATAAAATATTAGCAAAATGACTACAGCAATTTATCATGAGAATAATACATTTTGATCAGGTAGGATTTATTCCAGGAATGCAAGGATGGTTCAATATTAGGAAAACTATAAGTATAATGGATCATATCAACAGCAAAAGTTGTAGAAACCACATGATTTTCTCAATAGACGTAGAAAAAGCTTTTGCACCCATTCCTATTAAAAATATTACAAAGTATAGGAATAAATAGTCTTCCTTAAAATAATAAGTAGCATCTATCTAAAACCATCAGCAAATATTAATGGGGATAAGCTAGAATGGGTGTATGTTCTATAAAGCCTGATACTGTCAGCAATCTGGGAGAGCAAGGAATAGTTTACCTGTCAGATTTATGGAGTAGGGAAAATTTTATGTCCAAACAAGAGATAGAGAGCATTACAAAATGAAAAATGAATAACTTTGATTACATTAAAATGAAAAGTTTTTGTACAAATAAAGCCAATGTAACCAAGATTAAGAGGGAAGTGGAAAATTGAGAAAGAATTTTTACAACCAGTGTCTCTGCTAAGAGACTCATTTCTAAAATATAAAGAGAACTGAGGCAAATTTATGAGGATACAAATACTTCCTCAATTGATAAATGGATAAGGGGAATGAATAGGCAGTTTTCAGAGGAAGAAATCAAATATATCTATAATTATGTATAGGAAAAGATGCTATAAATCACTATTGACTAGAGAAATGCAAATCTATACAACTCTGAGGCACCACGTTTCACAGAACAGATTGGCTAAAATGACAAAACAGGAAAATGATAAATGCTAGAGAGGATGTAGAAAAATTGGAACACTAATGCATTGTTGGTGGAGTTGTGAATTAATCCAGCCATTCTGGAGAGCAATTTGGAACTGTGATGAAAGGCTATAAAAATGTGCATACACTTTGACCTAGCAATACCACTTCTACGGTTGTATTGCAAAGAGATCATACAAATGGGCGGAGGACACATATGTACAAAAATATTTATAGCAGTTCTTTTTGTGGTGGCAAAGAACTGGACATCCAGGGGATGCCCATCAACTGGTGAATGGCTAAACAAGTTGTGGCATATGAATGTCATGGAATATTATTGTACTATAAGAAATGAGGAGCAGACGAACTTCATAATAACCTGGAAAAACTTACATAAACTGATGTTGAATGAGGAGAGCAGAACCAGAAGAACTATTTACGCAATTACAGACACATCATATCTGTAATGATTAACTTTGATAGACTAGACTCCTTCTAGTAATGCAAGGTTATAAGGCAATTCCAAAATACTCATGATAGAAAGGAATATCCACATCCAGAGAAAAGAATTACAGAATCTGAATGCAGGTTGAAGCAAACTACTTGCTCTCTCTCTTCTGTGTTTTGTTTTATTGTGTTCCTTCTTTCTCATTGCTCACTCCATTGGTTATAACTCTTTACAACTTTACTAATGTTTAATGCAAAGTTATTTGTAGAACCAATATCAGATTGCATTCTGCCTTGGAGGGGGAGAAGAGAAGAAGAGGGAGAAAATTTGGAACTCAAGCGACTGTGGAACTGAATGTTGTAAACTAAAAGTAAATAAATAAATTTAAATTTAAAAAAATAGAAATACTGGTCCCTGGAATAAGCAATTTCTAGATAGTACCCTTTGGAGTTACAGAGTAACAGAGGTACCTGAGTCCAAAGTGATGTTGCCTGCACTAGGAAGATTTGCTCATTCTTCCACTGGGGAAGTATTATAGAGCTCTGAACTGGAGAAATTTGTTGCTTCAGTAATATCTGTGTCTGAGCCTAGGGTCCTTGAATGGTATTCTAGAACTTTCTTGTATGGATTTCTCAGTGGAGCTTAGGCTATCTGAACTATTTCCTAAAATTCCTGGATCTTGAGCATGCCTATATACTGGTTGGGGTAGGGAGGAATGATCTAGTTTTATGACAAAGTGCAGATAAAAAGCCACATATTAGATATTTGATTAAATATTATTTTATTCCCCTTTTTTATTCTGTGAATAAAAGACATGAAAAAGGGAATGTAAACAGACATTGTAGACAGAGAAACTTATCTGTCAACAAGGTTATGTAACTTTATCACAGTATATTAAAAAAGACTAGGTACCAGAAAAATGTATCAGATTCATGGAATATAATTTTCCAGTTGGAGGAGGCTCATAGATATTTTAGTTGGGTAAATTCACATTAAACAACCATGTTAGGCTACAAATATGAACAAACATTCAGAGGTAGAAATGAGGAGTTATATGGGGAGAAAATAGCTACCTATTTCCTGAGTACCACATAGTGCTTAGCACTTTGCTAGTGCTAGTTTGGGAATGAAATACAGTACATAGTTTCCATGGTGAGAATGGGACAATACAGGAGCTTGTTATTTTCAGAGAAGAGGCCAGATAACACTGAATGGTAGTGAAATAACCACCTTTGCTTGTCCTTCCAAAGCTAGCTAAAATTCTCTCTCTTCCTTGATATCTTACATGGTCCTTCCCTCTCCAAGGTGGAATATATTCTGCCTTCTCTGATTTGTCTTAGTTTGCATTCTGGTAGGGAAAACAAAACAGGTATAGTTTCCCTTTTTCATATCTTTTATATCATATTAGTGCCTTTCATGAGATAAGGGCTCAAGATATGCTTATTAAATGTTGAAAGGAAGGGAAGGAAAGGGGGAAGAGAAGGGAGTGAAGAGGAGGGAGAAGAAGAAGGAAATAAATATACCTTTCTATAAATAGGATGTGATCTTTGTTTATGGTTTGTTTGCTTGTTTTTTTCAATAACACTTTACTGTCGTGAATTGAGCATTTAAATAATTTCTTTTCAGGCTGTCAAAATATCTTACCTTTTCTGTGCAGTCTGATGTAGCTAGATCTTGAGATAGCTTCTGTTGAATAGTACAATTACATTCTTCTCTAGAGGTCTTGTTAAAACACTGCTTATATTTTCCTGTTTCCTACAAACAAATAGAAGTAGAAAGCGAGAGAAAAAATTCAGATGATTCATCAGTCACATACTCTTTGCAGTCAGCGGTCAGTGTAATCACGATCTGCCTTCTAGGATGTTACTGTCTCACTATCTTTTCCCTCCACCCACGGATAAATACAGACCAACAAACTTGAGGAATTCATCCTAAAAGGATACATATATTCAGGACAATCTGCACTGAATTGACAGCAGGAATTTAACACTGAAATTTACACCCAAAGATCCTCAAGTGAAAAAAAAAAAAGCACTCCTGGAATGCTGTCTGTAAAAGGATTTTCAGTGGGATTGCAGTTCTAAGATGTTCTCAAATTTTCTGAACACAAAGTGAAAAGTAATTACCTTGGTATCCTAGTGGAAATGGCAAGGAAGGAAGGAGGAAGGAAAGAAAGTAAGGATGTTCCTAGAAATATGGAGAAATATACATTGAAAATGCTTCATTTACTTAAAGCACCATGAATGAAAAAACTTTAGTAGTCATCAGCTTGAAGATGTTGGGTACTGCTCTTACTAGGTGTAATGGCAAGCAAAATAGGATTTTTTGCTGTTTTTCTGGATTGAGTTTGAGTTACTCAAGTGCCTTTGAGCCTCACCTTTGATTGTATAAAGAGTCTTTGATTGGAAACAATATACACTGTATCACCCCCAATAGACCTAACGGGATTTGAAGCTCTCCCCTGCCCCTTAATAGGATGATTGTAATCACATGGGAGCCCACGGTGGGAGGAGCTTGCAAAAACAGTGGAACAGGAAGGACCAGATAAGAGCATGATCAGAGGAGTGGAACTGAGAGAATGTGTCTGTTGTTCTCTGTTGATTTCTCAGACAGAAGCCCTGTCATTTGATCTGTGTTGATTTCTCAGAAGCCCTTTTGATCTATGCTGATTTCTCAGACAGAAAGTGAATTGAGATGAAAGTGCTGGTAATACATGTAAATATTGTATCCCTGGTAAGTTTTGTTTTCCTAGAAACAGAAACTGTGAAGAGCTTGGAGTGGAGCAGTCCCCATGAGCTGAGGTATGGAACAGAAACAGACACCTGCCTATGTGTGAATCCAGGCAAGAGTTGGGAGCAGTCAGCCTATAGAGAAGGAGCAGTGGGGTTTAGAAGTCAGCCTCCAGTCAAGATGAAAAGGGACTTTACTTCAGATACTCTGTATTGACTGATGAAATTTTTTAATTTACTGTGACCTAGGGATGGATGGTGTTTGTACTTTCTGTTACCCCTTAAGGATGATTGGCTCAAGGATGGTTAGAAGCCAACCTCTAGTCAAGATGAAAGAGGGCTTTACTTGAATACTCTGTATTGATTGAGGAGATTGCAACTTATTGTGACCTAGGGGTGGATGGTGTTTGTATTTTCTGCTACCCCTTAAAGATGACTATAAGATACACTGAATGATATGTTTTGTTTAAGACTATGTGGCCATCTTAGTAATAAATTGTTATGTTATGTTGTTGTTGTGAATGTTTGCTTTAGTTAATGTTATATTTTAGTTTATTGCTGAATAAATAGAGTTTATTGTACTGTGCAATTGTACACTAAAAGTTATTCAAAGCAGCAGTCTTCAGGAGAGCTGCTGCTGATTGGCTTTACATTTCTGGCATAGTCAGTAGGATTGCAAAGTATAATGCCTGTATTTGTTCCAGGATCCATGGTTATTTAGATTGTAAGGCCAAGGATCCTGGAGGGGTGGAATGTAATGACAAGTTAAATAGGATTTTTTGCTGGTTTTTCTGATTGAATTTTACCTTCTTTCATAAAAGGGTAGTAATAAAAGTATTAAAGGGACAACACCATCAGTAATGTTTTATGGTTTTAATGAAATTCAGCAGAGGTTACAGAGATTCAGTATATGATTGCACTGAGTTCTAGAGTTCACAAAAACACTAGTATAACCATAGGAAAAGACTTACTTTTGATGCAGGATGGTAATTCCTTCCCTTGGCATGGCTAGGATCTGCATTATAAAAGTTATCAGTGGTTGGGACGGCGAATCCCAGTGGTGATGGAGGCCTATAATTTATCTGCATGGGATTAAAGATAATTATATAAACAAAGCTCAAAAAATAAGCATCAACTGATACAATAATTCTGTTTATACTACATTGGGTGTGAGTATTCTTATTTTCAATAACGAGTAGGAGTTACAGTTGCGTTGCATTGCCCTGGTTGCACTTGGGGATGGACAGTCACCCCTAATCTCTTGGTGGTTCCTAACTCGTGTGTTCTGGCTTGACATAAGAAATCTACATAATAATGAGTTCTATAGAATAATAGAACTTCTGGTATTCAGTCACTCAACCTTCTACACATACTTGAACTTGAGATATGGATCAGAGATTAGGTTGGACTGTAACTTGAAGTGTCTGACCTGAAAAGCCTAAAAGGCCAGAGGTAGGAGAGTCCACTACATGTGACTTTTAAATATTCAGTTCATAGTTCTAACAAATGTGATTATCTGATTTCATAGCAAAAAACAGTTTAGAAGCAGAAAATTAGAGGTTGACTCAAGAGACTATATTACTAAGAGAACTAATAAATCAAAGCAAGCAGAGGGTCTCAGTATAAAGCCACGTAGCTTTGTGCATCACAGGTCAAACCCTTAGGACACCACGATATTGCAACACAACCCAGTACAAAAAACAACTGTAGTCATTTCCTTACTAGTAGATTCTATAAGTCTATATAACTTGTCAATGGGAGCACCGTCCCCAGACCTGCCTGTTGCCAAACCACTTGGAGAGATTTGGTAACCTGTTTCTGCAACTACCTGGTATTACCTCCACTTCAGAGAATCCATAAAGTGTTGCTTTACAGATTGAAAACAGACATAGAACACCTGACCATGCTATGAAGTGGAAAATCAGAAGACTTC
>CM053582.1:417584502-417603780 GCA_028627135.1 Pseudochirops cupreus
ATTATTCTCTTCAGAGTGCTTTTGAGATTCTTTCTCCATCTTGCAAAGTTGACTTTTTATGGCATTCTTCTCCTCATTGGCTTTTTGGGCCTCTTTTGTCATTTGAGTTAATCTGTTTTTTAGGGTGTTAATTTCTTGGGTCAGATTGCTGACTCTCTTTTCATGATTTGCTTGCAACATTCTTACTTCTGTTCCCAATTTTTCTTCCACTTCTCTGATTTGGTTTTGAAAATCCTTCTTTAGCTGATCTCTAGCTTTAAGGCAATCTTCATGTTTATTGGAAGCCCCTGGTGGGGGAAATAAAGCTGCATTTCTAAACCCATCTGTGTGTGTGGGGAGCTCTGTTTGAGAAGAATAAGGAAGCCAGAGATGTCTGATGACCCCGGGGAGGGTAAGTGAGGAAGGTGATCCAGAAGGGAACCTGAGGTGAGTGGGTTCTAACAAATTGGAGCCGAAGACAGGGACTTGAATCCTGTATAGGGACCACCGTGACCCCTAGCTAAGTAGGGAAGCTCAAACAGCCCTCCATTAGGGAGGAAGCATGCGAGTGCAGACACGACAATGGGAGCAGGATTAGAGCTCCCTGTCACTGCCCAGAGCACCACAGATGTGCACGTTAGGGAAATTCACGAGTTAACCAGAAAGCAAGGAATTACTATAGACATAAAGAACAGTAGGAGATTTGTTAAATTTTTCTTGATTGTAACTCTCCAGCTGGAGCACATGGGCTTGAATCCTGAGAGATGGGAGGGGGTGGGGAGTAGAGTGGCCACATGTGAGGAGTTTAGCCCTGGTCTTTTGCATGGTGAGGATTTTATGTTTTTTGGGATAGGGAAAGCTGCTCTTACAGGTGTGCCCCACATGCCTTTGGGACATGTGGCCACTTGACAGACAGAAGATTCACTAGATGAGTGAGAGGATCCACCCCCTGCCCCAGCTCAAGCCAAAGGGAGGATACCCATGTGCCTATATCCAACCCTGCCCCCATATAGTGATATGGGGCAAAGCGAAGTGAAACAGAGGGAGCTCTACTCCAGCAGGAAATTGCACACACACCCCATTCTCTCCCCCCCCCCCCCCCGCCTCTTTGCAACTTGTCCACAGCTCTGGTCTCGGAGTTTTCCCCAAATTCAGGCAGAATCCTGCACCACTTTAGGTGGGTGGTTTTACTTAGAAGGCTGGGAAGGAGAGGTTGCTATGTTTCCCATAGACATGGACTACAACTCCCAGAATCCCTTTCTCTGTCCTTCCCTTACCTGGCTGGAACCTCTCATCTCCCGAAGTCCCTGATTGGTCCCATCTCCTGAAGCCCGTGATTGGTCTATTCCCTTGAGGGCCCCACCCACAACAGCCCTGGGCCCCTGGAGGTGGGGAGAGAAAAAAAAATGATTGCTGTTTAAACTTTATTTCTTCTGTGTAACGTCATGTGAAATTTAAAGTCACCAGACCGGTAATCAATTGGGTTTTATTTCAAAGTTTGAACGGGTATTATCTGTGATTTCTTTTGCAGTGTTTGAGAGAATTGTGCTTAACTTGTGGGATTGGAAACTAAGTCATTTGGGCAACTGTTTTAATGCTCAAACCTGAAGCTGTTAATGGGTGCTGTGGGTAGGAAGGAGGAGACTAAAAAATGTTTTCTGCATGGTCCTTCTGAGGGTATAAGAAAGGAAAAGCGAGGGTATCCCCAAGCCCCTCCCTAAGTCCTTTTCAGTTATTTCTTATGTTGCAAAAGCTTTTAGAAACTCCAAGGAATTGACAGTAAATGGAATTCCTTACATTTGTGAGACCTGGAAAAATTTTCTTTGCTTATTGCAGCTAAAGCTGGCGCTGAGCTGCGGTTAGTGAAGCTTGTTGTTTGAGGTAAAAGACATCTGGGACCATAACTAAAAATTTTGTTTTGAAGCTTAAATATGGGTAGAATTGTCTGTATGTCAGTGCCTGCATCAGAGGCCACAAGCTACTCAAAGAGGATGTGATCCTATGAAATGCTGGTGGAAATCTATATCTGGTAAAAGCCGAAGGAAAATTTTAGCCTCACCTCAAATGGGCTTCTTCTGGTATTTATCCATGAAATTCCTTGGAAAAGGAACGCTGCCCACCTATCCTGATTCCTGAGTCGAGCTATGAGGTGGCACTGAAACTCACAGGGATGGATATCTGTGATTCTATCTGAATTTAAACAGCCAAGGACGGTTATCCTGTCATATTTGGAATGTCATATGTCCCTGCTTATCCCTTCTAGCAAGTTTCAATGATCAGAGCAAGTAGCCAGTAAAAGATTTGGACCATCTTGTTTTGAGGTTAACAAATGTAAGGAAAGCTGAAAAAACTGGATAAAAAGTTTGGGGACAAATGAAGTTTTTATCCAAGCCCCAGATAGTGGGTAATCAGTTTCAGAAAGGTTTAAGTACATTGAAAGAGTGTGAGGAAGTATTTTTAGAAAACAGGAAAGATTTGTAACTTGATTCTAAAATTTTGAGGTAAAGATTTCTTTATCATGGAAACTCAAAACTTGAGCATGTTTGGTAATATGTTAAAACAATTTTAAGATTAAAAGTTTGGATTTTTGATGCAATGTTTTTTAACTATGAAACTTTATTGTGATGTTTGTGTCTAGCCTTGCATGGCGAGAAACCTGGACTTCTTGTGCTATGTGCCTTTGGTATTAAATCACGTTTCTGTAAGCCCTTGGCAGGTCTGACTTTGTGGATATCCTTGCTCCTGAATGAACCTCTGAGCCAAGGGACCTGGAAAAAGAAGACACCAGATGCAAACAGCCTCTCCAGACCCTGTACAGGAACTGCTACTGCTCTAATGTGTGTTCTCATTGTGTTACTTTGATCTCCCTTACTGTTAGAAAAATGTTTGAAAACTCTTATGTGCCAATCCCCAGTAGAAATCCTAAAATCATATCATCCTTGCTAAGTCTCAGGCCCACATGCTTTTTCATTAATAAAGCTCCCTTTGGCTAAGGACTCTGATCTTCTCCTAGCCACTGCGATAACAGGTAAGCATCTTTTTCTTTGTTCTCTTCCCCAGACCTTTCTGCTCCTACTGTCTCCCTACCAGTGAGAGACCCCTGGAGTGCCCAGACACTGCCAGCAGCGTCTGAAGTTCCACTGACTTCTGGACAGTCAGTCAGACTGTGGACTCTCGTGTAAGGGGACGCCCTTATGCTGGGTCAGTCACATGTGTCTTCTTCCCTCTGTCCCAGGACACTGGGACAGTGGTAAGATGTTGCTAAGAGACTGGTAGAGGGAAAGTCGAGGAGGAGATGCAAAGGAAAAGTGCCTAGGGTTCCACTGCAACCCAGCCTGACTTCAAAACCAACTAACCAAGTCATGAGAAGTCAGAAGGGTCAGGTAATCATTAAAATTCCTGGGGCCCCCTGCTTGAGAGAGAAGCAAACTGATAACCCAACCAGCTAGTCTAAGGGTAACTGAAGATCATACATGCTGAAAGGCCACGTGTTGGCTTAAAGATATTTTGGGGGAAGAGATTTAGCATTTGGATTTATTTGACAAAATGTGAGACCATTATATTTGCATATAAATGTCAATAATGTTCAGATTGGTCATTTGAACTTTTGGCTATTATGAAAATGTATACAGTGGTTTAAAGTTATAAAGTTATAATTTAATTCACGTGTAAAGGAGTTTGGAAATGCATTCACCTAAAGTTTTTTGTAGCATGTAAGTTTTAAACACTTCTAAATTATGTAATTTGGAAATCTAAAGATAAAGTTATATATGTTAATTTGGATATAGGTGAAGTGTGTAATGTTTTGGACTCAAGAAATTAGAATTTAAAGATATTTGTAATTGTCACTAGAACCGAGGGAAGCAAATAAAATGATTAGCCCAGCAGATTACAAACTGGTATCTAAAATGTGAGCAAGAATGGGTATCATCTATGTTGTAACAAAGGCAATTTTTGTTTGTTTGTTTGTTTAAATTTTGTTAAAACTAGGAACTATGTTGTTCAAAGGAGTAGAATATGAGGAATGGAACACTCTGACCTGAGTGCTGTAATATTTTCTGAAATAACTGTAATTTGGAAAATAAGGTAACCTTATAATCTTGATCTGGAGGAGAAAAGCCTCCACTCACTTTGGAAATGCAATTAATGCTATAATGTCATTGTGTTATTTATTATGGTATCTAAACTGCAAAATCCTCTTATATTGTAAAAACGGAGTGACAGCCAGGAATGCTGTCAGATTTATCTGATTTGGGTTGAAACTGAAAGATGGAAAAATTGTGTAAAATGTTATGTAATATGTTGTTATTTGTGCTATTCAGAAAACTAGGTATATACACCTTTACCTGTAGTTATGAATAATCTTCTGTGAAAGGTAATCTGGAAATGTGTTTTTGTAGAACTCTTATTGAGCAAATTAAAAACATATATACAGGAATTTGAACAATACATCCAGCTGAATTAAGGTCACTGGATTGGTAATTAATGGGTTTTAAATTTAAAAGTTTAAATATAAGAACATAATAATTGTGTTACTGGTAAACAGTTGTGTTATGATATTTTGAAGTATTGTAAGTTTCAGTTAAGAAATATATTTGTGAGAAGTAATTATTGAGCTATGTGGAGAAAAGACCAGTGAAACCCCGTAAGTTTTGTCAATTGTGGGATAGATTTCTATGAATTTAGAAATTGTGTTAAATCGTGAAAAAGGGAAAGTTAATAATTATACAAAGACTTTGCAAGACTTCTGGTCATTTTATTAATTGTGTTTTTAATTCAAGTGGACTGCTTAGAGTCCTTATCAGATCAATTAAGGGAATCTCTCCACCCATCCACAAGAAAGGAGGGTGGGGGAGGGGCAGCAGTTAAAAGAAAAGGAAAAAGCCCCACTGATTGAGTCACTTTTGAACTGGCCCTTTAAAGTTGGTATAATTGATTTCTCTTAATGGGTTTTTGGTAATAATTTGGTAATAATTTGGAATATGAAACAGGAATTAATTATGCATAAGAGTCCTGATAAACCTTTGTGGTATACTGTATGTTGCTGTCATACAGGAAATACTTCTAGGAAGGATGTTTTGCAGAAGATACCTTGCTGTTTTAGATCTGAATTTGTAGTTATTCCATGAACTAAGCAAAAGTTAACATCTGTAACTGAGTTTATAATTATATATAAGGGTTCAGTTTCTGAAGTATCTCTTTCTTCCAATCAGAATATAGAAAGCTTTGTGAAACAAGTATGTATGTCTGCTATTCAGTTGTGAGGTTTAAGTCAGAAACCTCTTTTGTTTAAGGTAAATAGTCTGAGCAATGGATTATATTAGCCCATGCTCACTCTACTTCTGGTCATTTTTCCTATTCCTTTTGGCTCTTGTTTGTTTAATCTCTCTGCTAGATTTGTGTCTTCTAGGCTGAATGCATTACAAATTCAGGTGAACTACTGCCTGAAGTAACTCCTTGGATCTGGCATCTACTAAGTTCTGGACATTGGCCACAGCAGCACTCTCACCTTCACTGATTTGAAATAGGAACTGCGCCACATCCATTCTCAGCATGAAGCAGCTTAAGAAGATGAGACCTTAGTCCCTGATCCCCGTGAGAATTTGTGTCTAATTTGTTAAAGGAAGAAAATGATGCAATGGCCTTTGTAATATTTTGGGGCGAATTTTGTGGCATAGTTGTAACTTCAGTCTTGTGTGTGTACCATTGGTTTGTGAAATCAGGTTGGTTCTGCGCCTTCCCTGGCCCCCTATAATGCATCTGCCCTGTGTTGGCAGGCTATCAAAAATCACCTCCACGGCCTTATTGAAGGCAGAAATGCTACAAGTGACATGTTAGATTTACATCAACTTATTTGGGATTTGAACCATGCTGAGCATGCTCAGCTGATGCCCCATGATGTGGTAGATGACATTTTTCGAAAGTTACAGGTTATTCCATTGTGGGCATGTGGTGGAAAATTGTGCTCTGCCTAGGAATTGTTTTGTTGTGCCTGATGCTCCTCTTGTGCTGTATTCCCATATGTTTGCATTGTGCTGTACATGTCTTATGAAACTCCTTGGGTACATTGAAAACTCAGTTTGTGAATCCCCTACTAGTGTATTGTTTTAAAAGAAAAGGGGGAGTTGTTGGGCCCCCAACCCCCATTGCTCCTTCCTGTTGCCCTCTGGGTGGTCTGTTGTATTCCAAGGCCTAGGAACCAGAGCCCTGATAAGGCTGTCTGCCTTACTGGAATGTGGATTAACAGCATTGAGCATGTATCATCCAATGGGATAGCCCCCCCTTTCTTCTTGCCCCTGTTGCTGAGGCACGTGACTTAGTATGCCCAGAGGGAGATAAAGGGGAGTGAGGGGAGGGAAGGGGGTAGGAATAAGAGGTAAGTAAGAGGTGAGAGAAGAGAGAGAGAAGGGAAGAGAAGATGTAACAATAAAGCTGCATTTCTAAACCCATCTCTGTGTGTGGGGAGCTCTGTTCAAGAAGAATAAGGAAGGCAGAGACGTCTGATGACCCTGGGGAGGGTAAGGGAGGAAGGTGGTCCACAAAGGAACCCGAGGTGAGCGGGTTCTAACAGGATAGTTGATGAGTGGTGAAAAATTACTAATGAAAGGTATACCTTATTTTAACAAATGCTTTTTGAGGTCAATGCAACAAACCCTGAAACCATGCTCCAGCTAACAGACTTATTGCTTTGAAAATGATGATAACAGAAACAAAAGTAATTAAAAGCTTCCAAAGAGCTTTACCTATTTTGAATTGCTTGATTTTCATAATTATCCCAGAAGGTCAGCATTATTTTTATCTCCATTTAATAAATGGAGAAAATGAGGCTAAGTGACCAATTCAGGGTTACACAACTAGTAAATGCCTGAAGCAGGATTTTCACTCAGGTCTTCCTGACTCCTGGATCATTGTTCTATTCACTGAACCTCCTAGATATGGCAGACTATGTGAATTAGAAATTCAGGTCTATTGAGGTGATGTAAGGAGAGAAACTATGGGAATTCACTTTTATTCTCCTCAAAAAACAAAAAATCCCTGCCTGTAATTCTAAATTATGATGACCCACATTATCAAGGTGGTCTGCCTTTCACTGGTCTAGCAATGCCTCCACCACCTGGACTTCTGACTGCAGAGTAATAATCTCAGTCCCTCAAGTAGTGTTTGGGTATGCACTATCTTTTCTTAAATTGCTTACTCATTAAGATGTTCTTGGGACTGATTCATGCATCATCTCTAAAAAGGAGAGAGTGGAGAAATGGAGCTAGAGGTAAAAATAGATCTAGAAACAGATGCCTAGAAAAGGAGACTTGTATTCCACGCTACAAAAATTATTGGCACCTTTTCTCTAATGTGAAAAAGAACATATGAAATGGTTGAATATGTATGCTGTCTTTGGCTTTTCAAAGACAATTAAGTTTTGGTTTAAAAAAGTCTGTGAAGTAGGAAATTCTATCTTACTTGTCATAAATATCTATTCATATCTGTAATTTCAACTATATAATTCTCAGAGTCATCCCAATAGCTAAGAGACTCTATTGCCATCAACTTTGGATGTCCAGTGAATACTTCTACATGCGGCATTTGAAGTACCTGTGCACCTGTGGAACAGAAAATCATAATTCATCAACTACTAACATTATTCAAGGAAATAGTGATAAGTTGAAAAGCATTTCAAAATTAAATTCTACCAAGGTTAATGTGTGCCTACAGTAATTGTGAAGGAAAGGAACTGCAAGTAAGTTATCCAAACAAAACTGCTTATTAGGTGAATCCATTTTACTCTTAAAATCTATCCTTAGAGACCATTTGTTTCTTTTTTTCCAATTTGCTTTCTTCTCTCTTTCCATTCACATCTTCATTCTGGCTATGTGATAGGTATTTTATGCTTCTACATTTATTTAATTTTAATTTGATTAATCTTGAAGTGGTAAGACTAGCTTTAGAGTCATCTGAGGGAGAAATACACTCTTCCCAGGCCACTTGACATCTAGACAGTGACCCAAGTTCACAGTCTTAGAGTCATGATTGACTCCTTACTTTTTTCCTCATCCCCCAGGGCTAATCAGTGGCCACATCTTACTTACTGTATCTCTCCAACAATGCTTGCATCCCTGTCTTGTCTTTAACTTGCACAGCCACCACCCTAGCTCAAGTAGTCATTACTTCATTGCACCACCTGCTAATTAACCTGCCAATGTCTCTCTCCTCTCTAATTTATTTTCCACAGTTTTAAAATTCATATCCCTTTTGCATGTCTGACTACATTGTTGGCTTGTTAAAGAAATTTCAACATCTCTCTATTGTCTCCAGGACAAAATAACCACACCCCCGCCTCCAATGGGCTTTCACAACAACTCATAGTAGGATTTCCTATTGCCTTTACAATCTGATTTCACATTATTTTGCCTCAGAGTTATAACCCAAGAGGCCTACTTTGTGTTCTCTATACATGGCATTCTTTCTCTCACCTTTGTACCTTTTGATAGGCTATCTTATAGGCCTGTAATGTTTTCTTGCTTCCATCTCATGGAATTTTTTGTAACCCCCAGGGACAGCCACTTCCTACATGGGCATTTTCCTAACGTTCTTAGTTTCTAGTATTTTCTCTCTTTCTTTGTTTTTATTTCATATGAATTTAGTATTTACTTATTTGAATGTCTCTATCTCTGTCTCTCCATACATGTATATGCATATTATGTATACATATATATTATGTATGTATATATATTTCTCGAAATAAAATATGTCTCTTGAGGGCTTAAATACAGGTATTGTTTTTTTGGTCTTTTTAACCCCAGCATCTAGCTGTTTTTGACTCTCAGTCAAACATATCTTCATAAATGCCTGTGAAATTTCATATATGTCTACTGAATTAAAGTTAATTCAACTGAATTGAAATGAATTGAAAGAGATCAACAAAGGAAAAAGATGATGGGAAAGAAATCCCGATGAATAATTTCTTCTTTATTCCCTACCCTCCAAAAATATGTATAAATAAAACAAAATACTGTGGTATACACTCTAAATTATAGCCACACTGTTCTGAGCTAGTCCTGAGGAGCTCCCATCTAGGGTAGCAGGAGAGGTTATAGCCCAGGGACCAACTGCACCTTAGCTATGCCATCTAGGACTGTGAGATAGTGGGTCAGGGTACAGAGCATGTGTTCCCCAGGTATAGATTCTAATCTAAGCTGATGAGAGGAAGAAGGAATTAGAAACCCCAAATCCAGATTTAGGGGATGACTATGGGAAGGGGAAGGCCTAGAAAATACAAATTTTTCATCAGGACTTTTGACCTACCTAATTCCGGACTGAGTATGGAAGCTCATAATATCCTTTCTCTTTACCCCTGAGCCCTACGCTAAGGAGCTGACATGATAGTAATGCTAGTAATTTCCAAAATGGCAACAAAAAAACAATCAGAAAAGTCAAGGGTAAGATCTTTACCCGATACAAAGAATAGAAATGAGCAATCAAAAGAAAACCCCTGACATAATCAAGAAAATATGGAAATCAATATCTAAAAGGTAAAAGTTAGAAGCTCACAATCAACAATATCATCCTGAAAGAGATGAAAGATGCTACTATTCCTTCAGAAACCTATTATAACTAAGGGTCAATGAAAAGAGAAAGAAAGGATGGGGGTGGAGAGAGTGTGAGAGGATAGAGGGAGGAAGGGAGGAAGGAATGAGTGTGTGTGAGAGAGAGATTTTTCTACACATCTCTTTTCTTTGTCCTTATAAAGTGGAGCTTAAGATAAAAAAGAAAGGAAACATAACTAAAACGATAAATGTGAAGGAGATAAATTGTTTCATTACGTATCTTAGAATGGTCAAATAAATCAGAAATCAAAAAACTTACCTAAAATATAAAGATTCACATAGAAATAAATTGAAGGGTTGGAATGAAATCTTTTATTCTCAGCTGTTAACATGAGCTTTGTAATGTTTATACTAACCTGGCAGAGTTACACAACAATTAGCCAATCAGAAAGATTTCTGAAACCCAAAAGTACTTGATATACCAGTGATCCTTTGTGGGAGAACTCTAACCAAATTTGAAGATGCCCATAGCACCCAGAAACTATGGAACCAGCCTTGACAAGCTCAAGGGCAACCTTGAATAGCAGCTGCACACCTTGCTCAGTACTTTCCAAACATTTCCATAACATAACAAAACTATTTATAATTTTTAATAACTCTTTCTCTAAAATAACCACCTCAATGACTCCTTATGGAAATACAATTCAACAAAGTTTCCTTTAACATCATTGTTCTTGATTGAAATGTTTTTTCATTCATTTATTTTTTGAAAGAAATTAGGGTTAAATGACTTGCCCAGGGCCACACAGCTAGTGAGTCTCTCGAGGGCCAGGACTTAATCCACTGCATCACCTATTTGCCCCTGGACTGAGATTTAAACAGTTCATCCTTACAAAATTCCTTCTTATTATTTATTTTACTCTGTAGTTTGGTAAGCACATTTCTGAGTGAACTTCACCTTTTTTACAAAGCTCTAAAATCTATACATATCACTACTGAGCATGTATTTAAAAGAGGTCAAACGCAGAGAGAAACACACACACACACATACACACACACACACACACACACACACACACACACACACACACACACACATAAATGGAAGCAAAGGGGAGTCCATCACCTGGAAAATGTCTGAACAAATTGTGCAACATTATTGCACCATAAGAAATTAAAGCATAATAAGGAACATGAAAAATTCAAAGAAATTCAAGAAATATCATATGAAATGATGCAAGGAGAAATAAGCAGAATTGGTAGAAAATAATTACATCAGAAGTATCAAACTCACCAGCTGCAAAACTCCCAATTGTTACCTGAGCCAGATTAAAATATAATTGGGAATTTTTAGACTAAACAAAAATACTATACAACATAGATAATGTTAGTTTGTGGTTTTCTTAGTCAATATGTGGTTGTAGGAATCCATTTCTCTTTAAATCCTTTTCTCTTTAAATATGATACCATTGATTTATTCAATTATTGAAATAATTTAAAAGAAATCAAATTTGAAAAACATGTGAACTATGATAAATACTAATCAATTAAGGTGACATAAACCTTGCTTCTTTTGACCAAAAGGCAGTAAAGTAGATGTGGGATAAGATGTAGTTGTTATACATGGTCAAAGTGTTTGCTTATATGCTTATAATTGCACTTCTTTGTTATAATTGGGGATATCTTTGGATTGGGTTGTGAAGAAGTCATTGGAGTCTAACTGTGGTTAAAAAAGAACAACAATTTGTTTTTAAAAACAGAATTATGATCACAGAATATTTGAAATGACATAATTTATGTAGAAGCTACACATGTATTCCTTGCTGATTAAAATGTTAATATCAATATATTTCAATATAATTAATTGTATATTTTTAAAGTTGGTTGATGGCTGGAAGTATGAGATATCATATGAAATTGCAAAGAATAAGGGGAATTTTTTTTTAATTCTGCAATAGTGATTATAGAATAATCCAAATATTAAAAAGAACACTTCATATTCGAGAAAAGGAAAAATTCCTTTATTTCCTATCATTTAGAGATTTTAAGAAAAAAGATTAAGCTTACCTTTGCTCACCTTTTGATTTATTTTCATTTTAAAAATGTATTTAGGCCCTAGATCGATGTATTTAATAATACTTTGTGATGTTTGGACATCATCATGCTGAATCCAATGGTTACAAATGGTGGGAGAAATAGACCCCGTAGTGGCAAATTTCATTGAAAAGTCATATAACAGCCATTCATGCTCTTTAAAAGTCTTATTAACAGGTACTCTTATAGGCATCGTCGCCGGAGCCAAAGCTTGTGTATAATTAATTAACTTAATAAGAAGGAAGCTGCTATAACCAGGAATCACTATAGTCTTCTGAATGTCAGAACGTTTAAATTTAAATAATGTTCCTAAAGCTAAAGAAAATACAAAAAAATTATTTGGATAAGGGAAGGTGAATACACATTCACACACACACACACACACACACACACACACACACACACGTACACATGCACAAAACAACTGATTAACTTAATAAATAAATGTATTAAGACTTTAAACCATGAGCTGAACCTAAGGGTAAATTTGACATCATAATCATAATAATAAATGACATATATTACATATAATATTATACATTACATTATATTTTTCATATCATCTCATATATCATATTGTATCCTATATCATATAATAATCATAATCAAGTTCCAACAGAAAATTTTAATATATTACCATCAAATTCTAGGTTAAGGGACCATAAAAGTCAATTGTCAAAATCTATGTCCAATTTATGATCGCTCTCAATGATATTCTACAAAAGTGATTTTTCAGGCTCCTTGATGTTTCCCATGACTGGGAAATCACTACTCAAGTATTCCAATTCCATTAGCACAGCTCTAATGTTAAAATGGTCTATATTACAGTGAATTCTGATCTTCTATTGACATTCAGTCTGCTTCCTTGCAAGTTTCACTCATTGGTCCCAATTCTTCATTCTGATTGGCATTATCATTACCATTTCTACATAGTAGGCCTCCAGATATTCTATTGGTCAAAATTTAAGATGACTTTTTTCTCCCTACACTTTCCCCCCAAACCTGTAGATATCTATTTTTTTTCTTTTGAAATACATCTTTTTTAAGAGTCATACTATGTTTTGAGATTTTACATATATAT
The DNA here is from genome assembly GCA_028627135.1 of Pseudochirops cupreus. Classification (NCBI taxonomy): domain Eukaryota; kingdom Metazoa; phylum Chordata; class Mammalia; order Diprotodontia; family Pseudocheiridae; genus Pseudochirops; species Pseudochirops cupreus. The sequence goes on from CM053582.1 coordinate 417,597,199, forward strand.
ATATATATATATATATATATATATATATATACACATACACATATATATGTATGTATGTATGTATACAGCATTTTAAGACACCTATGATGTCTTTTATCATAGTTTTATCTCTTAAAGTATTATTGAATAACATAAATAAAATCAAACTTCCAGAAACACTAAATAACTTACTTATGAACACATGATCAAAACAATGTACCAAATTTGAACTTCCTCTTTTATCCCATTTCTAAGGATATTGCATTTATTGGTTCACTGCTCTATACCATGTGTAACAGTGACTACTCTGATCCCTTTTTCTAGAAGTGCAGGTATATTATAGTTATCCTCTACCCCAGAGTTCTCCAGTACCCTTAGGTATTTGGGGAGAAATAGTTTCTGCCATTAGCTCAAGATTCTACCTATGATATTCCTTCAGATTTAGGAGTTTAAGAATCTCAGTTCCATTTAACTTCCTAAAAGTCAGATTAATTTTTATAAAAGAATATTTACTTGAAAAGTGTAACAAGGATAAATAGATAAACATTCCTTCCTACCCTTGTAGTATGCTTCCTCCTTTACCGACTTAGTATCTGGGGAGGAGCAGCAGTAGGTTCACAGTTTAACTCAATTCTCAGTATTAATCCCACTAAATCCACAGACTCCTTGGCTTCCCCTACTGAGCTGGTTGCAACATCTGGCCTGGAATCTTGAATCCAAAGTGCAATATTCCAATCCCTACACCTAGAACTAAAAAGGACAAATGAAATAAAACCAAAATGCCAATTCTGTTTTTCAGAGCCATAGGACCTAAAAGGAAAAAGGGAAGGTAGACAATCTCTTCATCCAACTTAGTGCCCAGTGCTAATGCTGTGAGTAAAGAAGCCTGGACTCCTGCAGGATTCCAGTACCAAAGAGAACAAAAAAGCTCCCATCAGCTAGATTTGAAGATATATCCAGGTCTGGCTACATAGTCAATAGAGAAAAATTTCCCCCACTCATATGGTAAGAGAATACAGAAATGATTTCTCCAAGAAAAAGGTGCTTGGTGTTTCTGACATGGTTGCCTCCATGTGGTGAGCTGCTCATGCACCAAAGTCTGGTTACATCTGCTTCCCATATTTCTTCACCTGAGTATGTGTTCATAAAATGTCACACCTCCTCCCCTCCTCCCTTTACTTATGCTTTTCTGTTTGAATAAGATCTGCTTTCACATAAGTGTATCCCATTCATAGATCCCATTCCACATTATCAGTGACGCTTATCCAGTCAAACGTGCTTCATTGCATTAGAGTCTCTATTTCACCTTCCTTAATATTTATATACATACATTAATCTATATCTCTTTATGTATTTGAATATGGACACTTGGAGTGTGTTCAGGGATGACTAGTACCTCTGGTAAGAGGACTTGCCAAAACCTTTCAGGGCCGATCACCCCTTTGGTGTTCACCTTTCACCCAACTCTCATCTGTGGCTCCAAGAAGCAGTAACATGTCCAGTGGCCACACTCCAGTAAAGTAGCTTTGGTATTTCCAACTCCTTGGCTTATAAGTAGTAAAGAGATCAGTCCATGAAATACCTGTTAGACTCTAGTAGTCAGCCAACAATTCACAGAATCCACTCTGAAACTCACTTCTCTGTAGGTATTAATGTCTTTTCTCACTTTCTAGCCATCAATCACTTAGCATTTAAGTATAAACTTACCGTTTAAATGAAGACTAATTTTATAGAATGGATTTACATCTTTTTCAATGGTTATGGTACTCAATAAGCAAGGGTTATCTATTGGAATCTAAACTTTAAAAGGTTTCAACACTTCTGCAATAGCTGAGGTTGGAAAACCATCAATGTCATCATGTGCCATGATCTTCACTACATAGAACTAAACAAAAATAAATTTCATGTCATTTGAATAATAACTACAAGGTAAAAAAAATCAATAATACATCTTTTTTTCTCTCAGTCATGGGAACGAATGCAATTCAGCAAGAACTGAAATAATCCATGGGGTGGCTAGGTACTGTTTTATGAAGGTTATGCTGTATTGGAATCTTCTGATAACTATGGGAACAAAAGTAACTTTGGACTTTTGTCCTTCTGTTTAGCCCCACTCTTTCCCATTGATCTCTACAAGGAATAGATTAGATTTATTTTCACACGTGCCCTTCTTTGATACTTCGACCTTACATGCTGCATTTCAACAAAATTTATGGAAAAGAAAGATTTGCCAACAAATTTTGTAATCTGAAACTTTGTTATCAGAAGTGAAAGTGCCAGAAGAATATAAGAGGGTGAATCAGAATGATAAAAATAATCGGATTATACTATGAAATTATAATTTTTTAAATGGTTGGTCTACAAAGCATTGGAATATAAGGAGAGAAGAAAAAAGGTAAGGTATTTTGCAGGACCCGAAGAAGTTAGTAGGTAGAATAGCATAAGGTGTCCCACAGTCAGGGAAGGGATAGGAAGGTTTACCAGGAAAATCTAGAGAAACAGAACTTGTGCTAAGGCAGCAGGGGTCGCAAAGGATCTAGTGATCTCTTTACACAAACTTGCTCACCTCAGGTTTTACAAAGTCTCCATTCTTTGAAGAGCCAGGGAATCATGAGGTAACAGGGATGTGTATGGAGAAAGAATAGGAAGCAGCCAGTAGCTTTGTCACTCTGATTCCTAAATTGAGTTGTTGATCCACTGTGGACTTAGGCTGGACATGCAGGCAGGTATGGAGTTGATGATGTGTGTTGTGACCTAGGAAAAGGAGCAGTTGCAGATGCAGCAGAGCCTGGGATTGAAACTAGTACCTTGCAGGGAGTAGGAACAGGATCCAGCCCAAAGATGTGAGGCATCATGGATTCAGTATCTAACCTGATCTAGGAGCTATTGCTGAGTAGCCATAAGAGAAAACTCAGATCAAGGAGAAGCCTATAGTTCTGTCATTCTAAACCTGCAGAGCCTTCTGGCTGTCTGACAAAGAGCTGGAGAAAACAGCAGGCTAATGAAACAACAATCAGGAGCCAGCCTATACGTTTCCACGAAGTCCAAGCACAGAATATGAGTTTAGCTACTGGATGTTGGCCTTTGTCAGATGGCCTTAAGGCAGACAGAAAATTTTCACTTCCTTGGATTAAGTTAATAATGATATCCTTGAATAAAATAGAATTCGATGAGTGGAAGCAAGCAGCAATAGCACCCCAAAGAATGTTTGAAATCAATCAATTAATCAACATTAAGTCCCTACAATGTGTCAAGCATTGTGAAAAACTCTGGGGATACAAAAACATGTAAAAAGACAATCCTTACACTCAAAGAGCTTCCAATCTATGAGAGGAGAGAACATGCAAACACATATATACAAAGCAACCCATATACGAGATAAATAGAAGATGATTAGCAGAGGGAAGGCTCTGGAATTAATAAGGGTTGGAGAAGGTAATATGTTAATTGGCATTTAAAGGAAACCATGAATGTCGGTAGTCAGAGTGAGAGACAGAGAGAGCATTCCAGGTATGGGGTGCTGCCAGACACATTTCCTCCAGAATTATGCAAAGCCCAGCTCTAATACAAAGTTGCAATTTTGAAAACAAATCTTGAGGAATGAGTTTTAAAAAATCAACACTCTCACATCCCACCATCCCTACCCTCACACATATTTCATGATGAAGAGTCATGGTATCAAGGATGTCCAAGACACAAACTCACAAGACAATAATATTACAAAATATAGAAGCAAAGCTTTAAAGAATAACAAAGTTTGGCCCTAAGATCAAATAATTCCTGGAAGAAATAAGGTGAAAGTTTTAAAAAAAATAGAATGAAATGATAAATGAAATGAGAGTGCTAGAAGGAAGATTAAGAATAGAAATGAAAGGTCTGAAGCAGAGATTGAAATGAGAGTTAACAGATTATTACAATAGGTACAAAAACTTAATCGAGAGGCTTTCTGAAAGCTGGAATGAACCAAACAAGGAAGGGAGAAGGGAACAGGCATTCATTAAGCACTTACGATGTGACAGACATCATGCTAAGTGCTTTACAAATATTATCTCTTATGAAAAAGAAGTTTATGACTCCAAAAGACTATAACAAATATGAAAACAGACAAAAGGCAAAGAAGGGAAAAAGTATTTACAGACCACCTGCTACATGCCAGGCACTCTTATGAGAGCTTTACAAATTATTTCACGTCATCCTTACAAATCTGTGAAGTAGGTGGCTATTATTATCCCAGTTTTACAGTTGAGGACATAGAGGAAAAAAAAAAGACTTCCCTCCTTTCACTGTCCCCTCCTTAAGATGGTAAGAAATCAGATACAGGTTATACATATACAATTACGTAAAATATTTCCACATTGGTCATTTTGTACAAGAAAACTCAAATAAAAGGAAAAAATGAAAGTGAAAATAGTATGCTTCAGTCTGTAGTCAAATAATATTAGTTCTTTCTCTGCAAGCATTGTCCTTTAGCATTGTCTTAGATCATTGTATTCCTAAGAATAGCTAAGTCATTCATAGTTTTTCATTGAACAATGCTGCTGTTACTTTGCACAGTGTTCTTCTGGTCCTGTACACTTCACTATTTTTCAGTTCATGTAACTTTTTCCAGGATTTTCTGAAACCATCCTGCTTGTAATTTCTCATAGCACAACAATATTCCATTGCAGTCATATACCACAGTTTGTTTAGCCATTCCCCAACTGATGGACATCGCTTTGATTTACAATTTTTAGCCAACGCAAAAAGAATTTTTGTACATTGCTCTCTGGAATGGTCAGTTCACGACTCTACCAAGAGTGTATTAGTGTCTCATTTTTCTTACATCCTCTCCAGTATCCAACATTTTCCTTTTTTATTATATTAGCCAGTCTGATAGGTGTGAGGTGATACCTCAGAGTTGTTTGAATTTGCATTTCTATAATCAATAGTGATACAGAACATTTTTTTTCATGACCATAGAAAGCTTTGATTTCTTTGTCTGAAAAATGCCTGTTCATATCCCTTGACCATTTATCAAGTGGAGACTGACTTGTGTTTTTAAAAATTTGACTCAGTTATCTAGATAGTTAAGAAATGAAGACTTTAGAGGGGCGGAGCCAAGATGGCAGCATAAGAGCAGCAACATATCGCAGCTGTCACATAGCCACTCCAAAATACCCATAAAATATGACTCTAAACTAATTCTAGAACTCCAAAACGCACACAAATATACTTTCCACTAAAGTCAGCTCAGCTACGAGGAACCATATCAGCACTGCGAACTGAAACCAGCCTGGCCTGAAACCTTGGTTGTGTCCCGGGGGAGACTGGACAAGAGGAGCAGAGCCACAGCTGGAGCTTCGGGTGAGTGGATGGCTGGCAGCTGCAGCAGGATCCAGAACTAGGTCAGTGGAGCTTGCAAGGTTGTGAGAGAAAAGTGGTCTGGCCGAAATGCTTCCAGGGCTGAGAAGCAAAAGGGCTGAGGTTTTGCAACTGCCTCCACATTGCAGCTTCAGAGCTCTTGGCCTGCAGACTGCAAGGGGACCAAGCGATCATTCAGAGGCCAAGCGTTCTCGCGTTGAGCAGCCTGGATCCAGATCACGGTCTTGGGCTTTGGTCCTGTGGTTCATTTTTATTCAGTCAGCCAGAAGTGGCAGAAGGACCCAGCAACTTCCTAAGAACTCCAGCAGCTGGAAGGACCCCAGAGATTTGGAACAGAGCTTTGCCCTCCAGAAGCAGAGCTCCACAGATATTAAAAAAAAAAATCACGGACTGACCAACCATGAATAAGAATAAGCATAAGAAGCAGGGCAAGAACAGCAACCAAACACTAGATTCCTTCTTTGAGGAAAAGAAGGAACAAGGCAGAGAGATGCAGGAGGACAGCACAGCCAGAGCTCCCCGTCAGGGGCTTCCAATAAACATGAAGATTGCCTTAAAGCTAGAGATCAGCTGAAGAAGGATTTTCAAAACCAAATCAGAGAAGTGGAAGAAAAATTGGGAAGAGAAATAAGAATGTTGCAAGAAAATCATGAAAAGAGAGTCAGCAATCTGACTGAAGAAATTAACACCCTAAAAAATAGATTAACTCAAATGACAAAAGAGGCCCAAAAATACAATGAGGAGAAGAATGCCTTAAAAAGTCAACTTTGCCAGATGGAAAGAATCTCAAAAGCATTCTGAAGAGAATAATTCCATCAAAATTAGAATGGAGCAAATGGAAGCAAATGACTTCACGAAAATCAAGATACTGTCAAAGAGATCCAAACAAATGAAAAAATAGAGGACAATGTGAAATATCTCCTTGAAAAAACCACTGACCTGGAAAACACATCTAGGAGAGACAACTTAAAAATTATTGGACTACCAGAAAGCCATGATCAAAAACAGAATTTAGAAAGCATCTTTCAAGAAATTCTCAAGGAAAATTGCCTGGATATTCTACAACCAGAGGCCAAAATAGAGCTTGAAAGAATTCACTGATCACCTCTTGAAAAAGATCCCCAAAAGAAAACTCCTAGAAATATTATAGCCAGGTTCCAGAATCCCCAGACCAAGGAAAAGGTATTTTAAGCTGCCAGGAAGAAACAATTTGAATATTGTGGAAACACAATTAGGATAACC
>CM053582.1:417604280-417620553 GCA_028627135.1 Pseudochirops cupreus
TTGCAACATTCTTATTTCTCTTCCCAATTTTTCTTCCACTTCCCTTATTTGGTTTTCAAAATCCTTCTTCAGTTCATCTCTAGCTTTAAGGCAGTCTTCATGTTTATTGGAAGCCCCTTGTGGGGGAGCTTTGGCTGCATTCTCCTCCTCCCTCTCTCTGCCATGATCATTCTTTTCCCCAAAGAAGGAATCTAGGGCTTGGTTGCTGTTCTTAAACTGCTTCTTATGCTTAATCTTACTCATGGTTGGTCAGTCCATGATTTTTTTTTTAATCTCTGTGGGGCTTTGCTTCCAGAAGGGAAAGCTATGTCCCAAATCACTGGGGTCCTCCCGGCTGCCACAGCTCTCAGGAAGATGCTGGGTCCCTTTCCTACTTCTGGCTCACTGGATAAAGAAGACTCACAGGACCAACGCCCAAGATTGTGATCCGGATCCAGGCCGCTCAATGCAAGAGCACTCGGCCTCTGAATGATCACTTAGTCCCCCTGCAGTCTGCAGGCCAAGAGCGTGGAAGCTGCAATGCAGAAGGTGGGTGCAAAACCTCTGCCTTATGCTTTCCCACCCTGGAGGCGTTTCGGCCTGACTGCTTTTCTCCCATGACCTCGCAAGTCCCACTGGCCTATTTCTGAACGCTGCAGCTGCTGCCGCTAATCTGCTCCTTTAATCCTCTTGTCCAGCTGCCCCTGGGGCTCAGCCAGGGCTTCAGGCCACACTGGTTTCAGTTTGCAGTGCTGATATGGTTCCTGGTAGCTGAGCTGACTTTAGTGGAAAGTGTATTTGTGTGCATTTTGAAGTTCTAGGATTAGTTTAGAGTCATATTTTATGGGTATTTTGGGGTGGCTATGTGAGAGCTGAGATATGTTGCTGCTCCTACACTGCCATCTTGGCTCCACCCCTTGACAATATCTTTTAAGCCATTTTCTATATACAATTTTTTTATAACTGTTTACATCCACCATAGGTGTCTACATTGTCCTTTCGTGTTGTTATTTAGATTCTTCTGAGATTATTTTTTTCTATAACTTGCAGTCGTACATAAGCAGAAGGTATTAAAATAGGTTACCAAAGAGGAATGGGTTGAAGAAAAATTACACGCAATTCTCCAAATGCAATCCTGGCAATTCTCTTCTATTTATTTCTTAGCCTAACTCATTATACAACAGTAAGCAGTCCAAGATAGGTGTTCTAACAGACCAGTTCAATGGGTTATACACACAAATTATATATCATTGTCTTAACATTATTAGTCTTAATGTGACATAGTCCTAGACATTGTTCAGTCACTTAGTTTCTCTTGTTAGGTCCAACTCTTTTGAGCTGTAATGAGTATCACTAATGAGAGTATGGAATATTCTAGTTGATTCAATCAATATGGTGGCACCAGTGAATAGGAGGATGTGGAGAACTTTACCATCTATAGGGAATGCCTTTCTATTTGAATTTTATGCTGGGTAGCCTACATGGCAACGGGAAATATATTGGACAATATATATTCTTGTTTTGTGCCTTATTTAAAGTTAACAATTAAAAAAAAATTTTTTTTGCTGCATCTATCAAACAAATCAAGTATAATCTTAAAATTTTTGCACTATACCGGTTCAGAATTCAGTAAGTATATATTTAAAAAGCATTATTTTTATCACATCTAGGTAAGAGAAACAAACATTGATAATTCTTACCTGTATTATATGTGATTGTTTCTCTTGGGATGCTAATAAGCCAGGAATTATGCATAATATCCTTAATAAGGATTACAGAAAAAATTTTATAATTGTTAATTATGAAACTTAATTTGACATGTTTGAGTCTATAATTACATAAAAGAAACTTTAAACAACTCAATACTTAAACATTCTATTCTTTAGTTAGCCAATAATTGAATACTAAATCTACTAAACCAGTAAGAAAAAAAAAGCAAATAAAAAAAAATTTGAGCATATAAATGAATTAATTCAAAATGTATCTCCTCAATAGTAATTAAGATATTGTGTGGTAGACTATAATGGCATTAAAATGGATTTTTTGTTTTTTCAGTGTTGACAAACAGTCCAATGGCGTAGATCAGAATCTAACTATGCCATCTTCCTTTTGTAGTTCTTGTATATGTCCTCACATAAATTCCTCAAAAGAGGCCTGTCTAAAATGACAAAGAAGAGAGGAGTTCTTCTTCTTTTGGTGTTGTATAGATTCCAGTGCAAAGCCCAAGCCACCTTTCATTTATCCTTTAAATAGCTACATCTTTTTCAGTTTAAGTAACAGAGGCTGAAAGGATAGGTGATTTACGTGAGAGTTGGAAGTAGATCCCAATTTTCCTAACCCCAAGTTTAGCACTCTTTCCACACACCATGCAGGCATACTTAAAACCCAATTTTCACCGCTGTAAATAGACAAAGACTGATACATGAATTATGTCATGGGGGAGGATGAGAATCTGTGTCCATCTTGGGAAGAAATGGTTGGCTCCACATTCCCTAGCGATGTCTTCCATGGAGAGTTAATGAATTAAATATTTAAATGAATGAGGGAAGGAATGATATCTGCTTATTATTTAGGAAGAAGACAATTAATGCTTAAGACCAAGGTACAGGTTCAGGGATAGCAGAAGAATTCTGCTTTTCAAATGAATAAATTATCATCAAGTTACTGAATCTCATAAATTCTTTTTTCCCCCTCAGTAAGAGTTATCAAGACTCCCACCCAGATCACTCCTCTTTTTCACTTTTCTCTCTCTCTCTCTCTCTCTCTCTCTCTCTCTTTTTTTTTTTTTTTTTACTGTTAGGAGATATCTTATTTTCCAGAGCTTAGGCTCAACAAGCAAGCTCTGCCCTGATCTTAATATAACAGTCCTTTGTGTCCAGCCTCTGAATGAACTCTACTGCAGTTAAACTTTAGAATTGGCTCAAACTCACCATCAGTGGTCCCTGAGCTTAGGCAAGCATCTGCAGAAACCACATCCTAGTCATGAAACCCTCCTATGAATAGTCTCCTTGTTGCTAGGCAAACTTGCCACATTGCTGCTGTTACACCTCACTGGTGCCATTTTGTCTCATTGCTTGGCTCTTTATCTTGTCACATCTATCCATCCATCCATCCATCCATCCATCCATCCAATCTATCTATCTGTTAAGGCTTCTCTTCAGTGCCTTAGGTCTTCTCAGTCCTAGACCAGACCATTGAACATATGTCTGTTTGTCCCCCCTCCGTAAGAGTAAAGAAAGCTTTTGCCTATAACCTTTGCTGGCTCTTTGGTGATTTATTTTCCAGCATTAATGGAACAAGCCATGTTTTTTTTTGTCAACATGACAGTTTTGTACAATTAAAAAAACCTGATTTGAACCAAATGCTCCCTCAAACTAAATCTTGTTTCATAGACTAATTCCTAGAAAATTGTCTATACTGATTGCCTCCACTTTATTGCTTCTCATTCACTTCTCAACCTTTTGCAGTGTGTCTTCTGACTTCATCACACCAGAAACTTCTCTCCATAATGTGAGCAATGATCACTTAATTACAAGATCTGTTCAATCCACATTAATTGAACTCTTTGCATTATTCAACCTCTCTGACACCCTTTTCTTATCAGATATTCTTATCCTGTCTAGGATTTTATGACACTGCTTTTTCTTGCTAGAACCTTCCCATCTTGTAGCATTAGTCGTTTTTCTTATCCCCTGAACTTTGAGCTCCTTGAGAGCAGGCACTATTTTTTTATACTCCCAGAACTTAACACAATGTCTGGCAGATAGTAGGTGCTTAATAAATGCTTATTGACTAACTCCTCCTTATAGTACCATTCCTATTCAGTTAGCCAGTCAATAAACCTTTATTAAGCATCTATTATGTGCCAGACACTGTCCTAAGCACTGGATATCATCCATATTGGACCTCCCAAATGTATGGGTACTTCAAGGTTCTGTACTAGGACACCTCAAATTTAACATTTTCCTAAGACTATTCATTATCTTGCCCCCAAAATGCATCCTTCTACCAAATTTTTCTCTTTCTCCCCTCATATTTTGTACTCCATTGACATTAACCTTCAATAAGAAACTCCATATCTCTACTTTGGGAATTTCCAACAACAGCCATCTGTATTTGAAATGCTCTCTTCATCTCTGCCTTCTGGCATCTTTTAAACACTAGCTAAATTCTTGCTTTCTAAAGGAAGCCTGTCCCAGTTTCCTTCAGTTCTAGTACCTTTCCTCTGTTGATTATTTCCAGTTTATCTTGTACATGGAATATTCCTTCATAACTGCTTATATATTTTTCTCCTCATTTTGACTGTGAGTTCCTGAAAGCAAAGACTGTCTTTTACATGTCTTTAAATGCTCAGGATTTAGCACAGTTACAAGTAAATAATAGGTGCTTAATAAATATTTATGGACTGATTGACTTTCAAGAACACCATCTTACTTCCAGTCAGTCAGATGCGTGGCCTTCAAGTCATCATCAACTCCAAACTCTTCCTAATCTTCTGAGTCTATTTAGCTACCATTTATTCTGCTTCCATAACATCTCTCACATCTGTTCCCTTTTCTCTTGGTCTCATGATCACAATAGTAATTCAAGCCTTTGTTACCTTCTACCTGGACTATGGCGATAGTATCCTACTTGGTCATATTTTCTCAGTGTTCTCTCTCCTATCTATCCTTCACTTGCTGCCAAAGTTATATTTCCACACCTGACCATCTTACCAAGGACTTGAAGGTACACCCCATCAAGGCCTCAGCTGACCATGCCGCCAAGGCCTCGGCTGACAACTCGGCTGACAAGGCCTGCAAGGCCTCGGCAGACAAGGCCACCGAGGCCTCAGGCGGCTCACTCTCTGATCAGTCCCTTAAGTCCACTGCTGTCTCATTTGCTTTGTATACTCCCGACTCTACCAGTTACTCAATGGAAGGCTCACCCTACCCACCCACCAAAGCCTTGTCCAAACACTCCAAGAAATCAGTATTCGACCTCTTTACAGAAGCCTTCTCCAAAACCATCAAGAAATCCTCATTCCATCCAACTATGGAGGCCTCACCTGACCAGCTTACCAAGGCCTCAAAGGCACAACCCATCAAGGCTTCAGCTGACCAGGCCATCAAGGCCTCAGCTCACAAGGCTGCCGAGGCCTCAGTTCACAAGGGCACCAAGGCTTCAGATGAGAAGGCCTTCAAGGCCTTGCTTGACAAGGCCGTCAAGGCTTCACCTGACAAGCTTACCAAAGACACAAAGGCACACCCTATCAAGGCTTCACCTGAACAAATTACCAAGGACTCGAGGACACCCCATCAAGGCCTCAGCTAACAAGGACATCAAGCCCTCACCTGACCAGCTTACCAAGGACTCGAAGGCACATCACATCAAGGCCCAGCCAGTCCGATGTGCCAGAGGAGCCTCTTTCCTCCCTGTATTGGGGAGCTCTCTACCCACAGGCTCTAGGACTCACCTAACAGACATTCTGGGATCACATTCTTGCCTCCAAGTAAGAAAAATCCAAAGTGACAAGCCTTCTATCCCTTGTTTCCTCAAGGTCCTGAGTATCACCCCTCCCCCATGCCTCCTAGAGATCTAGGCACCCCTTCCCTTCAATCCTCACTTCTTCCTGGGACCAAATTATCTCTCTCCAAAGTTTTATCTCCCCTAGAGAACAGGGTATCCTTGTTCCTAATCCCATGCTCTCTAAGGACTCAATGACCTAACTCCAGTGCTCATTTTTCTCTCAATCCTTCCAATCTACCCTAGCTCACATCCAGGAGCCATGACCTCTGTCAAAGACTCCATGGCAGGATACTGAGTTAAGGTAATGAGTGTCACCATCACAGACCCAGTAGGCCAAGTTTCCATCCCCTTTATCCTCTCAGGCTCAGACGCCAGCCTTTCATCCTATTTACTACCTCCTGCATCTAGGCCCACAGATTGGTCCTCCTGAAGGCCCTAGGTGACCAGATCCCTTCTCTCTCACCCTCCTCTCCATGCAAGTTCCTCAGTATTGGGGAGATGCTTCTTCTCCCCCTCCCCCATTGGAAGACCCAAAGATGCTCTTGGCCTGCAATGTACTTGCAAGTCATAAGGGGATTATGGTCCCCAGATCGACCTATTAAAAATCTATAAATGAGAGAAAACTGAATATCCATGTCTGTCTCTGTCTCCCCCAACTCCTACCCAAGTATGTGTGTATGTCTGTGTGTGTGTGTCTGTGTGTCTGTGTGTGTGTGTGTGTGTGTGTGTGTGTGTGTGTGTGTGTGTGTGTGTGTGTGTAAAGCCACATTTCCCCAAAACACCAGAGGCAGCTACACCTTTGTGTAGGTGGCCCTAGGCCATGTGGAACAGCAGTAAGAACTGTGAGAAATGGTTTATTCTCTCTTGTATTAATACTAATTATTGAATCTGAAGCAAGTTTTCCAGTCTTTTCTACTTTCGCATTCAGAAACCAACCAGTGTAGGAAATCGTAAGCAGGGATTTACCCAGGCCAAGATCTGAGACAGTAAAAGAAATTCTAAGCTTAGGCTAACAGGTACATTCCTGTTCATTGTTTATTTGGGTCTGGAAAATGTGGATCCTCCCTTTGGTCAGACAAACGATATGGAAAGAAATAAGTCTCTTTGACCAAGATTTGGGGGAGCCAAGACCGTCAGTAAAATATAATCCACCCACTCATTGTAAGAGTCATTTTCTCATTAATTGTTAGTCAATCAGACTCGACTGCCACCCTCAGGCACACCTAACTCTTCTTCAGGCATATAAAATGTGAGCCAACCACCATGAGTGATCTTTGGTCTTAAGGGAGACAGCCAAATAACCATCCTTTTATTAATAAATATGCTGACCTTGTTAATAAAATGACTACATTACCCAGAAACTGTGTCTCTGGAACTTTTTTAAACATCACATGACAGTGGATCTGTACTTGAGTGGCTTGGATTCCAGACTTGCCTGTTGATGATTTAGACATAAAGACTGCTGTTCTAAGTAAATTAGGGGAGCCCAAAAATTTCACTTGTCAGATCTATGGATAAAGGAAGAATTTGTGACCAAACCAGATACAGAGAGCATTATGGAACGTAAAATGGATAATCTTGATTAAACTTAAAAGTGGTTGCACAAACAAAACCAATGCAGTCAAGATTAAAAGGAAAGCAGGAAAATGTAAAAAAAAAAGTATAATTTATTCACATAATATATGATATTATAAATAATATTATATTTATTATGTTATATTAATATATTATAATATTTCTCAGATAAAGGTCTCATTTCCCGAATGTATAGAGAACTGAGTCAATTTTATAAGAATATGAGCATTTCCTAATTGATAAATGGTCAAAGGCAGCTTTCAGAAGAAAAAAATCAAATCTATCTATAGCCTTATAAAAAATGCTCCAAATCACTATTGATTAGAGAAAGGCAAATTGAAGCAACTCTGTGGTACCATCTCAGGCCTATCAGAAATGACAAGTGCTAGAGGGCATGAATGAAAAATAGGTATACTAATGAAACAGAGAATTCTGGATAATAATTCAGAACTGTGCCAAAGGGCTATAAAACTGTGCATACCCTTTGACCACTACTAGGTCTGTATCCCAAAGAGATCAAAGGAAATGGAAAAGGATCTATAAATACAAAAATATTTATAGCAGCTCCTTTTTGTGGTGGCAAAGAATTAGGAATCGAGGGGATAACCATCAATTTGGGAATGGCCAAACAAATGGCAGTAGGCTTGGCACTTGTCCTTCTCAAAGACGACCAAAATAATATCACTATGTCAGGGTCAAGGTACAGTGTGTCCTACCATGGCTAATCAGACCAGGATGAGCTTGAAGGCTCTACTACAGGCCAGGCACAAAGAGTCCACGTGAATATTTGGAGTGGAGATGTCTCTAAATTGGTACATCTCACATTTCTTTTGAGCTACTGCAATTCTGCATTGCTTGTAGAGCACAGAGCCTTCTTTGATGTGGGCACACCATGATGGGTGGTCCTGTGCCAGTCTCCCATGTCTCACAACTAAAGATACCGAAGTTCTTCAGAGAGACCTTGAGAGTGTCCTTGTGTCACTTCTTCTGACCTCCGTGTGAGCACCTGCCTTGTGTCAACTCCCCATAAAATAGTCTTTTATGCAAACACATGTTTGGCAGTCAACAGATGTGCCCAGTCCATTAGAGCTAGGCTCTCTGCGGTACACTTTGAATACCGGGCAGTTCAGCTTGAGAACTTCAGAGTCTGGTACCTTATCCCGCCAGGTGATCTTCAGAATCTTCCTACGAATTCAAATGGAAGTGATTCAATTTGCTGTCATGGTGCTGGTACACTCTGGGTTTCACAGGCATGCAACAATGAGGTCAGCACAACAGCTCTGTAGACCTTCAGCTTGGTAGTCAGCCTAATACCTCTTCTCTCCCACACTTCTCTTTGGAGCCTCCCAAACACTGAGCTAGCTCTGGCAATGAGTGAATCAACCTCATCATCTTTATGCACATCTCTGGAAAGTATACTGCCAAGGTAAGTGAACTTATCCCTAGTATACAAAATTTCTCCACTTGCTATAATTGATCATTCTATGTAAGGATGGTATAGTGCTGGCTGGTGGAGAACTTCTGCTTTCTTGGTGTTAAATTATCAGGCCAAAATTAGCACAAGCAGCCGAGAATCAAGCTTACTTTGTTGCATCTCAGCTTCAGAGGCTGCACTGAGTGCACAATCATTTGCCAATAGAAAATCACGCACCAACACTCCTTACACTTTTGTCTTGGCTCATAGCCTTTTCAAGCTGAAGAATTTACCATCAGTGTGGTAGCTAACCTTGATGCTCATCCTCTTTGAGGGTGTCTGAAACATTGCTAAGACACCATTCTAAAAAGCGTGGAAGTCAGTACACAGTCTTGCTTCACTCCATCAGTGACTGGGAAAACACAAGAGCATTGTTCATTATCCAGAACCCAGGCAAACATGCTGTCATGAAATTGATGTACAATACTGATGAACTTCTCTGGACAACCAAATTGTGCTAGAATTTTCCATAAGCCCTCATGACTGACTATCAAAGGCTTTGGTCAGATCTATAAACATTGTGTGCACACCTCTGTTCTGCCCCTGGCATTTCTCCTGGAGTAGTCGGGCAGCAAACACCATATCGACTGTTCCTGGCCCTTGACTCTAGCATCGAGATGTCATTTTGGTCCGTTCTGAGAATGATGTACAACAACCAACCAACAATAGTCTACCAAATGCCAATGTTTGCTGCGAGGGTGCATCCATGAAATGTTATTGCATTTAGGTAAATGGACAGTGTTGGTGATGAGAAGGTCATGAGACCTTTAGCAGTAAGTCTTTAGCAGTAAGTGACTGTTTCCATTTCTGAATGCAATACCTGCTGAGACTTTTCACAGTAAGAGTTGTTTGTCTTTCAGGTCTACTGGATTTTATGTTGTCCATAAGTGCACATACATTCCATGCATCAATAGTGAGTGGAATCATCTTTGCAAAAGTTTCTGAACATTTATTTTGTGTTTCAACCACAGGGTAGGATCTCCACCTGCCACAGTAACCAGGCCAGTATTTGGGTAAGCAGACAGTTTTGAGGGCACCTTTTCTAGCCCCTTCAGTGGTCCAGCAGAGAGGCAATGAGGGCCTTGAAGTAGGTAGTGGCTGGATGAGTGGAGGAAACACATGTAAATAAGAGATGTTGCAAAGGTAGAAACAAGGAAAAAACCAAAACAGATGGGAGATAGAGGGTGAGAGGTAGAAGTAGGAGAGCACTAGTTAGGATCTAGGGCTTGATTACCTTTGAACCTAGCGATTGAATTAATAGGGTAACCAGTCTACTGTCAGGCTGCATGGTGGCAGTTTGGCTACTTTGTCCCGGAGAGTTCTAGAGGAGCTCTCGTCTCACACCCTGATTTATGGGATTACATGATTTAGCAACAAAACCCACTTGTCACTAGCTGAAGAGTGTGGCGAAGTCCTCTCCAAATGGCACTCAGCATTAAAACTCAAGAACTAAGGACTATGATAAGCTAACCCTGAGAAGCTTAGGACAATGAGGAGGGAGGGTTGTGTTTTTGTTTTTGAAGTTTTGCTCTAATGAGACACAGAGGTGAGGCTCAAAGAAAGGACCCTGGCTTGGGATGGATGAGAGAATGACAGGTGACCACAGACATGAGACAGAAGGCAGAGGTGCCCAGTTCTTGCCCTACTTCTGTTTTTGCTGCCAAGGAGAAGGACCTTTGCACTGTAAATAGCAGAGAATTGATGCCTAAGATAAGAAATGAGAGAGAACCTACTTGTTTTTGATGAATTGATCACTGGCCCAGATGAATGACATTCTCTGATGTCTGAAAAACTGGGCAATGTGTTTGCCAAGTCACTATCAGTAATATAATCACTCTGGTTCTCACTGATTGGCCAACAATAGGTCCCAGGCCAAGCCCCACTTGGTCATTATTTGAGTTCATATTGGCTCACAGTGAATGGAAATGGAAATTGTTTCTGTTTAGGCCAGAAGCCCTGAGGGTCTTCCCCTCAGGGATATTTTTTTTTTAAGTAGGTAAAAGAGGCCATTCTTTGCCTCATTTCTTACCTAACCTTAATCACTAAATGGGCATTGCCTTAGTCAAACTAAGACCTGTTAAAGTCCTTAGCTTAAAAAAAATAAACAAGGTCTTTCACTGCATCCAGGGGCCATCTCCATTCCTTGACCTGTATCTTGCCACTGCACCCAGATGGCTCTGGAGGAGAACAGTGAGGCTGGTGAGTTTGCACAGCCCTCCAGCTCCCTTAAATGCAATTCACTTGCACATAGTGGCAACGCTCCCCCGATCGTATCTGATGAGGTCTTCTGGGAAAATCAGCTCAAATCCTCTTTGAGAAGGAAGGATAAACAACAATCAGCAATATATGAAAGACTACGGAAAACAGGAAATAGGGGGACCCCAAGATCAGAGAAGGGAAGATGTCTCAATTTAAAAAAAAAGGAAACGAGTGGAGCCTGCAAACTCTAGGCCAGTGAGCCTTACTTTAAAATGTGGGGACATTCTAGAACAGAAAATTAAAGGGATGGTTGGTGAATATCTAGAAAGGGAAACAGTGATTTCAAAGAGCCACACTGGCTTTAGAAAGCACAGGTCACGCCAGACTAACCTGATTTCCTTTTTGGACAGGGTTATCAAGGTAACAGATGAGGGAAATAACACAGATAAAGCTTACCTGGATTCTAGCAAGGTTTCTGATAAGATACCCTGCTGTTCTTGTGGAGATGTTGGAGGGGTATGGATCAGACAATAATGCCATGAGATTGGATGGCAGGAATTCAAGATTCATCATTAATGGTTTGATTGTACTTTGATGAGGGGTCTCCAGAGGAAGTGTCCCTGATCACCATCCCCAGCTCTGGGCTGCTTAATCTTTTTTCCTTTAATCAAAGGCTTGGTTAAAAGTAGAAATGACTGGCTCATCAAATCTGCAAATAACACCAAGGAGTGGGATAGCTAACAGAGTGGGTGATGGTCAGCATCCAGACAGATCTTGAGAACACTGGTCTGAAACTAATCAACTAGAATTGAATAGGATCCACATGGAGCTGTACCTTTGGGCACCAATGATCAATTTTGCAGCAACAGCTTCTCAGTGTCCTCCCTTACCCAAGGTACCCGAAGGGTAATCCCCTCCCTCTACATGCACAATTGATCTTGTCTACCTCCTTCCCATCTCCTCCGGCAGGCTGCCCCCTCCCTCATTCTCACTCTCATCTTCATTCTCTTCTTGTCAACTGGCTCCTTGTCTAAAGGAGGGCATAAAAATGGGCCACCTCTCCAAGTCCTCAAAAAAAAAAACCTTGAGCCCCTCTTCCTCACCCCATTAGGATGTTAGCTACCTAAAGATAAGAATCATTTCTGCTCTTTCTTTCTATCCACAGATCTGAGCAAAGAGCCTAGCACAGGGGTCAAGGGAGGATTTGGTTGGGTTTGGGTTTTTTGAGGACTGAAGACAAGAGAGAGCGGGCAGCATGCCACAGTGGTGAGGACGAAGGGGATCCAAAGGAAGGCCAGCAGAGGGAAGGTGCCCTCTGGGGCTCTTCCAAGAGCTGGCTCTCCATATCTGACGAGGTCTTCTGGGAAAATCAGCTTTGTTCGCTCCATCCCCTGGGAAGGACCCTTAGTGCAAGGCAGTGAGGGTGGGCAGAAGTCGTTCTCATGCTTCTTCCCCACCATGGCCCCGAGCACAGTGGGCTGCTTGGGGTGAGGGAGCTCTCCCAGCACAGGCTGGAGGACCCCCCCCTTCCCCCCTGCCTGGGCTGGAAAGGCTGGCTAGATCGGTCCCTCCAGGTGGTGCGACTTCCCAGGGCTTCCCTCCCCTGCAGCAGCTGCCTCAGTTTTCGTGCCGGGGAAATGGGAGCCAAAGAAGAGTCGGGGAGCCTAGACCTTTAGAAGGGAACCTTCCGCGAGTGGGAGGAGCCCATGCCTCGGGCAGAGCCAATCAGGGCACGCTACGGGTCCCCGGGGCGGCTAGGGGACAAAGCTCCTAATTTCCTCGTTGGGCACAAAGGTGGTTGGTGGACCGTGCAGTTTCCAGGCTGCCAGGTGAGGGCGGGGCTGCCCGTTGGGGGTGGGGCTGCCAAGTAGGGACATGGCTGCTAGGCGAGGGCGGGACTCTCAGTTGGGGGCAGGACTGTCAGGGGAGGGCGGGACTAGCCATGAATAGGGGGCGGGACTACCAGGCGAGGGCGGGGCTATCAGTTGGGGGCAGGACTGACAGGCGAAAGCGAGGCTAGCAGTTGGGGGCGGGGCTGCCAGCGTACTGGGGTCTCTGTCTGGCCTCTTCCCCAGGCCCCCAGCCTCCGCCTAAGGACCGAGATAATGGACGGGCCGTCAACCCCGCCCTTGGGTCCCCTCTTTCCCAACCAGAACCAGATCCGCAACTGTTACCAGAAGTTCCTGGGTTCGTGGGGGAGGGGAGCGACCCCCAAATGAGGGGTGGAGGCAGACGAGTGCCGGGTTGACCCAAAGCTGGGGGGATGGGGAGGGGTGCCTGGGACCCCCCAGCCGGCGGGTGTGGGGAAGGAGGGGGCAGGGAAGTGCCGGCTTGAGCTCCCGGCCTCCCTGCTCCCAGACTTTCACCGCTGTACCAAGACCATGAAGAGGAGGGGAAAGGACACGGCCCCCTTGCGACTGTTACCGCAAGGTCTTCCACTCCCTGTGCCCACTTAGCTGGGTGAGCAGAGGGGAGGGCAGGGACGGGGCAGGGGAGGTGGGGAGGGGGCGTCGGGCTCTAGATGAAGGCCTCTTTCCCCGCAGGTGCAGCGCTGGAAGGAGCAGATCCAGGAGGGGACCTTCCCTGGCAAGATCTGAAGGACCCTCTTGGTGCTCTCAGGACCTCTGGAATAAAGTGATGTTGTACGACCCCCAGAAGCAGCCCTCTTCATTTCCAGGCCCGGCAGGGAAGAAGACACAGGGTGTGTTCATGGGGAGGGGGGAATGGTCTCCCTGAAGCCCCAAGGCTTCTAGACTCCCCCAGACTTGGAAGGGTAGAAGACATCCATAAGCCTGGAGAGCTCATTGTGCCCTGGCCTGACAGGGCAGGCAGAGAACCTGGGCCTAGAAGGGCCTGACTCCTGTCCTTTCCATGTGGAAGTGAAGAAAGCCCCTTAGCCCCCCAAGCCCAAAGAAATCTTCAGAGACAACAGACTTAACAAGGACTTTTATTAAAAAAAAAAAGTTTCAAACTGCCCATCACCCAGGGTCCTCAATCCCTGGGATGGGGGTGGTGAGGCCCAGGACCCCAGGCTGTGCTGGCCCCCCTCTTCCCCTCACTCCCCAGGAGGCACCAGAGTTATAGCACCATGAGAAAGATGAGGTGAGGTGGCCTCTCTCAGAGCCAGAGGGGTATGTATGTGGAGGGGGGAAAAAAGACAGTGCCATCTGCAAAAGACCCCCCTCCACCCTCCATCCCCCCCATTCTTTATGGCTTTCCTCCCTGGAGAAGTGGGGGGGGGGGGGCGGTGTGCCACTGAGGCGGAAGGTAAAGTCAAGAACCATCCTGAGGCTGCGGGGAGGGGATCCTTGCCTATCCCTCCCTGCTGGGTTTGGGAGTGTGGCCACCCCCACACATATCCTAGGCTCTATCTTCCTCCATTGAGGCAGATAGCTCCCCTCCACCCCTTGGCCTGTGGTGGCAGCTGCTAGGGTCAGGGGGTTGGCCCCTTGTTAAGATTATCCCTGCAGGGTCAAAGGAGTGGGTCAGGCCATCTTCAGCCTTCCCTCTGCCCACCTCAGAACCTCCAGGACTGGGCCTGGGGCCTGCTGATGTCAGAGTCCTTGGTATGCAAGTAGAAAGTCAGACTCTTGCACCTGGGGAAGGGCGTTCTTGCTAGGGTTAGTCCTGTTCAATTGAAGGAGCTGGCTCCTAGTGAAAGGTATAGGGATCCAAAAGGTGCCGCAAGCCCCTGAAGAGCGGCCCTAGCAGGGACTAAAGGCCCATTCCTGGCAAGGGAAGGCAGCACCTTGAAATCTATGACCCCCCCCCCAATTCCCTAGGGGACCTGGCTCGAACTCCCTGGGATGCCAGGCAGCTGCTCAAGGCCTCAGGGAGCTAGCAGGGAGAGAAAGGAAAAGGAAGCCCTGGCAGCCTAGCCCCTCCAAGGTCCCCTCTCCCCCTGGCCTGAGGGAGAAATAGAGAGGCTCTGGCTACCTGCTAGGTTTAGCTCTGGTGAAATCCCAAGAGATACCACCCCATGGGGACCCTCAAACCCAGGAGAGGAGAGTCCTGAAAAGACAAATCGATGCCCCCACTTGAGCCAAGCCAATTCGCAACAGCTGAAGGAAGGAGATGGCTCCCCTGAGGCAAAAAAGCAAGCCTCCCTGCTAAGGCAGGCTGACCTCTGGAGGCCACAGGATATGGCACCCTGCTGGGTAGCTGCTAAAGGGCATGGGAAGGAGCTCTGATACCCCCAACCCCTGCTTCCCAGTGGAGGCAGAACAATGGGAGGAGAGAATGTGCCCTCAGTGCCCCCCTATTAATATTTACGGCAATAGAGAGCCATGGCTGATCACGAGGTGGAGACGCTCAGGTGGAGAGAAAGGGCCAAAGGCCAGGATCCGCTTCGGGGGCACAAGGCCCACAGGCCTAAGGCTGGCAGAGGTAGTAGGGACTGGGGTGGCACCACTGAGGTCCCCACGAACTACATAAGGCAGCCGATGTTGCCGGGCACAATGACAGTCTTGCAGTGGATCACGATGAGTTGCCGCTGAGGCAGAGGCTGGATTAAAGGCTACAATAACCTCCCTCTGAAGGTGGCACTGGGGACCACAGCCCCTGCACTGGTGCAGGGAAACTTGGGGGACCCGAGGGTGTTGGAATGGCCGGGCTGGCTGACAGCAGGGGAGACAGCGGTGGTGGCAGTGGTGGCAGCGAGGAGGGTGGGGATATGGCAGCCATTGTACCCACAAGGCAGAGGGGTCTGAATGGGCACCAAAAGGTTGCAGGCGCAGAGGCTGGCAGAGTGCTGTGGGAAGAAAACAAAAATTGCTGCCAAGGGTGGTCAGGGAAGTTGAGGGAAGGAAAGGAGACAGCCCAGTTCACTATGAGAGAGCCTACGACAATGTGGCAAACAAGTCAAACGGCTGGAAAAGGGGAGAAGCTGGGGGCTGAGGAGAGCAGGGACGGCCAGCTGGTGCAGAGAGGACCTGGGGGGAGGTAGAGGCTCACCCCACAGAAGGTCCAGGAGGTGTTGGGTATGCAGATGGAAACAGCGTTGTGCCCCCAGAGGCCCAAGGCCTATCCAGAACGCTAGGCCTCCCAGGAACACTGTAGATGCTTCTCTGACTCCTGAAGATCATACTTTGCACAAGTTCTGGGAGTGGGGGCGGCTGCATCCCCGGGACACAAGCGAAAGGCAACTTCTCCCTTTCACAGGGCAAGGGAAAGAAGCTGGGATGCTGGGGGGGCTTGGGGGAGAAGCCCTCCCCCCCTCCTCCCTCCTCAGGAGGGGGCCCCTCGCATCTCAACACAGGCCAGGCTGGACTTACCTCTCACAGGTGCAGCACTCACATAGTCCATTTCGATCCCCAAAGGAGCCATCCGCATAGAAGCAAGTCACCTCATCCCCAGGCTGCATGTCTCAGAGTACTTTCACACAGGCTGCCTTCCCATCTGCAGGAACAAACTGGGGGCTCCTCCTCCTCAGCTCTCATCCTGGGCAGGGGGGACAGAGGGGACAGATCCAGAGGCAGCCCTCCTGTCTGGCAAAAATCTTGTTCTCAGCTCTCCTTCATCTGTCCCCCTGCTAGGCCT
>CM053582.1:417621053-417636555 GCA_028627135.1 Pseudochirops cupreus
TAGCGTTTGGGATGAAAAATATCCTTCATCCTTAATTTAGTGAAAAGAAATAAACACAGAGATCTCTTAGGATAAGAACAGGACTTTGTTCTCTTCCCCAGGAGAAGAGGGCAGTCTTCCCCATGACTCATCATGGAGAAGAGGCAAGTTACAAAAGATAGTGCTGGAATTTATAACCTAACTTAGTCAAGACCCCTCCCAGACTGTTTCCCTTCTCATTGGTGGAGAGGCACACTTCACCAAATACTTCCCCAACTGAGACAGCAAGGAAAGATAAGGGGAAGGTCCCACCAAGGTGGAAAAACAGACAAAGGAAGATAAAAGTGATTGACAGAAGCAATTTGAAAAATTAACCACCGCAAATTGAGAAGTTTTCACTCATCCCATACATTAGCGACATTTCTCCTGCACCATCATTTCTTCTCTCCTACACCTTTAGAATAAAGTCCCTGGCTGGTGTCAGTGCTGAAGGCACTTCAAGAGAAGTATACATACAAATAACATCAATCTTTACATGTTTGTCAAAATTTATTGTCTGTTACACAGCTTAAATCACATAGGCACCCTAAAGACCGGGGACTTTCATTCATTCTGACTTGCAGCTAAAACCTATTATCTTTGCAATCAGAAGGTAAGGTCCTTGAGAGGAAGAGACTTGTTTTTTCTAATTGTATCTCTGACACTTTGGACAGTGCTTTGTACTAAGTGAACTCTTAATAAACATTCTGTCTTCATTCATTCATTCTTTCTTTGCATTTATGAAAATGATTGGGATAAGAAATGGTGAGATTTAATTCCATGCAAGAATTTTCTCCTTATTGGTTCTTGTAATACCAATTCAAAAGTTTATGTTAACTGTCTTTTGGCCAGGATTGAGGCCTGATCTTTACGTTCTCAGCACTTCATATTTCGTTAAAGCTTGATGTTATTTTTTAATTGTTCCTAAGTACATGAATCATTTGTACATAGAGTGATTTCTTTTGAAATGAAAACTGAAGATGGCACATAGGATAAGTTAGGCCAGAGCAGAATCTGGTTTCTGATTGCTGGTATTGAGAAATGCACATGGACTCCTGAGGTTAGCATCCAGTCATTTATTTACTGTCTAAGTGCACTCCAGAAAACTCTTATTTTGGGGGCTCCATGCTTTTGTTGGATGAGTCTTAGTAAACTCAGTAAAAGACCAAAAATCTTTGCCCAAGAAATTTTGAAGTCTCAAGTATTTAACAAATGCATATTTTTCAAGTCAAATAAGAGTATAAATTAAGACCCAGAAGAGACTTTAGAGGCCATTGACTCCAACTGAATTTTTTTTTTAGGGTCTTCTTTTTTTTTTTTAATTTAAATTGATTTGTTTATTTACTTTTATTTTACAACGTTCAGTTCCACAATTCCTAGAGTTTCAAGTTTTCTCCCCTCTCTCTCCTCCCCTCCCCCCATGGTGGCATGCAGTCAAGTATAGAATCTGCAAACACTTTCACATTGGACATTAGTCTGGTTGTACAGAAGGGTTGTAACCAACTTAATTTCTAAGATAAGGAAATTGAGGCATGGAGAGTGACTTATCCAAGGTCACACAACTATTACAGTTCTGGGGGGAGAAGATCTGAACCCAGGTCTTTTTGACTCTAAGCTCATGACTGATGCCACAGAATAGGAACAGAAGACTTGAGTATGATCAGATAAAGAGGAAGCTGTCGTTTGCCTCTCCAATATTGGACAATAGAGGGTAGCACAAATTAAACTATTAAACTACCATTCCCCATTTCCTTTTTCAAGGTTTTTCATTTGTTCCTGATTTTGTCAGTTTTTGCAAACAGCAACATTTCCCCCATTAGAGGAGGAACAGCTTTATCTTTCCTACAACAAATTGTCTGGGAAGGAGTATCAGGGAGGCCTCTCTGGTGGACTACAAAGCAGAAGGGACCCTTGAGCCCATGGAGGGGCCTGAAAGACCACTAATGCCTCCAGTTCTGAGATTCTAACCCCCCTAAGCAGCTACTATTTCTTTCCACTCACCTCAGTTTGTCTTAATGACTTTTCGTATACACTCCTTAATTGTCAAGGATTGTTTGAGGGCACTTGGTTATAATGTGTTCCAGGCACCAAAACTTCTAGTTACTGCTCTGGGTTTTAGGCAAAGTCAGATTAGTGAGGCAAAGATAGAGGTAGAAGAAATGTAGGTGGTGGTAAAGGTGGAGTTGTAGATGAAGAAAGATACAATGATGGTGAAACGGATAGGTGAGGAACAACTATTTTTATCACTGGTTAATATAAATATTTCCTGAGGAAGGTAAAGAACTTGGACTGAAACTAAAAATCCAGATGTTTTGCATTTGACTCCAAATAGCAAATCCACTCTCCAAAGGGTCTAGAACCAACTGAAAATTTAGTATTTGATATAGCTTCAAGGGAGGATTATTTGTATTCAGTGTGGCAGCATAGCTCATGGGACACAATTTCTAAGTACCACATACAGTTACCACCCCTGACCCAGGTGGGTAAGGCAAATTTGACTGCAGGTAAATCATATTCAACTGGTGCTTTATTGGGTCGGGGTAACCTCAGGCCTGGTACCAATAACCATGGACTCAGTCCTGCTATTGACACTTGAGGAATCAATCTATTTTGCCTGTACCCAGGATATAATCCCCTCAGGCAAGCATGCTGTTTTTCAGAACTGAGTGATTTTGCTCTCATTTACTATGTTTCTACCATTGAGGATTCAGGCCCTTAGCCCCCATTCCTGAGGAAACTTATAAGTAACAAAGAAGACCACAGCTAGATTCTTAGCTGATCTCCTTGGTGCAAGATGTTAAGAGCTTATAAATTATTTTTGCCCTGGTGTAACAATAATGTAATATTCACAACACTCATAGTGGTTATGAATATGCTGGTATAGTTGTGAATCACAAAATGTAGCAGACTCTTCACATGGAGGGCAGAACCAAAGCCTTTATTCAAATACCAGAAAACTGAATCCCAGAACCAGAAAGCCAAAGTCATTACAGTAGTCACAAAGTTGATACACATGGTTAATGCAGTGAACAGGCACATTCCCAAGCCTTCATAATAGAACAGGCTCCCTCAAGCAGCAATCCTTCTCTCACTCACAGTAGCTCCTCAGCCTGGTTCTTGGAAGTTCTTGGCAAAAGTTTCAGAAAGAGGGTCTTGGCAAAAAGCTATAGCCTCCAGGTGCTCACTGAGAGAAAATCTGACTATCCTGCTGGTTCTCTTCCTTATATACAGTATAGCTCCTCCCCATTCTGCCCCTTCCTGTTAAGGTGTTAACTACTCCCAAGGGGTTAACTACTTCTGTGTTAATTAAATAGCTTAAACAAGGAGTTAACTTGAAACAAGGTGCTAAGTACCTGCTTACTTGCCAATACAAAGGGGCATGGAAGATCATCAGATTCCACTAACATTTTACCTGGTCTTCTTGAATTACTTACTAGACATTAGCCTTGTGCTCTGTAATGGCAGCTGTGAGCAGGCAAAAGTATATTGAGGTCAGGATGAGATGTACCAAGGACTGATATTCTCTTGGGGTCAGGAATTGGAGAAGGAAAGGCCTTGAAGGATCTATACTCAGCAGTGAAAAAACATATTTATTGGATTCCATTTCCAGAGAACTCCAGAGCAGTTTACTTTTAATTTCTTGTAAACTCAGGGCAGGGTAGCCTCTGAATTGACCCCTGCAAGGGAAAGAGAGAGGGAGACAGGAAGATTCTATGTTGGAATGGCTTCCTGTAAGCTAGAGAGGTGGTGCTTGGCCCCCATAGTAGCCTATGATAAAATGGCTTCAGTTTACTTGAAGGGTGGTGTCTAAGAAATTCTCAAGCTAAAAACAAAACAAGGAAAAAAAACAAAAAAAACCCCCCAAAAACAAAACAAAACACTTCACAGCTCTTTAAACAGTCATGTTTTACATCTTCAGGACCTGAGACCAGAAGAAATTTAGCAGTCAGTTTAGCCAAACATCAATAAATCCTAACTCAAAAGGTGGCTTTAGCAGTTTTAGTTTTAATTTGCATTTCATAAAAAGATTGTGGGTGATTTCCTCTCACATTCAGTAATTCTTAAAAGATTACAAACAAGAAAGTATGAGATTGAGTCCCGTCAGGACTTACATCTATTTCTACATGATGAACGTCACTGGTTTTATCAGTGACTACTCCCTTGATTATTTCTAAGCCCCTGGGCAGCATTAGCCAGTGTTTGTTCTCAGGATGACCTTTTCATTTAAGTTCTGGTGGCTCTGGATGTCCTGATGTCAGGCAGGCATTTTTAATTACCTCAGTTGATCATAGCTGCTGGAAGGGCTTCTTGACCCAGTACCAGCACTCCCTTGATTCTAGAAGCTCCCAAATGACTGGGATGCATAGTAAAGGATCTCTCCATAGAATTGCTCTTTTCCTTTTGCTTCTAGGCACTTTGATCACTACCTCCTATACTTTAATGAGTGAAATACCCAAATTGATTAGCTTGATATTACCTAAATATGTCCAGAAAGAGAAAATTTCCTTTGGAACTGCTCTCTTAGGACCCTATTTAATGCTCCCCAGATACCATAAGGGAGATCTGGATTCTATATCCTAAAAGAAAGAGAAACTTGGGTCTAAATGTATTAATTTATTAATATATGAAGTGCCTCATTGTTTGAAAGGCAATGAGCTGAGACATGGCTGACGAAATGTCCACATGAATAGATTGCTATATAATAGTGGTGACTTATAGTGGGACAGAATCTCATGCTTTGTTTTTGTTGTGAGAAATACTGAGTCTGCTGTTGAAAGAATAGAAGGGAAACACTTAAAAAACTACTGGGGAGGAGCAGAAAATTCCATTTTTAATAGAGCTAAAAGTCCAAGCTAATTTTATTCCATTTGCCAGAAGAGTTCATAGGGCAAGGGTTACCTCTTAAATCTATACCAGTTTGCCTAAGGTGATAATAAACAATGGGTGGTCCATGACATCTCATTAACCTCATCTCTTTTACCCAGTCTGATACAACAAGACTTAGTCTTGCTTTAGGCACATATATTTTGTTTTCTTTGGATCTCAGGCCATAATCTTTTCAGGAGAAGCCATTTCTCTGAAGAGAGTGATTGTTCCCTTTACATTTTTTTTTATAATGGAGGCTTAATCTTTTAGTCTCCGTTGAAAAGGAAAATGTCTAGCCCCAAAGGCAATCCTTGGGAAATGGACTTCTTCAGGTTAGGGATTTGAAATTTGAGATACACTGGTGCCTGTGTTCTTTGTGGCTCCTTCTGGTGAGAAACATTTTGGGATTGTAGAGAATGTAGAGTCACCAGGATGACTGGCTAGGTGACAAGGGAGAAAGAGGTATATTTAGAAGAGGGCCTAGCTGATCTATGGTATTTCTTTGACCCTGGTTTTATCATACTCCAATTTGTGGCTGAATAATATACTCTGCACTTAAGGCATAAGTCCGCTGGAAACAATTTTAAATAATTTAACGTTTCCAATTCAAGATAGTTGAGGTATCCTACTCTGAATTTGTAAGAGTACGCAGCCAGTCAGCGACATTCCACAGCAGAAAAGAAATGGGGGATGTGAGCATGCCTTTAGGTCATAGAAGTTGCCAAAGAACCTATTTATTTCTGTGGGAAAACTCATTTTTCAGTATTTAGTCTTATCAGAATATCCTTTGTTGGCAATAAATTTCTGAGGTTGTGGGAGTCTTCTTCAAGGTATTGTTTGGGATGAAAAACCCCATCCAAAATTTAATTAGAAATTTGGAGATGTCTTAGGATAAAAACAGGAGTTTATTCTCTTCCCCTCAAGAAGAGGGCGGTCTTCCCCATGACTGACCATGAGAAAGGGGCGTGTTACAGAATACAGAACAAGAATTTATACCCTAATGCAGTCAAGCCCCTTTCTCCAACTGTCTCCTCTCTCATTGACTGAGAGACAGACTTAAGTCTTGGTGCCAAAATCTTTCCCAATGGCAAATCACAGGGAAGCCCGCCACTATCTATCAGTGGCTGGGAAATAGGTTTAGAAAGAACAAGGATGCTGATTGACAGCAAGGGAAAGGGGAGAAGGGTCCCAAAGCAAAGGAGGAAGAGTGAGCCTGGGCTGTCCCTGACTCCCACTGGCCGAGAGGAGGGGCCCACAATGGCAAAAAATCAGAAGGGGCTCCCTGCTGATTGACAGCAGTATTGGAGGGGGAGAGTTAATCCAAAACTGCCTGAGAAGTTTTCACTCCCCCCAGACAATAAGATCAATCTGGCTTATCCTGATTTTGACAATAACAAGAAAAGTAAAGACCCCACGCCTCTCTGTCCTTCACCTCTAAATTACTTTATCTGGGATGTTTTCTCCTCAAACTTAGAATAGAAGTGTTCATCTGCCTTCTTCGAATAATATATTTAATTTTTCACATTTCAGTTGAATTAAGGAGGAAGTTTTTAATGTGCTTCCCTATTTCCAATTTCCTAAGGGACTGTCTCACAACTATCCATAATCTCAAAATGAAAATCCTTTTCTTGTCTTTGAATTGAGAATACAAATACAGGAAAATCCTTTGGAGGACATCAATGTTGGAGTCTGAGTGAAACCCTGTGAGATCAATTGCAAAATCAGTGTTAGAACTGCGTTGAGAAAACTTGTTATTCAAAGTCAAACATTTTTTGGACATGATCCATGTGTCGGTTTTGTTTTGCTGCATTGTTATGAGGGTTTTATTTTTCATTTGACCCAATGGGTGAGGTTGAAGAGAAAGGAACAGTATCGGGGTCTAGAGAGGTAAGAAAAAAGGAAGCTATGCAAGGGTTTAGACACAGAAACCTGGCTGAGGCTGAGGCTGAAGCTGGTCCAACCTTGACCAAGGTAGGGTAGGAAGGTCACACAATCCATTGCTGCTGCCTTTGACCCCCTTATGTGGCCACATTCACAACATAAACACTTATTCCCATCCTCTTCATCAATGCAAAAAACACATCAGCTATTGAGAGTGAGCCTCTTTGGGATTCTAGTTTGAATTCTCTCTTTCTTTTGGTCAGAATACCATTTTCTTCAAACTCTTTCCTATTCAGGCTTACTTTTTCCACAGATGTGCCAAAGGTTCAGCTATGGAAATAATATTATAAATTTTACTTTCTCTAGATAGTCAAGCTCAGTGGGAGGGAGAAAGGAAACAAATTGTAAAAATAGATAAATAATTTTAAAAAAAGACAATTTGTGTTTTGGTGAAGCTAGGGAAAGATCTCTTATAGGAGAGCAATTTATGAAATGTTGGGATGACATGGAGTTTCTTATTCAAGCTGAAATGCTCCAGGAAAGAGATTTCCTTTCTTTTTGCAGTTTATATCTTGATATAAATGAGTTTGTCAATTTCTTTTCTTAGGTGTTAATAAATGTAGGGGAAGTAGAGAGGGGTGAGGGCAGAATGTAGAAGGAAGGCCCTTGTGGATCATGATTAGCTTGACCTATTTTATCTTGTGTTGAAGCAGGTCCCATGAGAAATCTAAGTGCAATAGCAGGGGCCAAAAACATGGACAAAAGAAAATGGATTAAAATGAAATGTCCCATTAACCTTCCAGGTAGCATTGAGTGGAGAGTGCCAGTGGAACTTGAGATCTCCTCACTTTTTTATTAACATTTTCTCAAGGAAATCCTTAAATAGATAAATAAGGTTAAAACTACCTATTTCTATAAAGTGAGAACTTTGATTTTTAGTCATTTCAAAAGGGACCCCATTATATCTTCCTTTGGAGCCTTTTTTCTTTTATTTTGTGGTCATCTCTTCCTGACTCCATGATCTTCTGAACCAACATAGTATAGTGGGGACCTGCAAGAACCTGGGTTTTAATCATACCTCTGCTTATTACTATCCATAAGACCTTTAGAAAATCACTTAACCACTCCCAGTATTAATGCACTGCATTTGAGTCCTGATTCTATTACTTACTTGTCAAACTTTTGACACTGAGAAAGTCACTCAGACTCTTTCTGCGTCAGTATCCTTAACCATATCCAGTCTAAGAATTATTATTAATTGCTTCAAAAGTTATCATGAAAATTATTTTAAAACTAAGTCTATATTATTATATGAACATAATATATTTCTCCCTTTGTTAAATAGAGTTAAGAAATGTGGTCATTCATGCGAGGGGTTTCTTGAGTGGATCTAATGAAATGATAGGAAATAACTTTGAAAATGAAGGTGTGTTGTGGTGTTTTCCAACCTGGGTTCCTTGAGAGTCCAGAAAGACTTTCATCTACCTTCAGATCTGTGAGATATAAAGTGAATAGCCAAACTAAAAAGAAAAAGAAGTTTCTTAGGGTGCTAGAGAAGATGGCTTAGACTGATAGCAGCTTTAGCCTCTTAGGGTACAGATTAGGTTTTTATGCCTTTTGGGCTGGTTTGGGGTAAACAGCCAATCATTAGTATTCTATAGCTGAAAAGAAATGGGGGTGGGGTGGAGGAAGGAGTGTGAAGGCCACAGAGTCACAGAAGTTGATAAGGATCCAATTTGTTTTTCCTGGAAAATGCATTTCTCTGTGATTAACAGTCTTTTAGTAGAGGCTTCCTTCAAGAAAGAATCAGTCTGGTTCATCCTACTGTTGCCTGTACATTCTGGAATAAAATGGAACCAGAGGCTTTATACTGACACAACTCCATAAAGTTTGTTTCTTTGTCCACACAGGTTTTTTTATTTGAGAAAATGTTTCTGTCCAAATGACAGTACTGATGTTCATTTTTCTCCTCCACAGGTTTTTGGCAAATGTCAGGTATTGCTTTTGCTTCAAGCCTGCTAAAGGCAACTGTATAGCTGTTTTTCTCTTATTTTCAGGATATGCGGTATTTTTTTTTTCTCTCATGTGGTCTCTTCTGCAGCAACAGCCTTGTTCTAGGTCTTTCTAAAAGGCTTTTGTCACCAGGCCAAGTCAGTGCTGATACCGTGTCCACTGAATTAGATAGCTCCTCTTCCTAACCACCTAACTTTGTCCTCTGTCCCCCCAACATTTGTTTTCTCTGGTGCGGTGTATACCCCTAGCAATAGCTTTGACATTTTTTGTATGGACATGGGATTTCATTTGCATGTGAGAGTCCCAGGGAGGCCAGTCCCTGTATCAATGCTGATCTGTAACTGCTCTGCAGTTTACACTGATCAAGAGTTGTTCAGGACCCTGAGAGATTATGACTTCACACAGCAAACATATATGAAAGGTAGTACTTGAACAACATTATTTCTGACTCTGAACAGGAGTTGATTGAGAACAGGATTGAGACTAAAAGTGAAAAATGGATTATGTCATACCTCAGTAAAAAGGGCATGGCTAAACACTTCTGTAGCACAATCGCCAGGTAGATGCCTTGGTCTTGTTCTTACCTTCCTTCTAGACTTCAGGGTTGACATTGCTCTATGCATGGATTCGAGTTCCAAACCTGAAGATGAATTTTTAATTTGCCCTAACTCCCAGATTAGGGTCATAGATGGGTTAAAAAGCCCCAGTCACCAGAATAAAGTTGACTACACTGAGTCTTAGATACTGAGTCAAGAGTGCAACAACTGATTCTGGTGTTTCAACCCCTGGCCCTGGGCTACATTTGCTCAACTACATCATCCTGCTTCTGCTCAATTCAGAGTCATGGCTTTGAAAACACATTAGTTCAGATCTGAACTAAAGCTTAGAAAGGATAACATTGTGACCTTTCCCTTATGGCAAGCTCTTCTGTTACTGGCCCTGAGCAGCACTCTAGAGCATGGTCTGCATATACAACAAGACTTGAGCATAAGGCTAAGGCCAAAACTGAATACCTTTCATACCAGAACATAGGTTGAGAGTCATAGTTGTACTATTGCCAGATCTTAAACACTGGGCCAAGAGAACTGGCCAGTAAATGGAAATCTGGACCAATGCTCTTTCTTTACCATTCACTGTCACTGACCATAAAGTGGAGATTCTTATTGGTCACCAGCTACAATGTTAAAGGCACTTAAGAGTCACCAAGTTTTAACTGCATTTGCAGTAACCATTAAGGTCAGGTTATACAAGTTCTAAAGAGCCAGGCCACAACTCCACTGGGCCTAATCCAAAGAACAGAGGTTTCAAACGGCATTGACCTGCTAGACCTAGTCAGTACTAAAACCTAAAAGGCAAGTGCCTGTGTCTGAATACTAGGACAGCAATCCACTGTGACTCAACTACCAAGTCAACCAAAATAAGTCCATCCTGAAGCTGTACTAGGCCTTAACCACTAACCTTTATCTTCACTCAAAATAAGTCATAAGACTGTGCCTGTAATGACCTCTGAAACCTAGCCCATTAAAATAGGGTAGGCCTAAGCAATGGAGTAAAGTTAATTTTTGGATACAATCCTTTGGTCTCCCATCACCTTTGGGTACCCATCATCATTCACTGGCTGCCATGCACAGAAACACTATTATCTTCTAGACCTTCTAGACCTCATTTTCCCTAGGTCTCAAACAGTAAACTAAGGATTCTAAATTGAAGGCCACAGTTCCAGCGATCTGGACCATGACTAGGGTCATCAGAGACTCTGAGATTGAAGCCATACCTCTGCTTTTCCTTTACTTATAGGTCATGGCTGTACCAGGCCCCCATCCCATTATGGTCAGAATTACTGTCTTAGGAGTCTTAACGTCTAGGCCATAACTTTTACCTGAGCTAGATCACTGGGTAAAAATATAAGTGTGCAAAGAATCTTAGCACACACTTCCAATTAGTTTGGATGCTGAGAGCTCCAAACGAATACAGCAGAATTGTGATCCAAGCACTAAGTTGAGGCTCTGATAAGTTTTGACCACTATTCGCCTGCACCGATCTCTGAGCACTAAAATGAGACTCAGTCATGGTTCCAACACCAGCCCCACACTGTACAGAATAGAGAAAGTCTATGGTGTTGAAAAGACATCAAAACATTCACCACTGAGGAGGGGGTGACTCTTGTTAATGGCATAATCAGTTCTGTCACAAATGAAAAAATTACTTCTAAAAAGATTGTCAGGCAGGAGAGGGATTGTTCCCATCCTGATCAATGGATATCACCTAGTTATATGGTCTGTTTGTGCCTTCGGGGTCCTCTTGTGGGTATGGTGCCTTACATTTAGGCATGGAAATATCCCTCTCATGCATAATTATTGGTCAAGTCTTACATAATTTCTCTATCAATACAGAGGGCTAAAATCTATGTGATTGTCCACTTTATTTTTAGCCTTTTTTGCTAAGATTTCTCTCTGTCACCCTGTGACAAGTATCTGACTGGTCATCTCCATTCTTTGATGGCCACAGATCTTACCCAGCCCCAGAAGTCTAGAAATAACAGACAATGGGGAAACAGGAATTTAGGGAGGAACATAGCAATAATGAGCATCTTACAAAACTTAGATGGTATGGAAGAAAAAGGTCTTAGAATGAAGAATAAAGATGCTCTCCAAAATAGCAACTTCTCTGAGAAATGGAATGACAGAATTAAAATGCAAAAATTCCAAGGTAGATTAAAAATCGAGCAAAATTCAAGATGAAAAGGAGAGATTATGCTACAAAAGTAGAATTCTGGAGATAATGAGAGGATCCAAAGAGATAATCTTCAGTCCATGTTTTCTAGAAAAAAAAAGAGTGGTGGCAGGAAAGCCACTGATTACCGTACTGCAGAAAATTATATAGGATACTTGCCTAGAGGTCTTGGAAGAACGTGGCATAATCTATGGATCCATAGAATATCAAATTAAACTCCCAAGTTTCTCCAACCAAGAAACATCATTGTCAATTTTCAGAATTGTTACAACAAACAAAAATATTGTTAGCAGCCAGTAAGGAAAAAATATTATTTTCTGAGGAAAATCAATCAGATCTAAACAATGTTACCCGTTACTTGTGAAAAATCAAAGTAAAAATGGAATATGATACTCTGCAAAAACATGTCCTGTGAAGCTAAGTGAGCTAAGTATTGCATTTGTATCCTCAGAGGTATCACTCAAAGAAATAAATCTGATGTTAAAGAAAAGGGAAGGGGGATTCTTCCCAAAGAAATGAGCAGCAAACTCAACATACAAACTACAAAGGAAGATAATTAAATAGGTTTAGAGTAATATCTGATAGGGGGAGAGATAAAATAGATGATTTCACATTTATAAATTTAGAGAAGCTTATGAGATTGAGGTGGAAGTTGTTTTTTTTTTAATTTGACTCAAAAGAAACTGAGAAATGGAGCCTTTTCTAAAATAATAAGTCGTACCTAGATAAAACAGTATGATCTGTAACGGGTATAAACTTGAAGCCTTTCTGGT
Source organism: Pseudochirops cupreus (assembly GCA_028627135.1). Lineage (NCBI taxonomy): Eukaryota > Metazoa > Chordata > Mammalia > Diprotodontia > Pseudocheiridae > Pseudochirops > Pseudochirops cupreus. Next base: position 417,633,338 of record CM053582.1, read on the forward strand.
AAGATCAGAGGTGAATTAAGGATATCTATTATCACCACTATTTTTTGTTATAGTACTAGAAATTCTGGCTATAACAAGAAAATAAGAAAAAGAAATTAAAGAAATAAGAACATGCAATGAGGAAACAAGACTCACTCTTAGAAGAAAATGTTCATATATTTAGAGAATCCTAGAAAATCAACTAAAAAGCAATTGAAACAATCAGCTAGCAGAGTTGCAGGACAAAAAAAAATAAACCCAATAAATCATCAATATTTCTATATTTTACCAACAAAACTCATCAGGAAGATGTAAAAAGAGAAATTCAATTCAAAATAACTGCAGACAACATAAATTAATTTGGAGTCTATCTGCCAAGACAAACCCAGGAACTATATGAATGCAATTTACAAATGCCTTTCATACAAATAAAAACAGATCTAAACAACTGGAAATATATTAATTACACGTGGACAGACCAAGCGAAGATAATAAGAAGCAAATTGCTACCAAAATTAATGGATCTATTCAGTGCCATGCCAAACTACCAAGAACTATTTTCTAGAGCTAGAATAAGTAAAATTCATCTGGAAGAACACAAAAGTCAATAATATCAAGAGAATCTTTTTTTTTTCAAAAAGATGAAGGAAGATAGCCCAGCTGTACCAGATTTCAAACTGAATTACAAAGTGGCAATCATCAAAACAATCTTGCACTGGCTAAGAAATAGAGTGGTAGGTAAGTGGAACAGATTAGGTGTACGCAGTTGTATATTACTATAGTAACCTAGCGTTTGATGAAGCCAAACATCCAAGTTTTTAGGACATTATTGTTGCTCACTTCAGTTCTGTGAATGTGACCCCTTGGAGTTTTCTCAGCAAAGATACTGGAGTGCTTTGTCATTTCCTTCTCCAGTGGATTAAGGCAAAAAGAAGTTAAATGACTTGCCCAGGGTCCCACAGCAAGGGTCTAAGGCCCAATTTTAAAGCAAGTCTTCCTACCTCAAGGCTTAGCTCTCTGTCCACTTGAGTCAGACAGCTTTATCTAAGCTTCTAAGGCAGGAACTCATTGTTTGAAAACTGAAAAGAAAAGGAATTTTTTTTTCCAGAAATTAGGCATAGACCGGCGGTTCTCAACCTGTGGGTGATGTTCAATTTGTAACAATGAAAATACATCCTGCATATCAGATAGATTCACAACAGTAGCAAAATTACAGTTATGAAGTAGCAACAAAAATAATTTTATGGTTGGGGGTTACCACAACATGAGGAACTATTAAAGAGTTGTGGCATTTTTTTGGAAGGTTGAGAACCACTGGCATTGTACCATATACCAAGATAAGGTCAAAATGAGAACGTGATTTAGACATAAAAGGATTGCCCTTTATTGATAAGTATATTAGAGGAGCATGAAAACTTTTCCTGCTAGACCTATGGATAAGAAGAGCTTATGACCAAACAAGAGAGATAGAGGAACACATGAAGCATAATGGATAATTTTGATTACATGAAATTATTTTTTCATAAAGCAATAAACCAATGAGCCCAATTCAGAAGAAAAGCAGGAAAATAATTTTACAGCAAGCAAAGGTCTATAGCAAGGCCTAATTTCTCCACTACATAGGGAACTGAGTCAAATTCATAAAAATAACAGCCATCCCCCAATTTATAAAAGATAAATGGGATGAACAGGCAGTTTTCAGAAGGAAAAAAATCAAAGCTATTTATAGACATATGAAAAAAAACTTTTAGATCACTGCTGATTAGAGAAATGTAAATTAAAGCCAATTTGAGGTAGCACCTTCTTCATGTCATATTGACTAAGAGGACAGAAAAGGAGAATAACAAATGCTGAAGGTGATATGGAAAAATAGGGAAACAATGCATTGTTGATGGAGTTGTGAACTTGTCCAGAGAATGATTTCTGGAGAATGACTTCAAACTAAGCCCAAAGGTCTAGAAAATTGTGTGTATCCTTTGAATAAATACTAGTATCAGATTTGTTTCTCAAAGAGATTAAAGGAAAAAAAAAGAATCTATTTGTATAAAAATATTTACATCAGTTCTTTTTTGTAGTGGCATAGACCTGAAAACTGAGGGGATGCAGATCAGTCTGGAGAATGGATGAACAAGTTGTGGCATATGATTGTGATGGAATACTATTGTGTTATAAATGACAAGAGTGATTGTTGCAGAAAAATCTGAGAAGGCTCATATAACTTGATGCAAAATGAAGTGAACAGAATAAGCAGATCACTGTACCCATTATCAAACTCAATTTTGAAGATATATGGTAGCATTCTCAGCTCCCTACAACATTTTCCCCTATTTTTTTTCAAACCACCCAAAGAGCCTGATGAATTTCTTTTCTGTCCATGAAATAATCCTCACTTCTCTTGCCCGTCCTGGAAGCTTTTCAGATAAGGTGATCCCATCACCCACCTGGCCCCTGTGACACTGAATTCATGACATTGTTGATCTTTTGTCTCTGCAGTGTTTATTTTCCCCCTTATCTTAGGTTAACAGGTATCAGAGGTAAGATAATCCAGTCATGGCCATTTTGAGCTTGAAAAAGTCAGAAGAGTGACCAGAAGGTGAGCAATGAGAGTATATGGCAGCATCTTCTGGTAGCTATAAAAGCTGAGCTCCATCAGGAGTCAGTTCTGAGGATTGTCCTGTTTCATCCAGTCCAGCAAGGGATTAACCTGGTAGTCAAAATACTGTATTCCTCAAGTGAATGGGGTGATTTCGTCTATTGGCTACTCCACATCCAGAAGTGAACTTAGTAGGGAAAATGTCTAACAACTCTCTTCAGGAAGTGATGTTGTGGGAGATAATGTGCTTTTCATTTTAGAGGATTTTTGTGCTTATGTCTTTCCTATATCTTATTAATAAAAATATCCCTTTGTAAAAGCTAATCAAGTTATCTCTGATATTGAAGAAATTACTAGCCATCATGATATTGGGAAAATATCAACTGGCAAAGGCATTTGGGTTAAAACACTGGATGGGAACCCATGAGAAATGGCACTAGAAAGATAATTTCTCATAGATTCCCCTAATACCTCAAAGGGAAAAGTAGTAGTCACAGTCTTGGGGATCTGACCTGCCAGTGCCAATAGTGGTTAGGATAGTAAGTCCAGAGTTTATGTATTAAACATTTAAAGCATCACCATCCATTAATGAAGGCTTAGAGTAAAATTTCGTATTATGCCTCAAGTCAATCCAAAATGGCAGGAG
>CM053582.1:417643115-417655224 GCA_028627135.1 Pseudochirops cupreus
CAATTCACCTTTTTCTTTTTTGATACTGGCAATTTGATATTCTTTTTTTTATTGAATTGACTAAAGGTCTATCAATTTTATTGTCTTTTTAAAAAATAAAATCAACTCAGTTTTATTTATAAGTTCAATAGTTTTCTTAATTTCAGTTTTATTAATCTCTCCTTTGGTTTTCAGTATTTCTAATTTAGTATTTAATTGGGGATTTACAATTTGCTCTTTTTGTAGCTTTTTCAGCTGCATGCCCAATTCATTGATCTCCATTTTCTCCTTTTTATTCATGTATGCATGCAGATATATAAAACTTCCCGTGAGAAGTGCTTTTGCTGCATCCCACAAGTTTTGGTACATTTGTCATTGAAGGTAGTTACTCATTGTTTCTATGATTTCTTGTTTGACCCACTCATTCTCTAGGATTAAGTTATTTAGTTTTCAATGAGATTTTAGTTTTTATTCTATCTTTCTATGGCCTTTTATTACATATAATATTATTGCAATGTGATATGAAAAAAGATGCATTTAATATTTCTGCCTTTCTGCACCATATTGTGAGGTTTTTATGCCCTATTACATGGTCAATTTTTGCGAATGTGTCATGTACCACTGAGTAGAATGTATATTACTTTTTATCCCCATTCAATTTTCTCCAGAGGTCTATCACATGTACCTTCTATAAAATTCTGTTCCCCTCCTTAACTTCTTTCTTGTTTCTTTTGAAGTTATATTTATCATGTTCAGAGAGGGAGAGATTGATTTCCCCCACTATTATGGTTTTGCTATCTGTTTCTTCCCTTAACTCCTTTAACTTCTCCTCTAGGAATCTGGATGTTATACTGCTTGGTGCATATATGTTTAGTAATGATGTCACTTCATTTTCAGTGGTGTCTTTTAACAAGATATTGTTTCCTTCCTTATCTCTTTTAATTAGATTTATTTTTGCTTTTGCATTATTTCAGATAAGGATTGCTACACCTGTTTTTGTTTTTTTGGTTTTTTTACTTTAGTTGAAGCATAATATGTTTTACTCTAGGCTTTTATCTTTAATCTGTGTGTATTCCCATTTCACATATGTTTCTTGTAGACAACATTATCATTTTAATCCAATATGCTATATGCCTCCATTTTATAGGTCATCCCATTCACATTCACGGTTATGTTACTGTCTGTGTCTTTCCCTCCATCTTATTCATCCCCCCCCGCCCAGTTCATGCTTTTATTTCTCCCTTCTCCCTTCCCCTCCTTAAGAGTTTTCCTTTTGACCACAGCCTCCTTTGTTATTCCCTCCCTACCAACCCCCTCCCTCTTCCTATCCTGCCCCTACTACTTTTTCTTTCCCTTTTAACCACCTCCTCCTTTCTTCCCCCTTCCCCCTCCTACTGCCATTATACTTAATGTAGCATGTTATTTCCTCCTTGAACCAAAACTGATGAGAATAAATCTCATACAGTGCTCCTCTCCCTCTCTTCTTTCCCTCTAAGTTTTTTGTCTCTTCATGATAGAATCCTATACTGAACTGATTATATTATTCCCTCTTTGAACCAAAACCAATGAGAATGAAGCTCATATAATGTTCATCTCCCTCCCTTCTTTGCCTCTACTATATGTTTTTATGTTTTCATACCTATGTGGTAAGCAGTTTACAAATATTAGAAGGACATAGTATCGTTATATTACAGATAGAAATGACCTTAGAGGTGATCCATTGAGATTCCTTCATTTCATGGATGAAGAAGTTTAGACTCATGGAATTAAGAGACTTCCTAAAGTTTCACTGGGAGCATATGCCAGTGGCAGGATTTGAATGCAAGTCATGTGACTCCAATGGCAGCATTCTTCCTACTGTACCATTTAACATAAGCTACCCGAACATTTGGTTTCATGATTGCTTGTGGGGGTCACCTCAAATGAATTCACAGACTCAGATCACTTTCAATCCAAGTGAAGGCATTTATTGAGGATGGTGCTCTCTAGTGGGTTAAGTTCCAAGAGGAACCAACAACTTCAGTAAGACAAGACAGACAATTTTATCATGCAATGAAGTTGAATACACCATAGGAATTATGAAAAAAAAAGACAGGAGAGGTTTGTCAAGGAATTAGGTAATAAGGGAGGGGTTCATTAAGGGATTATGTAATGGGGGAGGGGTCCCAGCCTTGGTGGAACTGTGCATGTGGTTACTCACAATGCATTAAAAAAAAACCTTTTTTTTAGAGGTGGAGCATTAATGTATGATATTGTAACAGGTTTCTCTACATCATAAATTCACTTAAAAGACACCCTTTGCTATTATTGCGCAGGTGCCTACTTAGGGAAAGTCACTTCTATTGATTTGGGGTCCATATCCTGCTCAGGCACCCTGGTGGTGCAGCTTTCTGATTGGCTGGCTATTGTGATCCTGTCAGATTAGATGGATGAGGTTGTGGTTGAGTGCATGGACACATCTGCTGTTTCTGAGGGAAACATGAGGTAAGGGTCTGGGGGCAGTGGCTAGCTAGAGGCAGTGACTGGGATCTCTTCATACCTGTTGTTTTTCTGAGAAATATGAATTCATGGACATTTCTGTTATTCTGGTGAGGCATACATGAGGAAGTTAGGATATTGAGTTGGGGGGAAGGGAGCAGTTGCTAAGTAGTGGCAGTGAATCAATTGTTCAGGGAGGCCCACGAATGAGTCTGGGAGCAGTAGTGTGGTTAAAGTCAGATTTTGTGGTTAAAATCAGGACATGACTGCTGCTCATAAGGAAGTTAGAATATTCGGGTTGGGGGCAGCTTTATTAGGATTCCATCACATCTAAATAATCAAGGAAGAACAAGGGAAACAAGGGATGAGAATCATCTTCGATAGTTTCCTATCACCATTATCAACTTCTAGCTATTTATTCATTTCTTTTTGGATTTGTTCATTAATTCTTCCATTCATCCACTCACTTACTAAGTGTAACTACCCAAGGAGGAATAGTTAATGTTATCATAAGTCTTTGGGTGATGCCTGTTTGTTAGCATTTTAGAAATGATGGGATTTCCTAGGATATTATCATAAAATATCTATGCCTCCAGAGAAGTTTGTATACTACTACTACTACTAATAACATTAATGAATTTATATCACTTTAAGGATTGCAGATTGCTTTGCGCGTATCATCTCATTTTATCTTTATAATATCCTTGAGAGAATTCTTGGGAGGTAAGTGGATGTTTACTAAGGTGGTATAGGAACATCTCTCCATACTAGGTATATACTCCTTTCACAAAGAGGATTCTTGGGAAGAGTGGACTCAAATTTCAACATCTCATGTGGCCAAAGTAAAAACTCAGTTCCTAGTTACTGAAAGTTCTATCCTCCCTTTGTGAATGCATCATGAAGTTCCCTTTAAGTGTAGCCTTCTTTACTTGGCACAGAGTAAGGGCTTTTATAGAGTCCTGAAGTTGATTTTCTTTGGTGTTTCTCAGTTCCCAATACATATACTGCTATCAGTCATTGGTACTTATGGACACTGCTACTCACTTTGTATCTTAAGACGTTTTGAAAATCATAAAGTGATAGTGTTAACCTGGTCAATCAGTGGGGGTGGGGTGGGGATTGCTAAGAAACTTGATCCTTCTCCCCCTAAAACAATTATTTCTGAGTCTTTTAGCACTGGATAGTACCACCACCTGCCTGACCTACTGCTGAATATGATGATTTTGAACTAACTTGCTTTGTTATGCATAGATCAGAGGTGTGTCTTATTCTTTCATTGAATCACCAGATAATTCTGTGTAACATCATCAGTATTCATCCAATAATTTGAATAATTTCTTTTTTTAAAGTAAACATTTATTGTGCTATTTTTTATATCATCATAGGTATTCCAAACATCCCTCCCCCCACCTTTATAGTCATTCCATTTAACACACACACACACACACACACACACACACGTACACACACACACACATTTTTAAGACAGAAAAAGAAAAGAAAAAGAGGAAAAAAGAAGTACAACAAATCAATGCATTGAAAAAATTTTAAAATGTCTCTAATGTGTAATGTCTATGAATCTTCCACCTCCATGAAGGGATGGATTGGGAGTTTTCTTTCATATGTCTTCACTTGGGTGATGCTTGATATTTATCATTTTGTTGCATTAACTTTTGAAATTTTGGTATATGGATGTTCATTGCATTTTCATGGTTATAGGTACTGTGTATATTGTTAATTTTTGCTTTTCTTACTTCACTCTGCATCAGTTCATATAGATCATTCCATACTTCTCTGTATTCATCACATACATTTTTACAGCGTATTATTATGTTCATATACCACAATTTGTTTATCAGTTTCCTAATTGATGGACATTTATCTTGTTTTCAGTTCTTTGTTATCAAAAAAGTGCTGCTATAAATATTTTGGTATATATGGGGACTTTTTTCTTATCAATGCTTCATTAGGGTTGTTGTTGTTCAGTTGTTTCAGTCATGCTTGATTCCCCATTTGGGGTTTTCTTGGCAGAGATAGTAGAGTGGTTTTCCATGTCTTTCTGCTGCTCATATTGCAGATGAGGAAACTGAGGCAAACAGGGTGAAGTGACTTGCCTATGATCACACAGGTATTAAGTGTGTCATAGAGTCATTATTGATTTTTCATAGAGTCATTAGCTTCCACTTGCCTGGTTCTAATTTTTAACAAATTGTTTTCTTCAATTAGACTTTGTACTTCCTTTGCCATTTGACCCATTGTACTTTTTAAGGAGTCCTTCTCTTCAGTGAATTTTTGTGCCTCCTTTTCCATTTGACCAATTATACTTTTTAAGAAGTTGTTTTCTACAATCAATTTTTGTTTTTCCTTTCCCAAGCTATTGACTCTATCTTGTACACCTCTCATTTCTTTTCTGAATTTTTCTTCTGCCTCTCTTATTTGACTTTTGAAATCCTTCTTAATCTCTTCCAAAAAGGTTTTTTTTGACTTGAGACCAGTTCTTATTTCCCTTTTAGGTTTCAGATGTGGGTATATTGACAATGTTGTCCTCTTTTTTTTTTTCACAAAACACTTTGTGTATGTTTTATTATTCATCAACAAAATGTTAGCCATAGGAATATAAAAACAGCAAAAATCAGAGGTGTAGAGTTGAAATATATACTAGACATCTGTATCTCCTCATTTTATAGATAAAGACATGGAAGTCCAGAGAGCTCAGTAATTTGCTCAGGGTCACACTTGTTACAGAGTGGCAAAGGCAAGATTTGAATTCAGGTTCTCTGACTCTAAAACAAGTGACTTAATGTTATCCTCTTTTAAATTTGTGTTTGGTATTCCCTGTCTCCATAGTAAGAATCTATGGTCATTGCCCATTTCTCCTTTTTGCTCATGTTTTTTGCCTGTCATCTGACTTTTAAAGTTGAGCTCTCTATGTGGAGTACAGGGAGCACTGACCCAAGTTTCTTGTTCTGGGGGCCAGGAACCTGGTCACTGGCTTTGTGTTCTGGCACGTCAGGTGCTGGCAACTTGAAGGTATAGGGGGTCTGGTACCTTCCCTGGTGCTGAGTTGAAGTGAGCAACACTAAAGTTCTTGGGGTGGGGCGGTGCGGAGGAGCATCTGGCCTCTGGAGGATGGCTGCTCCAAAATGCCAGAAAGTTTGGGTGCTGGAGGACACCTGCCTGCCTGCAGTTGTGTTTCCTGGAGTTTTGCTGAAACACTGGGAGGTTTTGCTGTGGGAGTCTACTGGTTCCTCTGCCTGTGCCAGAGGAACTGGCAGGGGGAGGAAAAGGAGGTTTTGGTATTGGTGCTTGCCTGCTCCACCACCCTGGGTCTCAGGATTTCCTGCTGGTTTGCTGAGGTGGGGCTTGCTGATAGCTTGCTGGGATGCCACCTGTCCTATACTCCTCCCCTTCCACCAGAGCAAGAGGGACCTTTCCCATTAATGCTCCAAGCTTCCCAGGTTACCCCCATTACTCTGTTGGCTCACCTATTCCAGGGTTTTTCCTAGGGCAATATTTTCTGAGTTTTTAGAGGTCAATAAAGGATAGTGAGAGCTACTTACTTCTTAGTCTGCCATCTTGGATCCCAGAAGTCTCTCCCTGAGCATTCTTAGTGAAAAAAAAATACTTTTTAGGTACTTTGTAACATATACCCAGAAGTCAAGAGAAACAGAAAAGTAAATATACTTATTAGGAGAAAAAAAAATGTATGCCCTCACAACCCAAGGTGTTCAAGAGTCATGGAGGGAGTTAAATATTACGTTGGATCTGGGAGTGATTTTGTTATGTTTTGAGTATCTTAAGGTATGTAAAAAGTAATACATTGGAGAAGAAGAGGGAAATAATTGAATGGAACTTGTTATCTCACATAGTTGAGGCACACAAAAAGATAACTATGCAAATAAGAAAGAAGGTGATGAGTTGAGCTGGTGTCACATGAATCTCACTTTCACAGGAACTGAGCAAAGTAATATGATTCTCCTACCCTCCTCCATACAAAGAGAAAGAGTTTCACATAAAAAATACATTAAACTCAATAGGTGGTATCCCAAAGAAAACGGGATTAAGAGAGATGGCAGAGCAGAGTTAAGATGGCAGAAGGAAAAGGAACATTTTTGCTTATTTCACTTCATAACAACCTAGAAAACATGCCAGGCTGAATTGTGATCATTAAAGAAAAGAAAAAGTCACTGTGAGAATTTTTTTCCAGCCCAGGCAGCTTACAAAAACACTGAGGTGGGGGATGGCCAGGAGTGCAGTGGGGCAGCTGTAGGAGGCACAGTGGGGATGGGGAACTTTCCACTACCCAGGGATGTAAAGGGAGCCAAGAGAGAGCACCACACAGTTATTCCAAAGGACACCTGAACTTGTCCTGGGAACAGAAACAGATGGCATATGGTAGCTCTTTCACTCATTACCCACTTTGGGGTCATAGATTTATAGAATGACTACTTTGCAAGATATCTCAGAAATTGTCCCTAGTAAGTGGTTTTTCAACCTCTACTTGAACTCCATTGATGGAGACCTTCCTAATTACTGACCACAATGTCTTTCATCTAGTAATGTGTAGTATTATTTTTCTTGAATTGAAGGTAGTCATTTCATTTGCAGGCAGTTCTAAATCACTTTAGCTCTAGATCTTATCATTGACTGATATTACTTTCCAATTAAGAATAAAACTCCTGGTCAGAGCTCCATAGAATGACCTAGCACAGACTTACTCCTTAACAGACCTGCTATGGCCCACTTGCCCAATGCAAGTGACACAGATATCTAGGCTCCTTAAGAGTCCACTCAATATGGTGAACTTTCAATGAACTTTCAGAAAACTTTGTTTTTCTTTGGCTGAGAGAAGACTTGAGTCGAATTCTTTCAGAAGGACCCAGCGTGTTGGTATTTTGAGGTCTCCAGACCAACTCTAACCTAACCACATCATTTTTATGGTTCCCTGATACCAGAAACACTGCTAATCTCAAGCTCTTCTCCAGCCAGGACTGGAAGACCTTTTCTCAGGGAAAAAACCTCTCCATCTTTATGTTGTCCTACATGCTGAGAATTCTCTCAGCTGAGAACTCTTCAGGCTGACATTGCCATGTACCCTGAAGAAGGCATGTGTGAGTTGCACAGGGAAGACCAGAGGCTCTTCTGTGAGACAGAAGAGACCCTATCATGTGTGACCTGCTCTAAATCAGAGGGTCATGAATTCCACCTTCAGTGGCCCATTGCAGCAGCTGCTCTGTACTACAGGAAGAAGATCCAGCGTCATCTGGAAATGTTGCATGGAACTATGAGCAAAGTTCAGAAACTTCTACTCAAAGAGAAGGAGCAACCCTTTGCATGGGCTGTGGCATGGGCTGACCATAAAGATACATCCAGAAAATTTTTGTGACAAAACTGCAGGTAATATGAGAATACGTGAAGAAGAATGAGAATACTGAGAGAGAAGAAGCGGAAGAACTCATAATGGGGGTAGGAAACAAGGAGTTCGTCAATCTCTATCAGAGCCTGAAGGGACTAGAAACTGTCCAGCAACACAACATAATGTTACAAAAGAAGGAGTGGGAGGCCCTGATGTTCTGACAAAGCAGATTTCTAAGAGACAAAATAAGAGAATTAGAGGAAAAACAGCCAGAAATCGAATGTGGAACTTCTACAGGTCATGAGAGATACATTTCAAAGGACTTACATAAAAATAACTTAGAAACCTTTCATTCCTCATTTGAATCCTTTTTATATCAATTTGGCAATGGAATTTTAAAGACTCTTTCATACTTCTGGACTGCCACAGACCCATAATTCCTATAGCTTTTCTAATGAAAAAAGGAGCACTATCACTTTTGTACCTGACTCCTCAGGAAAGACATATCCAGTTTGTACTACTGGTAATCTTCAAGGTGACTCCATTAGAGTGAGAGTATACTTACCTATGACTTCACTTCAGGATAGAAGTCTTTTTAAAAAATTAACTTTTGTTTATTTTACCTTATATCATTCATTTCCACAAGATTTTGAGTTACAAATTTTCTCCCCATCTTCCCCCTACCCACCACCCGAAAACAGCAATCCTACTGTATACTCCCTCCCCCAATCTGCTCTCTCCTGTATCCCTCCCCATCACCCCTCTGACTTTTGGGTAGGGTAAGATAGATCTCTCTACCCCAGTGGCTGCATATCTTATTTCCCAGGTACATGTAAATAATAATAATAATAATAATAATAATAATGATATATAAAGTTTTTAACATTTGATTTTAAAACTTTAAATTCTAGATTCTTTCCCCTCCTCCCTCATCACCCACTGGAAAGACAAGAAATTCAATACAGGCCACGTAAGTGTAGTTACACAAAACGTCTCCACAACAGACATATTGTGAAAGACTGACTATATTTCCCTCCATCCTATCCCACCCCCCACTGGTTCTATTCTCTGCTTTGTCCCTGCCCCTTTACAAAAGTCTGTGCTTCTGACAATCCTCCCTCCGCCCAACCTGCCCTCCCCTCTGTCATCCCCCCTCTCATCCTCTTCCCCCTTAATCTCCTGTAGGGCAAGATACCCAATTTAGAGTGTATGTTATTCCCTCCCTAAGCCGAATTCAATGAGACTAAGGTTGACCCATTCCCTTTTGCCTTCCTGTTCTTCTGTTCCATTGTAACAGTTATCCCTTGCCTCTTCTATGTGAGGTAATTAACCCTATTCTGTCTCTCCCTGTCTCCTCTCGTTCTATTACTCTCCCACCTCTCAATTTCACCTTTTAAATTTTAATCCCTTCCTATTCAATTGATCCTGTGCCCTCTCTCTATGTATACCTGTACACATATATACACACACCCACATATGTATTCATATGCATATATACCCTCCTATATAGACATAGACATATGTGTATGTGCACACACACACGCATATATATATATATATATATATATATAAATATATACACATACATATATATATATATATTCCCTTCATCTATCCTCTTAATGAGAAAAGCTTCATAAGTTACAATTATCATTTTTCCATGTAGGCATGTAAATAGTTCAATTTTAAGTTCCTTATGATTTCTTTTCCCTGTTTACCTTCTCATGCTTCTTGTTTTTGAATGTCAAACTTTTTATTCAGCTCTGGCTTTTTCCTCAAGAATGCTTGAAAGTTCTCCACCTCATTGAATGACCGTATTTTCCCCTGAAACATTATACTCAATTTTGCTGGGTAGGTGATTCTTGGTTTTAATCCTAGCTCCTTTGATCTCCAGAATGTCATATTCTAGGCCCTTTGGTCCCTTAGTGTAGAAGCTGCTAGATCCTGGGTTATCCTGATTGTGTTTCCACATTATTCAAATTGTTGCCTCTTGGCTGCTTGTAATATTTTCTCCTTGATCTGGGAACTCCAGAACCTGGCTATAACATTCCTAGGTGTTTTCTTTTTGGGATCTTTTTCAAGAGGTGATCAGTGAATTCTTTCAGTGTCTATTTTGCCCTCTTGTTCTAAAATATCAGGGCAATTTTCCTTGAGAATTTCTTGAAGGATAATTTCTAGGTTCTTTTTTTGTTCATGGCTTTCAGGTTGTCCAATGATTTTTAATTTGTATCTCTTGGATCTACTTTCAAGGTCAGTGTTTTTTTCAAGGATATATTTCATATTGCCTTCTATTTTTTCATTTGTTTTGATCTGTTTAATATTATCTTGATTTCTCATAAAGTCGTTCACTTCCATTTGTCCCAATCTGATTCTGAAGGAATTACTCTCTTCAGTGAGTTTTTGAGATTCTTTTTCCATTTGGTAAATTCAGCTTTTTAAGGCATTCTTCTCCTCATTGGCTCTTTGGGCCTCTTTTGCCATTTGAGTTAATCTGTTTCTTAAGGTGTTATTTTCTTCAGTCAGATTGTTGACTCTCTTTTCAAGCATCATTCTCATTTCTCTTCCCAGTTTTCCCTTCACTTCTTTTATTTGATTTTCAAAGTCCTTCTTAAGCTCCTCTGTGGCCTGTAACCAGTTCATATCTTTCTTGGAAGCTTTTGGTGCAGGCGTTCTCACTGTGTTGTCTTCTTCCTGTTCCATGCTTTGATTCCTTTTGTTCCCAAAAAAGGAATCTAAAGTTGGATTGCTGTGCTTGCTTTGCTTCCTTTACCTGTTCCCGTTGCCAGTTGATTTACTTGACCTTTGAGCCCTTTCCCACAGTGGAATTCTGCTTCCCAAGGGGAGAGCTTTGTCTCAGATTGCTGGGGTTTTCGCAGCTGCCAAAGCTGTTAGGAGGCCGCCATTCATACAGCCCCCACTAGCTTTGGCTCGCTGGTCAGGGACCTTAGGACCACCACCCAAGACCGTGATCCAGATCCAGGCAGGTCAAGGCAAGAGCACTTAGCCTCTGAATGATCGTTTGGACCGCCAGCAATATGCAGGCCGGGAACTCTGAAGCAGCCATGTGGAGGCAGCTGCAGGGGCTGTTTCCACTGCTTCTGGCTCTGGGGGCAGAGGGCTGGACCTGCTCCTCTGTTCCTACCCCCACCCCCCAATTCAGCCCAGTTCCATAGACCTTTCACTTTGTCTTTGGCATTTATGGGTTGATAATTCTGGAAACCACCACTGCTGCTGGTGATCCACTCTCCTGAATGTTCCAGCTGGCCTGTTTAGGCCACCCTGGGACTGAAACTGTGGCAGGGCTGGTCTTGGCTCCCAGTGTGCTGTGATGAACACTTCTTGTCTCTCTGCCAGCTTGCCTTCAGCAGGAAATCTGTTTCTCTGTCACTTTGTGTGTTCTTGAGCTCTAAAATTTGTTTGGAGTCATATTTATAGGTATTTGAGGTCGTTATGGGGGGTGCCTCAGAGTTTTCTTGCTTCTGTATTGCCATCTTGACAGTTCCCCCTGTGTATCAGGATAGAAGCCTTGAAGAAACAAAATGTCCAAAAACTGTCCCTTCTTTCTGGGATGTAATTTTTGAGTGATAAATCATCTTCCAATCTTTGGCTCAATTATAAATGCAGTACAAACAAATGTCAGTCAGCACATTTTGGAGTATTTCTGCATGCTTCTGAAAACTTTTTATTTCATAATTTTGCATCTTGTCAAATCCTCATGTTTATCCCATTCATATTTAGTCAGTCATAGAATGAAACACCTAGAGCAAGAGATCTTTAATCTTTTTTTCTTTTTTTTTATTTTCTTTTTTTTAATTTTAATTTATTTTATTAAATTTTTTGACTTACATATTTTCTCCCCATCTTTCCCCCGCCCACCACCCCAAAACAGCCATCCCAATGTTTCCCCCCTCCCCTAGTCTATTCTCTCCTATGTCACTTTTCGGTAGGGCAGGATGGATCTCCCAACTGCAGTGCCTGTGTATCTCAAGTTCCAGTTGGATGTAGTCAATATATACACACACACACACACACACACACACATATATATATATTTATGTGTGTATATATATATATATATATATATATATGTATATATATATATATATATGTATATATATACAAAGATAGATAGATAGATACACATTCATAACATTAGATTATGGAACTCCAGATTCCAGATTCTTTCTCCTCCTCCCTCACCACCCATCCCCACTGGAAGGACAAGCAATCAAATACAGGCTGAACATGTGAAATTACCAGAACCTCTCCATAGTGAGCACACTGTGAGAGTCTGAT
>CM053582.1:417655724-417674904 GCA_028627135.1 Pseudochirops cupreus
GTCTCTCCTGGATCTATTTTCCAGGTCAGTGTTTTTTTCAAGGAGTTATTTCACATTGCTTTCTATTTTTTCATTTGTTTGCATGTGTTTAATAGTATCTTGATTTCTCATAAAGTCATTTGCTTCCATCTAATTCTGAAGGAATTTTTCTCTTCAGAAAGCTTTTGAGATTGTTTTTCCATCTGGCAAAATCAGTTTTTAAGGCATTCTTCTCCTCATTGGCTTTTTTGGGTCTCTTTTGCCATTTGAGTTAGTCTGCTTTTTAAGGTGTTAATTTCTTCAGTCAGGTTGTTGACTCTCTTGTCATGATTTTCTTGCTTCATTCTCATTTCTCTCCCCAATTTTTCCTCCACTTCTCTTATTTGGTTTTTCAAATCCTTTTTAAGCTCCTCTATGGCCTCTATCCAATTCATATTTTTCTTGGAAGCTTTTGGTGTGGGAGTTTTGACTGTGTTATCTTCCTCCCACTCCATGTTTTGGTCCTTTTTGTCCTCAAAAAAGGAATCTAAAGTTGGATTGCTAGGCCTGCTTTCTTCTCTTTGCCCGCTCATGTTGCCAGTCAATTACTTGGCTTTTGGGCTCAGTAGTAAAACTCTGCTTTCAGAAGGGAGAGATCTGTCCCAAATCACTGGGGTTTTCGCAGCTGCCAGAGCTATTAGGAGGCCACCGTTTTTTGTAGCCCTCACCAGCTTTGGCTCACTGAAAAAACATCTCAGGAAACCACCCAAGACCATGATCCTAATCCAGGCAGCTCACGGCAAGAGCACTTAGCTTCTGAATGATCACTTGGCCCCCCTGCAATCTTCAGGCCGGGAGCTTCTGAAGCAGCCATTTGGAGGTGGCTGCAGGGTCGTCACTTCAGACTGCTTTTAGCTCTGGAGGCAGTTCAGCCAGACCATCTCCCCCAAATTTAGCCAAGTTCCATGACCTTTTCCCTTTGTCCTTGGCTCCTTTGGGTTGGTGAATGCTACAGCCGTGCTTTCTCCTAGATACCCTGGGACTGAAATCACATGGGGCTGGGCTCTGCTTCCAGCGTGGTGCAATGACTGCCTGCTGGGCTGCCTTCAGCAGGAGCTTTGTTATTCCATCATTTTTGTGGAGTCTGGAGCTCTAAAATTTGTTTAGAGTCATATTTTATAGGTATTTGAGGTGGTATTGGGGGGAGCGCCCAGAGTTCTCCTGTTTCTATGCTGCCATCTTGACTCCACCCAACTTCCAAGCATTCTTGATGAAAAAAACAGAACTGAGTAGAAAATTTGTCATTCATTACAAGAAGCATGAGAAAGTAAACATGGAAACGAATTCATAAGGAACTTATCAAAGTTAAACTATTTACATGCCAACATGGAAAAATGATAATTGTAATTTATGAAACTTTTCTAAGTATGGTGAGGATAGATGAAGGGAACATAAATGTATCTATATATTATATCTATATAGGAGGGTATATATGCATATGAATACATATGTGAGTGTGTGTATACATGTGTACATAGACAGAGGGCACAAGATCAATCGAATGGGATGGGATAATATTTTAAAAGGTGAAATTGAGAGGTGGAAGAAAAATAGAACGAGAGGAGACAGGGAGAGACAGAATGGGATTTATCTTCTCATATAGAAGAGGCAAGGGATAACTGTTATAATGGAGAGGAAGAACAGAAAGGCAAAAGGGAATGGGTCAACCTTACTCTCATTGAATTTGGCTTAGGGAAGGAATGACATACACTCTAAACTGGGTATCTTGGCCTACAGGAGAGTAAGGGCAAAGGGGATGAGAAGGGGGAGGATGGAGGGGAGGGCAGGTTGGGGGGTCGGGTTGTTAGAAGCACACACTTCTGTAAAGGGACAGGGACAAAATAGAGAATAGTACAAGTGGGGGGTGGAATAGGATGGAGGGAAATAGAGTCAGTCTTTCACAATATGTCCATTGTCAAGATATTCTGCATAACTACACATGTGCAGCCTGTATTGAATTGCTTGTCTTTCCAGTGGGGGTGTGTGACAAGGGAGGAAGGGAAAGAATCTAGAATTTAAAGTTCTAAAATCAAATGTTAAAAATATGCATGTGTGTATTTATATATATATGTATGTATGTACGTATGTATGTATGTATATATTTATTTATTTATTTATATTCTATAATATATATATAAGTATAATATATTCACATTATATATACACACATATATATACATACATACACATATATGTGTGTGTGTGTATATATATATAAATCATTATTATTATTTACATGCAACTGGGAAATAAGATATACAGGCACTGGGGTAGGGAGATCAATCTTGCCCTACCAGAAAGTTAGAGGAATGATGGGGGAGGATATAGGAGAGAGCAGAATGGGGGAGGGGGTACACAGTGGGACTGTTGTTTTAGGATGGTGGGTAGGGGAAAGACAGGGAGAAAATTTGTAACTCAAAATCTTGTGGAAATAAATGATGTAAAATAACAATAAACAAATGTTAATTGGAAAAAAAGATTACATGTCATATTTATGGAGTAGGGAAGACTTTATGACCAAAGAAGAGGTGGAGAGCATTATAAAATGCAAAATGGATAACCTTGAGTACATTAAATTGAAAAGTTTCTGTACAAACAAAGCCAATGTAACCAAGATTAAGAGGGAAGTGGGAAATTGGGAAAGAATATTTACAACCAGTGTCTCTGATAAAGGCCCTGTTTCTAAAATATACAGGGAATTAAGAAAAATTTATAAAAATACAAGTCATTCCCCAATTGATAAATGGTCAAAGGATATGAACAGGCAATTTTCAGAGGCAGAAATTAAAGATATCTTTAAGCATATGGAAAAATGCTCTAAATCACTATTAATTTGAGAAATGCAAATCAAAACCACTTTGAGGTACCACATCTCTCCAGTCAGATTGGCTAAGATGACAAAACAGGAAAATGACAAATGCTGGAGAGGATGTGGAAAAATTGGAACACTAATGCATTGTTGGTGGAGTTGTTAACTGATGCAACCATTCTGGAGAGCAATCTGGATCTATGCTCAAAGGGCTATAAATAATTGCACACCCTTTGACCCAGCAATACCACTTTTGGAGTTATATCCCAAAGAGATCACAGAAGTGGGAAAAGGACCCATATGTACAAAAATATTTATTTCAGTTCTCTTTGTGGTGGTGGCAAAAAAAAACTGGAAATATATGGGATGTCCATCAATTGGGGAATGGCTGAACAAGTTATGGAATATGAATGTAATGGAATACTATTGTGCTATAAGAAATGGGAAGGAGATGGACTTCATAATTACCTGAGAGGCTTATACAAATTGATGCTAAGTGAGAAGAGCAGAACCAGGAAAAATTTGTACACAATCACAGACACATTGTATGTGTGATGACCAACCTTGATAAACTGGACTCTTCTCAGCAATGCACAGCTATAAGACAACTCTACATGCCTCAGGATGGAAGGAGATATCTACATTCAGAGAAAGTTCTAGAAAACTAGAGTTTAAATGGAGACTGAAGCAATACATGCTCTCATTCTTTTCCAAAAAAAAAAAAAAAGATTACAGGAACTTATCATGAGAATAATACACTTTGATCAGGTAGGATTTATTCCAGAAATGCAAGGCTGTTTAAGTATTAGGAAAACTCAGTATAACCAATCATATCAACAACAAAGCTAGTAGAAAACCTATGATTATCTCAAGAGATGCAGAAAAAGTTTTGACAAAATACAAAACTCATTCCTATTTAAAATACTAGAAAGCATAGGAATAAATGGAGTCTTCCTTAAAATAATAAGTAGCATGTACCTAAAACCATCAATAAGCATTATATGTAATGGGGATAAGTTAGATGCATTTCCAGTAAGGGCAAGGGTGAAATAAGGATGTCCACTATCACTCCTGTTATTCAATTTGGTACTAGAAATGTTAACTATAGCAATAAGAAAAGAAAAAGAAATTGAAGGAATAGGAATAGGCAAAGAAGAGACTAAGCTAGTACTCTTTGCAGATGATATGATGATATACTTAGAGAATTTTTGAGAACCAAGTAAAAAACTACTTAAAATAATAAATAATTTTAGTAAAGTTGCAAGATATAAAATAAACTCATATAAATCCTCAGCATTACTACATATTTTTAACAAAACCTAAAAGCGAGAAACAAAAAGAGAAATTCCATTTAAAGTTACTATAGAGATTAAAAAATATTTGGGAGTGTGCCTGCCAAAACAAACCCAGGAACTATATGAACACAATTTGTTGTGAACTAAACCAACCATGCTGGAGAGCAATTTGGAACTATGCTCAAAAGGTTATAAAAATGTGCATACCCTTTGTCCCAGCAATACCACTTCTGAGGTTGTATCCCAAAGAGACCACACAAGTGGGCAAAGGACCCATATGTACAAAAATACTTATAGCAGCTCTTTTTGTGGTGACAAAGAATTGGGAATCAAAGGGATGCCCATCAATTGGGGAATGGCTAAACAAGTTGTGGTATATGAATGTATTGGAATATTATTGTGCTACAAGAAACGAGGAGCAGACAGACTTCATAATAACCCAGAGAGACTTATATAAACTGATGCTGAGTGAGGGGAGCAGAATCAGGAAAACATTGTACACAGTTACAGACATATCATATCTGTGATGACTGACTTTGATACACTGGGCTCATCTCAGCAATGCAAGGTTACAAGACAACTCTGAAGAATTCATGATGGAAAAGGCTATCCATATCGAGAGAAAGAATTAAAGAATCTGAATGCAGATTGAAGCAAACTACTTGCTCTCTCTCTTTTTCATTTTGTTTTGTTTTGTTTCTTCTTCCTCATTATTCATTCCGTTGGTTATAATTCTTTTTTTTATTGATTTGTTTGTTTACTTTGCAAGATTCAGTACCACAGTCTCTTGAGTTTCAAATTTTCTCCCCTCCCCAGGCGGCATGCAATCAAGTATAAGATCTGCAAGTACTTTCACATTGGACATTAGTCTGGTTGTATAGAAGGGTTGTAAGCAATGGAATGAACAATGGAAAAGAGGAAACAAAACCAAACATGGAAAAGAAAGAGAGTACATAGTTTGCTTCAGTCTGCATTTAAACTCTGTTCTTTCTGGATCTTTCTCTGAATGTAGATATCTCCTTCCATTCTGAGTCTTTTAGAGTTGTCTTATAACTGTGTATTGCTGAGAAGAGTCCAGTTTATGAAAGCTGGTTGTCACACATACGGTGTGTCTGTCATTGTGTACAAATATCTCCTGGTTCTGCTCTTCTCACTTAGCATCAGTTTGTATAAGCCTCCCCAGGTAAATATGAAGTCCATCTGCTCCTCATTTCTTATAGCACAATAGTATTCCATTACATTCATATACCACAACTTGTTTAGCCATTCCCCAATTAATGGGCATGCCCTTAATTTCCAATTTTTTGCCATTACAAAGAGAGCTATAATAAATATTTTTGTACATATGGGTCTTCCTCCCACTTCTATGATCTCTTTGGGATACAACCCTAGAAGTGGTATTACTGGGTCATGTAATTCTTCTTTACAACTTGACTAATGTTTAATGTGCAGGTATGTTGTTATGGGAATGGGAATCTGAAGGTCTTCCCTGCACCTTGACCCCTTGATAAGCTTAAGTGAATCTGAGAACCTTCCCTGATTTGAAAATATACTGTGCCCCCTAATAGGCTGAATGTGGTGACATGGAGTCTGTGGCAGGAAGCTTGTTTTTCAGGAATGTCCACACCTTATTACTTTGTGATTGGGCAGTGGGTCAAGAGGGCTGTGACATTCTCTGATCCAGGAGAAGACTATATACACTCTGACATGAGATTTTGCTTTGGGGCTCACTTTGGGAAGAGTTGTATGATTTGGAAAGCCAGATGAGACTCTGGACAGCTGTTGAGCCCCACAGTTTTGAAAATCCAGATGTTGGTGCTTCCCTCTCTGGTAACTAAGCATGGATGTAATAATCAGCCAGCTGGAAGCCCCGTCTGCTGCTCTGTTTCTCTGTCTGCTTGCAACTTCTGCTTATAACTTCTGTTTGTATTCTCTGAAGTTCAGGGTGCTGACTTTTTCCCCTGAACTCGGTAAATGATACATGTTTGATTCATTAAAATAAGATTGTTAGCCCATTTTGAGTTGCTTTCCTTTAGAAAAGCATATCTAAGAACCTGTGTTAGTAGCCTTCCTGGGAATGCTAGGGTGCTTGCTGATACATATGTGTAGAACCTACATCAGATTGCATGCTGACATTAGAGAGAGAGGGGATGGGAAGGGCAGAGGAAAAAATCTGGAACTCCAAAACTTGTGGAACTGGATGTTGTAAACAAATAGTAAATATATTTTCAATAAAAAGAAAAAGGGAAAGTTTAACTGTCAGATTTATAGGGAGAGGAAGAATTCATGACCAAATAAGAGTTAGAGAATATTACAAAATGTAAAATAAATAATTTTGTTCATATTAAATTTAAAAGTTTTCATACAAACAAAACCAATGCAACCAAGATTAGAAAGAAAGCCAAAAGCTAGGAAATAAACTTCACAGCAAGTTTCTCTGATAAAGGCCTCATTTTTCAAATATTTAGAGAACTGAATCAAATTGATAAGAATATAAGCCATTCCTCAATTGATAAATGGTCAAATGATATAAACAGGCAGTTTTCAGATGAAGAAATCAAAGCTATCTACAGGCATATGAAGAAGTATTCTAAATCACTTTTGATTAAAGAAATGTAAATTAAAACAGCTCTGAGATACCACTCCACATCTATCAGATTGGCTAATATGACAAAAAAAGGAAAATGTTACATGTTGGAGAGGGTGTGGGAAAATTGAGACACTGGTGCACTGCTGGTAGAGTTGGGAACTGATCCAGTCACTCTGAAGAGGAATTTGGAACTATGCACAAAGAGCAACCAAACTGTGCACATCCTTTTATCCAGTAATACCACTGCTAGGTCTGTATCCAAAAGACATCCTAAAAAAAGGGAAAAGGACCTACATGTGCAAAAATATTGCAGCCCTTTTCATGGTGGCAAAGTATTGGAAATTGAAGAGATGCCCATCAATTGGGGAATGACTGAACAAGCCTAATCTTGTCTAGGGTAGGTATTATATCACTTCTCCCTTATTCTTTAATGGTTTTGATTTAGTAAGTATCTTATGTATATCAATCCCTCTAGAATCTGATTCCCCATTCCTTAATTTATGGTATACACATCATCAAGCCTATGGCAAGACTTCTCTCTACCCTCCCCTCCTCCTTTCCCCCTCCCTCTCCATATCCCTCTTCCTTTCTGTCTCCCTCTCCCTAGAAAGGGAAAAGTCTCCCTCTCCCTCTCCTCTCCCTACCTCCCTTTCTCTCCCTTTCTCTTTCTCTCTCCCCCTCTCTCTCATACACACACACACACACACACACACACACACACACACACACACACAATCTTTTTTATATTCCCTTACATAGAT
The DNA here is from genome assembly GCA_028627135.1 of Pseudochirops cupreus. Taxonomy (NCBI): domain Eukaryota; kingdom Metazoa; phylum Chordata; class Mammalia; order Diprotodontia; family Pseudocheiridae; genus Pseudochirops; species Pseudochirops cupreus. The sequence continues at coordinate 417,663,198 of CM053582.1, forward strand.
TAATTCTTTCTCCTTGGCTTCTGAACTGATAAAAATTCCTATAGCTTCCCTCACCCTTTATCTGACCATAGGCCTGAGCCCATAAAAATGTAACTTTTCTCCTTTGGCCCCCTAAAGATTTCTCTCTCTCTCTCTCTCTCTCTCTCTCTCTCTCTCTCTCTCTCTCTCTCTCTCTCTCTCTCTCTCTCTCTCTCTCTCTCTCTCTCTCTCTCTCTCTCTCTCTCTCTCTCTCTCTCTCTCTCTCTCTCTCTCTCTCTCTCTCTCTCTCTCTCTCTCTCTCTCTCTCTCTCTTTCTCTTTCTCTCTTTCTCTCTCTCTTTCTGAGTTTTAGGAAATTCTCACCCTCCTGGATTTCTAAATGCTTAAATCTTAGAAACTCTAACATTTGACTTGTTTCTTTAACTTCCTTGGTTTTGATAAATCAGATTTGATAGCTTATTTTAAGCTTATTTATTGGCTCTGCCTTTATCAAGGAAGTTGGCTTCTCTATTCTTTTACCTAGATAGGCTTTCATTCTCCAATTTCCTGGAGGCCATATGGTCCCAGGAACCATATGATCTAGTCATTTATAATTGCCTCCCCTGAGTTCCATGATCCTACACTACCTGTGACACAGGTCCCCTAGACTCATCTTTCCTTACTGGACTCTTCCATACATAAAGAGTGGGAATGATAGACCCACTTGGTAGCCAATAAACAATGAAAATCTCTTCTTATTTGCTTTTCTTTTTGACCAAATCTTCCTCTTCACTCTCAAATGAGTAATGCATGGTACAAGCCCTTCCCTGAAGAGGACCTGCTTTTAAAAAACCTTAACCACACATTTTTAATGGGGTGGACTCCTCTCAGCAATCATTAAAAAGAAAGAAAATTGTGTTGGAGGCACTGAGAAGTTAAATGATTTATTAATCCAGTCATCTATCCACTCCCTCACAATGTCTCTTAATGCTTAATAAAATAATTATATGAGGAAGTGCAAAAGGGAGGAGGGGATAATCAGAAGTAAACACTTTTGAGAAGGAACAAGGTCAAAGGTGAGAATAGAATAAATGGTGGAAAACATAGTCAGTCTTTAACAACATGACCATTATGGAAGTATTTTGCATAATTATACATTTATAACTTATATGGAATTGCTTGACTTCTCAATGAGGGTGGATGGGAAGAGAGAAAGGGAGAGAACGTAGAATTCAAAATTCAAAAAGGGAATATTAAAAATTGTTTTTACATGCAACTGGGAAATAAGATATATATGCATTGGTGTATAGAAATCTATCTTCCCCTACAGGAAAGGAGAAGGGAGGGGGATAAGAGAAGGACAGGGGGAGGTGATGGAAGGGCAGATGTGGGGAAGGGGTGATCAGAATACATGCCATCTTGGGTGGGGGGAAAGGAGAGATGTGGAGGAAATTTGAAATTCAAAATCTTGTGGAAGTGAATTTTGAAAGCTAAAAATAAAATTAGTTTATAAAAAGGAAAAAAAGAAAATTGTTATATTAAATAATGTTAATAAATGTAAATACTTTTCCTATCCATCAGGATGGGATCACAGTACACATCACCAAATATTTGCAAACAGTAATCTTTTGGCTCAAAACTAAAAGTCTCCATTTCCTTAGAATTAATCGCAATCCTAGGGATTAGGATCATGGATGTAGAGTTAAGATTGCAGAGGTTATCTAATCTCTTTTACAAATGAGAAAATTGAGTCAGAGAAAAATTAAGTGACATTCAAGATTACAGAGGTAATGAATAGCAGAACTCATGTTCACTGTCACTCCATGTTCATTATTCTTTCCACTTTGCCATAATGATTCCATATGTTATGATTTTGCTGAGGACAGATACGAAACTCAATGCTCTTGAAGTCCTATTTTTTGAAATTTGGGGCATTTGTTTCTTCCTATGACATATTGCTCATTGACTATGATTTCTAAGGAGTCACTATAATTCAGTAATTCTGTCCATAAGTTGTTTAGCTACAATGGGTTGTAATTCATCTGAGCCAGTGGTTTTGAAATCATTGAAGACCACTACATACTCTTTTACTAAATCCTCGCCTACCTTAGCTTTCATTATCCTATTAACAATATCTACTCTATCTTGTTCCTTCTGATCATTCTTTTTTCCAGAGAACATTCAGTTATATGCTCACTTGTTAAGAATCTTGGAAGCAAAATAAGAGTTGAGAAGTACTCAATTCAATAGTTGTCCTATTTGATCTATTAATTTGGCCCTCCTCACAACACACAGTAGGTTTGTCCCTTACATTGTTCTTATTCTTTTTTTAATTATATTTTCATTGTGCCTTCTATGGAATTGAAAGTATAATGATAAAACTATACTATAGCTATAAATTATAAATGGTTGGGTTGAAATCACTTTTCCCAATATCCATGTGGTCTAAAGAAAATTACATTTTAATTGGGAATAAATTATACTCTTCTAATGACTCCTGTAGTGCCAGTAAGTAAACAATAACAACAAAAATTCCCTTTTGAGGGAATACCATCCCTTACCTCTTACTTAAAAGTATTCAACTCATAAAGTCTAGCATTCTGGTTTGCTAGAGCCAAAAGGTACGTTAAGACCAACTGATCCACTCCCCATATCTCAAAGTTGAGGCTCATTGAGGCTAAGTGCCTTGCCCGGGGTCACACATCTAGTGAGTTGCTATGATATCTTCCCTGATCTCCTCCAATTATAATGACATTTCCCCATATGGCCTCATATGGCAAGAATATTTTTGCACTTTCTTAAAAACCATATCATCTATATCATTTTATAGTACAGTCATTTATGTAATTCACATATTCCCCCACTAAACCGTAAGCTCCATGAGGGAAAAGAATCTCTAAAAGACTTATCTAATCTTTGTATCCACAGGATACCTAGCACAGTGCTTTACACACAGCAAATAGTAAATGTCTGCTGAATTGAATTGAATGCAAGAACTGCTTTCAACAGTACTATGGAATCATAAAGCTTGGAAGAAAACATTCAAAGGTCACCTACTTCACCATAATACTGTCACATTAAATAACAAACCCAAAGAATTCCAATCAGTTGAGAATTAATTAATGAAATTAAATAATTTCCTCAAGCACCCCTTCCAATATCTAACAGCCCTCAAATTCCTCCTAGTGTCTAACCTACATGTCCTCACTTGACCTCAACCAATACAAAAATTTGCCCCCAGAAAAATATTGTCTGTTTTTCTAAAACTGATAAGTAGAAGTAGTTTCTTCGCTGAAAGGAGTAATTGGAAACTTCACAGGAAAACTCATTTATGTGACATAAGGTAAGAAAGTATATTTCCAGGAAGAACAAACTCATCTTACTTTCATGTTTCCCTTCATTTATGTGTAACTTATAAGTAAAATGAATACAGACATGATACAGACTGGTAATGTAATCTACTTTTTGCTTTTCTGATCATAAGCATCTGTGAAATTTCATCTACATATTCTATTACTTGGAAGTAACTATTCTCTTATTTTTTTATCTTGAAAAGACTGGCAAGACTTATCCAAAAAGGACTGGAATATTTGACATCTGTGTCATATTGAATCTAAAACTTACAGATTCATATTGAATCTAAAACTTTCAGTAGATAGAAAAATAAGCCCCTATCACATTACACTTTTCTCTTTATTAGAAAAAAATAAACTCTCCCTAAGTTGAATGATCACTTTTTCAAGTCTCCAAATAATAGTAAACACAGAGATCCAGTGCATTTTGAGGACATTTTTGAAGCATGAATCATGCAAGGTCTTAAGACACATTATAACGCTAAGTATCTGATTGTATTTTCTGCATAAGCAACCAATGGCAGAGTTCCTTACTCTTATTTCCTAATTTTAAGTATTTAATCCTTAGTTTTTTCTCAAGAAGGTAAATATTTATGCAAAGAAGCTGCTTACTTTCCTAAAGAAAATATGATCTTGAGGCTCAAGAAGGAGGCTCTCTGAAAAATGAAATGTACACCTGACACACTTTTAAGTTTAATCTGCAATATTAATCCTTTCTCTATAATTTTCCAAAACCTAGACAAGAAATGAAATTCAGATTTGTATCGTTTGACAATTTCTGAAATATAAATACTCACACTGAAAATTTAATAATTGATATTCTCCAGCCAGTTTGAGCAGTCTCCAGCATATCCCAGTCCTGCACATCATTGATTTTGTATCTTTACTCATTTTAACAGGGCCTGATTGAATAATGAAAAACTCTGTAGGTATCATTTTTGGAATAAACTGCGGATCAAAACGCATTTTTAAAAATTATCAAGAGAGTCATAATTAATGTACTAAAAGAAAATATTAATTCAGTCCTAATATTATTGCAATCCTCTCTCCATTCCTTTTCCCCTCCATACAACTAATCTACAATGAAAATAAATGATTAAGGAATAAAGAAATGTTTAAAGCACCATAATTAATAACTAGAAATTTGGTGAGAAATCAAAGCATAAAAGATTGACTGGGATAGGATCATCTAATCAATTAGCATTAATTAGTCTTTACTAAGGGAAACAGAAAATTATAGCAAGAACAGAAAAGTAAACATTGCTCCTACAACACCTGGAGGTGGTTAGTGGAGAGGGAGAAGCATAGGCTCAGACTTGCCACAGTACTTGCTACAAAGCATTCACCCAGTTCATTTCCAAATGTTGGATGGTCAATGGATGAACCCTCTTGGCTAGCTTTAATGCATTGCTATACCAGGTAAAGCTGGTCAACTGGACCTTTGTTCTTCATGAGGTTTGCCTGTCCAAAAACTCTGGCATGGACTTCCGTCAATGAATCTCTGGTGGTTCACTCTTCCAATCTTTCAAGGCACACAAGGACATAATACTCACTCAAGGGGACAGAAGCAACCACAGAACTAAGTGCTCCTGGATTACTTTTGTCCTGAGTAGAGAGAATAGGCCACTGGTACTAGTTCTCTCTCTCCCCATCTATAGGCTTACAACAATACTCTTTGCCTCTTCACTGGAACATAGACAAGCAGGAAAGATTCACTTTGGCTGACTAGTGCCTTTGGAATGCAAACCCAGTTCTGGTTCTGCAATCAATCAGAAATCTCATTCTTCACCATGTAGTGAGTAAACCAAAAAGTCTATAACTAGAGTTTCTAAACTGGGGTGCAAAGACCTCCATTACATATCTTCATATACTTTCAGAAGCTAATTGACCAATCTTTCCCATGTGATTTCTGCTACATATGGTCTAAGGACAAGGTTCCCTTTGTCTAGTCACCCTTTACATATCTATGGGATTTTTCCCTCTCTTTGACTTTCTTGAGGTATACAACTAGTGGTATATCCCTGAGTCAAAAGGCATATTATTTAGTGACATTTTTAGTAAAAGACCAAATTGTTTTTCAGAACAGTTGGGCCCTATTACAGTTTCAACAATAACAGTGTGTTAGTGTTATATTCCTTTCTTCATGAATTGTAGTGTATTGTGCACATAAGGGGTGAGTAGGGATTAGAACTATCCCTCTTTCCTTGCCCAACAACTAATGGCAGAATCTGGGTAATCAACCAAAGCCAGCCCTCTGCTCTTTGGAAGTGTCCCTTGGCATACTACCAAGGCAGAAGACTGGGCTCTAAATTTCAGCCACCAGGCTATCAAAGGACAGCAGTCAGTATTTCAAGGTTTCAAGCACCGTAGGGGCTTTTTTATGTATAGTCTGAGTTTAAGGTATTAATTTTTACAAGATAGAAGACAGAAATTATTTTCAACTGAGATCTTCAAAAAGCCTTTATTCTCAAATCAGGGACTTATGATTGAGGAGAGGGAGCTGATCCCAAGAATTGTTCAGTTGTAGGGGACAATCAACCTGTTCATGAACCACTCAGTTAAACTTTGGCACCAAACGACTGATTCACCTTGGATCTTTGGGTAACACGGAAACCCTTTCATACTTTCATTCCTCAGGCTTCCTGACGGGAGGACTGTCCTTTTTTTAAAGCTAGATATAATATTGACTTGGTTATATAGCATAATGAGTTTTATTGTCAACTTTTTGTTTTAAAAGGGTGTGCAGGGTTTTGTCCAACAGGAACAGGGGACGCAAATGTGAACTACAGCTTGCGTCATCTCAGCACCTGTCACATGAATTATACCGGATCTGCACACAAATCTGTCACACACTTAAGCCATATTTATCAATGCAAACAAAAAATCAGCTGCAAAATAATCAGTAATCATTCATTCTTTGCTGCAGGGAATTGCATATGAGTATAATTCGTAGGTAGTAATGAGTTATAATTTTATGACAGTCTTCCTCCTAAAGAAGTGGATTTTTTTTCTGAAAGAAGGAAGGAAACAAGTGACCCCTAAATCAGGTCCAAAAATATTGTGATGATTCACAATTGCAAATATGATTTTCTGGGCACACATGGAAAATCTAAACATCAGCAATATAAATTCTAGTATATGAGTTTATGAAAGGATCTCAGCTCTGCCATGATCTAAGATTGCATCTTCCCTATCCTTCCTGACCATGCCTCCTCCTAAGCTTTCACACAGATAAAATATCAAGGACTCTTTAAAAATGAAACAGCTCAGACAGAATAGTTATCTATTTCATTTTAAGTATTCCAAGGAAGGAAGTTCCCCCTTGAGAACAGAGATTGTTTCATTTCATTCATTTCTATCCCCAGAGCCTAGCACAAGACATGGTGCATAGTGCGTATTTAATAAATGCTTGTTGATTGATCTGTCATTACCTCTAGGGATTCTTAAGTCCCTAGAGAAGCACTTGAATGAAACTCTGGTTATGCAGAGACAATTAATGCCAACAAATAATAAAAAGGGAAAACATGTTAAAAGATCAATGCGGTTGATAAGAGATGAAATTCATATTTTTCAAGGGATTTGTAGAGAATCCTGTGCAAGTAGCTAAATATATAAGAGTCCTAGGTCCTGTTAGACATATTATCGAAATATTAAGGCTCTAGTATCAATCACAAAGCTAGTGTGGCAGGATATGATGATAGGATTTCATTGTGATAAGGATTTCAATTATCAAGTCACCTAGAGGCAAGCACATATTGTGGAATTATGGGAATTATGGAAAGGTGTTATTCTTTAAATACTTATATCATGGAACCATTGTATTCTACTTTGTCCTCTCCTTTAGAATTCATTGGTGAAATCTTTTGAGTGTGTCTTCTATATTCCTAACATTGTGATAAATAATGAGAGGAATAAAAGTAAGTTTAAGACCCAATGACCATTCTCTTTGTGGAAAAAAATAGTTTGTTTTTGTCTTTTTAAATTATGTACAAATTAAATGAAAATTTAAATAGTAAAAGACCTATTACAAAGCAATACAGTAACATCTCACTCAGCTACTAGTCCAAAATTTCTGCCTTTTGGGCAAGAAACCAGAATTGAGCAAAAAAGGCCTTGAGCACCTTTAAAAAGGCTAAAGTCAAGTCTATGAATTAAATCTACCTCATTGCTCTTGTGGGGGCACGGTACAGTAGATACAATTCTAGGCTGGAGCCAGAAGAACCAGGAAGACCTGAGTTCAAATTCTGTCTCAGATACTTCCTAAGCTGGGTAAATCACTTAACCCCAGGATAGCTCATGGATCACTGCCCTTGTTATGGTAGTATTCAGCAAGTAGTAGTCAGCACTAGCTAACAAAAGGAGATCCACTGGAGAAGGAAATAGCAAACTACTCCAATATCTTTACCAAGTAAACTCCCATGGTCAGGTGGTCCATAGGATCACAAAGAGTTGGGTACAACTGAACAACACTGCTCTAATGGGAAAGGCAGGTAGGTAGCATAATGGATAGAGCACTGGGCCTGGAGACAGGCAGACAGAGTTCAAATCTAGCCCCAGACATTTAATAGCTATGTGACCCTGGACAAGATCACATAATTTCTGCCTCAATTTCTTCAGCCTGTTAAAATGGAATAGCACCACCTACCTCACAGAGTTGTTGCAATGATCAACAGCATTAATATTTGTAAAGTACTTAGCACAGTGTCTGGCACATAAATGTTCATTCCCTAATACATAGTTGAATTATTCCTATTTAAGACTTCATTCTTCATTCACTGGAATCCTCACAGAGGAAGATTAAATAAATGGACAAACAGGAAGTCTGATAGGAAGTAGAATGGTCAGGAGAAGAAAAGTGGCATAAGAATAAACATCGAGATAAGAAGTAGCCAAGAAATCTGAAATTCTACAACAAGACATCTCAGCAGCATCATGTTGTGGAGTATAGCTTTTGTCTACCATTGATCTAGGCTGCTTTTACATGACTACTCCCGGATGGTGTCACACTGGTCTTGAGGTCACATGCATTTCTGGTCCTGTGGCTATTCAAGCTTCTCTGAGTGGCCAGCTTCTAGTCTTCATCTCTTCAAGACACTTGCTGGCTATCTTGTCATCTGTTTGCTATGGTGTAGTGGCTAAAAATGTTCTACCAAATAAGGATGGATTGAAAGTTCTCTAGTCCTTAAGTCTCAACATTCAGTTAAAGGACAAAGGTCAAGCGCAGTGACCCCAGACTAAGACTGACTGATTTTTAAAATTACGTTCTCCTCCTTGGGAGATAGATGACCTTTTTCCAAATATCTGACTTCACTCAGATTTACTACTAATTTCTACTCAATTCCTTTATTCCCTGCATTCCAAAACCCATTTCAGGAAGCTCTATCAAAGAAATGCCTCAGAACTGTATGTGTTTGTGCCACTGCTATTTTTTAATTAATTAATTTCTTTTTCATTCTCAACATTCACTTTTATAAGATTTTGAATTCTAAAATTTCCCCCCTTTCTGTTTCCCCCTCCCCAAGACAGCGTGCAATCTGATATAGGCTACACATGTACAATCATATTAAATATATTTCCACATTAGTCATGTTGTGAAGGAAAAATCAGAACAAAAGAGAAAAACCATGATGAAGAAAAAAAGAAAGAGAGAAAATAGAAAAATGCTTCAATCTGCATTCAGACTCCATAGTTCTTTTTCTGGATGTGGATAGCATTTTCCATCATAAGTCTTTTGGAACTGTCTTAGATCATTGCATTTCTGGGAAGAGCCAAGTCTATCAAAATTGATCATCGTATAATGCTGCAATTACTATGTACCATGTTCTCCTGGTTCTGTTCACTTCACTCAGCATTTGCTCATGTAAATCTTTACAGGTTTTTCTGAAATCTGCCTGGTTGTTATTTATTATGGAACAATAGCATTTCATTGCATTCATATACCACAACTTGTTCAGCCATCCCCTAATTGATGGGCAACCCCTCAGTTTCTAATTCTCGGCCACCACAAAGAGAACTACTATAAACATTTTTGTATATGTGGGTCCTTTTCCTATTTTTATGATCTCTTTGGAACACAAAATTAACAGTGGTATTTCTGGGTCAAAGGGTATGTGCACAGTTTGATTGCTCTTTGGGTATAGTTCCCAATTGCTCTCCAAAATGGTTGAATTGCCACTGCTGTTTTCATTCAAGTCTCCAAAATCCTTTGGGTCTTGCCAGGCAAATCTATCTAAGCACAGATGCTAATCAGGAAGTTATTGTTTTCTTCTTCAAAGAAGCATTCCTGCCTTTATTATTAACAAGTGGATGACAGCAAACCTCCCAGGCTTTGAGCCTCCCTACATGTAAATCACAAGGACAATTTATAGCACTTTTGAGTTCAAAAAATATTTTCATCCTTGATGTCTCACTTGATTCTGACAGTTCCATGAAGCAAGCAACAGGATAGACCTTATTATATTTCTCATTTTTTACAAATGAGGAATATGAGGCAAGACAATTAACATCAAGAAACAGAGGTTCTCCTCCAGCCAGCACGACACCATCCATATGTCAAATCAGTTACAGCAAATGGAAAACTTTTGAATGCTGTAGATAAGTTCACTTACTTTGGCAGCACGTTTTCCAGGGATGTACACATAGATGATGGAGTAGACACATGCATTGCCAAGGTTTGGAAGGCTCCAGAGGAAAGTGTGGGAGAGAAGAGGCCTTAGACTGCCTACCAAAATGAAAATCTACAGAGTCATTATGCTGACCTCGTTGTTGTATGCCTCTAAAATCTGGACAGTATATGAGTACCATGCCAGGAAATTGAATCACTTCCATTCAAATTGTATTAGGAATATTCTGAAGATGACCTGGCAAAATAAGGTACTGGATACAGAGGTCCTTTCTCAAGCTGAACTACCAAGCATTTGAACCCTAATGCAGAGAGCACAATTCCAATGGGCTGGCCACACTGTTCAAATGTCAAATACACATTTACCTAAAAGGCTATTTTACAGAGACCTAGAATTGAGAAGGATTTGGAAAGGCTTCCTATAGAAAGTGGAATTTTAACTGAGATTTGAAGGAAGCCAGGGAAACCAAGAGGCAGAGATGAGTAGGAAAAGCATTCCAGGCATGGGGGACAACCTGTGAAAATTACCAGAATAGAAATGGAGTGCCTTGTTTAAAGAACAGCAAGGAGGCCAGTGTGACTAGATAGAAGAATACATCAGGGGAGGAACAAGGCATATAAGTACACATTTACACAAGGCATATATGAAACCAAAGTTTACAAATAAAAAATGTAATTAAGGCCACTATAAAATCAGGATAGTTTTAATGCATCTGGACTTACTTTTAAAGAATACAATTCACTTAGACACAGATCTTACATAACCCAAGAGGAAAAGTCCAGCAATGTAAAATACAACAGTGATAACTATTTTCAAAGCTTTTGAAAAGTTATGATGATAGACAGTGACCTCCTAAGGCAGTTCATGCCACTTGAATAGTTCTCATTATTAGGTTTTTCCTTAGAATCAAGATCTTCCTTTCTACAATGTCCATTCACTGTTGCTCCAGGGACAAGCAAAACACATATAATTCCTCTTCCACATGATGGTATTCAAATATATTAAGATAGTTATTATGCCGTTTTTTCCTAATGTTTTCTCCTCCATATTCAATATCCTCCTATGTTGCAGTTCTGAGTCTTCTCACCATCCTAATAACTCTCTCAGTCAAAACTCTTGCCTGATACTTCATTGAAAAAATTAAAACCATTCTCTATGAGTTCCTTCTTCTTTCCCAAGTCTTCTCCCCACTCCACTTCTTACTTTATCCCATATCTAATGTTTTCCTTCGTAAGACAAATCTCTTTCCATGCATGCTTAATCTCTTCTCATTCCACCTTTTCTAGCAGATTTGACCACTCTTCTCTCTCTAATCTTCAATACTTCTCTATCTAGTCATTCTTTTTTTTTTTGCCCATGTCTCTCCCATCCCTCAAAAAAACCCTTTACTTGATTCTACCATCCCTGTCAGTTATTACCCAATATCTCTCATCCTCTTATCATCCACACTTGAGGAGAAGAAAGAAAAGGAAGAGGAAAAGGAGAAGGAAATCTGATTTCTGATCTCATAATTCAACTGAAATTGTCCTTCAAAATCACCAATTATCTCTTAATTGCCAAATTAAGGGCACCTGGAACTGACTATCCCTTAGGCATCTCAGATTCAACATTATCCAAAAAAGCCCCCATTATCCTTTCTCTAAAATCCTCCCCTCTTCCAAATTTCACTATTACTGTCAAGGGCACCACTGCCATCCTCCCAGTCACCCAGTCTCACAACAATAGTGTCATCCTCAACTACTGTCTTTCACTCACTCTACCTATCCAATCAGTT